>CM065187.1:0-600000 GCA_033026295.1 Channa striata | reverse complement strand
GGAGGGAGGCAGGAGGAGGGAGGCGGGAGGAGGGAGGAGGGAGGAGGGAGGAGGGAGGAGGAGTGATCGCAGATCTGACGCAGTGAGAGGAGCCGCTGCTGCTGCTGCTGCTGCTGCCGCCGCCGACTCACTTCCACCCTCCGCTCCCAGGAAGACGCACAGCGGCTCGTCGGCTCCCACAAAGCTGCACATTTGTCCCCGCAGAGGGGCCCGGAGGTCGGGCCTCGGCGGTGATGACGAGCAGGACGCAGCCGCGGATCCGGAGCTCGGCTTCGGGCTCGCAGTCGGAGCTGTGAGCGCGGAGGCTCGTTTCATTGTGTGCTGCTGGGTGGCGCAGGAGAAAAGGATGCTTCCGCGGCCACGCACGCTCCTCCTGCTCCCGTCGAAAAGCGCGATTGTTGGCCGACAGAAACCGCTCGTTGTCTGCTCCCCGACGGAGCGTTTGTCGTTGAGGAGCGCGCTGATTTCTACAGGGGCCAGGCCACCATGCTGCCCGCTCGGGATCCATGAAAACTCTCAATGAAAACAAGGAGGAGGAGGGGGGGGTGTCCGGCTGCAACGCCATGGAGGACAAGGAGAACAATCTGAAGACGGCCAGGTTGTGGAGGGATGCCGCCCTCCGCTCCAGGAAGCTGCGGAGCAACCTGCGCCAGCTCACCCTCTGCTCCAAGAACAACCAGATCACACTGCCGGAGGATATAGCCGAGATCGAGGTGCTCAACCTGGGCAACAACTCCCTGCAGGAGCTGCCAGTGGGGCTGGGATCCACCCTCAACAACCTGCGGATCCTCGTCCTCCGCAGGAACAAGTTCACCGCTGTTCCCTGGGTGGTGTTCGAGCTGGGGCAGCTGGTGGAGCTTGACCTGAGCCACAACTGCCTGAGAAGCCTGTCTGAGGGGGTGGGCCAGCTGAGGGGCCTGAAGAAGCTATGCATCAGTCACAACAAAATCCAGTGTCTGCCGGCTCAGATTGGAGCGCTTCACGTTTTGGAGGAACTTGACATCAGCTTCAACGACCTGCACGATCTTCCACGATCTTTCTCTAGCCTCACCAAGCTGCGGACTCTGGATGCAGATCACAACAAGCTGAACCAGTTCCCCCCTGAGATCCTGGCCCTCAGCGACCTTGAGGAACTCGACTGTTCTGGGAACAAGTTCGAGGTATTACCAGCAGGCATCATGAGGCTGCAGTCCACCAAAATCCTGTGGCTCAGCAGTCTTCACATGTCCATGTTACCCGACACATTCTGTCACCTGCACAACCTGGAGAGTCTGATGCTGGATGGGAACAAACTCACAGTGCTGCCACCCGCTTTTGGAAACCTACAAAGACTCAAAATGATCAACCTGTCCTCAAATGAGTTTGAGAACTTTCCACGGGTTATTCTGAGTATCACAGGACTAGAGGAACTGTACCTCAGTAGGAACAAACTGACTCATATACCCCAGGAATTAGGTCAGCTGCTGTCACTGGCCAACCTGTGGCTCGACAATAACAACATCACATATCTGCCCGATTCAATTGTGGAGCTGGAGAAGCTGGAGGAGCTTGTTTTACAGGGTAACCAAATAGCCATACTTCCAGATAACTTTGGAAAACTGTCGAAAGTGAACATCTGGAAGGTGAAGGATAACCCTCTCATCCAGCCTCCGTATGAGGTGTGCATGAAAGGAATCCCCTACATTGCGGCCTATCAGAAGGAGCTTGCACATTCCCAGCTTGCCGTGAAGCCTCGATTGAAACTGGTCCTGATGGGAATGAGAAATGCTGGGAAAACCCGGCTCAGGCAGAGTGTGGTGAGCAGACAGCAGGATGCTAAAGAAATCCAGGGAAACAAAGGGATTGAAGTCACGAACTGGGTGGCAGATGCTGAGCGCTGTCTCACATTTCTTGTGTATGATCTGTCAGGGAAGCAAAACTATGACCTCATCCAACCTTTTTTTCTGTCCCCCGGTGCTCTCTACATCCTCGTTATTAATCTCAGCACCTATTCACCCAAAACCTTTTACGCACACGTCGGCTATTTCCTCCACCTCCTCGGTGCCAAAGTACCTCACGCTGTTGTGTTGTTGGTTGGCACACATGCAGACCTGTGTGGAGAGGTGGAGATGGAGGAGAAGACTCTGGACATTCACAGACAGATCTGCCTGCAGGAAAAGAAAGATGTTGAGACCCTGAGGAGCCTGGTTTTGCAGGTGGACCAGGCACTGGAGCAGGGCTACAATGTCCGCATCTCCAGCCCTCACGTCCTCTTCTATGGAGTCTCAGACAGGAACCTGAGGCGCAGAAAAGCCCAGTTGCAGTACATGCTCAACCACCGGCCGCAGATCCTGTCTCCTGTCCTGAGCGTCAGCTGCACAGGCACGCAGAGGAACATCCAGAGGCTTAGGGAGAAGCTCATGTCTGTTGCAGACCACAGGGACATCTTCCTCAACCTCCACCGTGTACTGCCAAAGTCCTGGCAAATGCTGGAGGAGTTGCACTTTAAGCCCAAAGAACTGTGGCTCTCATGGTGGGACTCCGCCCGTCTGGGCCTGCAGGCAGGTCTCACAGAGGACAGATTGCTGAGCGCCTTATCTTACCTGCACGAAAGTGGGAAGCTGCTTTACTTTGAGGACAGCCTCACCCTGAAGGAGTATGTTTTCCATAATCTTCCTCGATTCATTGCAATCCTTAATGTTTTCTTCCAGAAGGATGAGTCCACACTGCTGGACAGGCTCCTGTCTGAGGGGGAGAGGGGGGACAAAGGCAGAGTGAGTCTCGTTATAGAAGACGAGAAGGGAGAGAACCTCAGGGTGACCCACCTGCAGCACCATGTGGAGGGCTTCCTCCAACATGGCCTTTTGCCCTCCAACGTCATCCGCTTGCTCCTCAGACCCCTCATCCAGACCCAGCAGGACCTGCATCTCATCATGGAGCTCCTGGAGAAGATGGGGATCTGCTATTGCATCAACAAACCCCGCACCAAGCCTCTGAACGGAGCCACGGTGTGGTACAAGTTCCCCAGCTACGTCAGCAGCGAGGAGCCCCAGGCGGAGTCCTCGCCTGGCGGCAGCTCTGTGTCCCAGTGTCACTTCTTCTCTGTGGAGCAGCTGCATATCCAATACAGCTTCCCTTTCCTGTTTCCCCCCGGACTGTTTGCGCGTTTCAGCGTCCAGATCAACAGCCACGTGGTCCAAAGGTCAGACAGCAGGCACCAGATTTTTGCATATCGAGGTAAAGTCCCCGTAGTGATCAGCCACCAGCCGTCCAAAGGGCAGCTGCAGACAGACACTCTGTCCATCATCAGCCACGCCTCACTGCCCAACATCTGGACCGCCTGGCAGGCCATCACTCCACTGGTGGAGGAGCTGAATACCCTGCTGCAGGAGTGGCCCGGGCTGCACTACTCTGTACATATTCTCTGCTCCAAGTGCCTCAGGAGAGGGTCGTCCACCCCGCACGCCTTCCCAGGTAAATCCTCTTTATTTCATCTCTCACAAAAGCTCACACGCAGGCTTTGAACGCTTTGTGTTTGGTCAGGGAGTTTCTGTTTATGCACAGCTCACTGATCAGTCATGTGACCTGCACATCACCATAGAAACCATGAGAATAGCACTGTCCCCTTATTTACACTCAGTGTGTGAAGAAGTTTTACACGAGTCAATTTAGGCCTGTAACTGCATCACTAATGTCTGTGAGAGGAGCTCAGAGACTGATTTACACTGAAATTTCAACCTAGTTCTATGGTTCACTTATATTATTTCATATGTTTAAGATTTTTTACAACCATGTTTCCAGAATCTTTTTTTAGCAAAAGAAATTCTCATCACATTGAGAAGGACAGTGTCCAACCAGCATTATATTTTATTTCATATGTTTAAGATTTTTTACAACCATGTTTCCAGAATCTATTTTTAGCAAAAGACTTTTTTCTCATCACATTGAGAAGGACAGTGTCCAGTTTTTATTCTTAGCGCATGCAAACCAAGACGCAAACATCAGCATTATGTATTTTATTGATACTGATAACACGACAACATCCAGGACGTGGCCCTTTAACATTTGAATTTAAAATCTCTCTAAAGGCTTTTTTGCACTAGTGTTTTTCATATTTCTTACTAGTCTCAGATTAATAATGATTAAACATGTGAAATACCTTTGAGAATCTGGCAGAGCAGGTCTCATAATGACCTTATAAAGATTCATAGAACGTGAGATTAAGTGATTGGTCTGGCTGTTTTTCTTTTTCCTGCGCATTAATTTTAAATCTGTATTCTAAAAGATTATACTTGTGCACATAAAAGGCTGTTGTTCCACATATCACATCTGACGGGTAAATCAACTCGGACCCATGTTTAGCACCGAAGAATCCATCTGTGCAGTTTTGTAATGAAAAGAACGAGGGTCACGTTGAGGTCACTGACCTGTAAACTTTGGTTTAATGTCGTGGAGAAGAGCCGACGTTGTGTGTTAACACGGATCTTCACATTTCAATTGACCTGCAGAGCTGCTTTTACTAGCTGACGCTCTTTGTTAAACAAACTCCCACCTGTCTCAGGGACGGAGACAGTCGTCAGTGCAGGTTCAGGCTGCAGCGATGGATGAAGCCGTGTCCGTCTGACTGTGGAGACAGCAGCTGAGACTCACCGTCAGTCCTCTGTAATGTGATCCATCAGCAGCTAAAAGCTTCGATCAGAGCGTGTTTATTGGATTTTAGACCTATTAGACCGTCAGCAGCTTCCGTGATGTTGACCTCATGATCTTCACCTCAGAAGCAGAGAGCTGTGCACAGATTTCACTGTTGGCACAAAGAGCACGTTAGGACCGGCTCACTGTTTCTCTTAAAGGAGCAGTCTCCTCAGATACTCCACGGTGGAAAGTTACTGAACACCTAAAGCTACTCGATGCATCGTAAGGACTAATGTGAAGCTCGAAATCCTTTCGCTGTGCTCCACCCAGGCCTCCCTCTCTCTGCTCTGCACGGCTCTTCAGGAATTAGTCATTATGCAATTATAATAAAAAGGAAGCAGCAAAATGCAGTAATTGGTCAGAAATAGGTGACTGGTCAGAAGGACGAGCCTCCCACAGAAGTAATTATCTCCACTGTTCAACAAACGGTGAATAAGATGAACTGGTGATGTGAGTTTCTGTGTAATCTGGCACCAGAACAGAACTCGGGTTCTAGTTTGGACCAAAGGTTGCGGTGACTATATTCTTTTTTGTTCTAATTAGTTATGGGGACATGTGGTTGTGTGTTTTCTGGTAGCAGCCGTGAGTTGTAGGCTTTAAAAACTCTTGTTTTCCCGTGTTGGAGCCTGGAAATAGTTTGTGTGCGATGTTTAATGACTCGTGTTATAGCTGGAGCCTGATAAGAGTGAGACATTCCTCAGTCAGAGGAACTTTCTGCTCGCTCGCTCAACCAGATCAGGAAACAGCTGCAGTTTGTTCTGGGCGCTGAAGAAAGAAAAGTGTCAGTGGAGCAGAGAAAGTGGCTCAGCTCTGTGCTGTCGGGCGACCGTGGAGGAATTTCCTCGGCGTGTCCACTCATGTGAAGCATTACATTCACAAAAAGGGAACCTGCCCAGCTTCTGCAGGCAGAGGGAGGACACGCTGAGGGACACGCTGAGGGACACGCTGAGGGACACGCTGAGGGACACGCTGAGGGACACGCTGAGGGACACGCTGAGGGACACGCTGAGGGACACGCTGAGGGACACGCTGTCTCCACTTCAGCTGCTCCCCTCCTGCTTCTGCTTGCTGCTCTGTAAAATACCTGGATTCATTGAGGGAAAGTTCTGCTGCGTCCAACCTGCCACGTTTCCTCTGAGTGAAGTCGTCACACACCCGAAAACACTCTTGCAGGTTTGGAGAGTTTGCTCCAAATGACTCAAACCTGGGCGAGACTGTTTGCATGTGAAACACTTTTTATCTTAGTAACCGTACAGGAAATTAATCACACTGCAGTTTGTAGCTGCCGATGTGTTTGACGTTCCTTCTTTTCTGTGGGACTCGCAGCGTTTTCTGTCACAGTGTCTTCGTCTGTTCCCATGAACTAACCCACCTTTGACCCTGACAATCTAAATCTGCACGTTTGACCAAAGTTTTATTTTTATTTTCAACCCGTGTTTCTGGTTGTGCGGTTGTTTAATCGTGGGGTTTGTTTTCGGAATCGACCGCAGCTGCTCCCAGAGTTTTTAGCCTCTTTTTGGTGGAAAAAGTGATTAGCAGCTAATTAGCAGCGACTGCTGCAATACAAGACATTTTCAAAAAGTTGAGAATCTGAGAAAGGGATTAAATGAAAGTTTGGGTTTATCTTAGGAATTGAGGTGAGTGTTGTACAGTGTGTCTCCTCTGATTCATATTCGTGTGCAGCGATTGTCTGACGTCCTTCTTTGCAACTTGTGTTTTGAACCTTGAGTTTAAAATCTGTGGATTGAAACACAAATTGAGTTCGATAAAGATTCAATTTTCAGCTTCTGTTGTTCGGGTTTTGTGGCTCATACTCCTGACTTATTAGAAATGGATCCATTTTTATTGTTCGTACAAGCAGAACACAGAGCCGCGTGCTGCAGCTGCACGGACATGGACACGGCTTGGATCAGGTCGAGCCTCCTGCAGGTTCGACAGAATAAACTGGTGAACCCGGATCTACACTCCGTCTGCAGGTTAGATGAGACGCAACAGCTGATGTGAAAGAACAATTTGTATTTTTTCTTTAAGAGTTCACACACACACACACACACACATCTGGGGAAAGAGATTTGTCTCAGTACTTTGTGGCCTTTTATGGACATGATATTTTTGGCGGCAGCTCAGCTGTGCAGACTAAACACAGTGTGAGGGTTTGATTATCAAACTGTTGTATTATCTGAAAGCTGTGACCTACGTGTGTGTGTGTTCCTGTAGATACTTAGTATGGACCAGATTTTCTTTTTACCAACAGAGTGAGGACATTCTTGAGGAATGAGGACATTTTGGCCGGTCCTCATAACTTTAAAGGGATTTTTGAGGGTCAACACTGGGTTTTAGGGTCAGGGTTAGGGTGAGGGGCTAGGGATTCTATTGTCAATGAGTGTGTCTGTAGCTGTCTCCGGATGTCTGTGTCCTGTCGGCTTTAAACTAGACTAGAGTCTCAGCAGTTTTTCATTAGTAAAAATCCCTGATTGCCTTGTTGTTTCATGTAAACACCTGTAAAACTGGTTTATAAGGCGCAGTGACGATGACGTGCAGACGGTGTGGATCTGAATCTGTTGTCTGGATGGTTTCAGATGCAGTCGCCACCGCTCAGAGTTCTTGTTTTGTCTAAAAAAGCGTCCTCTTTGTCCTCTGCGTGTGTGTGCGTGTGTGTGCGCGTGTGTGTGTGCGTGTGCAGCACTTTCACTCTTGCTGTGCGCCGCAGTCGGACTCACTGCTGCTCAGCCGGCTCCTCTTTAATCCACTTAGAGGATCTGTCGGGATTAAAGGCCGTCACAGATTCAGTAGATGAGCAGCAGCAGAGCTTATTTAACTCGCACTGTGACGCTGCTGCACGTTCGTCGGGCTGAGGCGTGGACTCACCTGTCGCTCAGGTGTCTGCGCTCCCCATTAGTGCTGTTTATTGAGAAAGGCATTAGTCTGAACACGTTTCAACAGACACATCCGGCTCCTGAGTGTTTCTGCGCCTCAACTGCTCAGACCCATAAATCCAATATTAAATCATTTGATAACTGAAAGTGAAGCTGCTGTGGAGCCGGGAGCCTCCTGGGAACACATTTCAGTTTCGTGTTGACGCATTAATCTTTAGATAAGGAGCTTGTTTTTCGTCAAATTAATAATTAGGTGTCTTCGGGAACAAACGAATGGATGGAGGATTTTGAACTTCATTTTCCAGTTCCCTCCTAAAATGGCTGATTTCACGTTACGAGGTTTTTGTGATGTTTTAAATTGTGGGGTGAATTGTTGAAAGGAATTCTTGGAGTGACTGATTTTATTTTTGCCTTTAATGAGGAAGATTTGTTTTTGGGGAGATGTCTCCTTCTCACCGGCACATTTCCTTCCCATTCTTTGGTGCTGTGCTGCAGGTTTTCCCTCAGCTCCTCCCTCTACACTGACCCCTTAAAGTCTTTAAAAGCCACATTAGAAAAACCCTGCACCTTAAAATGGTGAAGGAGGACTTCTGTTGGCGCCTCTTCTCCGTACTGTCCCTGAGCGCCTCCAGTTTCTTTGTTACCTCGTTATCACCAAGCCTGTGGACAAAGGCTCCTGATTGGTGACTGTTGTGTATAATTTGTGGGCGTCGTCGAGCCGCTGACACTGTGATTATGGTAAACTGGATCGTCCCATCGTCTGACTGAGCACTTGTTGTTGTCGTGCTGTGATGTCACCCACGATGAACTCAGATCGCTTGTCAGTGACTTTTGCTTTTACTGTATTTTATCAAAGTGCAGCAGATTAGCTTCCCGTCAGCGTGCGGCTGTGTGATGGTGCAGAGACGCTTGGAAAGACAAAGTGCAGCCAAAGGAAATACCACAGGAGTCCTGCTGCTTCAAACACTGATTCTGCCCATAAAAACACTGAATGCTGGGAAACGACACGAGCTCGGTGTCAGACTCAGGGTCTTTAACCCGATACCGTGGCGTTAACAGTGAATTACAGATGTGTTTTTGGAAAATGGATTCTGCAGCAGGACTGAACATCTGTCTCTGTCCTCAGCTGATCTCCTCTGTCAACAGTCTCTCTGTTAAGGCAAGAGTCACATGGAAAATTTGTTGGAAAATGCTTCACGCACACAGAAGCTGCTTTACGACCAGTGTCAAGGGTTTCACTCTGAGATTGGGAGCTGGACCAGGCCGGACACCTGAGGTTCGAACGTGTTTCCAGCTCTCTGACCTTAGCGGTGCCATTCATTCATTCATTTGTTTATTAGGTGATCGTCTGCACGGAGCAGCCTGTTCAAACACGTCCCTTTGTCTGATTAAACTCAGACTGGAAGACAAAACGTGATGTTGACGACCTGAGATAACATCAGGAAACCAGTTCGAGCTCAATGTCCCCGTGTCTTTGCGGCGGTGGGCCGTGCCTCTGAGTAAGGCTGTTACGTCACGCGCTGTAATCCTCCGGCCTTCTCTCAGACATGTGGCTGAGACGGCGGCGGCCGCATTAAGAGGCACACGGAGGATTTTCTCAGCAGGCAGATCTGTGATGACAGAGGATGAGTGCAGCCTGGTCAGGATCCATTAGGCCAGAAAAAGCCCAGAATGAGCTCATGGACAACCCCAGACTCGTCTGTGCCGCCCATTTTGTTTGTCCTGCTGAGAGGAGATGTGGTTCATTACCAGGCTCTGACTCATGAGGCGTTTCAAATGCAATGATTAATAAACCCGATTTGACTCTGATTAGTTCACATGGAGAAACTGTGACACTTTATTATTCCTATAAAAATGTTAAAAAGTCTGAACCGCGACATGTTAACCCCTGTGCTGCATCTCCTCTTCTTCTTCACCTGAGGCCTGATGGATGCAGGATTTCAGCAGCTCCTCCTTTGTCACAGATGTCGCACAGGCAGCTCCGTTCATCACCTGGACTCAAACCTGTAGATGTCATTCAGCTTTAACTTGAGCTCCGTCTTGAGCGCGGAGGACACAGGATCCAGGATTTCTAACACGCATATAATTACATTACAATCACAATCTCATCAAGAGGACGTCTACAGTCGGCCGTGTTTGTATCTGAAAAAGCCGTTTTCATTTCACGTTGAGTGGTTTTCCGAACTCCAAGCCCTGACAGCTAAATAGCAGCAGAGAGACCACGACGAGGTGTTTGGCTGCTGAATGTGTGTCTGTTCACCACAAGCAGCCAACAATTTGTCAGCACACAGCCCAGCAAACCCCGAGTCAGGCTGGAAATAACTGAGCTGCTGTCAACAGCTTCTGTGGAAGTTTCTGCAGTTTGCATTTGTTACTGCTCTGTGTGTTCCGTCCATGTTGAGTTTTCACGGAGAACGTATCTCATAATTCTGACTCATTATGCTGAATAGTCTCTTTTGACTGTTTTTAAAAGTCCCTCCACACGAGCCGTTTCCGTTTCCTCCTTAAAAACAAAAACCTTCCTGCTTTTTCTTTTTTCTCTACTTTTATCTCATGAAACCGTAACACTAACAATTTTACTCTGATGAATTTGGCCTTAGCTTAGATTCTATTGCTTGTTTGTTCCTCACTTGTAAGTCGCTTTGGATAAAAGCGTCTGACAAATGCCTGAATGTTACACATTTAAAACCTCTCTGTCATTTTTCTCTAATTTACTGCATAAAACTCTTCTAAAAAAAAAGGGAATCTTGAATTGTGACATTTGAACCTGAAGTTTCTCTCTGAGCTGAAAGTCATCCTGCTGTTTTTTTAGTAGATTTTTAAACTGGGATCAAATTCCTTAAATCCACGTCTTCAGGTTTTGGGTGAACACACAGAAAGTCTCACGGTGCCATGTATGATTTAAGCAGCAAAACATCAAAAAACAGGAGAAACAAGGTTGACTTGATTTGTGCATTCTTGTCCTATGCAAAATGAAATCAAATGTGTGTTTGTGTTTCCTGTTGAGCTGCTGAGGAAGGAAAGAAACAACAAAGGGGAAACGTGTACTCGAAACCCAGCAGCCTTAGAAGGTTTCCACTCATTGTGACTGATGTGAAGCCTCATTGTTGTTGTCAGATTAAGGCTTTAATTCAGAGCTGCCCTGGGGAGGGACTGTGGACTTTGGCCCCAGTCACTTACACAAGAACCAGTTCTTGGAGAGATCCCTCACAGGCCTTTTTTAACTGGTCCCAGCAGTTTGCGTTGGTTTGGACGCCCGAGTGTCGTGACCTTCCAGGCTTTGAAGGACTGTAGGTCGTGTTTCACGCTTCACATCCTCCAATCTGAAACAAATAACAGATCTTCTGTCTACGTTTTGCACCTTTACAAACGACAAAGAGGAGAATAAAATCTCAACGCTGTGTCGGCAGGGATTAAAGCCCAGGATTCAGTTCTTTGCTTCATTAGCGAGGATCTGCGGTTGTGTTTCTTCATAGTTTATTTCCGCCCTGAGCTCGGAGGAATGTAAATAAGCCTCCTCCAGGCCTCACCTTCCTCTTAAAGAAACTCATTTCTTCTCCTGTGCAGGCCTGAGCTCAGACCTGCTGTTATTTTTGGACGTTCTCTGTCGTGGATCTAGGCTGCACATTCCTGAGGATTGCAGGGTCCCGGTCAGCGCAGCTGCTGATCACAGTCTCATTTCACGTGGTTTAAGAAACTGCTCACAGTATCTGGGTCTGAGTGTCGAGCTGCGACTGATTCTGCTCCATTTCACATATCCGGGTTTTAAAACAAGCTGGAGACGTCACACACTCGTCTTCAGCCCAGTGGTCTGAGCGGTGGTGCTCAGAGCGGGATTTCTGCAGAAAAAGTGTGTGTCGTCTGCGGCTCTGTGCGGCTCTTTCTTGTTTAGTTGTGTCTCAGCTGACATGCGGCATCGAGCTGCACAGCTGCCTGAAGTCGGCGGGTTCCCACCGGCTGTGCTTTGCGCCTCGTGTGTGGTGAGGATTTCATCACATTGTGTTTGTCTGCACACGTTTCTGTGTTGGTGAAAGGTGATGTGTTCAGGGACATTTACCTCTGTTATAATATGTTATCATTTCAGTCTTTTGAAACTGAAATGTGACCCCCCCCCCGTACAGAGTCCCTACAAACAGCCATAAACTTCACTGACTTTCCTTGATCTTTTATCGACTGTGGCTCTGTGCTCGCTGGGGTTCATGACGTGGCGCAGGACGCTTCCCGTCCACACTGTGTGTCTGTCTGTGAATGAGCTTTAATTCTCTTTGTGTGTGTCCTGGAAACGAGCTGCTGTCACCAGGTGCTTCCATCATCGTCAGCTGATCCCATGCGAACCGGTTCTGTGATGTGCTTGATCCTCGATCGGCAGCGTTAATCCTCCAGCAGCTGCCGCTCGCTCCCAACCACGCGTCCACGTGTTCCAGCTCCTCACCCTGAACGCGAGCTCACGGCTATTTGTGGAGCTGCGAGCTCTGGTTTCTGCCTGCGTTTGAAAGTTCACGCACAGGATGGGTCGTTTCCTGCTGGGGCTGTGGGCACTCCTGCCACTTCAACAAACATCCCGTTTTCAGGAGGTAGTTCCTTCATTTTGGTTGCTTTTAGGACATTTGGGATTCAGAACTCTGGTGTTAGGTTTAGGGTTAGACTCTGACTCTGGTGTGTTGTCTGCTCCCTGCTGGACACTGTTTGACTGAATTTTGTCCGTCCAGCTGATCTGTTGCTGCAGCTCTAGAGACGGAAATGAGTCCTTGTTCTTTGTGCTTTTATCCTGTCTGTGTGGTTTTTGGTGATTCAGATTAATCTGTCAGGGATCAGCAGGTTTAGCTCTCGGGGACGGTTGTCACGCCACAGGTCGTCTGAGATGGATTAGACTCTATTTCCCCTAAAATCTCCTCGCTGGGACATCGGCTGGTTTCAGCTTGTGTATGATCTTTTGTTCTGGGCTTGATCCTCAGTCTGACCTGGTTAACGGCAGATTGTCCTTCAGGCCGACAGTGAAAGGAGAGACGCTGTTCATCCTGTCTCGTGTCCCTGACACGGCTCAGGCTCTTACAGGGACACTTTTCTATTTTAGGTTGAAGACTGTGTAAATATTTCAGCTCCAAATGTCACAGTGGGGAGGGAGGACAGACACTCAGATAGTTTGTATTGTTTACAGTCCTTCACTCTGGTGCTGCAGGACAGCGTCCTCTGAGTCCTTCACCCTCGTCCTGTTCACTGGAGTTCAGTCAAAGTTCAGTTAAACCAGAGTCAGTCTGTTCGGTTCTTACTCAAATGAAAACTTGAGTTTGTGTGGACAAAGACGCTCTAATCACATGACACAAAGACTCACGTCTGCTGAAGTCGTAGACTTTCACAGCGCAGCGATGTTCTGTGTTGTCAGCAACACAGTAAACTTGGGCTGTGGATCCAAACCTTCGTGACCAGAACACGTCCGGCAGAGTTCTTATCGTGGGTGTTTTACATGAAGAGCCGATGAACACAGAAAAGCAGAAACCGGTCTTATAAAGTTTACATGGAGCTGTCACACGTGAATACGTCTCATTTCTGGGCAGAAATACAAACCCCTCGGCACAGAGCAGGGCCTGAAGGTTGGAGCTGGAAATGCTGCAGCCCTGTTTCCATGGTGACGAGCTGAGTGGAGGAGTCACATCACATTCGTGGTCAATTATTCTCATACACGAACTTCATTTGTTCATAGGAGGGTGTTGCTGTGTCCCTCCTGTGCCGCTGTAGCACGCTTTGAACTCGTGATGATCAAACTGCAGCTCAGCCTTTTCTGGGACATCGACTGAATCTTCACAAACAAACTAGTGATGAAATCAGCAAAATGTCAGTGAAAAATATTAAATGGATTATTGATAAAAGCTGCACAGTGTGTTGAGGGATGTAAACATCATACGTGTAGTCTCTTTGGCTCGTGCCTAAAACTCAAAGACTGTGAGGTCCACAATAGAACAGGAAGTGGAACCGCTTTGTGAATGAAGCTTCACTGACTTTCCCAAACATCTCGGCGGGAGTTTCCTGGAGACAGGAAAACTTCTCCTGCTCCCAGACTACTTACCTTGTATGGCTGCAGGAGACGAGGCGAGCAGAGCAGGACTGTAAATGATTTGTCTACCTGCTGCTGGTGTGTGTGTGGTGGGAGGGATCTGCACATTCCTGCATCTTGATGTCAGGTCTTTGTGTGCAGCTCCTCTCAAACACAGGAGGAGCAGGAGGAGCAGGAGGAGTTATCAGGCTTTGACTTAATTCGGGACTCTCAGCCGGATGTTTGAGCTCCTTCCTTCCAGGCTTGAACAACACCTCCGAGTCCGTCCCAGCACCCTGCCAGGAGTCACACTGACCTCAGATTAAAATCACTCCTGACGATTCGTCGCTTCGAACTGCTACAGTGACGTCTTCAGTAATAGATTACTCCTTAGTAATAGATTCCTGTGCAGCTGCTCACACTGTGACTCGGCTCTGTGAAGTAATCCTCAATTATTCAGATTCTCTGTAACAGCTGTGTGTCCTGGGGGAGTTTTGTGATTTTCAAAATAAAAGCTTTAGATCAGCTGATTCCCATCCAGAACCACTGCAGTGTTCACCCGTCAACTCCAGTTAAACCAGAGATTCACCTGAAAGCAAAACTCTTATTTTGTTGAGCACATGCTGAGAGGTGAAGAAACGAAGCTGCTCGGGGTCTTTAACACACATTGAAAGCGTCACTGACCAAACAAAGGTTGTTTCCGTGTAATTCAAACCGTGTATTTTCTCACTTGGTTTATCCAGTTTTTCTGGTTGTCTTCAGGTTCGTCCCCGTCTTAAAGCTACAGTAAGTGAATTTGAAGAACATTTTATTAGCAGAGATGAACAGTGGCAGCAGCGAAGGGAAATTACCGTCTAAAGGTTTTTAATGTTTTTGGTGCTTCCCTTCAAAGATTTTCTTGATATGTTTTGCAGCTTGTTATTATCATAATTTGATAAGGTTTTTACATTCACATTTAGTCCTTTTGCAGAAGATTTTACTGAGGAACTCAGGGAGCAAAGTGCCACAAGAGAAAAGCTTTCCGTCTAATGTGAAGGGAGCATAAATAAATGTTTGCTTGTTTTTAAATTCACAGTAAGTTTCAGAATATTTCAGATCTTTTGTTTGATGGTTGGGATCGAGGCTGGATCCGGTAGGAGGTGCATAAAAATACACAGTATATGTGTAGTGAATTGCAGTAAGTCACTGCTGCTTTTCACACAGAGAAGGAAACACCCTGAAACCAACACGGGATGATGATGATGATGATGATGATGATGATGATGATGATGATGATGATGATCTCACTGCAGCTCTGACTGCTGCACACAGCCGGAACAATCAATACGTCCGATGCTTTAAGTGCTGCAGGAGGCACAGACTTGAGCCTCTGGTCCTGGAGAAAAACCTGCTCTTTGCTGAGTTTCAGTTTAAAGTTTAACCTCGTCTGTGCGGGTTTCTCCGCTGCAGCACACTGACACGCAACCTCCGCTGCCTTTAGTGAAATGTCTTGTAGAGTCGTCCCACACGAGGCCTCGGGAACCTGCCTGCAGACAAAGGTGCCTTTATTTTCTTTGACTGTAGCTGCATATTTTCCCGGAGCAAAGTAAACATCCTGCCGGGACCAGCCAGACTCGTGTGCTGGCTCATTTCTGAATGACTGAGCTCATCAGCTGGTGATCCACGATTATAAACTCTGATTTGAAATCCTGCCCAAAACATCAGGCCACTGGGAAAATTCTGCTACGAACCAGCTGGTTAATGTCAAGGGTTTTGTGATGCAAAGCTCAGTCCAGGCAGAGGCATCGTGATTATGTCCAAAATGGGATTTTAATGATTAAAATCTGAGCAAATCTAACGATTATCCTCCAGTGGGAGCTGGATAATGGCAGAAAACAACCGTACAGAGGCAGCTCCTCGTGTTCTCTGAGAGGCGCAGAACCGTTTGCAGGTTTACGTATTGGACACCAAAGCAGGTCAAACCCAGATCAGACTCATCACTCTGTCATTGAGCTGCTGATGCCCTGAAAACCAGGAATTAATATCCGAGTATAATCCAGGCACTGCACGAACAATAACTGGGTGGACTGATCCAGTTATTCCTGAGCTGTGTGGGGCCAATGAGATGCTGTGACTAGCTTATGTACGTCTGCTCCACAAGAGACGGAAGCTTTATTTGTTCAGCAACAAGGCAGGACAAGTCTAAATGACAGGACAAAGAACTGAATAGAAGATAAAAATAAGAGTAAACTAACAGAGGGAAAATAGCGTACAGAGCAGGATGTCAATAAATGATCTTCCTCTGTGGACGAGCGTACGTGCACGAGTGTGTGTGTGTGTGTGTGTGTGTGTGTGTGTGTGTGTGTGTACGTGTCCTTCATTTGTTTTCGAACTGAAAACATGAACTTACCAAGGACATCATAAACACAGAGACACAAACATTAACAATGGCTGGAACCAAACACAGGAAACTGACAATCCCACAAACAAGGTTTGGTCTGTGCTCTGTGCCCTGCGTCTGGACTTCCAGGCTGCGCTCAGACTCCATCCTGCTAACAGCATTTTATCTGCATCTCTCTTCTACGGCTGCATCTATATTTTGACCCTTGTTACGTTTATTCGTTCATGTTGTGTAGGACTGTATCTTTGCAGTTTGACTCCACCTCGTGATGAAGCCAAAAACTGTTCACTGCACCGCGTGAAATTACATACAATTTCAAACTGTGATGTAGAGATGATATCATACACAGGGGCCTGTCAGCAAAGTGCGTTTTATGCTAATTAAAGCAAAGTAAGAGTGACCAAGAGTGTACAGTACATTTGTTCTTCTCCAGTCAAGTGTTAGATTAGGTAACAGAAGTGCATCAGAGAATCAAAGTAAAAGTGTTTGTTTTGCAGAAAACTGTCACCTGTGAATAATTGTATTATTCAGATTTAGTTTAATAGGACCGATGGTTATGTTTTAGTTTGCATGTAAAAAAGTAAAGCTGTTGGGTTCACGTAACCTAGAAATGTAACGTGGTGTGAAACTGAAATGTTCTTAAAATTCTGTCTTACTGTAAGTGAACACAGTGACAGAGCCTGGGAGACAAAGTTGTGGGTTATAGGGGCCCATTTCCTGCTCGGTCTTGCTGTCTGTCCTGTGAGTCCTCACATGCTGACAGACTCGGTTTTTTTGTGTTTCAGGTGAGCTGCTGAGCCAGCCCCGGCCCGAGGGTCTGACCGAGATCGTCTGTCCAAAGAACGGCTCAGAGCGGGTCAACGTGGCTCTGGTTTACCCCCCGACTCCCACCGTGGTCAGCCCCTGCCTCAAATGAACTCTCCCTCTCACCCAGCCCCCCAACATGGACCAGGACCTGCAGCTGCACCTCTGCTTCACATGTACTTCACACTTTTCTAGTCCAGGTTTTCATCGGGGTTTGATGAACTCTTGATGAATCACAGCCTTGAATTGTAGCAGATTCTTCGTCTCTAGTTTCACTCCTTTCTTACTAGGACTAATTTGTGAAGCCGTGGCTCCTATTTCTGGTGAAATCTGGACTGAAATATTGTGCAGAGTCTTTAAACCCTGGAAGGGTGACTGACACTCTTCACGTGTACATATTTCTCTGTGCCTACGTTCTACGGCCCCGTGCAGACTCCAAGACCAGAGCTCCCATTTGATTCGCAGGTGAAGATACGGCCTGAGTCCAAATGCAGGATTGGTGCAGGGAGGCGTGCGCGGCCGCACAAGACGTCTTTGTCACTATGCAGCGGACGGGCAAGTCGGTGCGGGACGGCAGGAGCAGAACGTGTGTCGGAGGGCCGCTCAGCGCGTTAGTCCTTCGGCCTGACATGGACAGACTGCATGTATGAAAGCGTTGGATCGGAACCACATTTTATGTCACTAACACTCACGTTAACAGGGTCACGTGCGTCCAGTGGGACATTCTGTGTTTTCTACTGTTCAATTGGACATTTACATATAGTTTTTCTATTTTTGTATTTATCTCGTTTCGCATGTTGTGTGTGTGTGTGTGTGTGTGTGTCTGTTTGGAAGAACCTGTTGGCAAATGCATGTTTGAGCTTTTAAGATTGTTTCTACATCTGTTCACGTGCGAGTGGGAGTGAGGCTCGTCCACATGCTTCTGTTTCCACATGCATATTTACGAAACTGAAATAGTCACACATGGAATTTTATAACTTGGACAATCCGTCTGCGTCTCGTGCATCGGGCCCCTGGTCTGAGATCAGCTGTGCGTCAGCAGCTCAGAGTCTTGTAGTCTGCACTTGTGCCGTAGCTGAAACCCAAACATGTCGTGAAAGGAGCTGGAGTCTGTTCATATCAAACGTCCGTGACAGATCCAAGTGAAGATGCACCGTTTTCTGCGCCCAGTTTGGCTCAGTAGTGAGGACAGTGTCTCCGGACTGAACCTTGGCTGACATCTCTTCACAGTCTGTCCATGAACGCACTGGACATACATACACAGGATGATTTTAGCGCGTGTGTGTGAGGAGAAGAGCGTCGGCTGTTCGTTTCACTACGTGTCCTCCTGAGGAAAACACTGAACATTTTTATTTGTCAGATGTAAATAATATCTTTATTTTTGTATGTTGTCACTGAGCTTTGATTTCTTTACAGTGCAATGTTGTGCATGACTCACTGGGAGATGTGCACACGGGTTTTTTATGTAGCTCAAAGTACAACATGAAATACCAAATACAAATAAAGCAGAAATGACTGTATCACCTGCTGCGACTGTGTTTTATTGTTACTAACTAAAACAAAGTGACTGTTAATGAAGTTCCACAGTAAATTGTCAGAAATCAGGTTTGTGAAGTGGTTCTCTCCCTGAATCTGGACATGAATTAATCTTGAACGAAGGGAACAGAAACATCTTGAGCAGATTTTTATATTTGTGTTATCAACTGCACAAAGTTCAGCAGTGTCCAAATGCTTTGTTCAGACAAATGCTACTGACCTCAAATACAGGTCAGATTTTTAGACGACTGCTAAAATCTGCCACAGATTTTACAGTGAGGAAACAAATTGGCTGGTCATTACATAGACCACCTGTGAGATTTAACCCATTATTTGTCACATAAAAGCTGCTTCTTGCTGTTTGTATGACAGATACAGTCACAGCGTCGCAGAAAAAATGTAATTATTCCAAAATCTTCATGGAATGAAAGTGAATTTGAATGAAACAAAATCAGACTGAAGTGATTCATATAAATGTCCGAGTGTTCGGTTCTGGTGGAGGACTTGACGTCATTTAGTGAGATGACGTCAGAGGCAGCGTTTAAAATCTAATAGAGTAACACATAACCTATCAAATATCACATGCTTATGAAGATCCAATAGATTTAAAAACAGTAAAAACTAAAGGTAAACAGCAGTCCCGGCCAAAATAAACTAAACTGAGGGGAACCACGAACCGAGCCACAAACTTCCCCCGCTAATAATCATCCAGCAAAACCGAGCCGGTATAAGAGCCGGTAACTCCCCGCCCCACTGACCGTGAACGCATCATCACACCGGCAGATTCCCGTTCGCTGCCTTTTATTCCAGGGGACTCGGGTTTGGCCACGTGATCTCACTAATAAAGACATTTATTAAATTCAATAGAGACAAAAGCGGAGAAACTCCAGCCGAGTGAAAGTGAAGCGGAGCTGATGGAGCAGCGCCGCCCGCCGCCCGGACGCGCTCCCTGCTGCGGCCGTTCGCCTCCTGTCCGACAGGGGGCGGCACAGTTCGAGGAAGCTGAAAAGCGGGGCGCTGTCGGCGGCACTTCCTCTTCCCTCCGCGGCCTCTGAGGTAGGAGCTGAGCCCCACGTCTGAGGACGACAATCTGTCTTTAATCTGTGTCGAATGTTCGCCATCGTGTCTTTTCATTCGCTGCGTTCACTAAACGAACATTAAACTCTTCACTTGATGTTATATGAGTTGCTGTGGAGCCGTGAATTGTGATTTATTCGTAATCTTCGGTGATGATGCCGGTTCGGTGCCTGCGAGCTTTCCGCCATGTTGGCTGTGCGTGATGTTAAAAACCAAGTGCGGCGTCGATTCTTGAGTCCGTTTGAGTTCCGGACCGTCTGGTCGTTCTAACCTCCGTCCGTGGCGTTTCTAACCGTGTGTTGCTAACTGCAGCTAACGCTAACAACACGTTCTGATCCGAACTTGTTCCTCTTGCAGATATCGGAACATGGTCCGCTACTCTCTCGACCCCGAGAACCCGACCAAATGTGAGTACTGCGACGTGCGCTGTGTCCGCACGTGTAGCTCGGTCGCACTGATGACTTCTTAGGACACCTTTGGATCAAACATGAAAAGAACCACTGAGAATTCTGAGCCGCCGAGCACGATGGCTCCGTGCGGTTCCGTGTGACCAACGTGTGTGTGCGTGTTACTAAAAGCCTCTGTTCTGTTTCAGCATGCAAGTCGAGGGGCTCCAACCTCCGGGTTCACTTCAAGGTAAGCCGAGGACAGGCCACATGTTGGGTCCGGTCTCTGGGGAAAGCGAGGGCCCGGCCCGGTCAGGGCTGTGGCTTGTTTGGTCATTGATGTGAAAGCCAAAGAAATGCAGCTGGTGACTTTCCCCTTAAAAATGACGTATTTTTATTTAAGTGGTTTGACTCCAGTTTTCGGCAGAGATGAATTTTACCTACTTGTCCGTGTTGACTGTAGCGTTCATTGGTTTAACATTTTCATGTGCGCATAATTCAGAATCTTGCATCTTCTTTCGGTGTGGCATTCCTTCGTTGTTCCTTATTGTTGTGCGTCTGTCGACACTGACCCACACTGAATTTTTTGCTCTAATACGCCAAACGCGTTTTTACAAATGGACCAAGTTCTTAGGGGGAATTGGGGAGATAAAGTTAACGTCTAAACTCGAACATCTGACATTGGTGCTTGGAGGTGACACAGGAAATGGTTGACCCGCCACTGATTTAATTAGCTGTTAAGTTTAACGAATAAAATGTCTCAAAACTTTCTATGGCCCTAATTGTTTAAGGACTCGTTGCATGTGCTTCTGGTTATCGTTGGATGTCGGTGTTAAAGATCATATTTATTTTTTTAACAGAACACCCGTGAGACAGCCCAAACCATCAAAGGCATGCACATCCGCAAGGCCAACAAGTACCTGAGAGACGTCATCGTCAAGCATCAGTGTGTCCCATTCCGCCGCTACAATGGGGAGTTGGCAGGTGTGCCCAGGTGAGCTCCCATTCAAAACACATGCAGCCGAGTTGGTTTAAAGGTTGCACTGATGACCATCTTAGGACACCTTTGGATTCAAGATGAAACGAATCTTATAAATCTGAGCAACTTTTGTGGACCGGCGTCGTGTAGTTCACCTGGAGAAGAATAGTTCTAAACACCCACTGTTGTTTTCAGGCCAAGCAGTTTGGCTGGACACAGGGACGCTGGCCCAAGAAGAGCGCCGAGTTCCTCCTGCACATGCTTAAGAATGCTGAGAGCAATGCCGAGCTCAAGGTATGAGTGTGAGACGCTGTTGAAAGAGAAAATCTACAGTTTACCCAGTTTAATGTGAACTTTGTCGGATGTCTGTAAAAGAACACGCTGATGTGCTAAAGTAACAGTCAGTACCAGCTTTACAATTTTTCAAAAAGAATTGTGCATCTTCAAACTTCACTGGTCTCTCGGATCCTGCAGCTGTGATCTGTGCTGCTTTAAGTTCCAAAACTCAACCTGACGTGTCCAACATGGTGCGTCACACCAGAGGCTTGTGTCGGTTGTTTGAACTCGGATTCACGTGAAGTGACTGCAGTGATGACCATTTAGGACACCTTTGTATTAACCATGAAAAGAAAAGGACAAAGTCTGAGCAGTCTGTGGATCACGGAGTTAAACACTCATAACGTTTCACTTGTTGGTCTTTCTCTTGGCATCTTCTGTCTGGGACGCAACGTTAAAAAGTTTTTTATTCTGCCCAGCTGTGGGTTTAGTTTTTTTATGCCATAATCATCCTGGTAAAGACGGTTTCTGTCTGGCATTTGGTTTGTACCAGAGATTAGACATTTGGTCATTTCTATTGATGGAGATATTAGTCGTAGATGTTTAGGAGGTTGTTTAAGCTTTTCTGGAGCTTAACAAACAACTTTTCAGCACAGATGTATTAAATGTCAATCTGTAAAAGTTGTTTGACCATCGAGATTATCAATCTTTACTGTGTCAGAAAGAACCGAACGTGAGATGACCTTATTGGTGGTTTCAGGGTCTGGACGTGGACTCTCTGGTCATTGAACACATCCAAGTCAACAAGGCCCCCAAGATGAGGAGGCGCACGTACCGTGCCCACGGCCGCATCAACCCCTACATGAGCTCCCCCTGCCACATCGAGATGATCCTGACCGAGAAGGAGCAGATTGTCCCCAAACCTGAGGAGGAGGTAGCTCAGAAGAAAAAGGTAAAGACTGCGCAGTGTTACAGGGACGACTGGGAACCGAGTGTTCGGACACGCAGCAGCAGGTTGTGGTGCGCAATTAATTTCAAGTGGGAAATCGTAGGTGTTGTGCAGGTTCAAAAAGTTCAATTAAAACGACAGATGACATACTCGTCATAATATGTGATTTATTGAACAGTATAAGTACTGCTCATCTGTTTACAGCCATTCGTAATCAAAATGAAGTGATTAGGAACCGGGTTGTTAGGTCGGGGGTAGTAGCTCAGTTACAGTATTGACAAGTTGTTTTTGCTTCAAAAATGGCAAGTAATTATTTTATTGATGTATCAGTGTCTCCCAAGATTGAATTAAGATTTTGTTTTCATATTTCTTTCAGAGGAAGCTTAATTCAGTGTTTTTTGAGAGGTACATATCACGACAAATAATTTGCCATACAGCAACATATTGAAGAGTAGACTAGTGGATTATTCCCTTAAATTGCAGCTAAGAAGTGGAGGAGGGAGAGCTTCTAGTGAATCGTCCTTCTAATAAAACCATCTGCAGATCTCCACAGAATATCGCAGAAGTGACATAAAAGAAGTCAGTATTTAAACAGGCTTCAGTGCAGCTGGAGGTCTAGATTTTATTACAATAAAAGTCTTTTCCGTCACCTGGTTTTCCTGATTCAGGTACAAGCGCGTGAAACCTGCCGCTGTGTGTCTGAGCACAGTTAGACCAGAGAGGCCCGGTCGGGTCGTGTGGTTGCCGTGATGACTTCTTAGGACACCTTTGGATTCTCCATGAAAACAAAACTGAACTTGAGTTCTGAGCAGCTGCAGCCTGAGAACCTGTGTTGTCTCCGCTGCAACTTTCAGCTGAATAACTCTGAGTTTTTCTCCGCAGGTTTCACAGAAGAAGCTGAAGAAGCAGAAACTGATGGCACGGGAGTAAATACTAATAAAATGATGATGTTATTATCACTGAAGATGTTTTCTTGTTTTCATTGCTCAGTAATGACTGTGGGCTGTTCATGTTCTCCTCCGGACAAACTCCTACAGAACATTAAAAAACAGAATCGCTCGTGGGAAAATGTGCAGAGTCTGATTCCAACTCAAAAATAAATCCTTTAATATGGGAACACAGGCAGGACCAGAATGATGGATCAGTTCATGTTCATCATAAATTCCTACTCATTGTACGTTTATTGGGCTCAAATCCTGCTTCACAAATAATGTTCAGGTTATGTTCACACTTTTTGTGATGACACGAGGTTTTACGGGCTTTTTCTTAAAGAACTGTCAGATTTTCACTGCTGCCCCTGAATCGGCTGAATGGACTAAAGCTTGAGACATGGTTGTTGCTACAAAGTGATTTAGAAATCAACTGATGGTTATGAATTTAAAAAGCTGTTTGTCTTTAAACTGTAAACCGTGTCTATAAAAAATTTACGTGATTGCGTGATTCTGACAGTTTGAGACGATGTGTCCATATGATTCATCACTGAATTTGTCTTCCTGCCCCTGCAGAGTTTCCGACACGTGTTCGGTTCCGTGACTTACTTGAGCCGAGCTGGTGCTTGTTGCTGTGGCTGAGACACTTTTCCGTGTTCGTTTATTGATCATTTGAACATTGTAAAATTGAAAATGACCAAATGTGCCAGGTGACCGATTAGAACAGCTGACAGGTAGTTTACAGGTCACCACTGACTCTTCATCTCTGGACACATAAGCACAATGTTCGTAACATGGTTATAGTAACTGTTATGATTTTAAATTATACATTAATTATAAAGTATTATGAATAGATATTAGTCGTAGTAGTAACTAAATGACTTCTGAGCTTCCCAACGACAAACGGTTCTTCCACACACTAGGAAGTAATGGACTAAAACCACAAGCTGTTGTCCGTCCACCGACATGTGAGCCCGAAGTTCTGCTCGTCTCTTCTCCAGCTTGTCACCCAGCGTTTGTTCCGGTGGTTCCGACGATGACGTGAGATCGGGATGAAGCTTTAGACTTTGTTCACTTTAACACCTGGTGAATGTGTGTGAACCCGAACGGACATGAGTCCAGATGGTCCGTGGACACAACACTGTCCTATGCAGTCATGTCCATAAATATTTGGACAGTGCTGCAGTTTCCACCCACAGTGGATGTAGGATGAACCCGTCCGGATTTAGCGACTCAGAAGCATGTGACCAACTGGCTTTTCGGCGGTTCTGTGTCTTGGTGAGTTCTTCCCTCATTTACACATTCTTCTATATAAAGCAGGATTTTAATAACCGTTTTTTAAGGATCTGGATTTACCAGCTTGAGTGACTGATCAAAGTATTTGACCCTATAGAACATGTGGCTGTTGATAACATGAATGTACAAGTTCAGATTTGTTCCACGTGCTTCATAAATACAGTTTCTGCAGAAATCTGAAACGTTCACGTCTTGTTAAGTTTATGTTTAAAAGTCTGATTTCTAAATATTTTTATAGAAATGTTGGAATCATTCCTTCTTTTCACTAACTGGCCCCGCCCACTAACATTAACTCATCTTAAAAGGTTCAATCCAGTTCGTCGGTGCAGTTTCCGGCGTCGCCACGGGGCGGCGCCTTTGCATCGCGCTGTTTTCATTTCCGTTATTAATAATAAAAGGAGCCGAGCTGCCTCTGATACTCTGCCATCACACACGATATTTACAGGCAGACAAATCCAGATGTGTCAGGATGAATTTATGTCACACACAGCTGTCTGATAAAGATGATTAATTATGAAGACAAGTTCCTTCAGCCAACGCAGAACAATCCCTATATAGAACATTCCAAAGATTAAAACATCCTCACAACAAATACAATAAATACAGAAGCTGATGTGAATAAGACGATATTTTCTTTGAAGAAATCCGTCTAGATTTATTGAATTACAGTGCTGAAACTGGCTTAGTAACCAAGCACTTATAATCTTTTTATTTTCTATTGACTGATTAATAGCTGGTTAATAACTAACAATGTAAATAATGCACAGAAAAGGAACAAAAGCTACATGTATTACACAAAAATTTAGTTTTTTGTTTGTTTTTTACCAAGAAGCTTCGCAGATGAACAGGCAGAATAAAAACATTTGTGCATTTGTCAATCAGACAGTAATAGGATCAGTTCCCATCTCGTGGTTCTATAGATTTTAGGATCTGATTCCTAACAACATCCAGGCCGCACGTGAGTGAAGAAATAACTGGTTTGCATTTTAAAAAGCTTTTCTGCAAAGACGACAGAGTTTCAGTGGGAGAAAAAGAAAAGTCCGGACTCGGCCTGTAATAAAAATACTTCTGCATCTTTTTCCTTAAATCCTTAAATCCGTTTCCACCTCGGTGCATCTTTCCCTTTCTCAGTCTTGGGAAACTAACTTTTAATTTTGTCATCAACAGATTGGACTGAACCATCTGTCCGAGGACAGGGGGGCATAGTGTTTTAATTTATTTAAATTAATGTCAATATTAACAACAATGATCACACAAGATGAGTTCCGTCCAATAAATATCTACACTGTGTTTTAAACTTTATGGTTTCAGGATAAACAACTTCAGTGACACAAAAAGAAACCTAATCCTCATTTTACCTTGATAATGTATAATCTGATCTTCGTGGAATAAACGTTTTCACACATATTTTACTTATTTTGGAGTATTTTTTGTTTTTATAACATTTGTAAAAAAGAAGTTTTTTAAAATATATTTATGTAAATAATTTTAATTATAATTATAAGGTTATTATACGTATTTTTCTAAAAAGAACAATAAATGTATCTAACATGATACAGACTTTGGTAACTTCTGTTACAATATCCCAACTTTTAATGGGTAAAAGTAAAATTCCCACATGGGTTTTTATTTATTTTTACATTTTGAGTTTTGTTGATGCCTTAAAATAAACATAATTTATAACATTATTTATAACATAATTGAAGTAATGTTTTCTTTAACCATATTTTACTAATGAAAAAAGAAAATTAATATATATGCTGCTGTTTGTTTCAGTGTTACGGGTAATTAAAGAATAATTTGACTTTATTTAAAAATATCAGTGAGATAAAACGATGAACTTGTTTAGTTTGACACCTTTGGTTATAAAGTTGTGTTTTGTTCAACTGGTCAAGCTGCATTTAACAACATTTTTTATAACCATAATATTAATTAATGAACCGAATATTCAGCTGTGGAATTTTTTTCTCTGAGTATCAGTAAAAAGTTTTATTATTTTAATGTTCCTTCACTAAGCATCAATTTCAGCTGTAGTTGGTCCGTGTGTGTGAGGAAATAAAAAACTGAAATGTGTTTTTTGGCACCAGGGGCCCAACATCACATGAGACGCCCCACGGCCCCTCGACATGTTAATGTGGCCGTGGTGATGATGGCTGAAAGCTCAGGAAAAAGCCTTTAATCGCACCTGGTGCTGAGATTGTTCTCAACGAAAAAAAACATCGTGACATCAATAATTTGGATGGAATCTCAACAGGCCTTTTAATAAACACGTTCACACGGACCGTTCAAACCTGCCTCCCACAGAACGAGTCCTCCGTCCTCAGAGACACGAGCTCCTCAGGTCCCGAACTCTTTTTAAAACTACAAAAGTCCACTTGATGTGAGTCGGAGTGATGCTCGCTGCTTTGACACTCACTCATCCAGTAAATCAGAGTCGACCTGCTCAGCCAATCAGGACGCTCGTCTATGTCCAGACGGTCTACGTCACAGGCCTGTCAGCCAACCCAGACTGAGCGTCCCCCCCCCATCTGCCTGGTCTCCGTGTCCTCCTCTCAAACTTTGGACTTGGAGCTAATAGACAGAGGGACCAGATGATGCGGTTTTATTATCTCACAACTTCTTGAAGTCAACGAGAGAAACGCGCTTTTTCTCGTCCCGGTTTTGAGGTGGACCTGGACCCGGGGAAGCCCAGCTCGCTTGTTTCTGGAGCTTTTTTGCCACAGGTGGGACACTCGGGGGTTCTGCAGCAAACTAAGTCTGCGATGGGCTTCGGCTGCAGAGAGCAGCGGGTTTTGGTGTAGCTGTACCGCGGACTGTGTCAGGTGCGCAGGGCCCCCAGCCCCTCACACAGCGCAGCCCCCCGATCCCGGATCCTGCTGCTGGAGGTAATGTTAGCGGTGGGTCAGATGGACGGGTCCCGACAGAGCGCCTTCCTCCTCAGCACCCCCCCTTTAGCAGCTCTGCACAGCATGACCGAGATGAAGACCCCCCTGTACCCGGCCTACCCGCTCTCCTCCACCGGACCCAACTCCTCTACCTCACCGGCCACCACCTCTCCAAACCCGGGCGGCATGGCCGTGTCCTCCCCGGGCATCAAAAGCTCCGGCGGACTGTCCTCGGGACTCGGCTCCCCGCAGCAGTGCTCCTCCGCCACCCCCCACGGGATTAACGACATTCTCAACCGGCCCTGCGTGTCGTCCAGCGGCGCCACCGTGGCCGTGGCCGCCGCCGCCGCTTCCTCCTCGGCGGGGATTCTGTCGGGGCTGCCCCGGTTCGGCAGCCTCAGCCCGCCGCCGCCTCCCGGACTTTACTTCAGCCCCGGTGCCGCGGCGGTGGCGGTGGCCCGGTACCCGAAGCCGCTGGCGGAGCTGCCGGGCCGGACGCCGATCTTCTGGCCGGGGGTCATGCAGAGCCCGCACTGGAGGGACGCAAGATTCGCGTGTTCGCCCCGTAAGTGTCGGAACCGAGTAAGATTAGAGCAGAATAAAAAGTGGGATCGGATTCTGTGAAAGTTGTGGAGCAGTTTGCGTTAAAGGCCCCGCGGGGAAATGGGTCCAGAAACGCGCGTCATGTGTCTGCTGCATTTTCACTGTTTTGTTTGTGCCTGTTGCAGATCAGAACTCCGTGTTACTGGACAAGGACGGGAAACGGAAACACACGCGACCCACGTTCTCCGGACAGCAGATCTTTGCGCTGGAAAAGACTTTTGAGCAGACCAAGTATCTGGCGGGGCCGGAGAGAGCGCGCCTGGCCTACTCCCTGGGAATGACGGAGAGCCAAGTCAAGGTGAGTCAAAGTGAGAGAAATTCGGCTCAGGGCGCAGGTTCTTTTGTCCGCACCGGCACAAAATCACCTTATGATTATTTCTATTATTATTGGCCGTTTTGGGATAAAATTTCACCGTGAACAATTTCACGGATCGTTCACGGGATGTTTTCTGCCCCTTTGTGAACACGAGCTTCATTTAAAGTCTAAATGCAACACGTTGATTTTTTGTTGCTTTCGCGGGTGTTTTTCTTATTATTTGCAAAACATTTGTAGCCACTTTGTATTTACGTCAATAGATCCTTCGTATTACGCTCAGACGAAATAATGAAAATAAAATTGATAACACGGAGAAAAAGCCAATAAATTAATTTAGCTTTAAAAAAAAAACTGCTGAAAATTTAAACGAACCTTTGTGTGTGTGTGTGTGTGCGTGTGTGTCAGGTTTGGTTCCAGAACAGAAGAACCAAATGGAGGAAGAAGCACGCGGCGGAGATGGCCTCCGCCAAGAAGAAGCAGGACTCGGAGACGGAGAGACTGAAGGGGACCTCGGACAACGAAGACGAAGACGACGACTACAACAAACCTCTGGACCCGAACTCGGACGACGAGAAGATCACACAGCTGCTGAAGAAACACAAACCGGGCTCGGCTCTGCTCGTCCACACGTCAGAAAACGACAGCTCGTAAATGCGGTTCGTGTCTGTGGGGATCGAACTCTCGGAGCCGGTTTCCTGCACGTTGCTCTTCATTTCTTGTCCTTGTTTATGTTTTTTGCACGATGGTGGAGGACTCCTGAGGAGAAAAGGACTTTTTGTGGCCAAAAGTCCGAGGACGGCACCAAGCCTGTAAATAGAGACGTGAGCTGTGTGTCCACAAACGATCCTGCTGTGAAAAAACGTTTTTTTGTAGAGACGCTCTGAGATCCGCCGAAAACACGTAAGTTCCTTTTGTATCTAACGTCCTAAAACAACAGGCGCCCGCTGCGGGGCCGTGAAGGCCTCCTGACTCATCAGAAGCACAGGAGCTCCTGAACGCACCACACACACCCTGTACGTAACCGGCAGAAAGACATTTTTAATTTATATGTTGGAAGTTGTGAGTGAAGCCTGCAGCTGTGTATCGTCGCAGGTTCCTGTAATGCACTTTTATTTAATAAAAACTCCAATGTTTGCTTGTTGTTTTCACCAGACTTCATAAGTTCGTTAATAACCGGCTTTAATTTAATGTCACAATAATAAGTTCACATTGAACCGCGGTGCAGCCAAGCTTTGCTCGTTATCTTCACTTTTACAAATTCTACTTTTATCATCATCATCATCATCATTATATTATTATTATTATTATTATTATTATTATTATTATTATTATTATTATATAATTTATTAATTATTATTTTCTGCTGGGAAACTTATATTTTTTTGATCCAAGACGCAAAAAAACTGATGTGAAATTAAAAACGAACAAACCTGAACGAATTTCACCTCAAAGCGACTTGTTACAGCAGCTGCTGTGTGTGTGTGTGTGTGTGTGTGTGTGTGTGTGTGTGTGTGTGTGTGTGAAGCTTCACTCCTCCATCATCGGTTCGTTTTTTCTCAAATTGAAAAATCACTGGAGCGACATGCAGCTGATATTTAATTTATAACATGTGGATCCAGATGTGACACGAGTGTGTGTGTGTGTGTGTGTGGGGGGGGGGGGTGTACTGGGGTGTTCGCTCGTAAAGGGACCGAGTCTGCTGATTTATCAGGACATCAGGCACCGGGTTCTGGGCTGATGACACACACACACACACACACACACACACGCAGACCACAGTGCGGAGTGTATCCGGTTCTGGTCCCGTCCCGCCTCTTCTGAAAACCACAGAAACAGGAAGAACCGACAGTGGACAGACATCCGGACTGTCGTGGGTGCTGCTGCATTCAACGTCCTCTCAGGACAAATTACACCCGTAAATAATTTAAAGAACAGTGGCTTTTACACCCGGAAGTAAAGAAATGTGTCCTTAAACCCGTGAAACACATTTCGATGTTGCATTTGGATTTGATTTTATTCTGGGCCGAAAAGAAACAGGTTTAAATGAATTTAGATTAAACAATCCAATTTAAATCAGCATGTTTTAAATGATTTAGTTTGTTGTTTTCCTGTCTCATATTACTCACACTGGGTGAATTTAACAGACATGCAGCATCATAGTGTGTATTAATGTTTAATGCTGTGAAGACATACGACAGTTTTTATATCTTTTAACCACATTTTTGCCGATTATTCGTCGCTGCCTCAGAAACACCGAGTGCTGTTTCTGAATCTTTACACACATGACGTGAGAAACAGGAGACGCCTGCTTCGTTTCGACACACACACACACACAGTATATATGTATAAATATATAAAACTCGTTCTTCACAACATTTACAAAGTATCGGTGAAGCAGAAGGACACAGACGACGTGGCGTCACCTTCACACCAGCTGATCGTCTTTGACGTCACTTTGAGCTCACAACAGGAAACGGCTCGTCCACGTAGATTCGGTCATTTCAGCCTCTTTGAGTGAAAGTCTCCGTGTTGGCAGCTTTTGTTTCTAAGACACGGGGACAGCTTTGTACTGATGTCTCATGTCCATACAGTCAGAAAATTAAAAACGTGACGAGCTCATATTTTCAGAAAGGGACGTGTTCATATGTGCTTGTTCTTCAAACTGCGGCGGATTTTTCAGAACCTTCACAATGTGTTAGAGATGAAGGTCAGTCAGCTGATTCATAGATTTAATTCAAAGTCATTTAAAAAACACATTTGATGTTTGATGAAAATCTAAACATGACAGTATCATATTTAAAGTGTGGCTGAAAATTCTTCTTCGAGTGTTTTTTGTGTGTGAAGGAAACATGTTGCCGTTTGAAGGCCACAAGTTCGACAGTGTTTTACACTGGAATCACAGAATTTTACTGATTGATCCTTTTTGCAGACAGGACGCGGTGAATGTGCGTTTGTCCTTTGTAAATCCGAACTCTGGGTGCAGCTGAGACCTGATGCTGCGATATTAAAAGAATATTAAAAGACTTATTTTTTGTATTCATAAACCACAGTAAATCGAGTGTAGATATTCGGACTGTCAGTGACTTTGTCCTGTTGGACTCCTACCGTCTAATCAGACTAATTAAACGATTTCTAACTTATCTGAACAGTGTAGAAGCTCAGGTGAAACCTATTAAATATTAACATCCTGCCTCTGGACTAGATCCTCATGGACTGTTAATATTTTTACAAAGCAAGTCTGACCATGCACCCACTCCATTGGAAACCGGGTCAAACGAGACAAGAACCACCAAAAAAAATGTGGGTGAGCCCAGAGATGCAGAACAAACACAAAGCTTTTTTTCAGTCTTTGGCTTTTTGCATTCAAATAATTTTTTTACGATTCCAAACGTGAATCGGAGTCCATCTGCAGGTCCTCCGTGAAGAAGTCGTGCTGCGGAGTCGGAACTTGTCGGTCAGGTACGCCCCCAGGTTACTACCCAGAGCTCCTAACGTCGTGAGCTTCAGTGAAGAAAGCCACTTTGGTTCTGGACACGCTGGATCCAAACTTTCCTTGGACTGGTGGACCTTTCAATATATGTAAAGTTCCGAGATACAAGCACAAATTTGAGCGGAAATTCACTTCAGTCTGAGTGAAAACCCAGCAGCGACAGAACTGGGTCGGACCCGGGAGGTTCCACTTCACCTGTGCGTTTGTGTTTTGATAAATGCAGGTGGAGTCAAGTGATGTTTGACACCGTCGGCTGCGTGAGGGTCCAGGTGGAGCCGACAGGTGGACAGGTGGAGTGTGTTGACTCCAGGTGATGGAGAACATGGTTTTTATCTGCTCAACACGGCTCCGGGTCCTCAGGGACCGACTGCAGCATCTGTTCACTCGCTTCCCGCAGCAGCCGCAGCTCGGTGCACCGGCTGGTCGGTGGGAGCTCCAGCAGCTCCACGGTGCCGTTCAGCCCGAGTCTCTGCCCTTTAGAAAAGTTCTGCTGTTTATTTGGTGCTTTCCCTCAGTGGGTCCAGCTGTTAGTCAGTTGTTGACCAGTGGCAACTGGAACCAATCTAACTTCCAACTGGAACAGAGGAAGAAGGATTTCTTGGCACTCTGCCGACTCAGAACCAGAACCAGAGTAACACTCAGCTTTGTTGGTTCGTGTAAAGCCGGGGAACGGGAAGGTGTTTTATCAGCTGTCACAAGGACGTGCTGCAGGATCTTCACTGTTATGTGAGTTTTAGTGATACTTGTACTGCTCCACAGGTCAGTGGTTCGGCCACCCCCACACTGGCCAACAGAACCCCCATGTACCACAGTCGACTGCTTTAATTGCTTGTTTCTCTCCCATGTCACATGTTCACTGAAAGCCCCCCGGGTCATAAAGAATCTGAATCTAAATAAAAATGTCTTATTTCACGCAGACTTTGTCTCCTCTTATTAAAACAATCCTCTGAATTCTGCTGCTGTCACCGGATCTTCCGTGTGGAAAATGCTCCAAACAGATGCAGACGTCAGAACAGAACCAAGTGAGACCGGGTTAGTGTGAAACTCCAGTCCACGTTGGGCCTCGAGTGTCCCACGATGAGCTGAGCACATGCTGGATCGCACCTGTTGGCAGCTGCACCTGTTGACAGCCTGTCTCAGCTGACCGTGTACGACAGCAGATTACACAGGAGGACACGTGTAGTGTGGGGGGCTGTGGGGGTCTTATCTCGCTCTAACCCGCCTGGAGTCCTGTGATAAGCACCTTCCTGCTCGCTGCTGTAACCACGTTCATGCTTGATTGGAAACATTGTGTGAGCTGCTCTGATCATCAGCACCGGCCCAGCGGGCGGAAGTGAAGGCGCCGTTAATTGCTCTGCGCTTCAGCAGGTTAATGACGACTTATGTGAACCATTAGCTGGGGGGGGGGGTTAACGGGGGGCTCACCTGCTGCCTGCTGCTCCGCCGTTACATGGAGGAGATGCCACCTCATTCTAGTGTTTAACTGGACGTAATGTCCTTTGGTGACGCCTCACCTGTCTGCCTCCACGACAGGAACACGTCACAGCGACGACGTCATCATCATTTCTACTTTCACTGGGTGGAGCAGAGTTGCATTAAGTGGCTCTAGGTTCAAATCCACATCAGGGAGGTTGTTCCCAGTAAAAGTCTCAGTGTGAAGCTGAAGCCTTTCAGCGTCCGGAGTGAAGCGCAGACAGACCGTTGTGATTAATTGGAGGCTGGAGTTGGTCGTGGCCTCCGTGAAGGATGGACGCAGGCGAGATGCTGCCTCAGTGGGAGGGAGGGGAGGCGGGGGGGGGTCTGAGCTAAGTAATGACAAAATGAGCACCTTCAGTCGACTGTGGCAATGAAAAACCCTGCCCTCATCACCCGAGTCTTTTGTTCCGAATTTTATTAGCACTAGCCCCGCTAAAATAACCTGTTAACACGTATCATAGTGCAGCAATAATAACCTCCTCAATCATATTTTAAAAGTCACGTCAAGGCGGCCGGCCGTAATTCATTTCTATGCAAATACGCGGGTGTCAGCCCATCAGTGTGTTGCTACAGGGCTTTTATTAAAATGATTCTTCCCCACTCTCTTCCTACTCAGGACTAATAAAACACGAGCCCTGCCGCACAAGAATTATAGCAACTGTTATGGAAGCATATGGACAGCATGCACTCTGGAAATAAAACCCACAGACAAAGTGGCAGGGTCAGTCTGCGGAGCAAACACTTAGCACGGAGCACAGAGTAATAGATTGTCCCACGTAGGCCCGGTATCAAAGCCTGATTAGACATTCATTTGGGTGGGGCTGCCGGTTGGAGCCCCCCCAGCCCCCGTAGCTGGTCACAGTGTCATAAACGGAGAGAGACTAAAAAGGTGAGAAACCGCATTAGGCAGGACGAGGACACGTGTTCCGCTCAGTGCTGCTCGTCATTCACACGATTTCCAATGAATGAGATTAACATTTTTAGTTTGAAAATTAGAACATCTGCAGTTTGACCCTGAAGAATTTAAGCATCAATTTAAGCAAACCAGACTGCAATTTAATTTGGACTCAAAAGTAAAATTGAACGAACCGAGCCCACTGATCACCACACACACCCGCTTCAGCTGCGAGCGTCCGGCAAAACCGTTAGGAGACAAACGCCTTTTATTCCACATTGAACCGGAATCACTGTCTGACGGTCGAATGTCTCCATCGAACTTTGTGTGGACCAGCGTTTGGAGGGATATTGACTAATTATTGGTAACAGAATTAACTGATGGTTAAAGATCTGATGCAGTGTTATTTCTAACCGGATGTAGGCAACTCTAAAAACTGCTAATATGTCAAATATGTCTTGATTAAGACCATGGAGGGAGAAACTGGAAAAAAAAGAGAGACATTTGCTCCTGGATGTAGTGGAGTAAAATGAAATTTACATCGGTGAGTAAAGATATGTAAAAAATGTTCTGAAAAACCCAACGTCATTCTCCGTGATCTCTGTCTGTGCCCCGCCCCCTTTATTTGACTGCGGCCCCAAAATGGCCGCTGACGAAAGTGCAGGACACTTGAGCAAACACAGCGTCGTTGGGTTCAGGAGGAATCTCGTGGTTTGGACTAAAATCATCGACAGACACTTTACTCTTTGAACTTGTTGTTGTCACAATAACAACGACAGGAAGTAGTTTCAGGCTGGGGTCAAACTCTGACCCCCTGTGGGAAGTCGCCTCTGGTGCTGCTGCTACAAGCGAGCCTTGGACCTGAGGACAGTGTCTGCAGTCACCCACACACACACACACACACACACACACACCCTGTGCACACTGAGACATCAGAGACTGACAGGCCCCCACCCTCCTGATTATCTGTCATTTAACGGTTTATCAAAGTCAGAGGATCCCGCCATGCTTGTGTGAGCGCTGGATTTTTCTCCTTTATGGACTCATTAATTTCCCGTGGATCATTAGCCTCCGTGGAGATCTCTGCTTTGACGAATGCAGCTGCTGAATTATGCACAATGTGCTTCCTCCTGCCGCTGAATGCATCACATGATAAACAGGGAGCCCCCCACCACATTACCCCAATGTGTTTGTGGGGGTGTCCGTCACTCCATTACTGAGAGTGTGTGACACATGTGACCGGCGATGAGCTTTTCACTCTGACTGTTGGAGCATCTGAGGGAAACAACATTAAATATAATGTAGAGAGATGACGAATGAGCGGCAGCTAGACATCGCTTCACATGAAATGTTGTCGTGTGTCAGCAGGGCGTCACGTTCTGTTGGAGGAATCAGGAACAAGTCGCATTTAAGAGGCGTTTATTGGAAAAAGTGAACGTTTGAAACTGGAATCTTTCCTGGACTGCAGCAAGAGAGTGATTTGTCTGGTTTATGATGAAAAGAACACACATGTCCAGATTTGATGCACATTCATAAATCTGAAAGGTTTTGTTCAGTTTAATTCATGTTCAGATTTCAGATGCACTTCACAAACCGGATTTTCTGACAATTTGCTGTAAAAAAACAGAATTCATTTATGTTTTTCTGTGCACTAATCGGCCAATCAATAAAGAATCAAACACAGCACAAAAATAAAACGTTTAAAAATATATAAATTATATTGATGTGGCAACTTCAGACCCATGGAGTAAACAGCACCTCTGCCCTGCAGTTTTATTAATTTAAATCTTCAAACCACTGGCAAAACTGAAAAGGTCAAATGTGTCGGAAGCGATGGAGTAAAAACTAAAGATAAATATGTTTTAAAAAAAAAGGCAAGGAGCCGTTGCTCAGAAACACACGGCAGACTTTAGTCATTAGTTAGACGCTTTAATATTTCAGCATTTTTCAAAATTTGTTATTCGATAAATTCAGGTTTTTATAACTTCAGGGTGTTTGGATTTCATGTATATATATATTTCATGGATTTATGTTTGTTTGTCCAGGACATTTTTTTTCTTAAAACGTTAATTATTAAATAAATTGTGGAGGCCGTGTTTCAAACGCAGGATGCGGTTTTATAGTAGGAACCTGAATTTAAATAAGGTTCATCATTTCTAAATGAAACAAGGTGACACGTTTTGTGAAATCAACCAAAAATTAAAATATGGAATGGACCTTTACCTTCACCTGCCTCTTTATTGGTCAGTTTGTGGGGGGCGGTGACGGACACTTGTGTGATTGGCAGCAGGTGAGCAGGACTCAGGTCGGATTATGTGGATCGGACGCGTCTCAGGAGGTGCCGAAAAAGCGGCGGTAAAGGTTCGGTTGGTTCTGCTGGACGCTGGTTTCGTGTCGAGCCGCGGTGACCCGGAAGTGAGGTAGGACCGTTTGTTTGTGAAGGAGGTTTTTAAACGTCTTTAGGATGACGTCATCAGGCCATCAGCTTTGTGCTACGAGGACACGAAGCTTCTCAGGCAGATTCAGATTGGACCTGAAAGGAAAAGTCTGAGGACACTACGTTCATAGGATTCAGTTCTGAGGATGCGGGACATCCATGCGTTGACTTGAACTAAAAGGCTGAATATTGTAAAAATTGTATTTCAGTACATATTTACCCACCATTAGCTTGTTAGCAATGTTCCCTCTAATTTTCTGTGAGCGCTCCCTGGGAGCGTCGCATCCATCCGAGTTACATGGTTTATTAAAAGAATTTCTGTTAGAGTACTTTTTAAAAAAAATAATTTATTAATCAAGTGTTAAAATAATTCTTTTATTTTTTAAATTAGTTTTATAAATGAATTGATTTAATAATGAAGTGCTTCAGCCCACTGACAATGAAAATCAAAAATCTTGTTCGTTACCTGTGTAGTGAGGGATGTGCCACCGCCCGTTCGTTTTGCCATTATTATAAAGTCTCAACATAAGCAGCACTTGGCGTCATTAGTGTGTCACACGCCGCTATGCTAAGCTAACACACACAGTGACGCCGTCACAGCCCGTCAGTGACGGTGATTAGCTGCGTAAACGTGAAATGCCGCCAGTCAACGGTCACTCACTGACTCGCACTGCAAAATAGCCAAGAGTGAATCATTATGTGTTTATTTTATGTTCAATTCAGGTTGGCTTTTTTTTGTGCGCAGCGCAGATTTTATGTGCGCGGAGACCGAGTCAGCAGTGTGCAGCTTAGAGGGAACAGTGGTTGTTAGTGAACTCCACGACCAGCAGTTACAGAGCAACACGACGGCTCATCTGGAGCTGGGTTTGTGTTCGCCTGATGAACCTGCGTCCACTATTTCCTCTCTTTGAGCTCAGCGTTTGGTCTCCACCACCTCCCGATCTCTGAGCCTGGCTGCTGCAGCAGACCGTTTTTTTTTTTTGAGCTTTTATTCTGAAAACTGCTGTAGCTTGACTTACAGGAAGAGAAACTACAGTTGTGGGTGAATTCTGAGGTACAGTGAGACAGGCCAAGGTCACGATTGAGGGAACGCGTATTGATATTCAAATTGGATTGTTCTTTGTGTGTGGATTTCTTTCTGTGACCTTGTTGTCTCCGCGTGACGCTCACCCGGCCTGATCCGACCTGCCCGGCCGCTGTTTGCTTTATTGACTGACCGCAGACCCACTGTCTCACCTCCTTTTGGCTTAAATGGGTTTTCATTTTTTATCGGCAGGCCGGTGACGGGCTGTTTTTGTTAAGGCTCTTTGCACTTTAACGGGGAATCAAACTGTGATTTATTAGGTCTCGTAAAATCAGACAAAGTGAAATAAAATTAAAAGGTGAGGCTGCGCTCAGCAGAACCAAGTAGGTGCTTTGGAGGAAACCGTAGATGTGGAGGCGTATTCACGAAAGAGGTTTTATTTTGTCTGAGCAACAGCCGAGAATCAGAGGATGCTCAAAGCCAGAGATGACAAATGTCTGAAATATCGATTTATTACCATTAATGAATTTGTAGTTTTAGATCTCTTGGATTTTTACTACCATAACCGAGTAAAACCTGAAGGGGATTAGTTTGTAAAGAAGTAGTTTTGTTGAAGGTAACAGGGTGAAAAAATATATGAATATCAAAAGAAATATAGAAACATAAATTTAATAAAATTCAATCCCATGAATAAAAAAATCTGTACAATATTATTTAAGTAGTTTAAGGGATTTATTTAAAGCAATTTAAGGAAAGTTAGGTAGGAATCTGTTCCAAAGAATCCACTCTTTGCTAATGTATAAAGAATGATACATAAAACTAATCATAAGAACAATAATTATTATTAACAACAATTGGGCTAAAAATCAATTTCCATAAGAGTTGCAATTTGTATCTTTTCTAATACTGACCTGAATCAGAAATGTTGTAATTGTGTTGATAAAATGAAAACGCACAGCGTGGACGAGGTTCAGTCCCCGTGTGTTGGGGTCTGTACCACTTCAAGTGCTTGTGATGGAGGTTTCAGTAAATCCGTCTCAAAGCAGCTCAGCACAAAATGTGCGTCGACTGTGGTGGAGCGAGTAAAGGAACCCTGTCCTTAACACTGCTGCACATTCAACATTTCAGTCCTGTTTTTTTTTGTCTATGTGATCATTCAGAAATAGATTTAGTCAAACTCCTTCTCAGTGGGTTGGGCCAGTCAGGAGCTGCTGTGCAACAGTAACGCAACAGCAGGTCGTAACCACAGAACCGCATGTTGGAAGCTTCCAAAACACAGCGGACTTGGATTCTGACCTGACCCGGAACACCTGCAAAAACAGGTGGCTAATGCTAATGATGTTACGTGATGTGAAGTCGGCGCTTTAAGACAAGCGAGCGCAGGCGACCTGTCGGACGGTTCCGTATCACTGACGGAACACGACCTGTCTTTGGTTTTATCTGGTCACAGCCCTTTGCAGACTCTCCGAGTCTTCTGTTCCAATAAATGAAAGGGCAGGCGCAGTAGTCGGCGTGTGGGCTGAGTCAAACCAGAACCAGAGTCCGTGTCCCACCTGGTCCCACAGTGTGAGGTGCTGCGGCCCCGGTTACTGTCCCCTGACGGACACCCGGACGATAAATAACTCTATGAAAAATGAGGAGGAGTGAGTGCACAATAACCTGCTGAACTTGAGAACCTCTTCTCATTGATTATGGAAATCTCTCCGCCGCTGACCTGAGGTATTATGAGTCTTAAGTATTGATTAAATACTTCAGCAGTTAAATCAGACGTTGATTCGATTAGTTTTCCCTCCTCCGCTGGTTAAAATCTCCCGCGGTTTAAAAGGATTTCATTTTTGTGTATAAGCTTTGTTGTGAGGAAATTAAATTAGCTCGTGTGCAATGTTAAGGCAGCGTGACCTTGGGTGGGTTAATGACCTCTGACCTTTGACCCAGAGGAGCGTCTGGTCATAAAGGAAGTAAAGGGAGCCACAGACCCCCATGCACTTAAAGTCTTTTGTCCTGGATCCTCCCTGATTCAGCACAGACACATCAAATCGTTTGGCGTTGGGATCAATAGTCTCTCGGAGGTTGACTTCATAAGTAGGTCATAAGAAGCATTTCAGATATTAGCGCTGGGTGAAACGAGGCCGGATGGAGTTCAAGCTCCAGCCGCTTCCTTAACGAAGGAAGCTGCGCATGCGCCTCGGTTCACGTGTTATCTGGACACTTTGATCAATACACCAGGTCACTGATAACGCCCTGATAACAGAGCGTTAGCTGCTGCTTTAATGGACGTGGGACATTAGTGGACAGCTACAGTGATGATGGTTACGCCCGACCTCAGGCTGTACAGTAGAGGTGTGAGGTGTTACCAACCCCAGGTCACATGGCAGACGCTGTTCCAAAGGATGAACAACAAGTGGTTCAAACGCTCCCAGTTAACTCAGATCCTGTCCATTAGAAGTACGGCGCTCCTTCAGAGTTTGCGTCCACACTCCCGGGCCTTCGTCTTTGCTTCGTCTCGTGCTTCGTCTTGCTGTGGTTGGCTGTTTTATCTTTGTGGTGTGTTCAAGGGCCACTTGTTTGCAGGATGAAGGCTCGTGCGTGGCAACAGTACGTGAACCTCCTAACATTTACCAACTGTTGAAGGGTGATTTGGTTGTGATGACGGGTGGGACGAGTTGGTCCTGGTCGGTGCGACGTCAGCTGAGACGGCCATTAAGTGTGTGCAGTGTAAATTTTCTAGTCCTCAAACTCAGCCGCAGTAATTTGTTTTACATTAACATCTTTAATAATCACAACCATCGTCTGTGAGCAATGACGTCACAGTAGTGACAAACCTGCAGTAACCACAGCTTCACCTGAACGTAGCGTTTTTTTGTGTTTTCTCTTTAGTCACCAGAGTCAAAGTCACTGTTCACAATTGCATTTGCACAGTCCCCCCGTTATGTGAACAGTCCATATTTTAATAAACTGCCTCGTGAACTCGGCTCACTGTCGGTCCGCGGTCGCACTGCTGGACTAAAAATGTTGTGTGGACATTTGACTGACTCTGCACAATCGTCCTTCTTACTGCTTTTTCCATTTAACAATTCAGCAACTTCAGCAAGGACAGTTTCATTACTTCTTATAAATGCTAACAATTATCATAAGTCTTTCCCCGCTGTCGGTCTCTGACTATCACAAGGATCCTATCTGGATCGATTGCAGCCATCGCCCGCCATCGCCCGCCATCGCCCTCCCACAGCATTCAGCCTTTAACAGACGTGCAGCGCTGAGGTTTCCCCACCCTGCGAAAGCTGCTGTCTGCTGGGGTAGAGGTGTTGCTGAGGCCCGACCCTGCTGCTCTGATTATGAGCTCAGGCGCTGGACTGGGCCCCTGTGTGGAGCCGATCCCGCCTGGGAAAGTTGGTACACATGATAGAAAGTTGTCAGCCGGGTGCAGATGGAGGTGGAGATGAGCTGGCCAACACAAGGCTCAGCCTTGTTCTCTCGCTCAATTCACTGCAGGGCGATAATGCCGTTTTGTCATGCTCGCCAAGGCCCCGCTGTTTGTTTAGCCGTGTCCCACCCGGGCGGTAATGCCTCTTTAGTTATGTCATCCAAGCGGGCGAGGAGGCGCCTCTGTCTCTTCGCTCCCGTTAACCCCGTCACCTCCGGCCTGCCGGGATCCAAGAAGCAGCTCTGTCACAAACCTACAGGCTTTAAACTGACGAGACTTCCCTCCCACCGATGCTGTAGGCAGAGCATCGTGATTCCTCTCACATACCGTGAGGTAAACAGCCTGAAGCCCATTAGTGCAGATTCCTCCAATAGAGTGATTAGGAGCGGAGCCAAGTCTTTGGTTTCTCGATGTGTGAGAGAGAAAACACTTCCTGTTGCTCCTCATTAAAGACGAGCGCAGATCGAGCACACGCTGGAAAAACCACCTGTCACAGCCGCGCACTCGCCCTGTTCGAGGAAAACCACTTTCCTTTGCAGTGGTGTTCAGATTTTAACATGTTCTTGTTTTCTCTAGAGCAAAGAGATTTTTCCAGACATGCATCTTAGAAGCATCCGATTGTTTTGGTGTGAGCAGTTTTAACGGATCCACAGCTGAGTATCGAGACAGGAAAGCTTGCGTGCACCTCATTATACAGCTGCTGTCATTCAGCGGGTTGACATCCTGTCCATGATGTCCCGACTGCAGTCCACTGAATTAATGTGACATCATTTGGGAAGAAACACTCCTGTTTACATTAAGACGAGCTGGATCCCAGTTCAGAACCTGTTTGCTCATATTACAAAAAAATTCTTTCTTAATCCGTTTGTGCCCTTTAGCTTCCCGCACACAAGAAGAGGGACAGAATTAAAATAAAATATATTTAAATAAATAAGAAGTTCTGATAAGGAATTAATTTCCACTTTTGTGACTCTCTGAAAATAGTTTCCGCACACATTTTCTGATGTGGAACTTAAGCTATACGTATTTTAGCTTGTTAGTTAATATCATGACAGATACTTGAAAAGAAATAAAATAAAAAATCTCATATTGACTGGGAACAATTGTGAGCTGAGCTGTCAGCGTGTATTCCCAACAGTTAGTGTTCTCTCTGCTTTTAAAAAAAACAATGAGTGTCATTACTGTCGTCTTCACCTCCTATTTCAAATCCTCACTTTGAAAACTAGAGGTTATAAATGACCCGTATTTATTTAAATCTGCTTCATGTTGGTGAACCTCTGAATGTACGTACTAGTATTTTTTGCCGCTCACTGTAGGTTGTATCAAACCGGAGGAACCGGTGCATCTTTGAAAGTGGCAGCAGGTTTGTGACTGTGTCAAAATGGACAAAATGAGGCTGTGTGTAGTTATTTAACTCTTTTCTTTCAATGATATTTCCAAACTCGTATGAAGAGAAAACTACGTAATTCATGCAGGAGTCCAGCTGTGTGTGTGTGTGTGTAAATGTGTGTTAATCCTGTTTGATGGCGGCTCTCCCGGAAGAAAAATGGATCGATCTTTAAGTCGGATCTTTCTCTGATGGTTTCCTTTAAGACTGTCCTTCTCTGGACCATTATCATTACAATTTGTTTATCATTAAATTACACATTCTTCATCTGTCCTTAAGATGATACAATAATCCAATTTCTGATCCTACAAATGCAGTCCTGCCCCGTGGACTCGATGGATCCGTCTTTATTCTTTGTGACTTTTAACCTTTTTTCCCTCCGAGCGCTTCTGAATTCACTGCAGCCTTATTAAAACAGAGAAACTCCACAAACGTCTGCTCAGCACAAAACTGCGGACCTGGACTTTTTCCTCTCACTGCTCTTTGGTGTCTTTGTCATCGGTTTCCAAACCAGGGCTGGTGGCAAGATCCAAACAGAACACTCTTGTTCAGACCTTTTTATTGTGACCCTATAAAATCATGTAAAGGTTTATGTTTACTGTGGAAATGACTCGTCGTGACACAGTCTTTATTTTATAAAGAACGAAAAGCATCAAAATTCAGTTTCAGTTTTGCATTAATTGTCCCAACTAGACGCTGAAAATGGTCGACCCACTTCCTGGAACTGATTAACCAGACTGGACTGAGCTGTAAATTAGACTCTGAAACATTTATTCTGTTTTATTTGCACACAGACCTTTGACATCCTGTTACGACAGAGTCACGATCTAATAACTTGTCTGGTTGGTGTCTACGCTTTGAAGACGTGGACTCTGTGTTCAGCCGCGTAGCTGAAGGTGGTGGGTGGTAACTGTTGGCTGCCTAAAGAGGGGCTGACTCCGACACCAAACACTGCTGTGAGACAAATTGTTACAAATTGGTATTTTTCCACTTTATAGAATCACAAAGGGCCCCCTGAGGGGGGGGGGGACTGAGGGAGGGGGGGCGTAGGAACAAAGAGCCTCGAGGAATCAGCTGGCAGCCACCATCAGGGTCCAAACACAAACTCTTTAGCTAGTTTTATGAGGATACGTATGTGCTGCAGCATCGATGTAAATGATTTAGTCATAAGTTAATGACAAACTGACACCACGGTCACTAAGTCCGTCCTCTTGGCCGACACACTTTTCTGCTTTGCTCTTAAAATCTCAGGTGGTTAAACCATAATGGTACATCAGCATTTCTCAGTTTGTCTGTTTTTATTAAAAAAAGCAGGTGGTATTATTGTTGTGGCTGATTTGTGCCACATGTTACAGCACGTGAACACAACAAATTAAAAGATGGACTTTTTCCCCACAAACCACACAGCGTCCAGACAATGTGCGTCCCAGCATGTGACCGGCGGCCTGAATAATTCCGGCTTTACTGTGCTGAGGCTGAGCGCTGCTCTTCACACATTCCCGGCCATTTGTGTCCTCTGGGTCGCTGGCGGGCAGATTATAATGGCTCTATAAAGTCCGGTGACCTCACAGTCTCTCTCATTTACAGCCAATGACTTTAAGTGTGTCCAATCCAATCCTCAGGTATTTATTGACAGAGAAGTGCACGCCGTGCTCTAAGTAAATTGAAATCGCTGCCCTCCCCTGGGGTTTCAGTTCAGCCTGGGTCCAACATGACGAGGGGGGACTCTAGGACCCAGAGTGGACTCGACCCCGTTTACTGAGGAATAGGAGCATATTTACACATCACTAATGATGTTATTAGCGTCGACTGCGGCGCTACAGACGAGCTCTGCTGCCGCCCAGTTTTCTCACGGATTTACATTTGTTGTGTTGGAAACCACTTCGCTTCATGTTCAGCTGTAGCATCTTGTAGCTGTAGTATTATGATGTCAGTCTAAAAATCTCTGTCTGGCCCAGTGGAACCGTATCCAACAAACACACAGCACACAGAGCGAATGACCTCTTCACATGTGCCACGTTGCTAACTCCAAAAGGCAGTTTTGTTGTACTTTTTCCCCCATTTTCTCGGTGAAACTTGTCTGGGCTGCCAGGGATTGTTGTAAATCATAAAGACCTATTCTAACGTACACATCAACGCATCAGTATCTGTTGTAGGACCGAGGTTTTGTGTCCATAAATCAACAGTCTCAGGGACGTGTTACACTTCTCTGCAGACTCGTTGGCTGTTGGTTTATGAACCTCGTTTCCAGGACTCGGGGTCGGGGACTACCTGAACACCCGCTGTGTGTGAACCTCTGCAGGTCGGATCAACCTCGAGTCCTGCAAAGCAAATAAATGGTGTGATGTAACCGCTCCTCTCCTGCAGCCCCACATTAAATACATAGTTCATTAGCGCAGAGACACTTTAACCCCGCAGACACGTCTAATGGGCCCCCGCTCCACCACGACACATAAATCAAATAATGATGAATTTCCCTGATTGGTCTTTGTTGGAAATGTGTGCCGAGCTGTGTTCTAATGCAGAAAGATGAATTCTTATGTGGAAATCAATAGAGGATATTCTGCAGAAAGGTGTCAGCGTTTAGCGTTATGGATCTTCTGTGGCGGAGAAGCAGCTGCTGCTTTCGACTCAGAACGTTAGACTTCTGTCAATCGATTAACGGGCCACTTCTTTCACCATCTTCCCTCTTCGTGCAGCATTCGTCTTCTCAAGTGCTTGGCGATGGCAAATGTCCAGTTCTCACATATTCTAATGATGTCATTTGTCCGTTTATTGCTGATCAAGGGGATGTGAGCCGTTTTACGTGCCTAAAAGTACCCGTTAACATTCAATCAATTAATCATTTGCTAATTAAAATGTCAGGGAAACCTGGAAAAGCTAAAGTGTCCGAGTCAAAGGAGTTTTCGGGTCTTCCGGCGTCTTGTTTAGTCTGAAGCTCAGCCTGCGCAGTGGCGTCCAGCGTGTTTTTGGACTGATGTTAAATCAGGGTCCTGCGGGAAAATCGAACTGCGCCATCTTAAACGTCCACATTTAACATGGATAAACACACCGCCGTACAAAGAGAGACAACCGAGACACAGGGGGACCCAGTGTTACTGATCTCTGAACCTTCAGTACCTGCTCGGGGTCGTTTCTTCCTTGGAAGCACTGAAATCCTCCTTCCTGTCACGTGATTGGACCGATTCAGACATTTGAATGAAGACATTAATGGTCCAGAAATGTCCTCCCTCCCGCTCCTTATTGTTTCATAAAGCGAGCGCACAGACAGTCCAATCTCAGATTGATTATGCTGCTCCTCTCCATTGATTGCGCTGCCTGCTGCACGGCCCTCAGCCGTGCCGACAGCAGAGGAAAATGACAAAAACACTTTGATTCCTATTTGTATTTATTCTTCTCTCCATGAAGAGCTGAAGAATAGGTTTTTATTAATTTCATGGATTATTTGCTCATTATGCATTAATCACCGTGCCCCATCTGGAAGGTGCAGGCGTGACTGTGTGAGAAACAGCCATTCTGATCTCAATTAGATTACGCCTCTGCTCGCCGTCTACCCATAAATCACTTCTCCAAAGTGAAATTAACAGTTACTGGAGCGCATTAATATCCCAAGTCAGGTATAGGAGGGGGTGGGGGGAAGCAGCCACCGCTCACAACGTGGAAAACATCATTGTGTTTGCGAAATATCAACATAACGTGGTTTGTGCGTGTGCGTGTCTGTGTGACACATCTTCATGTACGCTGACTTAAATCTTGGGAATCACAGTAGCGATACTGACGTTATTGCCCCAGAGAAGTGAGAGAGTGTGTGATGGTCTACGCACGGCTCGATCCGCTGTGAGAATAAGAGACTGTAATCAGCCGAACGTGTTCTTCTCAGACGTTTTCTCCATCGCATGCATGTGAGGACGTCCAGTGTGCCTCAGCCAGACGCTGACGTGTTGGACAGTTTGTCACTCACAGCCTGACGTTCATCCAGTTCAATCCTGCAAACGTGCGAGAAATTCGAAGCCGTGGTGGAAGCAGGTAAAGACGGGGCAGAACAGTAGGGGACTGGTTTTCTCTGCCCCCCCCATTTCAGCGTTAGAAGGTCCCCAGTTGAAAGTGTAGGACACAAGTGAATTCCTAATGTAACAGGCTCCTCGGTCTCTGCCGTCAGTCTGTCTCTGTGCTCTCAGTCAGAGGTCAAAGGTCGACCGGCTCCCCTGTCCAAACTCCCCCAAGTCATTTCCATTTTAATGTCACACTTCCAATCCATCAAATCTGTGATGGACAACACCCAACAGCTTTAAGTCGTTCTCCCCCGGGTTCTGCTTCTTAAAGCGAGCCCCCACTGGTCCCGGACCTGACCTGGTCCTCTGCCCTGCTGTGGACTTATTGATGTACAGTGTGTGTGGCCTGTTTCGGACAGATGTGCCCTGAAGAAACACAAGCACAGAATGGACGACACAGGGAGAATTTCAGGCTCCTTTCGCTGAATAAACCTCATTATTTTTCTCAAAATGAGGTTTAGTTACTGTACTGGGGATTTTAGCTTTTTTCCAGATTTATGTCTCCGTACGTTTAGCTCAGAATCACCTAAACTCGTGGTGTAGACTGCCGAGAAGTAGGAACAGGATCTCTGCGTTAAACTTTTCCATCTTAACGTGGCTCTGCCTTCTTTAGTCTGGACAGAAGAAGCTTTTTATTAGAGCAGCTGATGTTGGAGCACATGGACAATCGCACACTTATCAGCGAAAGTCCCAGTTCTTCGTGGCAGAAGGTCGATGTTCAGGTTTTGAGTTAAGCAGCAAATAAAACGTTTGACACTGATTGAGCCTTAAATATGTTTATTCTTGTTGTGAAGCGTCAGGCTGCTCTTGTTTGTTGCTCAGGTTGTGGATGTTTCCCCTTCATTTGAAATGTGTTTAAAGTTCACGAGGTGAGAGGGACGAGAGACGGACACAGTAGTGGGCAAAAGTCAGGGGTGTTGTTTTCCATATTTATTACCACGTCTCATTTCGTCATAAATGCAGCTTCGAGCCCCGACAGTGTTTTACACATTTCTGTCAGTGGTGTTGGTGATGCTGAAAGGAAAGGGAAGGTTTTTATTCATTGTGTTGCTTCTGAAAAGTGTCTGATTGGGAACAAAGTCAGGACTGACCTCCGCAGAGTCCAGACTTTCATCATGGAGACAGATCGGGATCATCTTGGCAGATTTATCTGGGAGCGATTTTTGTCTGATCGTTTTCAATGACGGTGAAGCGTTTTGTGTTGCCGAAACACGTCGCGTTAAAACAAGTTCAGCTCTGAGGCCTGTCCCCTGTCCCCGTGGATGCCGTGTCGTTGACAAAGTCCTCTGACTCCACCTGTCCACGTCGCAGATGCTGTTGTTGTGTAGAAAAGTGCAGCACTTTGGCTGATAGTGATTCAGTTGCCTCAGCGATCAGCTAAAAATCCTTCTGTGCGATTAGGCTCCAGGTCTGAAGCGCTGAAGGATCTCGGGTATAAATTAAAAGACCTGGACGTGAATAAAAATGGTCCAAGACTTCTGCACAGTGCTGCGGATTCCTTAAAGTGACTCCCGCTCTAACATCTGTCAGGACATGAATGCAGGAGGGGCACGGGGCCGCTCTGGGACCCTCCATACATAATTAATGACATCATTTCAACTCCACTATTGACTAAACAAATGCATAAATCACGCCGGCTCCTGTCGATGGACGTGGAAACATTTAATCACGCTCTAAATGATGACTACTGTTCCCATCGTGCCATCATTATTTTCAGCTGCTGATTTGAATGAATGCGCTGTCAGGATGTGATCAGAGCCAGAGGAGACGTGGAGCATCAGGGGCCCGGTCTGTGATTGGCGGCGACGGTGAGGGCGAAGCGAAGCGGGCGGCGGCGTCTTTATGTGGAGTGGCAGGTGAAAAGTGGCTGTCAAAAAAAGCACTGCATATTTGGTGTTTTCTCAGCGAGCTGCCGCTGAATAAAAGTGGGGGAACATGTATAGCCTGTCCGCCTGCCTTTTCATCTGCTCCCTAAATGGGTCTGGGGATTGGAGAGTGCAGTTTATTCCCTCCATTCTCCCTGACAGAGAAACCATTTAAAGCTCACGGCCGAGGAGACAGCCGTCTGTCACCGGAGACAGCCCTCAGCCCTCACACGCCGCCTGCCCGCTGTTTGTACGACTCGCACGCCATTAAAGCCGAATTCACATTCATGTCAACATTTGTCCCCAAACACTCGCTTTTAGCTTTTATTTTGGAGGCTTAAAGTGCTCAAACGATTCTGGCTCTGAGTTCTAGAATGTCCATCAGGTTTTTGTTTGCAGGATCTGAACTCTGCCCACGTGTTTAGGCCCTTTTCATAGTCTCTGCAAGCGACGCAGACACGTCTGTGTGTGTGTGTGTGTGTAGTTTCTCGTGTTCCAGCGACGATGGAACGATGCTGTCAGTCAACTCTTAAGATTTTGTCTGCAGAAAAAAAAATGGCAACGACAGGAAGTGGGAACACACTTTGTGAACTCGCTCCTCGGAATCTTTACGATTCGGACTGAGTTTGTGTTGATGATGGACGGAGAGAAGATCGCATGAAGAGCCTCGTTTAAGATGCTGTCTAATGCGACTGGAAACGTCCTGGTTCCGTTTTTACTGGACTCACCTGATCCAGGTGAACCAGCAGTGGGCAGTGCAGAGAAAACTGGGAGAAAAGCAGGGCTGCAGGGCTGCAGGTCTGCAGGGCTGCAGGGCTGCAGGGCTGCAGGGCTGCAGGGCTGCAGGGCTGCAGGGCTGCAGGGCTGCAGGGCTGCAGGGCTGCAGGGCTGCAGGGCTGCAGGGCTGCAGGGCCGGCGTCGGCTGTCAGTACAGTCAGCAACAGACACAGGACAGAAACGGAATCTTCCTCATTCATTAACCCATGTTGACCTCAGAGCGTCTGCACACAGCTGTTAGCATTAGCAGCAGCTTCCTGGAAGGGACGGACGGAATCAGGTGACTAATACAACAGCTGTCATGCAGATTCCTTTTTTTGGACTTTTCATAACTTGATTTGCAAAAACTAGACATTGACAAATAATGTAGAACCAGTAACAGCTGCTTGGACAGGCTCACTTTAGATATGAGAGTATGTCAGTGATCAGTTTCATTTCTCATGTTTTAATCAATCAAAGACTTTTATTTCCTCCTTGATGCGTCAGTGTCTGTTAAACACGGCATGTTTATGGTTTAGGACTGAGGTGTAGCAGCGTTGATGTCGTGTTGGAATAAATGTATGTTGAACAAACGGGGCGGCTTGTTCAGAGGCCACATGGGTCAGTGGTTCGATCCCCGGTTCCTCCGTGTCCTTGACACCGAACCCAAGTTGCTCCTGGTGGGTCGTAACACTGGTGTAAAGCGCAGTGGGTGAGAGCACAGAAAAGCGCCTACGTACCATTTATCGATATTCCTGGATCTGCACAGAACGACCAGATCAAGCCCTCAGTAAAATACATTTCAATTATTCGTCTCTGTCATTTTCAGAGCACGTTACTGTTTCACAGGCTTCACTGTCGCCCTCAGTAAAGCCAGTTTGATGAGTCCATCTCCTCCTGACCCCTCCCTCAGCCCCCCCCCCGGCATCCGACCAAGTCACAGGTTAATGACTTGGTGTTTACCATCCAACAGGCTCTTTGATAACAAGCCGGCCTCCCCCCTCCCTCCATGTTTCCAGCGGCGGGGATGATGAAGACGCTCAGGGCAGCAACAGGAAGCGAGGAATGTGATGCCACACACGGGGCTTTGTGGAAGAGACCCCCACCCCACCCCCCCCCCCCCCACTGCACTGAGAACCACTAATATTTATTCATGATAGTGGGAAAGTACTAGTTTGTTGGCACAGGCTACTTCATTTACATTCTGTTATAGACTGTTTGCACCAGCGTGGGAGCTCTGTCTGTCTCCACATAGATGAACCTGTCCTGCTCACTGCTCGTCCCTGTCATCCCAGAAACGTCCTCCAAGCTCTGCACAGGACATCTGACTGCGTCCGAGCACCGTCTGCTTTTCTGGCTGCACACAGTCGGAACACAGCCCGTGGATTTCATCTCCACAGAGACCAAGCGTGGACCGTGATGCACGATAACGTGGACATTTTCTGTTTTTCATGGGAACGGCGTGTCACAGGTGGAGCTGTGGCTGATAAGAAAGTAATGATTGTCCTGCGAGTTGAAAGAGTCACACACTTAATCACTGGGTGGTGGGACGTGGCTGCTTGAACAGTGAGCAGGAAGCCGGAGTCTCTGTCAATGTCTTTATCTCCAACAACTGCAGAGTTTCTCACTGTGTTTTTTGACGTGGCCTCGCTGGTTAATGTGACGCCTCCTAATAAACGATGTTTGATCGTATGTAGTCCTGGTGTCGGTGCCGAACCTGACTGAGAAACGTCACGCTTTTAGGTTTTCTTCAGCATCCCAGTAATTCAGTGATGATTCTGTGGACGTCCAAACACCGAATTCTGCTACTTTTAATGGGGACAATGTCTGTCTCCAGTGTGAAAATAGTTTGTTTTAAATTAGCGGCACAAAAAAATCTGTCACCGTGTTCTAGTGACAATAACCTCCACTTTTCTAAATGTAGAGCAACAGTTGTCAGTGTGATTTGCCTTGTAGAAGATGCAGGACAGTTTATTTGTCCTACGTGTAAAATCCTTGCGCAGGTGTTTTAGGTCTTCCTCCTAAAGTCTGTCTTCACATGACTTTGATTTTAGACATTTTTCACCCTCGTGACATTAAAGAGTTTAAAGTGGAAGAGTTAATGCCAGCAGCCGGCCTGTAGCTGGACGACCACATCCGACTCTACAAATGCCCATTACGTAAAACTCGACTTTTATTTTGAAAATCGTTCTGTCCCTGACACCGTCCTTTAGTCGGCTCTTAAATGTATTAACATCATGTCAATATACCAAACCAAATTATTCTGGTGGCAGCTGCAAAGATCAGCTGGTCAGAAAATGCCAACAATGTGTAATGGGAGCCCGGTCCCGTATAAGAACGGCTTTTAATGGCTCCTGATTATTGCACGTGATGAGCGGGATCAATAGTAATAACCTGCAGAGAGCGGAGTGGTGGAGTCAAACACGTCCTGCCTCCTGCAGCTCGTCAGCACAAACTGAACCTGCGGCACGTTTTATTTACACCTCAAACACATCATTTGCCTCCTCAGTCTCGTGTTAAACCCCCTCCTCCTGGCCAAAATGTATTGCCATTTAAACATGACAAACGGGCCATTGAGGTGGCCATTACAATAATCCATCATGTCTCGCGGTGGTTGGATCCAGCCTTGCGGTAAATCCAATCTCAACAGGGTCAACAGTGTTTTTTTCTCCCTACGACGCGAACGCTGCATCTGCCAGGCCGTCATCCGTTAGCTTTAGTCCACGCGAGGCCACGAGAGCCGCGGCGATGCCGCAGAGAGGCCGACGCGTGGAGACGGGCCGCATATGTTACGGTTAAATACCATCGTCTGACACGTTACGTCATCCCCACTGTTTCACTCATTTTGTCAGTGGAACCTTAGTCTCCATGTGTTCGCGCTCTTTAGATGTTTAAGCACTCGGAGGCTGCAGCTGCCACCATTTTATGCCAAAACTCGGAACCTTTTTCACTCATTTTCTCTAGTTGAAGTAAAGACAGTGGCGTGCAATGAAACGTAACCACCGCCCGACTGTTGATAACCCCCCGGCTGCAGCTACGATCCCAGCTTAGATGATTGATTCTCTGCTGCACGAGTTATGTAATGAGCTGAGCTTCTGCTCCATTTTTGCATCTGACAAGAACAAGAAAACAAAAAGTCAATTCAACTTTGATGAAACCTGAAGAATAAAAACCACTTTTATCAACTCTGTGTGTGTGTGTGTGTGTGGTGTGTGTGTGAGCGCAGGTGTGTGAACATTATCTCCATACAGCCCCGTTATGGCTGAAGATCGACTGGGCACAAACTTGTTGAGCGGAGCCGGTCGATATTTCTTTAGCACAAACACAGAAAATGAAAGCACGTTTAAAGGCTGAGGCGACTGTTCTGCCACAGCAATCTGCATCGAATGCAGGATTGACTGCTCCACCGCCTTTAGTATGTGAGGAATCAATGAGGGTAGGGGTTGGGATGTAATGATTAACTCTATGTGGGGGTTCTTTAGGCTGCCTGCAGGGTGACGGCGGCACACTGAGGCCGGGGAAGACTAAATATCCATACCTGCACTTCAGACGCCGTTTAAAACGGTGCGATATGTGTTTGCTCTGCAGCCATTTCCAGAACGGAACACGTGCTTTGCATGAAGGACACCAGGCATGAAGGACACCAGGCGAAAGACACGAGAATGTCCACGACACGCGCCTCCATTACTGAAACAAGAAACGGACAAATCTGATCAAAACAGGCAATTTCAGCTGCAGCATGTGTAAAATACAGCTGCTTTACTTGGGGGATTTATCGTGTGTTGTTCCAGTAGTTTCTGACATTTTTAGTCAACGGTGAATTGTTAATAGTTTAGCTTATGATACAGCTGTAAAAGTCTTTGCCCCCCCCCCCCTCGGCCGCCCTGACAATGTGCAGGAATTGTTAAACACCACGAATGACGGCGGCTCTTCCTGTGTGCAGAGTGTGTGTCCGCTGGCAGCTGTTTAAACGGCAGCACCGTTACAATGACTCTTTGCTCAGCTGACGAAGGCTCCCTCGCCCACGGCCGTCACACTTACAGCTCAATGTGCTGCACGGTGACCGCACAGTCAAGTGCGAAGCCGTGTTTGATTTGTGGAAACAATATTTCTGAGGATCACTGTGGAAACTTAAATCACAGTGTGTTTAATCTCTCCAAATCCTCCAAAGTGCGTCGCCTCGCTCATTATTTCTGCCAGAGGATTTGAGCAAAGCCCTCAGACAGTGGGGGCCTCGAGACTTCAGCGGAGATGTAAAAGCTTTGTTATAGATGTGTAATTTGAAATATGCTCTCCTCCCATCTCCTCGGAGACATTAAGCAAATGTGTCGAGCGCTTAATCTGCCCTGATTAATATTTTCTCCCTGGGAATAAGTTACAAGGCTTTAAAGTCTCATTAGAAGCAAGTTGTGAGACTTGTTTAAATCTTTGCAAATTATACTTTGGGAAATGTGGCTTTTTGTCATATTTACGCCTCTGAATAGAAACTGATGTTAATCTGTATTTCATAAGACAGTCGCCTGCTGCAAACGAATTAATCAAATTACATCTATATAGGTGGTGTCATGAATACCTCCAGTGGGTTTTGGATAATCTCTGCATGTCTTGATTTGATTCTCAGTCTGCGGTTTATCCCGTGCAGTGGTTCACAACCGCTGGAAAACTCAGCGGGCAGAGACATGATTAACAGTGGAAACGCAACAAAGTCTGCCACACGTTCCTCAAAGTAACGGCTTTATTTTTGTCCTTCAGAAAACTGTTGGCACCCCTTGCTAAAAACCCGAAGGTTTTTATTTTCTAGCTTTGTTAAAATTTAATTTGTGATTTCCAGAAGGTGTTTGTGTCCAACTCAGGGTTGTGGGTCAAAGTATGACATCAGTTCCTACGTGACTGGCGATGTAGCTGTCGACGGCGTCGGCGTCGCACAGTCGGCAACAGTTAAAGTGCTCGTGTGTAAAGTCAATGAAGCATGAGAACAGTCACAGCGCAGTAAGTGGAACGTCTCTGGGAATGTTGCTCACAAAAACAAGACCTGACTTGTCGGGTGGTGGACAACTGTGACACGTAGTTTAAAAAATGACACGCCAAGTAATCAGCAAAATGGTGCCACATGAAATCTTTTGTTAGATTGGACTTTACATCTGAACTTCATGAAGCGACATTGTCGTTTCTAGCATATTCAGTGTGAACGGTCACAGTGACACGGAACCACGTTCCCCGAGGCCCGTGACCCTAGACAAAACGCACGACGACACAGGCTAAACAAAACCGCCAGTGCACACGTGCAAATAGTGCAACTAGACATAACTAGTCTTTAAAAAAAAGTTATGTGGACGATCTGTGAAATTACGCCAAGTCCGATGAAAACCTGTTCTGTGAAACCAGTGAAAGTTCAGACCGTCCTGTGGACTAAACGAACCGAAGGCGAAGCTCCTTTTTTTTGGGTTTGGCATGTGCTGCCCAAAACCGGAGCAGATGCCGTTCACCTCGACGTTTCCTCCGTTTGCTGCCGAAATGTACGAGTACCTGAGTAAACTCCATTTGATGTGGCCTGCAGTGTCTGAAATACATAAATATGTCAAGTGAAGGAGCCTTAATAGACCTGCTTAGGCTGGTAATTGCAGCCGCATTGTTTCCTTCTGATTAGGACAAAAGCCTTGTCCCGAGGACCCCCCCATCCTTCAGCTGCTTCATCTGCATTAGCCGCCTCTTCCCCGGCTTTAATCTGCTCTCTCCTCAGGTATTTAGAATAAATCAATGGGAATACATGATTGTTTAATGATTTTTGGAGGAGCTCTCTTCGACCACAGCTGCATGATTTAGAATGACTAATTCCACTTTTTACCATTGATCCACGGCTGCGGATCCACCAAAGAATGGCTGCATTTAAAGAGTGTTTGCAGCGGCCTTTAGCAATGAGCTCGCTCAAGGTTACAGAGCAACATGAAATAAAAGGGAGCGAGTGAGTGGAAGAATAATCCTGCAGAAAGATCAGATCAGCAAGCGCGTATTAAAATCGCAGTGAGAAACAACCAAGCATAAATCACATTTTATTTTAGCCAATAGCAGAAGAGGTTTTTTTCTTTTTTTTCCTCTTCAGAAATGTCAATATTCACATACAAACATTCCGTTTGGCTTGAAGAATATATATAGTTATTTAACTTTATTGACACAACCAGGAAAAGAGTGCGAGTGAAGAACAATTCAAAAACAAAGGACAATCCTCATAAAATGCTACAAATAAATGGAGGAAAAAGTTGAGGGTTAAACATGTTCATCTGTTTATGACAGAATTTATTACGCTGATGATCCAGTTTTATACTGTGACAATGAAACTACAACAGGAACAAATAATTGAATTAACATAGAATGATTCTATTTCTTAATTGTTTTAAGGTTGAAGGTTTTAATATATAAAGCAGCTCTGGGGTGTTATCAGCTGTTTGAGGATGAAGGGGAAAACTGGTTCAGCCACCACAGGAATTAGTAAGAACCCCTTCCGTGAATCAGTCAAGCCACCTCTGACATTAAAGCCCTTGAAGAACCTCCAACGCTCTGCAAACCCTAATGATGCATCAGATGAATTGTGCATTCAGCCTGGACCGTGGTGTTTATCTGTTACTCAGCCAGTTAAAGGTGAACTCATTATTCGTGCAGGTTGATTTCCAGAGGCCCCCGTGACTCCAGGGTTCGAGCGCTGTCGCACAGCTTGTTGATGGACACCTTAATTACCGCGGAAGCTGATTAATTACGGGGCTGCCAGTTGCCACTTTGCCACGACCCGCTCCCTGCTTCACCCCCTCAAAAATAGACGTGAGTGTCACCACTGCCACTGTACTTTTATACGAGGTTATTGCTCCATCCACAGAGGCGCACACGAAACGGTACAAAATAATCATATTAGATGACAAGTGAAGGTGGACACGCTGTCTTAAAGCGCATTGTTTGACTGGTTTTTGGTGTGTTTAATTCTGAATCACTGACACGGTGTTCAGACACCAGCGTGAAACCACTCTGATTGTGACGAACGTCTTTTTACTCAACTGACTTGTGTCAACCGGCATTTGTGGCCGTTCACATCGAGGATGAGAATAGTGTCACACCAGCTGCATTGCGGAGCCTGGTGAAAAATGCCACTTATTGGGTCACAAACGATCCAGACAGGGAGAGTCCTGAGAGGTTCTGGTCACGTTGCGGCGTTTAGTTTGAGAAGTCAGTGTGAAGTTGTGCAGATGCTGAAGGTCGGGATAGACATTTTTCATTGTTCTCGATAATTAACATTGTTATGCGGCATAAAACCATTTTTTTGAACATTGTCTTTGTAGTCTGTGCTGAAGTGTAACATCTATTTGTGCTGTTTGCCTTTAATCTTAAGGCTTAAAAAGTCACTTCCTCAGCCTTTTCTTTGCACGTATTCCCTCCCCTTCCTTTGCACGTCGCCCCCTTTCTTCAGAAATGAAACCAGGTCCGTCTGTTTACCCACAAAGCCGTTAGGTCAAGAATGTCAGACTGCCCGGGGCGGAAGGAAAGGACACCGTCTGCTTAAGCCGCTTCATCATCGGCCTCTCCCTCACACGCTCTTATTTTAAGTATGTGATAGTGACATTTACATATTTTAGCTTCTGAACTTGTCAGAGACGATAATTCAGCCCAAACTGACAGCCACAAAGAGCACAGGTCTTATCAGGGACGAGAACGTTCCTATCCTCGTTAGAGTTATTGGACTTTAATCAAAATTACTGTGTAATTGGTGTCTTTGATTGGATTAGTGTGAATAAAATCAAGCCGTCCCCTCCCTTTTAAAAGGATTAGGCTGAGTTAAAAAACCGTGTTCATTCCAAGCAGCAGCGGAGGAGCGAATGCAAATGCAATCTTGTAGAGAAGGGGGAAAAAAAGCATCTAATGGAGGGAAAAAAATGGACTTGTTGGAATGCAAATTGGCCCAGCCCCGTTTTATGCTAATAAAAGAACGGCAAAACATTTCAATGTATTCTTGTCTTGTTACAGTTGGGCTAAAAGCTTCTAAATCCCTACCATTTACCAAATTAAACTAATTTCAAGTGCTTCCAAAAGGCACATCTGTAGGCTGACGTTGGTCCCCCGGCCTTTGAGAAGTGGGCTGTGCCAAAGCATTCAACATCCCATTGATCCTTGAATAGTCATGCCTGTCAGGGAGCCATATCAACCATTATCATTCTAATTTTACTGCCTTTCTTGGTCCCTAATCTAATTTGCAATGATGCTGGAGCATTTCACGAGGCCACTGCACTTTCTTCAGAATTTCAACAAGGGCATTAAAGTCCCCCAATTTACATTAATGAAGTGCACATTTAATTAAGGCGGAGCAGAGGAGAACTGTGGAGGAAACACACTGGACATCAGGTGCAGGACATGGTGGATGTGAGGTGACAGACCTGACGGGGACATTAGTTCTCAAAGAAGCAAGAAAACTGCTTTCAGTTCCTTTCGCCGTGTTCGTGTTTTAAAAAAAGTCTAAGAATGGTAATAATACAGGAAATCAAACGCAGATTCACATCAGTGCCAGACACAGGCAAACCTGCTGTGTGGACATGAACAGTGTGTGAAACTCATTTGACACCAGGCTTTGGACAAATCGAGCGTGTGCATGTCGAGGTCAGTTTGAAGTTGTGTTAGTTAAACACCCTCTGCTCCAGATCCACTTACATCTTAAAACTTTATTCGAATCTTGGCTTTACAATAAAGTCCACAGCAGTGGAAACAAAATGGCACAGGCAGAAAGATTTGTACATAACAACTAACAAATGATTGTAATATTCACTAATAAGCCATTAAATTGCAAACAGTTTCTATAGATATTTGGTATCTTCTAAATGTAACATTCTTAAACTAAGTTTTTTTTTTTTGGCTTTGGTTTAAATCTGAGTCTATATCTCACAGTTAATAGAAGAATTTACATGTGTCAGAATCCATAATTATTACTAGTTGCAGAAATGAATTAATCAGTTTGCCTTATGAAACCTCACCACACTCTACTCCTATGATAAATGACAGTTATTTAAATAATGATTTGACATATTTTAACTTCCAATATCTGAAGATTCCAGTCTGCTAAAACATTGATCTTCTAATGCTGCGTTACCACTTTACGTTTCCCTAATAAACATTTAATAACATTTGGGCCGTTTGGGCTTTTAGCATCTGAGCCACGAGTCGCTGACGTGCGGGTCAGTATGTCGCCCTGAAGAACTCGACCACAGGTGCCATTTTACTGAAGGGCTTGTTCCACTAGCAAGGAAATCAATATTCTTCTGCCAAAATAAACTTCCCGTCCAGATTCAGCTGCTGAACTCAGAGGCACCTGATTTAACAGCTGCTTGTATTTCAGTTAGAAAACAACAAAGATGCTCAATTCTGCCACAGAATTGTTCTTCACAACAAATGTGAATTAGGTCCGTTTTGTGAAGCTGAATTGACTGGTTCGGCTTCACCGGTGCCGGGTCTTTTCTCTGGCCGCTGCTGTGTCAGTGATGGTTGGGCTTCCTGCTCCTTGTGACTCGTGAGCTGAATTTGTGGAACCAGACAAGAACTGGAAAATGCAGTTCCATGCCAGGGTGGCCTGCCAATCTTCTCCCTCGCTCTCCCTCTTTGTGTCTCACAGGTTTAGGGTTTGGGGGGCTGTGTTAGCGAGGCAGCCTGCTCTGAGTTTGGGGTGTCCCCAGAATAAGTGGTGGTCTTTGGGGTGGAAAAGCAGAGGGAGGAGGCCCAGACGAGGGACAATGAACCGCGCCCCTCGGCCGTAAAAAGGCCAGGTTATAAATTCATCTATTTGCTCTGCGGTGACCTCGGCTCTGAGGCGGGCCGGCGCGGGGAGCCCCCGCTCACCCACAATGCATCAGCCTGTCACAACACTGAGGGAAATGTGAAAGAGGAAGAATGACTACCAGATGCTTTATTGTCTTTGTAATTTCCACATAATTAGCCGGGAAGAAAAGTCCTCGCTCTGGTTTAATCACGCCGAATGAACTTGAAGATTGCCATCCTGCCCCACCAGCCACAGCCCCCCCCAAAACTGTGCTGCTGCAGAGTTTAACCGTGCGTGACTATGCACTGTGAAATTAGTTAAAACAAACACACACACACACACGGTGGCGGCTGACCTACCCCCTGCTGACTGTTGATGTAGTTGAACAGATTAGGAGAATCAATCTGTTAACACCTCCTAACATTAAGTTGGGCAGGCTGATTTAATGGGGCCACTCAGCCTGAGAGCCGAGCGCTGTCATTAGTTAAGACTCCGAACGCGGCACCATCAAACGCACATTAGTCTGTTGATGATGTTTAATTTGCTTTTGATAAGCCACCTGAAAGTTGTCCTCAGCCGATGACTCTAATAGTTACTAATTACAAAGATATTACTAATGAATTAAAAAGACATTTACCTCGATGAATAAAACTCCTAATTAAGGAAATGAACAGATTCACGGCCATGATGAGCCACCATTTAAAAGTTGCTGCAATCACTGCAGCAATTACTACATCTACAGCAGGCGACTCAGGTGTTAGTTCATCACTTTCAGTTCCTATCAAGTGGTAATCAGCATTAACATTCCTGAACAAGGCTCTTCAGATTTTAACGGCTCTGCGAACTCGAGGCAGGGACCAGCGCCAGAGGGGGTCCGACAAAACCATTTGGAGAAAAAAACGATCCGCCTTGTGACGTCCCCTCCCAGCTAATTAGGATCAATAAGGATGGGGTGAAAGTAACAGAGCAACAATCAAAGAATTCGGGTTTTCAATCAACATTTATGGTTTGTATCAAAATAAAGGACATGGTCAAAGGTGAACCTTCCATGGAGCCGGAAACACCTGTTGAATCTGTGAAAACAGTTTGTCTTTGCATCTGTTGATATGAAAACAGCATCACACCTGTTGTCCCACCACAAAGGTTTGCTGTACGTTACACGCTCAGCAGGAAGTTTGCACAAAGGTTCTAGGAAGAAAAATATTTCGTTCCTCTTGTCAAGTATATAACTCACATTGTGGCGAGGAAAACGGCCGTCCCGAGTCAAAAAAGATATGAAATATGTTATCAAAGGAAGGTCCGGTCACATCGAACATTCCTTAGAAAGTTTTGTTTATTTCAGCTACACAATGTTGTTGTGCTGGCTCACTATTAAAAGTGAGATAAGTAAAAACACGATCGACTGCAGGATCAAAAAAACATCAACAGATGAGAAGTAACGACTAAAGGCGAAACGAAGCATAAAAATAGACAAGTGTGTGTGTGTGTGTGTGTGTTTGCAGCACATCTAAAGTGTCTTTAAGTGCCTCGACTCTCCAGTCAAGCGGCGGCGGCGGCGGCGGCGGCTCCTCATCCACTCAGCCGCCTCCTCGTAATCTCATAGCAGCACTGCAGCCTCAGGAAACGCGCAGAGAAAAGCACCTTCACATGCACAAATCTGCAGTTCAATTAAAGCTAATGCAGCTGGAGGAGCTCGGCCCTCCACACACAATCCCCGTCCCCGGACCCCCTCCCTCGGCGACTCTGTGAAAGGGAGCGCGGGGTGAATGGCCCGTTTTATTGCAGCGTTCCGTGTGCAGTCAAACAGCAGCACCAGGCCCATTCTGCAGCCCTCACAGCCTTTATTAACGGGCTTCAGAGGGGGGCTTGTAAAACTGCTCAGCTCCGCGGGACGACGGGGGGGCTGCATAACAAAAATCAGCCTTGAGTCAAAGCAAAAGACTGTGGGTGGCCTGTTTGTGTCCTCTTCTCCCGCCCACTCTGACCGGTGATTCCCACCACGGTTTTGGGCGTGACCTCGGCCCGGCTGCAGCTCCACGGCTGACAGCTTCACTGGCAGTGACGCCAACTCATCACTTAAATCCTCCGTCATAAAAGGGGCCATATTTCTCTCAGGCGGCTGCTAAGTGGTGGTATCCGTCTAGTATCCTGCAGCGGGGAACGCGACAGCCTGTCAGCCTCCTGCCACGCAGACAAGATGTCCGACGTGCCTGTGGAAAGACTCGTCAGTCCTCAGCTTTTTGTCAAAACACCTAGTCCTGACGTCCCCGCCGTCAGCTGCAGTAAAGTAAGACTTTCCCTCATTTAGTCTTTGTGAAGACGTCAGGCCTTTCACAGCCCTGGACAACAATTTACTTTCAGCAGCCAAAAGACAAAACCGCACAAGCAGATACTCACGGAAATGTTGAGTCCAATTTTCCAATTTTCCGACAGCGAGAAACTACGAATGTGCGCGACACCAGAGCTTCAATCGGTTTCAGTGTAACAGTAATAAATGTGTGTAAGTAATTCACATAATTATTAGATTCACTGATCGTCATGATAGTGGAAAAGGTCGTTAAAAGTTACGTGCACCGGTGTGAAACATTCTGGGTATTTCCACCTCAATTTGAGCTTGGCAGGACTTTTTAAACAGAAATGAATTGGAGTGCAGGTTTTTCCACACGCGTAATGACACTCAGAGCTTCTTCACTCCAACAATCGATTCAGGGAGAATTTACACCCAACAATTAACTAAATGTCATTAAGCAACATAGTCTGAGGGAACCAGGAACCACCCATCCTACCAAAGCCTCACATATACTTCCTCGTGGTGTGTGTTGATTTGGCGTGATGGCTAAATACATCATCAGAAATCAATGCTACCTGTGCATGATGCGCTCCAGTGTTTCACTGCTGGGTCGCTGTGAAATGATTTCAGCAGGAGCTTCAAATCACGACAATGAGACTGGAAAGTTCTGAGGAAACACAAACCGAGCCCGTCCACAAATACCGGTATCCACACGCGTGCCCCCGTGTCGTCGCTGTCGCCGTTACGCTTTTGTCGGCTTTTGTCTCAGCTTAAACTGTGTGTTTCCATGGGGATTGATGTTTGGATCTTTCTTCAGAATTTAGTCTCAGTAAATGTGTGAACACGTGATGTGAGGATTGATCATCAGCAACATGTGTGTTTTATTGCAAAAGTTCTTTTGTTCAGGAGCCACCGGTTGACAACCATCTCTGTGGATGGTGGATTTGTTCCAGTTTTCGAGTCAAAGCTCATTTCAAGTAGGAGGATGAAGATTTCTGATCTCAGATTTACATTGAGCTCTCCTCCAAAGTCACTGCTTTAACGGTCTAGGTTTTTAACCAAACCTTTTTCCCTTTTTGTCTTGATTTAAACGGAGTCTTTCTGCATTCACACACTCAAACCATCGGCTCTGAGTTTCTGAGTGGGTGTGAGCACACGAACCGTGTTTGGAGTGACAGCTGGAAGCTGGGGGGTCCCGCCGCATAGACAGAAAGGACAGGACGAGATGCGTGGAGCGTGGACCGTCAGAAGGGGTGGGCTGTGTCTGTGGGCTGGGCGGGGCACCAGGCCTGTGTAAAGCCAATGAATAAATCAGTGGTTTTTAACAGTATTTGAATAACAGAGGGAGCAGGAGGAGGAGGATGAATAAGTGTTTTTTCTGTGCGTAATGAAAGAGGGGCTGCTGCTCTGCAGCTGCATTACTTAACAGACAATGGCCACTCAACAGATGGGAGAGTTTAGTTAAAGAAAGTCAGCGCTTTAGTTAAGGAGCACGCCGCCCACACATCCTGCGACGGCGGCTCTGACAGGTGGTCTGATCTCCGCAGCATCGGTCAGGCTTGGGCCTTTCTTCCAGTCGGTGTGGCACTTTGTGTGTCCACTTCACAGGGGTGTGCCGGAGCGTTTTCACGTCTGACCGGCGCCTTGATGTCCGCCGACTTTATCCGTAATCCTGCCGTGACCTGAAGGCAGGACGGCGAGAAGGAAGCTCCATCTGCTGCTTTGTCAAACTCTCTCAGAGCAGGAGAGACTCAGAAACCACAACTAAGTGTAAATGTCCTGCCGTTTTAAAAGGGTTCACCGTGAAGACGTGCTCAAAGAGAGAATAATATCCGAACATGGATACAAATATTCATACTGAAGACACGTGTGTTGGATTGAATAACACTAGACGTGCGTTAATGGAAGTGAGAAAGTTGATGTGAAGCAGATTTTAGTTTGTTTTTTTTACCATAACTTTTAGTTATTTTATTTAATTTAAACAAAATTATTTTTAAAAATTGCTCCTGTTTGACATCTTGACGGATCAGTCAATCCCCCAAACCGAATCCAGTTTGTGTTTTCACCATCCTAACCGATGACTTCAGTTCTCGCGCGCTCACCTGGAGGAGATCCACTCCCAGGTGATTCAAGGCGTGAGGACGTGCACGCCAACTTTGGCTTCATATTGTCGTTTCTCTGACGGAGTCGCTCTCTGCAGAAGAGACGGATAGAAAGTGAATTCTCTCGCTCCCGCTCTGTATAAACTAGTAATTGAATATCATATTTATTCCATTCATAAAGGAGTGAGCGCTGCTTGCATTAGCCCTGCATTATCTGATTTTATGAGCCTTCCATGGGATGACTGCTCCCGTCTGCCAAATCTGCATCTGCCAGTCTGGGGACGTTGAGGACATTTGAGTTAATCACTTGCCCCCCCCTCCAATGTTCCTCACATGGGTAATGATATTTTGCGTTGGGGGCCTCCTCGTGCCGGTGAAGGTGGTTGCTGGGAGGACAAACCCCGTCCTTCTCCTCTTTGGGAATGAATGATTTTAAGTGAATTAGCCCCGATGCATGGTGGGACGCCCTGATTTGGAGCTTTGTGGAATCTCATTAAAAGCAGCTTTGTTAAGGTGCAGCCCCCCACCCCACCCAGTAATGACATGCAAAACGCCCGGCTCGGCCACAGGTCTGCTCATAATGGGCCTGATTCATGGATCTTTGATTGCTGTGCAGAATTGGATTAAAGGATCATGCGCATGGAAATAAACGGCTTACTCGTGGACAGTTGCACAGTTGCCTCCTGCTTTGCAGGCTTCAGCTCAGTGCACAAGGAGAGGTGAAAGTCAATTAAACATTAATGCGTCTTTTCATTACAGCTCGGGTTCACAGAGATGAGATGGTATCGGTGTCCGGGCCTCACGGAGCCGCTCCTCACTCACTTTTACAGCTGATTTCAAGATTTCACGGCCTACATTCATACAGAAGCTCCCTGCTGTCGATCCGAGGGTTTAAATTCACTTTACTACCAATGTATTGTTTCGATTCACTGGCCCTTTGTTGTTACTGCACCACATTAATCTGAGAGTCGGAGTAATTATATACATTTTGAATAACCCAAAATCCAGCACAGTGTAGAAACGAGAAGGGGTTTGGGCGTTAGCCACAACATTAATACCACACAGTGGTGTGTCTTTATTAAAACACAAACTAATCACTACGTCAGCACATAAAGTGTGGAAATCAGCTCCGTCTGTACCAACAGTGACCTTTGACCTTTGCTTATTAATTATTGTACATGTTTTGCCACAACTACTATGATCGCTGTTGCTGAAACACAGTTTTCTTAGTGGACTACTTTTACTTTTGGACTTGAGATAAAATGTCCGTAATCTGCTTTTGTCTCTGCACGTCGCAGCCGTGTAGCTGCGGCTGATCAGAGTGGACGAGCCGACCCCGGTTCAGTGAGACCCCAGTAGTGAGGCTGTGTATATTTAGTAGTTCTGCACGGTGTTAGTCATCGTGAGTCTCTTTTTTTTGTTCGTAGCGGTGTCTCTAACCCTCCTTTTAGTTGCTTTGAACCTTGTTGTAGTTCTTAAGTGTCTCTCTTGTGGTAGTTTTTCGTGTTTGACGTACACTTTTTTTAATAAATGGCCTGTTAATAATCCATCCATGCAGACGTAACTCTGACCAAACCCTGACTTTTTCTGCCTCCCTCAAAAATGCACAAAATAAGACGAGAACAATTACGCTGTGCAAATTTTGAATGGAGTCCTGTTACTTTTCACCCTCCCTGCAAGAAAATGATAGGTAATCGTGTCAAAGTCTGTAGGTTTTAGGTTCTGTCCCCTCACACACACTCTCGCTGATGGGGAGCTGCTACGTTTTCAGTGTCTTACTCAAAGACAGTGTTATAAACACTGACTGTATTAAAATTGCACATTTGGCCGCAGATATTGAATAAAAGCACATATAAATGTTATTTTGAATATGTTTTGTCTCAAGACAAATGTGTCTTGAGTTCATGTGCTGGACAGTAATTCAATAACATTTGTGAAGCTGGAAAAAAATTGAGATTTAATTATTTGGCAATTTTAAGTATTTTTACTGTCTAATATCAAAAACAAACTAAGGTTTAAAAGAAGCTTTTTAAAAAATCTTTGTCAGTTGAAGGTTCCAGCAGTTTCGTCCATGTCTTCCTAAAGAATTATCACATATTGAACATGATCCAGAAATCTTATTGGAAATCTGATGGAGGCCGTAAACCCCGTGAAGAATCAGACCCAGGATTGTGGTGGATGCTCTGACCTCCTCACTGAATGAACGACACCGTGCGTGTGCTCAGACGTGATGAGAACACGAGCTGGTCCTTAGGAGGACCGTCCCCAGGGTCACAGTGAGCCGCGGAGGGGTCGCCCCCCCGGTGTGTGACACCTCGCCATGTGTGAGCCAAATATTCATTACCCATCATCCCTGCACACTTGATTAAGGAGCAGGCGTCCATGACTGTTGCTGTGACATCTCCCTCCTGGTCCTGATGCAGTGGCGTGGATCCCCCCCCCCCATGGCCCCACGGTGTGGCGATCATGTGACGGAGGTTATTAATGGCTGCAGTCCCTCCACCACTTGACATGTTGCTCCAGCTGTCAGTCTGCTGCTGTGGCCGTATGAGTCTCGGGCTGGGAGAGTGCCAGTGGCGGGCTGACCCATCCGTCACTGTCAGCGGCCGCACGGTGATGAATGGTTTGGGGAGACGTGGCGAGGATGGAGGGGAGAGGTGTGAGCAAGGCGTGTGCTCGGTGTATGATCAGGGCGTGTGTGTGTGTGTGTGTGTGTGTCGGAGGACGACTAATGATGAATTGAGCAGGAATCCAGATTGTGGACGTGTAGTAAATTGGAGCATCGGGGGTTAATATGTGCACTGCAGGAGCTGACAGTCTAAAGTTCACAACACACACGTGTGTATGGATTCTGTTCATGAGCAACATTTGTTCTTGTGTGTGACTTTAAATCTGAAGGACCCGGGTTTGGGACCACTTCACGCTGCGAGAGGATCCCGGTGAAACCTCTGCCCAGATGTGCGGCCTTGGATGAAAGCATTTCATCTGAATGGAGGTTCTGGAGATTTTCTTTGAAGGTGACAGGAATCAGGAAAGCAAAGTTAAAGATAGAAGTGCCAGTTAATATGAATAAAAGCTTCCAAACATATTGATGGAAGGTGAAAGTATGTACAACGCATCCGCACGAATATCATGACTGATGATTGAAAGCAGATCGTCCAGATCTTCATGTTTTTATTTCTGCACTAAAGTAACAATGAATTCAAAAATATTCTGTGCAACAGGTGATCGGATTAATGGATGAATATGACACTGCACCAATTCCAGTAACTATTTAAAGACCTCAATCTACACATTCATGGCGGTTTCTGACTCTCACCTGTTGCCATTGATCCCATTCCAGAATGTGGCAGATCACTCTCCATCCCCTTCACTCACGTAAATACAAAAGAGCCTGCGCTAATGTAATTGTATCACTAATTATGCCTTTAATTGAGTTATGAGCAGCTAACGGCTCCCTCAGTCGTGGCTCTCGCTGCTAAAAAACAATTCATCCCGGAGAATGAGAAATCTAATTAAGAGCGAATGCTTACAGAGAAATCCTTTCCTGGGATAATCCTGTTTGCTGCCATTAACATCCCAGCTGTGGCTGCTGTTGGTCGTGTGCATGTGTGTGTGCGTGTGCGTGTGCGTGTGTGTGTATGTGCAGGATCATCTTGTTGTTGTGCTGCTGCAGGACAGGAGCAGTGGGACTGAGCTGACCGCTGCTGCTTGAGGTCAAATGTCAGCAGATCTTTGGACTTTAGAGTCTGAGCTGCAGCCGTGAGTCAACCTGACGCTAACCCCACGCGTGCGCTCATGTTTCGGATGCAGCCGAAAATAAATATTAAAGCCAGGAAACAGTCAAACAAACGATGAACCGAACCAAAGCAGAATCAGTTGAAATGAATTAGACCTGCAGGATGTTATCATCACTGAGATTGCTGGGAAATTAAATCCGACACATCGGGCTGCAGCTTATTTGCCGCTCGACACAAACTGAAAAACTTGCTTGATTCTTAAAAGGAAGTCGACCAGTTGGCCTTAGATTGTGTAAACAGGAAGTGACTGCTATTCCACCGTCATTCACGCTGCGCCAGAATTCAAACGCTCCCTTCGCTAAAGTTGTGTAGCCCTTCGGTTTGTCACACTGCTGCTTTATGGTCGTTCCAGAAATATTACACCTGCAGGCGCCTAAACATTGTGCAGCCGTTAACAAATGGACGACTTGAGGTCACGGCGTTGAAATCCTGATCATTTGTGAAGTTTGTGATGTTGTGGTCGCAACCATTAATTCAAAGTGAACCACTTCCCGTAAATAGTTTTTAATCTTTTTTTGGTCAACACAACTTTGCCATGACTTTCCCCACACGCTGCGACAGAGCTACACATCATCCTTCCTCGGGTTTCTATTTTCCGAAGTGCTGCCACTCGCTCAGCTTTGGTTTGTCTGCTGTGACTTCGTCAGACAGGCGGACGTCTGTGTGCGTCGGCGTGTTACGAAAACCTTTATTTGCGTGTGTGTCGGTGGCTGAGTTCTGCTGGGCGGGGGCCGACCCACCCCCTCCACCCCCTCTCCAGCTGAGTTTCTGGGACCCCCTGCTCCATCCTCTCCATCTCTGTCAGAGGAGAGCGCAGAGGGGCCTTTGCTTCTTTTAATTTACTATGTGAATGATTACATAGCTCATTGGCTGGCCATTGTCTGGCTGATGGATTTAATTAAGTTGGGATTAATCACGGCAGGTGATATTTAATGTTTGGGATGAGAGAGCAGGGGAGTGGCCGCTGATGGAGGAATCGCACGCTCGCACTTTGGAAAGATGTTCTTAGATTAATGCACCTCACTGACAGAGGTTGGAAAATAAATTTCACCCCGTTTGCCTCCTGGCCTCAGTTTCGCTCTCTTCATTTTTTTCCCACATCACGGCCTGCTGGGCGCCCTCCCCCTTCCACTCCACCGTCACGATGACTCATTTGCCGACGGAAAACGAACGTTCACCTCAGGTGTATCAGCTAGTGGAGGCGATCAGGCGTCAGCGGAGGTTTTTTGTGGAGGAGATGCGATTACTGCAGTTTGTGACGCTCCATATGTTGGTTTCATTTCATGTACCGGTGACACAATGACTTCAACCGAAGTTCGGTTTCAGGAACAAATTATTGGACATTAAAACTCATTTTGCCTCCCCTCAAAGAATGATGGGCAGTGTTTATCTATGACTTGACTGAAACTACATTTCAGTCAAACAACAAAAAATGAATCGTATACACTGAATGTTTTCTCCACGACCTTATTTCCAAACCTCGGAACATGTAGAAAAACAGCGGAACTGCTGCACGGATGAGCTGGATTTATCGGCACATTTTACTCTCAAACTCAAAAATATATATTTACTTTGTTAAAAAAAAAACCTGCACGTGGCCACAGAAACTGCCTGATGCTTCAACAGTTTTTCTCACATTTGTTAAACTCAAAAACCTATTTGTGCTGATCGAACCGACGCTGTGTCGGCTCTGTGTGTCACGTGCTCGTGACCTGAACGCCCCGCTGAGTGTGAGCGGCGCGTGCCGCCACCGGCAGCCGGGCGCTGCAGATCTTATCGCACCGATCAGTCGTCGGGGCCCCAGTGGAAGCGGTGGGGGCACATATGCTCTGAAACAGGGAAGCCATCAGTGGCACTCGTGATTGTTATCTGGTGGAAAAAGCTTTGAATATGATTATGTGACCCGGGCCCTGCTATCATTAACATTGTAATAGGGCATCTGTCAGTGCTGTGACCTGCCGCTCGGGGCCGCAGGAAGCCGCCGTCTTCCTTCCCGAGCCCCGATCACTTCATTAATTAACCTGAACCTCAGGTCCCCGCACGGCTCCACCTACAGAGCTCATTAGCTCCACGTGCCCCCCTCCCTCCTGCAGCACCGTCACCTGCCTGTTGTTGTGTGTTGACACTGGAATACTCAGCCTCGCGCCGCAGGGGGGCTGACCTCCTTTATATCCGCCTCTCCACCAAATTAGTCTGCCATGTAAATCAGAGCGCCGTAATTCCAGCGACAACAAAAACACCTGTCGGGGGGAGGGGGGCGTATTCATTATCACCCATTTAATTGAAAGAGGTGTGTCAAAAAAACAGCTCATAATCAGCATAATAATTCACTGCATGAATATGCAGAGACCCCCCCCCCACCCAGAAGGAGAAACTCTCAGCGCCGTGACACCAGAGCCTCCCCACAAATGAAACTGTGTGTCAGTTGATTATATGCCCGTATAAATAATGGCTGAATGAGAAATGATCATTAAATCATCGGTGGCTCTTTGTCGGCGTCCAAATGAGCGGTTCTGCCCCGACCATCTGTCTGCTCCGTCCCCTGCGAGACACTACTGTGACGACTGCTGTTTGGCGTAGCAGCAGCTCCCTGACATCCACAGCAGCCGAGCGTCAGATATTCGTGGTCCCCGAGGGAGGATCCGGAATGACATGTGCCTCAGGACAAACATCATCTTGGTCGCGTCTTTGGCTGGATTAACCTGCTGTCATGGATGGATTAGTGAACGGTGTCTGTGTATGATGTGAGTGTTAACGCTCCGAGTTTGAGCGTCTCTCAGCTCAGCGAGGAGACCAGAGAGAGACATGAACAGGCTAAATGTGGTGGTGGGCCCAGTTTAGTAGGATTAAGTCAGTCTGTGAAACAACTTCAAACCGAGAACAATTTCAAACACATAAAATATCGTCAAACTTTCAGAGACTCCATCCCTGGAACTGGATGGAGTCACAGTGGTCCTCAGGTCCTCAGGTCCTCAGTCTGATCACAAAAACAACCAGATATTAGCTCATCCAGGAGTTTGTGAACTAATCGACCAACATTTTACCACAACAATTAGAAAAACATCTGCAAAGTCCTGGAGGAACTGACATAAACTAGAGCGTCGCCTCCGTCTCTGAGTGAAAAACTGTCCTGTGGTGACTGCGTCCTCCGCGGTACGGGGGACTGGGACCGTGCGACTGTCAAAAGTCAAGTACTAATACACAGCTGGGTGTGAAAGTCAGAACCCGTTTGTTTGGAAATGTTAAAGGGTCAAATAAATAATCATAATTTCATTAATGGAACTTTTAACGCACATTAGGCAAATGACAAATAGTCCTACATTAGGAATTTATTAGATCATTTTCATTTATTACGGGGGGAAGCAGTAGTTTTATGTAGTTTTTAATATTTCACTGACTAGTTTTTGTCTGTTTTAGTCCCTTCGGACGATGAAGGGACATTTGTACCAGCTGAAAGTGCATTAAATATTACGTTGATACAAAGAACATATTTTTTGCTTGCTGTGCATTACAGACTTGGTTTGAGATGCTGCTGTGGAAACAGGGAAAATGAAAAACATTTTGAATAACGTACACTTCTTTTAGTTTTTTCGTATTAAAGAATCGGCCTTTTGCAGCATAAAATAAGACATAAATTAGGAAGAAGTAAAATGTGGAAATAAAAAGGGATAGGAAGCAAAAGCAAGAAGAGATAAATTGCTGTGTATGAAAACAGCAGCTGGTTCCTTGGATTTCGCAGAAAAAAGTTTACTGCTGGAATGTGACGGTGGAGGCGAGGACAAACATAGGGCATCGTTTCCCAGCGCGCTGCCTTGCAGGGACAGTGGGAGCCCTGGATGACAGGCTGGAGGAGCAGAGCCCCGCTCAGGTGTCAGCGTCTGTCAGGGTATTAGCTGTGAAACGAGCTGCTGTCGAGCTAAAGGTCAGAGAGGGAGAGAGTTACCTCCACACGCAGACCCAGACAACGGGCAGCAACTCTTGTCACAGATTAATCTGGGAATCATTATCATTCATCTGTGAGCGAGCAATTCGCAGGCGCAGATACATTTCTGGATTAATTCGGCGCCGAGGGCATCTGCTGCTTTTCCACACCAGGGAGACGGAGGCGGCTGGAAACATCCAGGACCTATGTGTGCATTTATATTACCTCCTTTAGTGTCAGCTAAATTATTCATGTCACCCACATCAGCGGAGTTTCCCGGGGCAGCTCGTAGTCTAACAGGTGTTCAGCGGCTCGGCTGACGCTCGTGTGTTGTTGTACAGGGTTTGTCATTGTTTTGTGCTGTCGAGCAGCAACATTTTCAATAATGTGGACTGAACGTGATGACGACGACGACGACGATGTCAGGCGTCACTGGATTTATACTGAGGACGGGAATCAGTTAAAGTAAACTAGTGACACTGAAGCTCTCGCTGATGTCACGGTAGTTTTCCCAGCGACAGCTCTCTTCATCATTCCCGACCTCTCTTCACGCGACCGATTGGACCTGAACCTGAACGCGCACGGAGCCACAGGCCTTCACGTCCAATCAGGGGCCGAGCTGCGGCTGAGTGACACCTGAGAGGAAACGCTCACACGCATCAGCCTCAGCCGCCTGTCTGCTCCCAGCCGCCAACCCCCTCGACCTCTGTCTGTCCTTTGTCGCAGGTGTGTCTCTGTGCGATGTAACACACACCAGGGATTGTCAGCACCAAACCCAGGGTCTCATAAAGGAACATTGACGTCGTTCCAAACCGGATTCACCGAAACCGCTTGTTCTCCGACTGAGGAACTCTCCTGTTCCTGACATTAAATTAAAGAAACGTTCACGTAAGGCTCCTTTCGTGTTTCGTCAGTGAGAAACCAGTCACTGCCACGTTAGAGAATAATCCAGGTGATCCTCCAAGTGATGTCATCTGGAGGCTTTTTTTCAACTGGAAGTAGCGAGATATTTAAACGTGTGTGTGTGTCAGTGATAAAAGTCAAGTTAATGGCGTTTGTTTGCACGCACTCCTCAAACTACATGCAAAGGCAGCAGGTGTGACATCAGTGAAGGCGTCTTTTAACTGTTACCTCATTCAAAGTGACCTCATTTCATTCTAAATATATATTCACCCCCGCCGAGCAGCGCCACTTCCTGTGCTAACGTGTTAACTCGCTGACCGGTGCTTTGGTTGGACCGGAATTTGATTCCGAGCAGCGTAAACGTGACCTCAAGCCTCTGAGAACATCCTGAAGTTGTTCCCCTTGAAACGACGAGGCTAAAAACAGGCCAATCCGATTGTTGGCATTTTGAATGTTGGACTGAGTGAAGGACGGCACTCGCTAAACGTCCTTTCGGTTTTTCCTGCACAGTTCTTCAAAGGCTTTAGTCAAAGCCGAAGCGTTTGCCCTTTAACAGAATATCTCACTTCCAGGAGACAATCCTTCTTCTCCCCTCTCCCCCTGCACATGTTCAGCCCAGCCCAGTGATGAATCTGCAATTATTGATGGCTTCATATAAGCAGTGAACTTCTCCAATCGGCCAGCATGGTAATTGTAAAGGAAGTCATATGCATAAAATTAATTATACGGCGCAATAAGGCCCATAAATCAGGTCACTATCAATTCAGTGGAGAATGTTTCACGCTGCTCGGCAGAGTTCAAGGTAAAAAAGGAACGGATTCCCCTTTTTTACCAAATCAAGAATGTAATCAGTCAGAGAGGACAAAGACGCGTCTCCCACAAAGACTTGACTGAGCCACGTCCTCTGTATTTGGAACAAGAAATGAGCTTTTCTTCAGTTGTGTGCCGCTTAATCCTGTAAGTGGTGCAATCAAAGAGGCTTTTTGTTTACTGCCAGCAGCAGAATCGCCTCCACCGCGTCCGCCTTTGGACGACGTGGGAAACCAAGCACGTTGTTCGAAATGTAAAAGTCGCCGAACGCTCGGCACAGCGGGAAGCCATGTACAGGCAGGATGCTCGTACAGACAGTGCCGCAGCAGAGGCTGAGTGACGGCTCGGAGTGGTGGGGGAACTAATTCGAAAGAACAATTACACGCGTTCAGTCCATTTATTTTCCATCGGATAATTATTTGATGTATTTATTTTAATGACATTGTGTAATTCAGTTCATCTCGGCCTCTCGCTGACTGCTAGCTTCAATTACCGGCCAGTCATTTATAACTCCCCGAGGCTAAAAAGAAGGTAATTGCCCAGATGGAATACTTAATGAGGGTTGCACAATTATTTCCCAAGCTATTGAGATTTGTATTTTGTTAGCTACTTAATTAAATCGCCTCTTTTTTAGCAGGTCTTTTTTCGCTCCTTCCCAGAGCGCTGACGAGCAGATAAAAGTCCCTCTGTTCTGTTTGTGGAAGCTGGAAACGGCTTCTCCGGAAAAAAATGTGACGATGAGAGATTCATGAGCTGCAACTGCTCACGTGGGATTTTGATACAGGAGCAAATGAATGTGAATTGCTTTGACTTTTTAAACGACTTCTACAGCAGGTTTCATGACGCACTGGAAATGACACTTTGTCCCGACTTTTTTATCCCAACATCAACGCGTGTTATTACACACATCCTGAGATGAGCTGAGACACACAAGTATCTTTTAAGATGATCTCCTCCAACTCACCCTTTGTATTTATGGTATGAAGTAGAAAACGATTGCCGTTTGAAAAGCACCGGTTAAATAAAGAGCCACTGACTTTTCACAGTTGGGATTCTTAGTGATGCACCACAATTGGCTGTTTATTACAGGCCGCACTGTTTAGATTTTAATTTAATTTTTACCTCGCGAGCAAATGCGTCGTAATCGTTGATATGCTTCCTTGTGGTGTGAGTGAAGGACAAAAGAGTTTTGGATCTGAATGGTAGTCGGTTATAGAACAGCTGTACAGCCTCTCGTGCTCCATCTCCATTCCAATTCTACTATGTTTAGCACCTTAAACTGGTTGAATGTTTGTAAGTTCATTATTGTGACAGGTTCAGTTCATAAAGGTTATGACCTGTGTATGGAACAGAATTCATTCAAATGTCCGAGTTTTCCGTTTACACAGCGTTCTTGATCAAACGATGATGTGCATCCAGATTGTAAGTGCAGCACAAACGTCATCAGTTATTGTGGTTTATAAAATGCACTCAGCTTTGTGGACCACCGGGAAACGTCAGAGTAATCCCTGTTGCTCATTGATTGGGAATATTCCATCGCGATGACGTACTATTTATCGCGATGCATCCCAGCGGCTCCCTGTGCTCGATTTATTATGCCGGTAAATGCTGTAATCCCTCTAATACACACGGCATCGGAATGAAAAGTTGTTCTGTGACATGAGCAGCCTGTCACGTCACCGCATCACATCTAACAATAATATTAGTTGAACCGGCTAAACGCAGCCATTAAAGCCTACTGAGGCTTATCAGCTAACACAAACTGAGGGTTTACGGCCGCGGCTGCAGCTGCTATTTTAACGAGGTGTCACTGAACGCAGCCGTCCAGCCCGGCCCGATGTGACACCACACAGAAATAAGCATGTCAGGGATACGGCTGCAGGCAGGAATGTGCTGCTGATGACAGCACAGCAGAGCACGGATCCTCGTGCAGGCCGTTAAAAAGCAGCGAGGACTTGTCAGATTTGAATGCGTTTCACAGTTTCACAGAGGGACAGTCCGTCAGTCCGTCAGTCCACGGTCGGTGGATTACAATGAAACGTAGTCCGGACATCAACGCTCCCCTTGGGATGAATTGTACTAACTTTGCAGTTCCTCGGGCTTTTCATCCAGCGCGGTCATCGGGCGAAGGTTTGTCCGGGGCTTCGGTTTATGGCCGTGTGGATGCAGAATGACGTTCGATTGGCACATTCCATAAATTATGTTACGCACTTCACATCAGAGCTGAACCGGGTAAAGTGTAGACACAGAGATCATCAGTTCCAAAAGGAGTTTCTCATCTAATCAGAGGATGGACGATAATCAGTGCAACATGAAAACTGTTCTACATTTGTCAAAGGAAACAAAGGAAAGAGGAGCGTTTGGAGTCGTGTTTGTGGTTCGGTTAATAAAGTAGTAGATTAAAGCACATTCGTATCCCCAACCACAGTCGGACCTCAAACATCCGCTGCTTTGGCGAAAAGATTCTAATGATTATTATTGATGTAAACTGTCGGCGTCATATCTTCATTAGTTGCTATGGTTCAAATGTATAGAAACATCGTTCTCGGCTGAAAACCCCTGACAGGAAGGAGCATCTCAGCCGACACTTAAGCAGGAGCTGTGCTCAGCCCCGCACGTAACGGTGGCGTTTTCCCCGTCAGTCGAGTCCGTGTTGGTGCGGCAGCGGAGCGATGGCGGCTGCCTCGGCTGAGCGATGTCAGGAGAAAAAGCTCGCTTACGATGATTCATTCACATCTTGAGTTTATGAGAGCGGCTGTTTGAGCAGTGAATGATGTGCTCTTCTGTTATTAGATTTGAACGGTTTCATTGCTAACATGTATGTTAAAGCAGCTATTCATCAAACATGGCAGCCGTGTCATTTGTCAGCGCTGTGTCGATACTAGCGAGCTGCCGCTCGTATAACGGGCACAAACACATCACTACTTTAATTAATGCAATTAAATGAAGCAACGATTTCTCAGGGGCCCGTGTCACTCGTGCTTCATGTGTTGGGCTGCACATCGTCGGGGGCCTGGTCACTGACGGAGCCTTAATAACCGGCAGGCGCATTCATCAAACTGCTAAATGTGAACTGCTCAGTTAAAGTGAGAACTCAGAGAAGAACAGAGGGATGTTTGTGGGAGGCCAGAGGTGACTGTATGTGATAAATCATACCAGGTAGTTTTTCTTTTTACATTTAAAAGACGTGTAGGGCTGCAGCTTGTCGTTTTCCTGATTCATATTTTATGTCTTTTAAACAAAACAAATCAATCAGAAGTTTTACTGTGACTGATTAATTGCAGTTAATCACCCGCCGTGAGTTTGGACCCGACTCATCAGACTCAAACATTAAAAGTCTGAAGCAGTGGCCGTGGCCCCCGGCCACCCCGTACAACCGCCCCTGGCACGTCCTTTTTATAAATACATCCAAGAAATTCCTCCTAACTTTGCAAGAGTGACTGAACATGATCGGAGAATTTGATGAATTTGGATTTGATCACAGTCCAGTTTGCTGTGATATACTACAAATAAATCCCCGACTTCTTCTATTTGGGAAGCTGCAGCGTTTTTGCCTCAATGACCTTAATATCCCAGCAGCTTCGTGTCATACACAGTTTTCCGCTCATCCTCATATCCAGTCACAGTTTTGGATGGAAAGTCACGCCTCTCCTTCCTAACAACAACCACAGCACCAGTCACTAAATGTCACAAAGGGAGTTTTCACTTCCTGCCGTGGTTCATAGGAGAACGGACTCTCACAGCTAATCGAGGCGAAGCTGCTCTCTGCGTAAAACCGCTGCACTGAACAAACAGTCACACAATTAACCGCCGGCGTTGGTCATTACAGCAGAGGTGATGTGAGGGAGGCGTCCGCACATCGGCTCATCCATTTTTCACGGCCAACGTGCCGTAATAATGCCTCGCAACATAATGGCAACACTTGTTCCAATAAAGCGGCAGTTTTACACCGTGTTTTCACAGTAAGCTTTTATTTGACTGCAGTAACTGTGCCGTGAATTCATCAAAGCCTTTACAGCCCCTGTAACTCACGAAAGGCCCCTAACAGCTGCACAGACTCGTATAAAACGCCGATTCCACGCCTCTGCCGTCTGAACATTTCGTCTCACAAACAGTCCGACCCGTTTCACCTTTCACTCCAGTGTCAGAAAAGGACAACACATCGTGACGAATTCTGCTGCATGTCGGAGGGAGAGTCACACTGCTCCCAGTCACAGCTGGAGCTCAGCCCGGTTTGACGTTGGACTCCGTCTGGTTGTACTGAATACTTTCACTATGGATGGATTGTTGAATATGTTTTACTGGACGTCGTCTGTGCTGCTGGTTCTCTCCTTCGCGACGCTCCACACGTTTCCAGCATTAAACTCACTCTGCTCTGTGTTTGTCGCAGCATGTGCAGGACGGGGCCTGGCGTTGTCCTACTGAATTATCGACCGACATCCTGTCAACACGCGTCTCTCTGACATCCCAGTCCACACCGTGATGGCGACGCATATGCAGGTCGCCCACTCCTCGTTCCCTCACACCGTCACCGTTCCTTTGACGACGGTCTGGATGATCGCTTCCACCTTTCGACGTCTGTTTCTCCTGAAAACCGATGGATTCAGAGCCTGCGTTTCTGCACAGAGTCGTGGGTCCAGCACGGACCGTGGTTTTATTCGCGTTGTAAGCATGACTTCGTTCCCACACAGTGACCATTGGTTTCCATCTTTGGCCTTATGCACGATTTCCCTGGAGCCTCTAAATTGCTTCACAGTAGATGGACTGTAGGTGGATTTCATCTGGTCCTGCTTTAACTTCCTGATAAAGGACTGGTACAGCTCTCTCCCCCGTGGGGCTGGTTTTAGTTGTGGTTGGACTCTGACACAAACAGTCGTAGGAAAGAGTGATGTACGTGTTGTGGAGCTAATTTGCTTAATGAGCGACCCCGGCCCTTCTCTTTCTCTGTAACAATGGCTGCTGTGCCACCCCCGCCCCCCCGCCGCTGAATGCAGCGACCACCCACCCAGAGGACAGTGTAGGAGGAAGGTTCATCAGCAGGTAGACCGTCCCTGTCAGGGGTTCACAGGAAGTTCATGCTGACTCACAGCGACAGCTGGGAGATCACAGAGAGGTCCCACTCTCACACTTGTATTTCCGTGGAAATGCGGCTCGGTTCTGCTGTTGTGTACACAGCCACAGTCGTGACACAGCCTGTGCCTGTTCCTTTACAGCTGCTCTGATAAAAAGCTGCAGAGCGACGTAGTTGCTGTAGTTATCTGCCGTTTGTTTGAGCAGCTTTAAGGCAGACGGCGACTCGGAAGCTTCACCAGGACCAGTCCAGTCCTGGAGCTCCCTGTTTGGGACCTGGAGTCTGAAACCGACACCACAGGCACATTGTGCCATTGTTTGCCGAACAACACCGAAAGAAGACGGGCTGAGCGAGGAGATGCTGGGCCGTAATTGGACCCATAGATTTTAACAGGGACTAGATGATAAATCAGCAGCATTCATACTGCCCCAAATGACCCAAAGCGGTGGAAATGATTGCCTTGGCTTGCTGGCGCTGCACACAATAGTGTCCCTCTCAAAAGAAAGGAAACAGGGACGAATAATGTCCAGAGCCAAGCTATTTATGGAGCGACTCCAGAGGCCTATTAAAAACTTCTCAGTCAAATGCTGATGTGCCTGAGTGGAGCACAACAACACTGCAGCGTTTGGCCCCCTCTCATCCTGTGACTGGTTAACATTCATTGCAGACTGAATCCCCTTTCAGGCAGAGCGGGGAGGGAGGTGGGCGCACAGGGGCAGATGGGGGAGGTTTGCTTGGAAGGAGGAACGATGGATTGTAATGTGACCTGATTGCAAAGTCTTAATCCAGTTAAACAAATGGCAACAATCAGGACTGGATCTGAAAAAAGACTTTTTTTTTATCGGTCAATATTGATTTTCGCCTCGAAAGAAACGAAGCATCAGAAGCTGCCAAAAGAAAACTGAAATATGAGGAACGCTACGTTCGCTCAAGGCTGCAAAACACGATCATTTTAAAGTTTTTTTTTAAAATTGTGAATTTTTGAGTTTGAAACACCTGTTTTGTTTAATCTGAAGCTGAAAGAAAACTTTCAAAGAATTATTGAAACAATTATTTTTAATTTTTTTGCAAGTTTTGACTGAACCTAGAATCTGCATCCGGTCCCAAAGTAACATTTCTCACAGCTACTTATGAACTCACTGTGAATCTTCATGTCAAACTAATTATTGCAGACAGAACGGTTCCCTCTTTTCACTGCTTTTAAAATGTATTTTAAAATGCTTCTGCTTCACACGTGTAAATCGGCTGTAGTCGAGCTCTGCTCCGTCAGACGGGATGGAAGAGTGTGTGAACGGTCTTCAGGTCTGTGGGCTTGTACTCAGAGCTTTGGTTGGACGTGAATAGAGACTCCATTTTGTCTCATCAGACACGGAATCTTTACACGTGTTTGACAGACTCCAAACAGCTCCTCCTCCTGAGGTTCTGTTGGAAGGACCGTTGGGTCTCGGGTCTTCTACCATTCAAGTCTCATTGTGACCCGGTTTAGACACTTGTCCTCGCACAGTGTGGAAACAGGTGTGTGTCTCTGTCCTCCTTGCACACAGGTGGACAGCTGATTAAAGCAAAGACTTGACCTGTCCCAGTCAGGGATGTCCCACTTACATTTTAGCACTAATACCAGCAGAAGTACTAAACCGTTTGGCTTCCAGGATGAGACGGTGGACAGTGAAACCCTTTGCAGTTACACTAAGGTCATGAGCGCAGAAATTCTCCAGAGTTTGAGACACGGAGCCGCGTTTGTTAAAAGCCCCCCACCGCTGGGACAGGATGGATTCGACTCCCACAGACTAATAAATATGTTTTATATAGTCATTCACGTCCCCGCCGCTGTACTCATACATCCCAATATTTACTTCCTTTTTCTTCCTGCTAACCTACTTATAACTTCCTGCACCGTGTAATCCTCCTTTAACCCGCTGATGTGGAAGTGTGTGTCCGTGTGTTATGAGGTTAACTTGTGTATGTGACAGTCCGTGTTGGGGGTAAATTTTGTGACATCTGCCCGTTTTGTTAGACGTTCACAGAACACAAAGGCCATCACAGTGACAGAGGTTAAGTCAATCGGTGGCCGAGCAGCTGCTCACACACACACACACACACACACACACACACAGCTCACGTCCATTCATGGACCCCCCTCCTCCACCACCTTGATGGGTGGACTTTAATATCATTAGTTTCAACCATTAGCTGTGATGGGATTTACTCACAGCTTCTAATGTGACGGATGCCCGTTAAATCAGCTTTACAAAGACGGAGCGGCTGCAGCACGAGGCGGAGATGGAGGAACCAGAGAAAGTTTCCGTTTGCTGCTCTATAAAACACACGATTCTCGTTACCTGACAATGAAAGCATCAAAAAAACTGTAGTTTGGCGCTGAAGCTTCTCACTTCCACGCTGGTAAGGAAGTTCCTTTGCTCCAGTTCTCCTCTTAGGTGCATCATGTAGCTCCATGAATGATGATGTTTCACACTTTTGAGTCCGAAATCGGGATTTGACGTTTTCTGTCCGTGAACTAAAGTGAACATTGAAATTCTCGCAGAGACTTTGATGAGGCTCGCATGGAACGAAGCTGGACTTATACATTCATATTGACCTTCTTACTGCAGTGCGGCTACATTTTAAAACATGTGCCAAGTTTTTCATCCAGGCTTTTAGACTGAAGTTTGAAGTGTGTGTGTCAGAAGGAGACCGAGGGTCCCAAACACGTCTTATTGGAAACGGTATTTCACTGTATCAGCAGCTTCTGTGAATGAAATGAGAAAAGGAGGAAACTACTCAAAGACGAACCAGCCGTCACGTTAGCGGTTGATCGGGCGATCACTGCGTTTGTCGGAGCAGAACTAGTTTGGTGGTTTTCTGTAGTAGGACTGTCAGTTCTGCATGTCTGAGGGAGTGAGTGTGGACACGGGCCGTGGACAGTGAGGTGCAGCCCCCCCCGTTGATGTAAATGGGAACTACAGCAACACAAGAGGGAACACACAAGTACTGGCTTAAAAACCAGTGAATAAGATGTTTTTGGATTAAAACGACTGGTCATTAATGCGTTTAGATGCTTAGAGTTTCATAATTCTGATACTTTAGGCTGGGTGGCTGCTGAATTTCAAAATAAAAGTCATGAAATTCTGCTGTATTTAGTTTTTAATATTGATTTTGAAAAGTAACAATAGTGACTAAATGTCGTGAAGTCACATAAGGAAGATGGGGAAAGAATAATTTAAAGGCTCGTGAACGGAGTTTAGAAACATTCACTCACGTCTTTTTTCTTCTGGAATGTGAAAATTGCTAAATGTCCAGTTTTTAGTAAAAGTCAAAACTTGAACTTGTCTCTAGTAGCGATGACGCCTTTACAAATCAGGTGCTAAAGCCTGGAAGTTCGGCAGGTCACACACACACGTGAAGACCCTTGACCACATGTGACAGGAAGGAGTTAGTGGGAGATGAGCTGGTTCATCACCTTGAATGTGCAGGAAGTGGTTCAGGTGTGATCTGTTAAAAATGTTGAAGGTGCAGGTGGAGCTGATCAGTCGATTCGGCCTCAAACGGTCGTGCAAACACGGCCGCACACGTTTCACCAGTTTTGTTGGTGAACCGGAATCTGTGTGTCTGGCATTAAATCTGTTTCCTGTGAGCGTCTGCCGGCCACATGTGGAGACGCTCCAGCCCTCCTCAGATTCACCCTGATGCTGATGAGAAACGTCTTCGCTCTTTCTCCGTCTTCCAGCTGACGGGCGGGAGAGTGAAGTCACACTGACTTTTAAAATATACTTCCCAGGCATTTCCTTCAGCAGACCCACTTTGATGTTAATTCGTGGAGGGATGTTCAGCACTGGAGCGTGGTCTAAAGCAAATACCGCAGGGATTTTTGCTCTTTGAGGAAACACGCTGGGCTCCTCCATCTCCTCAAATAGACACTTAATGGCTCTGACCTGAGAGAAAAACCTTTTGTTCCTGTTATTTTTGATGCACAGAGAACATTCAGGTGTGTCCGCGACCTTTCTCTATTCATACGTTCCTGTTAAAACATGATGAGAGCGTAACGCTGGAGGGGGGAGGGGGGGGTCTTTGATGAGGTTGATCATGTCTGCGAGGTCACGACTACAGGACTCCCAGAAAACACTCACTCGGAGCACTTTCAAACAGAGGTCAGCGCTGCAATAATATTTTCCCCCCGTGACATTAGGCCGTTCCCCTCGTGAAGCCGCCATCTGTAAGATGTAATTCCCAAGCTGAGTAAACTTGTGAGAGCGGGACACACACACGGAGCCCCACACGTACACATGCGAATATCTGTGTTTGGACTAGTGCGGCATCGTGGAGCGCCGACAGTTTATTTGACTCGTGTGCTCGTACATTATTCTGTTTGACAGGGAACAGGCCTCGAGTGTAGATGTGAGTTCACGCGCCATCACAACGCGACTACAGAATACGTTTAGCAGCCAGGCGGGGAAATGGGTTGACTATTTTTTCCTTTGAGGTAGAGTCACAACAAATGTAAATGAGAACCGCGCACAGAAATGTTTCTGAAAGTCCCACAGTCTCATGGACTCATCTCATCTTTAAGTGCAAATAACGTGTTGACAATTGCTCCGTCACACTGATGCGTTCTGCTCAGGTCAGGCAGCAGGTCACCGTAACAGACAGCATCAAGAAATAGTGTCTTAAAAGCTATTTGTGATTAAAAAATATGGAAAGGACAAGGAGAGCAAGTGGGCAAACGGAGGTTTGGGCTCAGGACAGAACAACACGGACCCAGCAGAAAGTTTTCTGTTCTTCTTTTCCTGCTGCTGCCACAAACACACGGGGTCAAAGTGCGAGGTGCAGCCTCTGATGTCGGGCGCGGTTTGACCTCGTCAAAGCGCCGATACCTGAACGAGGCCTTCAGGGGTCGCCGCAGCAGATCATCCAAGCTTTGAAAAATACTTTGATAACTGTACATTCTCAGGTGCTGAGAACAACCAGCTTAAGATACGAAAATAATTGCAGTGGATTGGGACACGTTGTGTTGTTGAAAAATGAACTTTAACACCGTGGAGCTCGTTTATGGAAGATGTAACTTCCAGTGGAGCAGGAGGAAGCTGTAATGTGATGATCACATCCTCTGATTATGACGCCATCACATACATCTAACTTTACTATAACAAAGACCGTTGTATATTAGTGTAAAATGTTAAATGCTTTTAATTCATAATTACATCTATTTTCCCATAATAGCAGCTAATTGTCCATTTTCATTACCGAGAAAATTGTTTTAATACTCTGAAAATGTGAAAACCTAGAAATACAAAACAAAAGCAAATTCCTCGTGGATATGAAAAAATGAGCCCAGCAGCTCGTTAGAATCTTTGTACTTCATCCAATGTACGAGTCATGTGACTGACGCTCTTGGGTTTTCCTGTGTGTGCGGATGTGAATGCAGCTCCTCTCCGGGTCCGTTCGCCTGCTGCGTTTGCTGAAACTGCAACACACTCGTGAGTTCATGTGCACGACGACACTTGTGCGCTCGCAGAGTCTTCAGGGATGGAGGGAGGGGGCGGTTGGTGGGGCGGGGTCTCCGTTTGATGTGGGAGGTCCCCCCTCCCTCGGCCTGCTGGGCTGCGCCCTCAGACCTCTCGTTAAGCGCGTCATCAAAGGACCTCCGCCCAGCCGACCAAGGCAACATCAATGTTAGCGTTACCACACAGACGAGCTGAAGCAAAGTTGTTCCCTGTGAACATGTGACGTGTGAATACTGTGAAGCACCGTTCAGTCAGTCAGTCAGTGACCAACACTTCACTAACCACTACAGGACGGATGGTTTTGAGGCACTTGTGCTGCTTGTACTCTGATACTTAACACAGCCACTTTGTGACTCTGTGTCTCCTCCAGCCACGGGCCTGGGGGTGGGGTGGGCGGTTTACCTGTGCCGGCCCACACCTCGGCACTCGGACTGTGGGCCGGGTCCGTGGGTCCCACGGCACCGTGTCCTTGATTAAAGCGGCGGAGCAGAGTAACACGTATCTGCTCCATCACCTCCTCCTTCCTCCAGCTCTTGTCCTCAGGTCAATGGGCCTCCAGCGGCTAACTTGCTTTTAAGCCATCACGCTCCCTCAGGGGGCACATGAGGGAGATGTATCTGTGTCCCCCTCCCTGGGCGGTCTCAGGTAATGCACTAAAGGACGGCGAGTGCGCCCATCAGCTCGGCCTGACGCGGCTCGCGTCCCCACGCTCCACGCCGGCTTTTGGTGGGTGATTACAGGGAGACAAACCAATTAGAGAGTGTGTGTGCAGTTAAAGGACGTCTCTGTGACAAAGCTGGACACAGGGTCGCATGTTTATTATGTCATCCCGCCACTCGGGGCCCGTTATTGCAGATAAGTGTCACGGTGTGGAGGTCGTTGATGGAATGGGACCCTGTTTTGGTGTTTTACATGCCCTGATTATCCTGATGGCTGCCTGAGTGCTTCATTATGATCATTTGTCTCCGATTGGCTTTCGATTCCCGTCCATCAGCTTGAAAGGGTATTTATAACAGCCGGGGGGTGGGGGGCAGTTAGAGTGCTGCTGTACTTATACCCACATTAGATGGACTTTGATTCATGAGCTGGATGATGACTTCACATTTCTGAAGTGTCCCCTCAAGGTGCAGATGAGCCAAAGAAGTGGGCCTGTAGCTAAACTGGCTCCCAGGCCTGTTCTGTCCTTGTGAAACTCAGAGACGCCTCGCGAGTACAGGCCTGAGGAGCCAGTCCGCCACATTCAACATCATAACTTAGGGAAGAGAAAAGACTTTTGGGTCTGACTTTCACCCACTGGACTGTCAGCAAAACCCACGGGCTTGTGTTGAACCACCAGATAAACAGGAACGTGACGTTTCTTAAAGGTTTCCTTCAGATCTACGCTGATGGAACACACACTGAGCCCCAACAGGGTGTGAATGTGATCCAAAATCGTCATCTTTCACTTTTACTTCCGACATTACGAAACGACAATTGTACGTTCAACTCCGAACATTGTCAGAACAGGCCTGTTACTCTGGAGAATGATTTCTGTCAGTGAACAGCTGGATTCTGACCAGTATTCGGTCATTTTTCTGCTGCAGCTCGTGACCACGTGTACATTCACAAATAGAGTTTTAAAATAATAATAATTTCAGTATGTGTTCAGGCTGAAAAAGTGATCCACAACCTTTTTCAGCTAATTTTCTCAGAACCAGCTGGTACAAATGTACTTTTTACTTCACTCAAGACATTGAGTCACTACTTTCAACAAGTACGTGCACTTGTACTCGAATGAAGACTGTTTCCAGAGGATTTACAAAGGATAAAGCCAATGATTTCCTTTTCACTTTAATTCCAAACCTGCTGCACTTTGATAAACTGGAACTTTGCATGAAAACTGATTATTATCCAGTGGAAATAGTGAACAACCTTTTCTTAGATTCCAATGATTCCAGATGGAATCCTTCCATATTGTTAAAGCTCCAGGATGCCTCATCTGCTCCTACAGAACCAGCACCAGACCCAGAGATGTTTGTGCTTCTGCAGCATTGTTGTTGGTGTCCCCAGTTTATTTGTCCCACCGTGTTTGACCGGCATGGAGGACAGCTTTGCATTTATTGTCTCCGTTCTTGGTGAACATAGCCACACCCTGTCCACAGATCCGTCCGTACACGTGCAGTTCGGTTTAAAATGTAATTACACTGCAAGCGTCAGGCTCCAGGGAGCCATGAGTTTCCAAAGCTGTGCACATGAACGCACAGGACGGTGCAGAGTGTGGGCTGCAGAAAACACACCGGGACTGTGTCCGTCCACCGGACTTACTGAGGTGGAAAACTTGGTGTTCTGAAGGGAAAATTCCCGTCATCTGTGGTGTATGATGTGACTTTCTCAAACCTCTTGATATAAAATCATTGAGCTCCTTCGAGGCCCATTAGTTGGGACTTTGAGTGCCGCAGTCTGTCGGTGTGGGTTAAAGTTGTGCGGACGCCGCTCACCAACGTCACACTCCATTTGCTTTATTGTCCTGAGTGGCCGGTCCTGCAGGTGTAAATTGAAGCCACGCTTCATTTAGCCGCGTTCACGTAATGAGGCGTCCGAGGAGAGGACGGCGATCGCCGCCGAGCTGCCGGCGGCCTGTTCAATGACCGGCTTCACCGAGCTGCTGTGGATCAGCCGGAGTTGTCATTATATTTCTGATTGCATGTGACAACAAAGTCCACCACCGAGAAACAGACAAGCGAAACCAGAGAAGGAATTAACCCTTTATTGTTAAATTCTCGACCCTGCGCTTGTCTGAGAAAAAGAAACGAAAGAAACGTGAACAGGGCGACGGCAGTGATAACAACCGCTCAGCGGGCCTGTTGTTAGGGGACGTAATGTCCTCGTGCACCTGCTGTATGAGTTTACTGCATTCCAGTCTTAAGACAAGGAACAGGGGTTGTGGTGACAGTTTCAAGTCAAAGAGAATTAAAAAAGAGCTTCATTAATGTCATAAAGTCATCATCACGTCATAAGAGCTGCCCCATGGTGGCCGTGACACAAACACAGCCAAACTCAAATCCTGCTCCTACAGTGGTGAAGGCCCACAGGATAACAACGTGATGTTTGTCATTTAGTTCATAACCTTTATGGACAGTCAGTGTCCTCATCTGGTTAAATGTCACAGCACAGCTGAAGACGGCTGATGTCAGGCAGGTCTCACCAACACGTCACGAACATGACGTGGTCAGAGGTCGTGTTTCTTCGTGTGTGTTAAGCAGCTTTTCCTTAATTAATGTTTGTGTTTTCTCTGTATTTGCTTCGTCCTCAGGAAGAAGTGGCGGCGGCTCGTTTGCTTCCACCAGCAACTCAGCAAAAAACCCACAAATGTAAGTCGAATTAAACCAGTTCACAGGTGAGTCGTCACATGATTTATTGACCGTTCTCGGTGCCGGTCGACGTCACTGGCTGTTTGTGCAAGTTTGCACTGTGTGTGTGTGTGTGTGTGTGGTCGCATTAGTATGTGTGTGCAGTAGTGTGAGGGCGACTGCTGCCTGACCCTCGGCCTGCATCAGCATGCACTGACACCTGCACGCTTTAATGCACTCCTCCAGTTTATTAATGCCCAGCGTGTGATAAACATTTCTGCAGAGGAAGCTCACAGGTCACACACACACACACACACACACACACACACACACACACACACACACACACACACACACACACACACACACACAGGTTTGCAGAGCCTGTGAAGGAAACTACAACTCCCAGGATGCTCCCACCTCTGGTCGGCTCATCAAAGTTTTTCTGAGACCTTCTGACCAGCTGATGAATCACCAAAGTGAATAATTACAACTGGAGCATCACAGCAACAAGACAACAAAGAACATTATTATTATATATTAATATTATTATTAAAAGAATATTGTGAACGTGTATCAGCAGTAAATCCTGCGGCCGCCTCGTGCCCTCTGCAATCTCAGCCTGTCAGAGACACACATTTTATTCTCAGGAGGCCAATAATATAAGGAACAAAGCCAGAGGAAGGAAATATTGAAGCGGTGAAAACAAATGTCATTTTCTTCACCATCTAAATCATCGTGTGCAGTTTTTCATCTCTAGGCCATAAATGCATAAAACCCCCAGAGACCACACCTTCATCAGAAGCCTCGCAGTGAGCATCAGACGGGACAAAACCGGCTCCATGAAAACACTTTAATCTCATCACCTGAACTATGATGGTGTGACGCAACGTTTCTGACAGCAAGTGTAACTTCATCCTGAGCCTGACAACAAATGTCCATCAATTCACCACGAGATCAGAGCAAAGACGAGCTGAAATGGACTCACTGTATTTTTCAATATGACCATAATTAGCCCAAATCACTAAACTGATATGAGTGAAACACTCATTCACACTCACTCATTCACACTCACTCCGACACTGACCTGACAGGATCCTCTACAGTGAAGATGTATCACTCTGCTGGATTTCTGAAACACCAGAAACAAACAGAGTGGAGCATCGTCTCTCACAAACAACCCTTGTCGGCCATTGAAAGATGTTTACAGATGTGAACGTGTCATGTGACTTGATTGCAGACTAATTCATGTTAATAACAGGGTTAATTAAGCGTAGCGAGCAGCTCTGTCCTACGTCTAAGTGAAACCGGGGACAGTTTGTTGCACGTGCATGTCACGTAAAGGCAACACAAATACAACTTTGATTTAATTAGTCCAACAAAACACTTTGTTGTTTAACCACATCACACACACAGTTTTACTACGAATACTTCAGGTGGAAATATAGAAAAACATTTGTAATTTCTGTGTTATCTAAGTAAAAGTGCTGCTACAACACATTTGAAATGATGTGAGAGTATGACTAAACCCGCTCATGTTATCGCCGTGGAAACTGACCCTGCTCACAGGTTTTCCATGACGTGGGCTGTAAGTTTAGCTACGTATCCATCAGGCCTGGTTAGTGTTTTCATGGCGCAGAGAATCTCTTTAAAGCTGCACAAAAAAATGAGTTTGTCTCAGCCGGACCGGGCGGCCCGATCGATACTGGGAACAGTGAGGCTGACCACAACACGAGCCTTCATTTGACATCAGCCGACGTGTTTCCAAGGTGCAATTCCAGCAATCAAAAAGACACGGCTCCAAATAATCTGCCAAGTCCATTTCATCCCTGTGACTTTCACCTTTTGTGAAGGACGGGCGATTAAATGTCGGAGGAAGCGGCAACGTGAGAACCAGACGCAGCTCCGGCGGCTGATTAACTGTCCCCCAGACGCCCCCCTGAAATATGGACAGTTTCCACGTCCCGGCTGTTTGTCCGCTCTCACTGAAGGTGTCTGTCCGCCGCCAGCGGAGGTGCGAGAAGATTAATTGAGTCCTAGATGCTTTGTGCTCAGCGAGGCTTCCAGGGGCCACGGGGCCGAGAGGAGGCCTGGACGGGCCAAAGTAAAGAGACCATCTCATTAATGTATGATTAATCGCCGCGGCGGCGGTGATTAATTAGTGTTTGTGACAGTAAACTTTTACCAGGCCCCGGTGTCGGACCCTGGAATGCCCATTTATCTTCTCAGACCCCGTCACCCCCTCCACCTCCAGAAATAAGTTTGCATATTCTAGTCTTGTCCGATTTCATTCTGCCGCTGCCTGGAAGGAGCGTCCAGGAATGAGGGCTCTCCGACATGATTGATTGCTTTGCTTTTTTATTTGCAAGTTGGAATCCAAAGTTTTTTTTTTTTTTTTTCCCCTTGTCAGCGGCGGCTGGTTATTTCCTCCCCCCGCTCCTCCTGTGCACTTGTTCTCCTCCGAACGAGGAACCTTGGGCTCGTCGGTACAGACATTTCTTCTGGCTCTGCTTTGAAATTGATTTGAATCGCTGGAGTATGAGCGTGTGTGTTTTTCTCACAGCCCTCCCTGCTCCCCCCTCCCTGCTCCCCCCTCCCTGCTCTGCCTCACACACACACCACCACAAACTTTCTGCAACTTTTACAAATGCCTTCTTTAAATGCTCTCTGCATTTATGCAAAAACCCTTTTCATAGCAGCCGAATCATTTCCTAAAGTTTTTTCCATTTTCCCTCCCTTTTTTAAAACAAAGCCAGTGATGGAACAAATATTAATAGCACAGTTACAATTACAGTTACAACTTCCCTCACAAAGATACAGGGAATATTAATGTAATGTCTTTATAAGCTGCTGAAGATGATTTTTATTGTATTATGTGCTGCAGAGCAGTTTTTGACCCGCCCAGTACTGTTACATGAATGTGCAGCAATGACTGAAGCGAATATTCAGCGTGACCGTTGTGAGGAAGCAGCAGCTGAACTACTTGAGTGGATGAATGTATTTAGAAATGCGTGTAGATTCTGATCATGTCAGATCTCGTGTAGATGTTTGTGACACTGGCTTTAACCGACCGTCCTCCCTCTGACTAAAGGGAAATCGGGTTATCGTCTCTCTGTGAACGATGCAGCTCACACACATCTGTCCATCCACGAGGCCAAAGAGATGTTTGTGCCAGATGTGGTGAAGTTACCTGCAGGCGCTTCACACTGTCACACTGACTTTGACCTTTGACTAATAAAGTCGACTCAGGCCGTCCTGGAGTCCATGTCCTTTTCGTATCTTTAGACCCGTTTGTTTTCATGGGTTTTCATTCAAAGCGCTTCACAGCTTCCGAAACTAGGCATCAAACCGCTGACCCTGAGCTGTGTGGAACGTACTCTACCAACTGACTACAGCGGCTCGCTGTTTTAGAAATGTTATATTCAAGACACAAAGAAAAAGCGCAGAGTTCATTTAAATTAATAATGAATATATTTACTGTTTGTGCAGCCAAGAACTACGAGTGATTTTCTCATATTCAATAAAGGTGAAATAAAATCCAGTCACATGCTTCACACACGTCCCGCTCCTCTGTCCACAGTGTAACAGACCTGCCTGTGTGCAGACATATGGACTTTAACGATTATTTTCTGCAGCACAGGGAATATCGCAGATGGTTCCCCAATTTCATGACGCTCAAAAGTTGCTGCCTTCACAACATCTCTCATAACTCCAGCAGCACATTTCTCCTCTGATACATAAAGAGTCCAAATGAAGCTCTGCGATCACAGCTCGTCCTAAAATAATCCATCAAACACGTGCAGCTGAAATCGGCGAAGCAGCTGCAGACTTTATGTGGAAACTAAACATTAGCGTGTCTTTGATTTTCACGTCAGCCCAACACGTTTCACTGAGCTTCGAGTTTCAGCGAGTCGAGCTGCTTATGTGTTCATGCAGTTTTCCACTGATTCCCATTTTGCTGAGAAAATAAGTTAGATTCATGAAGTTCATAAATCGATTTAATTGTGCTTATTTTTATGGGCTCTTTTTATGAGAGCGTACTTTACACAAACCGAGTCATCCATGAACCGCAGGGTCTGTTTTAAAAAATGTCATTTCAGAATAAAATAGGTATTTCATAATTATAATAATTTTACATATTTTACAGTAAACTCACTTGATTTGTCATAACTGTCACAATTATTTGAAAAAAGTTGTACTGAGCAGAATTTAAACTTTGTTGTAAATATTTTCCAAATAAAGTCAAAACATTAAAAAAATAGTTTAACAAATAGCTGTACGTCATTTTTAACACGAATTGCTCGAGTTGTGTGACTTACTCAGAGCCGGTTAAAAAGCGGCAGATGTTTGTCGACTAAATGCCTCCACATCTGTCTTACGGCTCGCTCAGACGACACATTACTTAACCACGGCACCGCCGGTCGCGTCCCGCTCTTGCTCTCTGCTGCTGAGAGAAGACGTCGGTGTCTCCTCCTTAGAGCGAACAATTCACAAAGAGAAGAATTAATCACAATATATGGCTTTTAATAGAAAAGCCCATCATCCCTCCTGCGTGTTATTGAGTTTGTGGAGGCGAGTGGAGCTGGTGGGGATCACAGGGTGAGCACACGGCCACCTGTACTGCCCGTCTGCCGCCGCAACACTTATGCAATAAAAAGCCTTTTCTGGGAATTTGTTTGAGAAACGCCGAGACTTTTGGTGGCGCGTGTGGACGGAGGAACTTTTCTTTAGATTATCTTCATTGTTGGTAATCTCTTTAACTACAGGGGTGAGCCGCTACACCTGAACCTCTCCATCCAGGGCCGCCGCAATCGCTCTATAGCCCCCAGCACTAATCCCATCATGCCTCTGGAGGACTTGGCTTGTCCCCTGTCCTCTCGTCTTCCTCCTCTCCTCTTCCTCTGTGCTGTTAAAGCAGCAGGCGAGAAAAGCAGATTTAGACTCGATCCATTTTATTTCAGTACCCTGCATCTGCCCCAGCAGTCGTCACAGGGAGGAGGACGAGCAGAGACCGGACAGTTACGGCTCAGACGTGTCCTTACAAGCTGTGCAGGTACCAACCTGCCCGACGGGTCAAGGCAGATGTCCGCACCCCCTGAGGCTGGTTCTGCTGGAGGTTTCTTCCGTTAAAGGGAGTTTTTCCTCTCCACTGTTGCTGCTGTTTGTTGGCTTTTCTCTGAATGTCTGTTACGTCTGGACTTTATTCTGTAAAGTGCCTTGAGGTGACGTCGTTGTGACATATAAATAAAGTTGAATTGAATCAAAGTGTCCAGCTGAGTCTCTCCAAAAGACGTGACTCTAGTTTGATCAGTTAATGTTCTGTTCTAATGTGTGGGATGTCGTTTTAACCACCCGACTGTTACAGCGGGGGGGCAGCAACAACTGGAGCTGTGCTTGTGTCCGTCTCCTGGATCAGAGAAGCTGTGGTTATGGAGATTAACATTCATAAATTATGATGGGGAAATATTGGTTATATCTACCTTGGTGAAGAAATAAGCTTTTTTAACAGGTTTTTAACATCATGCTGTGAACTGTGGCATCCCACGTGAACATTTAAACCTTCCCATATATGACGTTGGCTATTGGCTCGTTACCTGCAGAATCATCCAGAATGTTTCAGATTTTCTGGTGTGTGTTTTAGAGGAAATAACTGTAACCTAATAAGAAGGAGGCCTTGTCTTAAAAAGCCGCACGCAGGGAGGAAAATCAATTGGAGGCAAAGTGGGTGCCACCAGGAATGTGTGTGTTCCATTTAAAGAGAGAGTGTGATATTTTCTCATCACGGATCCTAAATAAGGGCTGGTAGAAAATAATTGGGAGTTAATCAGATCAGTGGCACTCTAATTCACTGGGTATTGATCAAGGCTGATTCCTAATGGGGCCTCGGGCCTGTGCGTGTTTAGTTTGCAGAGCTCGTTTGCATCAGTTTACAGGAATGGAGGCATCGGATCAGATAATCTACTGTACATTAAGGACTTTCATTTTATTGTTTGTGCGCTGATCGAGTTGCTGTTACATTCGAAACTACAGGAATGTGCCTTGTTATATTCCACGTGTGGCGTTAATAAAAACAATGCAATAATCAGATAATGTGGCCATTACTTAAGGACGCTGCAGACATACAGCAAAGTGGACAGTAACAGTATCTCATTGCATTAAAAACTGATTAACATGATTGTCCTCCCCCAGTGAATCCATATCTGCACTAATTTCCCTTTTAAAATGAGCAGCAATAAACAACAGCCCCAGTTTCCTCGAATGTGCACAGACACTCGTCGGAACATTCCCCACCATTTCCACAGGACCTTTACAGATTTTCATCACGTCACTTTAACCTGATGCTTTTACGTTCAGGTCCGGTTGGTGTCCGGCTCATTTTCCTTGGTGAACGTGAACTCTGTGAGTGTCCTGCTGCCTAAATCCAAGGCTCGATTAAAACAAATGCAGATTACATATTTCATTTCCCCATATTTCATTTGCATTTGTGATCACTCCGTCGGTTTATATGGGCTGATGTGGGTCCCGGCCCTGAGGTCCTGAGGTCCTGAGGTGACCCCTTTGGTGCGACATGCTGACGTTTCGTGTAGACCTGCACATCGGACACTGATGCTCAGACTCATAAGTGTTGTCCAATCTGCAGGTGGACGTACAATAAGACGCAGCACGTTGCGCCTTGACGCGCAGTTAGTTAGTTAAGAAGGAAGTACGTCGTTTTCACGCGCTTGCATCCCCGCGGCAGTGTCGGCCACGCAGCTGCGGCTGGACGTGAGGAGAAGCTGTGTGTGTTTCACACTCCGCTAATTTCGCACAGGCAGCTGACCAAGGCCCGACGCCTCCACTCTGTCCTTGCTGCCACTTTACCGCCTCCATTTGTTGACATTCATTTTTAAAAGGCTCAACTTTGGATCTTTCTTCTTTCGGGGAAACAGAATTAAACTTTTCCGATGGATTCCTCTTTCCCTAAATGAGAGGAGAGGGCAGGAGGAGGCATGTTTTTAATAATATACTTGACATCAGAGCAGCAGGCTGAATTCAATGGCCCCGCCTGTTGCTGGCTTTTATTAGGAAGTCTGAGATTACATTGTTTTCCCCGTGACATCATATTCTGTCCTGCTTTATTTTTGCATGGGATGAGGTTGCTCGCCACAGTCCATGCAAATCAAAAGCTTTGATTTATGCACCTTTCCTGCGGCGAATGGAACATTAAATTTAATTTTGCTTCTGTGGAGCCGTGCCTGCACGGCGCTCAGGCTTGACACGGTGAACCGGGCCTGCCGCTGCCGCACAGGAATTCATTACTTCCTCCACGATATGCGAAAGCAACATTTGAATGAAACATTTGTCTCGTGTCAGAACAGACTAGCGTCTACTCTCTCTATACAGATACAGGAAAACAGGGAGCAGGGAAAACGCCGCTCATACTCGACTGTAACAAAGCAGCGAGTCGCGTAATGGTGGCACATTAAAATGAGGCCTGTTGGATGTGTGTAGCAGAGCAATCTGTTTCTCCCTATGATCGCCCATTACTGCTTCGTAATGACGTGGAAAGAAATGCCACAAAGCAAAGTAATGAAATGTCTTTTTTCTCCTCTGCCCGCTTGAACTGTACGCCGAGAGCTCGAGGATTTATCTGCAGACCAGCGCCGCAGGAGGTGACACAACCCAGACTGCGTCATCCGCCTGAACTCTGCTAATGTTTAATTTTGGACATTTGCATTATGTCACTTGTACAGACAAACTGGAGTAAAATAGTCGTCACTTCTAAGGTTAAAACGCTTCAGACGAGAGTTTTCCACCGACTCCTGAACTGAACTAACTTTTTAGCAACATTAGCTCAAAAGTGAGAAGTCGTTTTTGTTCTCAATCACTTTCAATAAGTCGTTTTACGTTTTATGGAGGATGTGCAGCTTTTACCACCACGGCGCATTTTGTTGAGGAAGCGTTTCTTTAGATCGGGTTCACTGCGTTACAGTTACAGGTATGAGTCTCACTGGGTTTGTGTCTGCAGGCTGAGAGGGGCCACGGAGGCCAGCGGGGCCCCGGGGGGAGCAGCAGGGAGGGGGGGGGGGCAGCCTCGTGCCTCACAGCGTGCCGCGCAGATTACAGGTATAGCTGCGGGGGGGCAAAGCAGCAGAGGTGATCACATGGCCTCCAAGTGTGCGCGGCGGCGGCTGCTGAACGCCGGGATGGACTCCTTCAGCCCGCAGGGACAAGACGGGGATTCAGGTGCAGGACCAGAACCACTGCTCCAAGGTGGAGTCTGTGGAGTGTAAGGCCTGACTCCGTATAAATATCACGGACATTAATGATGGGGAACAGGGAAGACGCTGGATTGACCTGCTGGAACCACAGGGCACAGAAATGTCAGAAATGTCTGTGTTGGCGGCGCGACACAAAACAAACGGAACCTGCAGAGTCCAAGTGTTCAAAGTCCCGAACCGCCCGTGTGAGGAAAATTAGAAATGCTCTGAGATTTTCTGTTTCTACACTGCAACTGTACCAGGACACCCAGTGGAAAAGGAGCAATTTGTGATTTATGATTAAAATTAGTTTTAGGTTCCAGTCAGTTCAGTTTGTGGTTGTGAATCTGCTTAAGGGGAAAATCAAAAATCAGCCTTTAAAACCGTGAGAATTGTCATTATTTACTGATAAATAACAACAAATTGTGATGTTGTGATTGCTGTTTTGCATTTTTATGATTATGATTATTATTTTTACTACATTTGACCACAGCCCCTAAAATTTACGCCGTTGTGATTAACTGTGTCTACGTCCGTTGTGTGTCTCTGAAACCTTTGCAGGGCCTTTGGAGCCACAAACGCAGACAAACTGACCTGTTCCGAAATATAATCTTGTGCGCAGACACAAACTCACTGGCACTAAATAACTTTTACAGAAAAGCTAAATGAATGAATTGGGTTCCAAAAGCAAAGGCTTCGGTCTCTACAAATACATTTTCATTATGTCCCTGAGTGATTGTGTTTGGAACCGGTGCAGTAGTCGGTAGGTTTCCTCCCTGGTGCCTGAATAAACTGGTCGGACTTTTCGGTTCAGGCTCTAATCGGTAACCTCCCTTTGTTCCTGCTCTGCAGTCCCACCGTCTCGCTGCGTCCCCGGGGCCTCTCCCAGCCAAAGTGAGGAGCTCGTGCCCAGATGCAAATGACTTTCCAAGGTCCTTGTGATTGCTCATTAACTTTCCGTGGGCATAAGTCCTAACTTTATTATTGACTGCACAGAATACACAATCCTCCGACCTCTGCCACCTGCAACTAAATCTCTCCCCTCCGATCCATCGCACTGATTTCTGCAGCAGGCCAGAAAACTCGAGCCAGCACTTTAGTCACCTTAAGTGTTTACGCCCCCCACCCCCACCCCCACCACGCCCGCCTGCAGATCACAAACCACTGCAGACCCTCCGAGCGCTCAGACGATTCCCTGTGTGAAACATTACTAGTATTAATTTTGTGAAATGAAAATTTCTTTAAAATTGCGTCTTGATTTAAAAACTGCCTCACACCGCAGAGCCCCCCCAGTGTCGGCTTATTCAGTACGCCGGGGCTTTGACTCTGCATCGTGCTGCTCAGATGCCTTCACTTCGGCATAAAATATTTATTGAGACTGGAGGAATTTCCAGCTTGTCATTACATGTCCTCCCCCCGGCTGAGACCTGGCCCCTGCTGAATGCAGTGCTTATGCAGATCAGGCCCCGAGAATCAACATATTACAAGCAGCCGACGTTTGTCCTGATATATTGAATCATTAGTGCGACAGAATCACTTAAGCCGGATCCACTAACATCAAGTTTCCTCTCGTTATTGACCCTCACAGGCCAGGCCTGACAAGTGGAGCTGCAGCAAAGTTCATTAATAATGTGAAATAAATCAATTTGCCTGGAAATCGTCGGACGGCTGCAGTCGGCACGAGATGCCCTGATTCTACGCTTTCACCTCATTCCTCCGTATTTGAGATTCTTTAAATATAAACTGGGACTTTGATTCCAGTGTGTGTGTGTCGCTTTAATGCTGCAGCAGCGGGTACATGTGGCGTGATTACGACATGACAAAGGACGTGAACGCCGCAATTTGACGCCTTGGGAAGTGTCATCTGTGGGATGATTTAAATTTCACGAGGCCAAATATGAACTAACATGAGGCAGAGCGAGTTTGACTGCAGCAGTATTTTCCTCCGGTCATCATGAAACCAGGAAATATAACTGCTGTGCGTTTTGTCGCTGCTGACGAACACAGCACATCTGATTTCATTCGTGTGAAACGCAGAATCGTCGGCAGCTGATGGTGAACGTTACTTGTCTGGGAGCTGCTCCACGTGATTCCCAAACTGGGCACAGAGCAGTTTTAGGACGAGCGGGACTTCATATTTATTCTCTCTGTGGTGAGCCGGGTCGGTTCTCAGGACACGTGGTTCCTCCAGAGGCCGAACGCAAACACAGAGTCGCCTCGATATGAAGACAAATAAACCTCGACTGTCTGGCAACGAACCAAGGAGCAGTTTAAGGTTCCACGCGTTCATCAATCATGTCGCTGTCGGCCTGTTGTTGTTCTGAGTCTGAGCCGATCACAGGAGGAGGAGGTTTTCATTTCTTCCACAGGACAACAGCAGCTTTACTCTTCATTAAAGAACGATTGCATGCAGTCCAATTCACCATGCACTTATTGATTACCCCCCCCTTACATCCTACTTTGAGCCCCCCCCCCCTCCCACAAAATGTGACACCCTCATTTTTGCAGCCTGTCTGTCTCCGCCGCTCATTTCTTCATCATTCCCCGCTCCATCGATTCCCCTGCTTCATCAAGTGCCCACACCGCAGCCGGACCTCTCACACCTTGGCAGCCGTCGGCCTGCTGACGGCCTGGAGGGAAGTGCAGTGTCAGCCCGTCAGGACGTCCTTCAGCAGCCGGTGTCGCGGCGAGGGGGAAGGTCAGAGCTGCTGACAGGGTAGGAAGGAAGAAGGAAGAGATTTCTACCTGAGGAGGAGGAGGAGGAGATCAAACATCTTTCTGCACGATGGCGAATCAATCGGAGCCACACCCAGCCAGGAAATGGAACTTACACTCTCTGCTCTCTAGTTCTCCACTGACAGCTGTTGATACAACTAATTAAATATGAAGCTTTGTAAAAAATTGAACTGCTCAGCAGGAAACAAAAGGGACTAACATTAAATATCTTATTCTTTTATACAAAGTATAAAAGAATAAAAATGGCACCTGGTTTCAGCTTCTCTAATCCGAGGATTTATGGCTCCATTTGAATCCAATTCGGATTTCCAACGAAATTATTTGTTGAGAAAACATAAGCTTATTAATGTTAAATAAGACTAATGTTTTACTTTCAGGCCCATAAAATGGGTAAAACTAGCTCCAACTAAAACAGCTACAGCAACAGTAAGATGAGGCTCAGACGTCGGTGTGTGATTCATAATAAGACAAGACCCTCTGCAAAAATAACCACAATACTTTTATTTTCGTTGGATGTTGTCAGTGAAAATTAGGAAATAACCTTTTTCTACATTTTTCTGATTCGATGAGAAACTTTCTGCCAAATCCGCATTTAAGATGATTAAAAAGCTTGTGCAGCTTTTACTGAAGCCTCTCTTGATTCAAACGAATGACTCGTTTGAAGTAGCTGTTATTTCATTGTGTTTGATACAAAAATTAAACGAGTGTGTGACTTGATATTAAGAGCTTCGTGATGTTAAATGACCCGTCGGACGGTTTGGGAGGCAGCTGTTTGTTTTCCGGTTACAGAAAACGAGATGTCTCGCTTCAACTGGTTGCCAAACACTTTGTGGTTTGAAAAAGAGCCTTGGCCGTTTGTTCGACCGATGCTACGTTAACGTGCGACGTCGGCCGGCCCGTTATAGGACCGACTCAGCAGACAGCAGCTTTGTTCCATGTGGTGCTGCTAAAAGGAACCGGTGCTGAAAAAGGAGCAACAGCTTTAGGCCGTTCTCCACTTTGAATGAAGACACCCTACGGTCTGAACATCCAGACTCTCTGTGCCCGTCACTGTTCTGAGCAGCTGCACGTTGGTAATTATATTCAGTTGATTTCATTGCCGTAGTGCTGGCTCAGCTCTTCGGGCTGTGATTGACGTCCTTCTGACCAGGAGCTACCTTGGTGGTGCAGCTCATTTGCTAATTGAAATGTGATTGACAGTTCAGGAGCTCCACGACTGGGAATCCCCTCGGCCTCACCTCCAGCCGCTCTGATTCCTGCGGATGCGACGCACGACGAGCGGCAGAGGAGGATAGAAGATGATGGTTTGAATGATGAGGCGAGCGGGCGGATGCAGTGACTTCCCAGACTCGAGGAAAGATTCGGGAACAGAGCAGCAGAAGCCAAATCCTTCATTGTAATTCCCGGCGGAGGAGCCGTCCAGCAGCCGAAATGCTTCTGTCAGTGCCTTTAAAAGTGAGCAATAACAAATCTCCCGGCTAATGGTCAGTGAATTAAGCCGCCAGCCCGGATAGACAGTGTGGAGGAGAGTGAAGGCTGTGGCAGAGCAGGGCCCGATCTCCCCCTGCTTCACCACCCCACAGCCCCATTACCTGTCACACCCACCAGCCCACAATTAACAGAGACAAGTCCTCTATGTGCTCGCAGGAGAGCGGAGCTCACGGCTCCCCGGAGACGCCCCCAGGTCCTGTCTGAGAGTTGTCAGCAGCTGCAGAGGGAGCTCTACTTGGTTATGGAGAGTGGATTGTAATGGCAGGGAACCAGCAGAGCTGGCGGTAATCGTGCAGCTCTGCTCAGGGACTGATCCCGACACGGCGGATAATGGACAGACGCTGGCAGGGAGGGACGTGGCGGAGAACCCTGAAACTCTGAATGAGCGAAGGTGAGAAGCCTGAGCAGGAAAGTCACAGACGTGTGGAACACGATGCAGAAAGGAGGCGGACAGTGGTGCGAAATCCGCCGTGTGCACGTGTGCATTTTTTTAAGGTGGTCCGGCCCCAGCTGAAGCAGGTGTCAGTGATGGCGTTTACGTGCAGCCAATAAGCAGAAAACCCACATGTGGCCGTGCAGACTGACTCACACACGTTTGTCCTCGAGTATCTTTCCTTTTGATTGGATTTTGTTAACATTACTAACATTATCTTTCCACTTGAGCTCTTGTTTTTGTACCTAAACGGGCTTCCGAGGGATCAACTTCGCCGTGTGTGTGTGTCCAACACTTTGTAAGGACCTTTTGTTTAAAGGCTTCACCCCCGTCCCTGCCGCTTAACCCCCGACACGTTTCACAGCCAGTGACCGATCGCAGCGCTCGTTCCAGGGAGCCCTGCTATCTTCCCGCCGTGCACACTGCCCTGCCATCACTCTTCCTTAACAGTCTTTAATTAATCCCGATTATCGCTACAGGGGGTCATTGTCCCTGAATGAATGGCAGCATTACACGGTCAATTTAGTGCTGTGTTCTTATCAATGCCGGCCTTACATAACCTCTGATTTAAAAGAGCTAATTAGCTGGAAAATACATGACAAGTCAATTGTGGCGACGGAGAGGAGAGAACGAAGCGGCGGCTCCAACAAACGTCTGCCCGCCACAGATACTGTTGTTGTGCTGCCTGCCGGCTGCTGTGTGGCCCGATAATGCTTTGTACCAGAGGCTCAGAGGCAGTTTACTGATTGCCCCTCTGGGACGTTCTGATAAGTCAGAGGTCAGTCGAGTGAAAAGCACAGTCACACAAATATTCCAATGGTTCCTGAGACTTTTGGGCTCAAAAGACAAACAAAAACCGTCTGTGTGCTGCTTGTTCGGGCAAATGAATTCGATCTCGTCTTGAACCTCGCAGCTTGTTGCAGCTTCATGAAGATGATGGTAAATGTGCAGTATTTTAATCAAGTGGAACACGCGTGAATCTGAACCTTTTTTCGGTCCGTTTTTTTCAGACCATTTAAAAACAAGTGTGATTAATTGAGCCAAATTAACCACATACACCAAATGTTGATGTGAAAATTTATTGAAATATTTTAAATAAATTTGGTCACATGAGTCAATCAGCGAATAACTGATTGGCTTTAACGTCATTTATTTCCAAATCGGAACATTAGTTTCTAGTGTTTGAGTGAAGAGCAGAACCCACCCCCAAGTTGCTGTTGCTATCCATCATTAGTGATGATCTATTTTTTTAGCCAGCTGTTGATCTGAGACGCTGGACCAAAAGAGAGTTTTTGCGTTTTGTTTTGTTCATAAAATGAATTAAACTTTCACCATTTTTTCCCGCCAGGCCCGTGTGGGTCTGGTTTGATAAGATGCTCCGTGTTCCACCTCAGTCTTTCTTTGAGCTGAAGTTGCCAGATGAAGCTTCCTGCTGGGCGGCAGTAACTTTCCCGCGGTGAGAAGTTTGTCCAAGCAGGTGCAGCCGCCCGAACATATGTGAGCCGCACAGACCTGCTCAGCTCAGGTGTAAACCTCCAACCGGCAGCTGTTTCCTGCGAACAGCTCCGCTCCAGCTGACGTCCTAATGTGCTTAAACCTTTATTACTGTTGTGCCGGAAAAGCAAAAGAGGAGCATTCGGCACATCTGCAGTCTAATTAGGTGTTGTGTGAATGCCATTTCCTCCCTGACACTAAGTGCTGTCGGTTTGTTTCTGCTGTGCAGTAATACTAATGAGCAGGAACATCTGAATCTATCCCTCAAATGTCTGAATAGGGAAAAAACATGAACTGTTGCTTTTGGCAGCGGCTCCGGACCCACCATAACACGCTGTTAGTGCCGTTTCTCCTTTGGCTTTTGATGGCGGCTGGGAATTTATGTGGCAGTGGATCTATCTTACAGAGCGGCCCATCTGCCCGGAGCTGCCTGCACTGGCAGCGGCTCCAAAACGCTGCAGATTGCTAATGTGGCATTAAACAATAAATGGAGGAAACTCTGTTCCTTCACTAATTTCTTCAGGCCGTCAGAGTCAGCAGCTGCACGGTCCTGGTTCTGCTCGTTGTCGGGCCTTTAAAACACAAACTGAGCTGTGGTTCCTCTGTGGAGGTCATTAAAAGTGACGTTCATACAGACGCCGCGTCCGTTCATCCAGCTCAGCGTCCAGGAAAGTCGTCGACTTTTTATCCCGCTTTTATTGACACAGGCCCGTGTTTAGAAACTGCGTTTGCTGTTAGCGGCTCCTGTTTGTGCATGTACATAATCCGCCCGTCACTGGATTACTGAGCCGCCGAAGAAAACTCGGGATTCTCTGCAGTTTCTCTGCGTATGTTCGTGGTGGATATTAGTGGATATTTATCCTCAGAAAGTGAGTCTGTGAGAAAAATCAGCTAATTTCATGCCTGTGTTCTAAGATTAGATCAGGGTTATTATGAATCCTGACACACAGGGACCAGATCGATCCTCCTGCTTCTGACAGACTGTAGCAGCTGTTTGTGTTGTGTGACGAGCTCATTTTAGATTGAAGATGCATCGCTCAGCGTTTGGGAAGGTTCAGTAAAAGTGACAAGTTAAGCTACAGTTTCTACCAACCAAATATTCCAAACCCCCCAGAACATCCTACTTTGACTGAAGCCACTTGGTCAGAATTTGCCTCATGTTCAGAATTTCACTGTAGAACTTGGACCCATGCAAACCGCCTCAGCTCCTTCACAATTTGGAGAAGTTTCACTGTGTCCAGAAAAGATGAATTAGCTTTAGTTATATGAAGAAAACTCAGGGCAGGGCTCCTGAACGTAGTAATCATCCATGAATCATCATCTTTGATCCCACGGGTTTCATGTTTATACCTTTGATAAGTCGTGTCATACAGTCATAAAAAAACTGAATGGCACCGTGTGACAATTTGATCTGCTCAAACAGCATATTTCTTTCAGGTCTTTCTCAAACACAACCAATAAACATGCACAGTGATGGTGCATCACACGTCAGACACACACTTCCTGTATCTGTCAGAAGCCGTTCCGTTTCCTTCTGACTGACTTTTATTTAGGGAATCAGTGTGTTCATAAAAACTATTAGTATTCTTGAGTATGAATCTGGGGAGACGTGTGTGAGGTCGTGTGTCTGATGCTCATATTCAAACTACAAACTACGAGCCACACGCAGCAAATAAACCTTTGGTTGTTTGTATCTGCTGGAGGCAGAACCCCCCCGGCCCCCCCCCCAGTGCAGCTCACTGCGATGTCAACATTTAAAAGAGAATATTGGTAATAATGAAAGACAAACAGTGCGAGTCTGTGGTGCCCAATCTGACCCTCAACCCTCCGATGACACATTGTAAAAGAGTCATGTGCTGACTTTGGAGAGCAGCGCGCTCACGGCCATCAAACGCTCTGGAAACCAAACATGAGTAAGGCCTTGGATGCTCCAGAGGAAAAAGAAACAGAGCTTCGGGCTGGAAGATGTGGGCGGCGGGGGCGTCCTGCAGAGGAGGCTGTTTTCTCTCCACACACGGGGCACCGAGCACGCCCGCTCTTCTCGCCAGTGTGACGTTAGCTCGCTGCGAGGCGTTTATTTTTGCTGCGTCGTGTGCGGCAGCCACAATATCTCTTTCATCCGCACTATTGTCCGCCCTGAGCGGAGGTCTGGCAACACAACTCCGTGCTGCTGGAGAAAGATCCTCGGTAATGAGCGAGCGCTCAACAACCTTCCATAACTTACCAAGGTCGTATGAAGGAGTTTGGTCTGCAGCCACGTGCACGAGCTTTCACCTGCTTCTCACTCTTTAAGCCTGTTTTCAGGAACACGAGCAAAACATATTTCTTTTATAGGCTACGTATGGTTTTAACTGTGCGACTGTAAAAATAAAAAGAATATTTCAGTCAGCGACACAGTGGTAGAACGACAAGCATTTCTCCAATCGAAGTCCTCAAGTGTCAGAAGTAAAAGTCCCACTTATGGAGAGAGATAGAAGTAAAACTGATCAACTTTTTCTCACTCAGTCTGTAAAGGACATTTTGTCCTTTACATTGTGATGTCGTGTATATAATTAGTTTTGGAAGCTGAATTCTGAAAATCTTCAAGATTAGATAAAACTTTAATGATTTTTATATAAGTTGTATTTGCCAGCTAAAACAGAGGAGAGTATCTCAAACTCTGAGGCAGGAGAAGATCATCCGGGTGAGGGTGAAGAGGAAATTGTTCAGACCCTGATGTGTCCACGTTTTCCACACACACGAATCTGCAACCTGAGATTTGACAGTTGCAAGATGAAAATTTGTCCAGTTTTGTCGGACCATCGCAGTGTGAGAGCTGCAGTGTGTCACAGTGAAATCACTGTTTCTCACTTACACTGGGGTTTCCCGGAGCTGCTTGATCCAAACTACCAACTTCATCAGCCTGAATCATTAAATGAATGAAACATTAAGGTGGAGACGTTTCACCCCGGTCTGAAACAGGAGAACCACTCGCAGAGTGGAGCGTCTTCCCTCACAAACAATCTTTGTGTGAGTACCGATACCGGCTCGGAGTTTAGTGGATCCGTGCATTTTACCAGGGCACAAACCATTTATATATTAAACCCAGAATAACTTTTTCCCTTTCCGTTTTTAATCCTTTCACACAGGCCTCCGCCTGCAGTTCACCTGTATGTTCATGAAAACGCGTCACCATGCAAGTCGTGCTCCGTGCTTGTTGTTGTAGCTGTAGTCCTGCTGATGACCCGCGTGTCTTTGAGTTCCCCTTGTTTCGGCGGCAGCGTGAGTGAAGGCAGGTCAAAGGTCGCGAGGTCGTCATCATCCTCTACTTTGCCTAATTACAGCGAAGATGAGAGCCGAGCCGCCGCAGCCATTCCAGCGGTCCTTATGGGAGAAGCGTGGCAGCAGTTCAAAGTCCTGTTATGGAAATCTTTAATATTTAATACATCGATTAACATTAACAACTCAGGCAGAACTGTTTCAACAATTCCATTATTATTTGATATCTCTCCATAGAGCGATGATGGGTGGCATAATGAAAGGTGGATCTCTATTTCAACCTTGAAGGGGTTGGGCACAGTGCCAGTAATGAAGACGTATTAAAGCTTAATGTAGCTTAATGTAGCAGGTGTCATATATATAATGTACAGAAGCTCTTTCTAAAGCATTATATTCATCGCTACTACCTTAAAAGCCACTAAATCTTCTGGGCTAAGTTAGTCTGGCTATGATTCTCTTCCAATTAATCGATAGAAAAATTGTTAACACACCTTAACTGGGATCCATTAGAGTGTCCCTGGGTAATAAATGTAGCTGCAGTGCTCTGGGGGGGGGGCAAACTGCCTCCTGCACTCAGGTTAATGGGCAAAGTTGAGAGAAGTGACCACTAAATCTGCAAGGACACCACATTCACACTGGCTGCGCCGCCGTCGCTGGCAAACGAGCACGCCTGAGAGCTAATCAATGGCTTCTGTGTGGGGGCATGGAGCACGGCGTGGCCTGTGCTCCAGGACAGGCCGCTCCGTACAGGCCCGTCTTTGCCCGTCCTAGCGACACACATTGGTTGCACACCTGTGGACGTGCAGGACGACCACGGTTTCACACAACGCTGATCACCACTGTTTGGACTCAGCCATTAATGCTTTCAAATGTGTCGTTTCAAATGTAGCAATAACCTGCATATAAAGCAGTTATTGGTCATTATTGTGTCAGTGGTTCACAGAACCCGTCAGAATAAACTGCATAAATCTACATTTCTACAGCTGTTTACATGTTAATAAATGCTTCCTAACACACACGTTCATACAGTAAATCACGATTAGTAATAGTTAAGACATTTAGTCTTCGCCTTGTATCATTTAAAGGCTCAGTGTGTCTCTTACAATGTTGCTTCTTATTCACCTGCTCTCACACACACCTTTACGTGTTGAATTCCTCTGTAAACTGCATCACATGATCATTTTAATGATGCTGAGTTATCAAACAGCTGAAATAAAAACAGCTCAGCAGCTGAATTTACCTCCTCGTTAGCAGTTTTAAATGAATCTGTATATGAGCAAAAATCGACCAACTCTAATAATAATAATAATAAAAACGAGTGTAACTTTGGCTCTATTATTTGAAACAGATCTGAATCTGTGACCTCCCGAAAACCGTACAGCGCTCCCGTCCTAATCGGGTTTGGTTCGGAGCGGAGCCGGCCCGGGAGCGTGTGCCCTCCCAACTCTTCTTCCTGTTATTGAGATGAGTCAGCTCCAATGCATCAATGTGACGGCAGACAGAGGGGGCGGCTCTGCTCCAGATCCACTTTGAGCCGTGGCAGAATTAGATCAGGAGGAAAGTGTATGTGACAAGAGTTAATTAAGTCACATCATGCTGCTAAAGCTGACAGGAGGAGAGGGAAAACGCCCGAGCTAATTGCATTTACTTCATCTTGTAATGTGGGCCGTCATAACTGCTAATTCAATCGTACAATCATTCTGCCAACTCCTGGCCATTAAGCGCACATTTAATTGCTTCCATAAAGCTTTTAATATGCAGCGCACAGAGCAGGGGGACGTGACACGGACCCCCGCCACCGGTCAACATGCAGATGTCCCGCCGTCACCACGGAGACGCAGGCCTGGGCGTCGCCCTGCTACCAATACATCATTTTGAGATGAGCGTTTAGAGCCGTTTCAGGCTGGTAATTCAGCGGTTGGATGGAAAGATGGAAGGCCGCACGTCTGTCTGTCGTCGTGAGACCGCCGCCAACGCTCAAAGTCTTATCTTTCAACACACAGACACATGAAAATACAAATCCTGTATCCCACCGGTCATCAACAGGAAAAGATGGATGTCAAAGGTAACGCATGTCTACAGGGTCAGTTAAATCAGCACATGAAACTGAACATCGTCACTCTCCACTGGTGCAGCCAGTTGCTTTATAGTCGCACAGTTAAACAGATCAGCTGAGAGCAGCGAGCGTGATTACAGGACTGTAGCAGAAGCCCACCGGGATCAGGGAGGAGAGTCCGAATTGTGGACAAGATCTACATCATCAAGAGGAACAATCTGGACGCCAACAAGAACGGATCCTAATGGGTAAATGTCTGATTGTTAGGAGAGAATGTGACACAAAGAGTTTCAGGACTCTGTAGTTTTTAGACAGACTTCACATGCTGTGAAACCCTCCTTCAGGGGAAGCGCGTTTTTGATTTCCAAAACCTAAACCAGGTTCGTGTGACTAAACCAGCCAAACACACTCAAGCTTCCAGTCCCGGAGATGAGCTTCACATCTGCAGATAAAACCCTCCTCAGAGCAGAGACTCCTCTCCTGACAGAGACCGAGCGTCAGATCGTTGCCCATTTTAAGCCGTGGTTTGACGGAGCTCCGTCAGGCCTGTCTCCACATTAAGACGTGTTGTGATAAGCAGACAGGCTCCGTGAGCGGCAGAAGGAAGGCGGAGGAGGGCCGATAACATCCGGCGTGAGTCCGAGGCTCAGGGGCCCTGACAGCCACAGACATTTATAACAGGCAAACAAAGCCCCGAGGAGACAGAGCATCAATAGGCAGCATGTACGCCATCATTACTGCCCCCAGACAAAGCCCCGTGTCAATAGCAGCAGCGTTCTGGAGCGGCCTCTCAAATTAAAATCTTGTATCAAACTGCATCTGATGGCAACAACTATTCAGTGGCCATATTTTATGGCAGAGCCAATGAAAAGTAATAACAGTTGCATTTAATGTATCTGCTGCTGCCAGCTGCCGGGCGCCGAGGATCTTAATAGGAGCTGTCCATCACTGTCAGAGCGGCTCCGGGTCCAACAAGAGGCCGGCTGTAATAAACATGAGGGGGAGATAACACCGTCCGCCTGCTGCTCCACCATCACACTCCTGTTCACTTCCTGCTCAACCGCCCGTTTGTCATCTCACTTTGTTACTCTCGTAATTTGTCACCGTGGACGTTCTCATCTCGTCCTCCCTCCCCGTCTCATTCCTTTCTCCTTTTTTTTTAAAGTGTAAATTCACCTGCCGACGTCTGACTGAGAGGTGACGCGTCCGAAGCGCAACAAGCTGCTGAGCATTTCATCACAAATACCTGGTTTTGTAAAGTGTTGCTGGACATGAATGATCCCAGTAAATAACATGAGTGTTGATCCAGTGAAGAACATGTAAAGCTACAACCTGCGGGTCTGTGACCTCAGTTAAAACCTGTTCGTGGCTGTAGATGATCATTTTTAGCCACTTTTGTATTAAAACAAATGAAAATAAAACTTACTTTCATTTAGTCCTTCCCATTTTTGTCACTGACGGTGAAAAAGGGAATAACCTGTAAGGGCCGGAACCTGAACCGGACCTTCTGTGTTGTCTCTGACCTTGATGGGTGCTGCTGCAGTTTGGATCTTTTCGGGTTCGACTGACGGTGCCAGTGGCTGTGGAGTTTCCCTGCTGCAGGAAACTGAGAATTACTACAAAAACAAGAAGAACTCGCAGATGCTTTTTCTCCTTTGTCTATTACAATAAGAAGAGATGCTGTAAAATATGACCTGGACTCAGCTGACCACAAACAAGGTTTTCTATTCCAATCTTTGAAGTAGTAACTTTTATCTTGATGATGTCATCCCACAGTGACGTCTGTGGAGCAGGAGTGTGACGTCACAGAAGCACCGGAGGGCGGCTCAACGTGGAGGACAATTCGATTCGATAGCGTCGCGTAGAACGAGCGATGCCATCAGTAGGAGAGTGAATGCGAAGCTTTATTCGATGATCAGCCTTTGGACGTCGGCCTGAGCTCTGGGTGTCACTTTCTCGCGGATGCTTCCTGTACAGCTCCTGTTTCCTTTGAGCCGAATAAAACACATTTCTGTCACATCAACTTTCACTGAAACGAATCGATCCAAAATATCTCCAGCCGCGTGTCGGTGCATGTAAAGTTAATTTGCAGCGTGTGTGTGTGTGTGTGTGTGTGTGTGTGTGTGTGTATCCCCAGAATCCAGAGCCTGTCCTCTCCTTGATTAGAGGACAGCAGTGTGGGTAATAAGAGCGCGGCGTTCTGGATGCAGTTTTAATCTTTATAAAAACCTTCACCCGGGTCCCTCGTCCCACAGGAGGGAGATTAAATGCTTCTTCACATTAGTAATGTCAGCACAAAATGATTATCTTTTCTGAATAATTTATTCCTCAGCCCAGCGTAATTTTCTTATCTCTCCCTTTTTGCCTCTTTTACTCTGCAGGAGACGGTAAATGGCTGTTAGTCTCCAGAAAACCTATGGATCGCTGTTTCCATCAATCAATTAAAAAACACTTACCTCACACTCAACATGATTTATATCTTGTTAATAGAATTGTCTCACTATATCCCTATATTATTATAGCCTTAATTCCATTAGCTATTTGCCTAATGCTTTTTTTAAGGCTGACCTCCAGGAGCAGCGAGATGGAGGGTGGGATTAGTCCAATATTGGCCAGAAAGCAGAGCCTATTTCTGGGAATGTTGGAGGTCGGGGCAGCAGGAGGACTGCGCTCGCGGACTCCTGGACGGTCTTCGTAATCCCAAAGACATTATTCCCCATTCACTGCTGTGGCTTTAAAGCATGACCCATCCAACCAAGTGATTTTTATTTCTCCTGTAACTTTTAGAGGCCTGCAGAGGTTGGCTGGTTTGGTGATGATGATACAGTTAGAAATATATGGTGAATGTGTTTAAAACGCATTTATCACATTTGATCTTCCATTTCCTCTGACTCTAAGCAGCTGCTGTAACCTGAAAACCATAATGTGCTTTCATCACATCCACACAAACTAGACCCTGAATTGCTTGAATTTGCTGCAATATCGGACATTTTGGTGGAGAAAAAAGTTCTGGTCACATACTTTGAGTATCAGTGTATTTGCAGCTCACCACTGACGTTGCATTTGAACATATTCGCATGATGTTCACAGGAAACACAATTTCTTTGAAGTTTGGCTTCGTACAGTAATCGTGTTCACAGTCAACAGGAGTTACAGGAAAGTCAAACCGGCATTTTAATTCATAGAAAAGGGAAAATGCGATGGTATCAGACTCTTTAGTGAGTGTAGGCCTGCACTCGGCTGCTCTCCGCCCCCTGTTGCTCGTCGTTTTAACCCCTCAGATTTAATCCTCTGACACCGCGATGGATTCCTGAGCCACAGGTTGAGAAGCGCGGCCGTTCAGTCTGTTTTCATCACACAAACCAGGAGAAGTTACAACAATATTCACAACATTCACCGTGAGTCATTTGAGAATCCCATCGGTCAAAGAAACACTGACAGCCGGGATTCTCCTCCAACTGACGCTAAACTAATAATTCAGTCCGTGGCCTTGACACGGCTGCATGTAACTTGCATTTTAAATATTCATCACACGTGGCCCCATGATCCCATTACTGGGCTCTGTGTTCAGCACCCATCCCCCAATACACATGCACACAGCCAGGAAAAGGTGAATAGAAACTACCAAAAAGTGTCGTCAAATAATCAATCATAAGAGCCGACTGTGATTGCGCTCATCCATTACCGAAGCATGTTGCATAGTATTTCAATATATTAGCAGGGAATGAATGAGGAAGACACGTTAGGCGGCTCTTACAGGAAGCAGATGAATTCAGCTGTGTGAGGTAATGAGGATCATATCTGGCAACCTTTGATACGGAAGCAGCTCCGGGTCCATATCAAACACGAGATGGACAAGGTCGGTGTGAGAGCTCAGCTGTTTTCACAGCCAGCACTGAAGCTCGGCGTCAGCGCAGGCTGGTGGCAGCCGAGACCCGCGTTGGGCTGCAAACTGTAAACTGTCGCTTACCGAAGTGTGAGCGCTGCTTCCTGGCTTGGAGCTCAGTTATTGGTAAAATGCTTTTAATGTCTAGCGAGCTCAAAATTAAAAAAACTCGCTGCATCTTTGTTTTCACTGAAGTTCGGCTGTAAACAAAACTCGGACACGACCATCGAGCTCATGCCGTGGAAATGCATTTTATTTTAACTGACGCTGGGTGTGAAAAGAAGCATCTGAACAAAAACAACTTCAGCATCAGTTTGAACGTGAAAATGTGTGAAAATGGCGAAATGCTCGAACGTGTCGCCAGCTTAATCTGCTTCTCTAATTGGCTTTTTCTTTCTCCTGCTCCTGGAATATTTCCACTGTGGACCTCAGATTCCCACGTGGATCACGGGGGACAATGTTACAGTCACGGAGGCGAGGGGCGGGCAACCAGACTGCAGCCGACCACTTATTAAATTACTTTAAAGCTTAATGTCGTGATCAATAGCAATGTGTTTATTCACCGCGCCGCGTTATTCATTAGAAACCCAGAGAGCTCCAGAGAGGCTCATTACGGCGAGACGTGCGTTGGGGGACGTCGTCTTTGTGCCGATTCTCACCGAAAAACACTAACGTCTGAGGTGGAATGTTGTTCTCAGCAAAAAGACACTGGAGCCTGTGTTTGTGTCCTAGTATCGTTATGGCATCGTCAGATGTTGTTAGGGTCACATATGTTACACCGGCGGGTTAGAGATGAAAGGTGACGTCCGGACTTTAGATGAATCTGCCCATTGCTGCTTTTCACTGATACGTGTTGATGATGTTCGTTGCCGAGATTTCATCAAGTCGTCATTTGACCCTAAACCACCATGTTTCCCGAGGAGGGAAAGATCCAGCACATGATGCCAGGTGGTGGGTGACATTTGTGTTTTTCTGGATTCTGGTTGATTGAAGTGCCAGTGTTTGTTTTCTGACACGCAAAGACAAAACCAGCAGTTCTTTGCTCGGTCGGGTTAGAATGTGGCTTTACTGGTCCCAGCTCAGTCCAGCCAGAGGCGCCGTCCAAAGTTCTTTCATCAAGAGTGGATGAGCTGCTTCAGCGATTACAGATATAAAAGGAGGGTTTTTTGACACTGTGGCATTTCCAGCTGTGCAGCCATTATCACATTACTGATTTAGCATTATGTGGCGTACAGTAGACAGAGCCTCAGATAATTCAGCCTAATTGAATGAAAGCTCTCAGGCCTGATCTCGCTGAGGATATGGAACATTAATTGACATTTGCCGAAGCCAAACAAAGGACAGTAGAGCCGTAACGCTCCTTTAAACATATTAATCCCGGGAATAAATTGTCCTCTTCAATCCGTTATTGATTTGAAAACGAGTTAAATCAATCCAGAAAATATGGAACGAACTGAGACGAGCATTTCTCCAGATTAATGTGAATTTAGCTAAATCGGTAGCATTTGATTTGGAGAGCACGTTCGTGCCAGAGCGGAATTAAAAGAGCTGCTCCTTTTGGCACAGGCACACACACACTCGTGTGAAAGTGGAGAGGCTCTTATTGTGGCGGGGCCTCTCTATCCGCCTCTTCAAGTCTCCATCACGAGGCGATAGATAATAAGAAATCCCTGCACTCTGCTTTCAAAGACAGGGGACGGTGGGGGCTTGGATGAGGGGTTAAACTGGTGAGAGCATGTTTGCTAAGCTGTTTGAGGAGCATTCTCAAATGGCCGGTGGCAGTGATGGGGTAGGCTGGGGGGGGCTTTTTTTCCTCCTGCCTTTCCATCTCAGTGCTCCGGAGTGCAATGATGGAATGACCTGGACTTGATCTTTGAGGGCAACACGCCTGATGGCTGCTGCAGATTGATAAATTGATTCAAAACTATTACCATGGTAAAAAAGCAATAAGGTCATAAAAATTGCATCGGTCCAGCCGGCTAAGTAAATCCGAGGCATTTTCAGGGGCGGGGACGGTGGGACAGGAGACACCAGGCATGAGGTGGAATGAGAGAGCAAGAAATGACTTTGAAGAGCTCATCATCTTCAATCTATTTTTCCTGCCGGAGCTCCATGCCGCTGCATAGAGGCACTTCATTACCGGGGAATAACTGTACACAGTCGCAGCCCCGGCCAGCCTCGCCCGATCCCCTCGGGCCCCCGGGGGGCTCCAGCTGGTTAATACCTCATCACTGGCTTCATTGAACGCTTTAATCTGCACTCCTGTGATCAATAGGAGCCCGCTGTAAATTAAAAGGGCCATTTCGTGTAATCAACCCTGTTAATGCTCATTCTGAAAACCATTATTTGTGGAAGGTATTTAGGAGAAAATTGCCACCGTGACAAGCCCAGGACCCCCCCTCCCCCAAACACACACATCTATACAGCACCTGCACCGCTGCAGCACGTCTACTCCGACCGAAATCATCATCAGAGGAGGAGGAGCAGAGGAAGGACGGACAGATAGATTTGGTTCTGTGGGGGGGTACCTGTGCTGGGACTGGGTTTTCTCTCAGTCCAGTGTGTGTCGTTAGACCCAGTTTAACAAATCAGCAGTGTCCAGACGATCTGAGGTCACTGTTCATTCGTCTTTAATAGTCCAGAACACCGACTGTGTCTGACCTCCACCGAGTGCTGCAAGATCAGGAAGTACGAAGCTGACGATAGGCAGACAGTCATCTTAGTCTCATGGATTAAGTCACTGTGGGCTGTATTGACCAGCCCGGCAGGATTCTGCAGCTAAACTCTGAGGTTTCATTTCGGTTTGGTACAGCACTAAACATGTGCCTGTCCCGACTATGAAACATATCTGCGATGTCGTCTTTGAGTTGTAACAGTGCAAACAAACTGTAATGAGACTTTTTTAACCCAGTACAATTCTAATGGATCTTTTCCTCATACGACATGTTTATATCCAGCGGTCACAGTTTCTGACCTGCCTCTGTGATAAAACAAAGCAGCTGGATCGTGTTGTAACTCCTGCGGATTTTATGAACGCGTGCATTAGGAAGCATCACCGAAACAAACATCAGCTTTGGACGAATCCACGATTAAACGTGGATCTGCGGGAGTCGACTGTTGTGCCCACACAAATGATTCTGTCTGACTTCACCAGACTTAGTGTTTATCCTTTTTTAAAACGTCGTCATTGAACATAATCCGGGGTTCAGCAGAATGTCGCCGTGTTTGTTCGGTGGCTGAGGTGTGATGAAGAGTGTTTTGGCCCAAAATGGAGTGACACGGCTGTCTGCGGGACCGGCATGGAGGCTGGGAAATGGAGGAGAGAACAGATGAGTTAGGAAGGAGAGGATGCACCTCGCCTGCTTGTGCATCCAACACACACAGGCGCGTGTCCTCCGAGAGCGAAAATGAAATTTTCCAGCCACGCTACTTCTGCAGCAAATTCAATTACTGAAGGCACTTGTACAAAGAGCTGTGACTTCCCTGATGGTGAGATTGGAAAAGGCTGATGGCTGCAGGCAGTGAATAACAGGACAGGGCTGCGGTGGGGCAGGTGCGAGCGCAGAAACAAGAAGACTGATCTGGACAGGTGAGAGAGCGAGGCGGCGGGCGGGGGCAGGGGGCTGCAGGCGATAAAAGCTTATGAGTTGAGAAAAGTTCTATCGCATTATCTTCCTCTTATATAAAGTGGGAGAGCAGATGATGGCGTGATTTACAAATGGCCGCTGTCGATACGCGAGTCGTTCTCCGTCACACGCTGTGGCACTTAAACGCACCTGCGATGATAAATAGGAGCTGGGACAGGGCAGGATATGAACCCCCAGCCCTGCGCGCACACACGGATATTTTATTTTACCTTCCTCCGCCGAGCAGCTCCAATATTTAAAGCATCAATAAGGAAACACGATAAAGAGTCAAATAAAATCAGACCCTGTTTGTAAAATTCATTCGTCTTTTCACTGTTTCGTTGTTTGATTGGAGTGAAATTTTGCATCATGATAGAAACGTTTGTTAATGACGGAGTATATTTTCATGTTCGGGTGCCGGTGGTAACGACCGAGCAGCCATTTTGTTTCAGGCTGTGCACTTTCCATCTGATACACTAGGCCCGTTTCCCCGTCTAACACTTGGGTGGACGGCAGTGATGATGGATGTTCCCCAAACGTTGGCAGGCCACAGATCTCGCAGGACAACATCCCGTTTGTTTGACTCCAGACTTTGTAAACTGTGGTTGGTTTAGACCCTCAGCTCCGGGTTAGGCTTGGACCGGACTGTGGTCTGGCGTCTTTGCTTGTGTGTATGGTCAATTCGCTTTAGTTAAATACTGGAAAAATCTTGCCCATGTTGAGATTTTGTGTTCGTCACATTGTCACTTCCTGAATTTCCACCCGAACTTGTGCAGGTTTAGACACAAAACAAAGTCAGGTTTAATGTTTGACACCAGAAGCAAACGTGGGTTTTCTGTGGGAAGCTCCAGCGTTTTCTGATCCGACCTCTCGACACCAGCTCACTTTACTCGCAGGTTTTCTTGTTGCGTTGCTGTCGTTTAAATGTTAATTACAGAGACGCAACAACAACGAAAACACGTCATCGTATAATTTGCAGTAACTGTTTCTGCAAATCAACAACATGGACAATGTTTCACTTGCAAACCACATAAGTTCCTGCTTTTGTTCTCATTATGAGCTTGTACTTGTCCATGTCTCATACTTGACCGTGTTTCATGGACGGCGTCCTGCAAATTAAAGCTGAAGATGTGCATGAATGTGTATGAGGAACGTTTGAGACTTTAGTGACACATTAACAGTTTATAGTGACTGAATCATTTCATAGTGTAAGCTGCCCCCCCGTCCCCCGTCCTCCTGTCAGAGATGAAAACTGTTGCTGCAGCTTAAAACCACAGCTTGCTTTGCTCTTAGTCCCTCACTCAGACTTTGTCTAGCTTGGCTGGCCACTGGAAAATGAATGTCCTGTCTCGTAATCCCGATCGCCTGCTCCTCATTCTCATTGTGTGCTTTCCCTTTAATTTCTCCTTTCTCTGCCACAAAGCCGGCGGCATTACCTACGAGGAAGAGGGGATCTAAAGTATTTGATTCCGATTCCAGGCAAACCCTGGGGGGGACTTCATCAGCACGGCAGCCCCTCGTGTTTCACAGCGAGACAGATGGAGAGGCGAGAGAAAAGCTATTAAAGTTGTATCTTAAAAGGTCAATAACACTCGCTGTAATGACTCTGACTGTTTAATCCAAACACATGGGTGTGTGCCGAGCCCTGCTGCTGACATTGATAGACTTGAGTGGCAAGCGAAGGATCCGTCCCTGTCAAAACGTCCCAGACTGAGGGCTAATGAGAAACGCCACTGACTTCTTCTTTTAATCAGCCGGTTTGTCTGTGAACAATTCGAGGTTCTGTTCGCGCGTGTGTGTACGCGGCAGAACAAATCCAGGAGGACGGTTCCACGATAACAACAGGCTGCAATAAAAACGAAAAAACGAAAACGAAAAAATTCTCAATAAAAACGAAATAATGTAGGAACGTTTGAGTTTCCAATGAACTCCAAGAAAGAAGCTGCACAGGCGAGATTAAGACTTTTCGAATAAAACCCATATGTTAGGTGAAAGCTCGTGTGTTTGCACAGCAGATGTATTTCAAACCACGTCATTTGTGAATTTGGCAAATCTCTTCATCTAACAACACAATGGAAATAGCCCGTAAGTCTGCAAACTTCGTGTGAACAAGACATCGGAGCTTGTGCAAACACCGATTTTAAATCATGCTGAGAGAATAACTTGGACAAGACGATGTCTCATCCTCTGCACTCGGCATCAGCTCTGTGCAGAAAATCCTTCCTACTCCGCACAACTCGTGCACGTTTTTCCAACCGGACAATGACTCCTGAAAACAGGACAACGAACATGTTCCCTGCACCTGACAGTGTAAATGTTTCCACCTCTTCTGCCTGGGCCTTCCTCTCCCTGCTCCGCTCTTCTACTCCCTGCTGCAAAGCCCTTCAGGTCTCGAACGTTCTCATCGTGTTGAAATATATGCACGGCTGTCAGAGCTGCTCTGTGATTCTGTGTCACAGGAAGCGTCAGCAGCACCTTCACAATAAGATAAGTGGAAACTAAGAAATAGTTGGAAAAAGGTTAGAGTTGAGTCATTAGGTGACTTGGGTAAGTGCTGCGCTGGGCTGATGTTGGTGCGAGTGCCGGTGCTGAGGTGGATCAGCCTGTGTTTGGAAGATGGGATGATATGTGGTTGTGTTTGTCCAGAGTCTGATATCATCTCCCCAGCTCCTGAGCAGCTAATGTGATATTTGCTGTTGCCCTGGCCCCCGAATCCGGTGTCAAGCGACTGATCTCATCTGCAATGTAAGACAATTTCCGCAGATCTGAAAGGACAGTTTCTCCAGTCAATAGACTATAAATTGCACTTGGAAAATGGTATCATCTTAACTAAAGGTTATTCACTTTCCTCCCAGGGAGCAGAGGCTGACCCCTCCTTTTTTAATAATTTGTATGTTTAGTTGTTTGGTCGATCCACGCCGCACTTGTAATGTCTCATCGGAAAGACCATCAATCACGGTGAGCCCGGCACAAAGCTGCTGCCACAGTATTACAGGTTATTAAAAGGATGATCACGAGGCAGCTGGGCGTGTGTTGGCTGAGGCCTCTCTTCTCATTTTCCGAGTGCACGGCCCCCGCCGCCTGCGCCGCCGATGCACCGCCCCCCCACCCCCGTCCTCGCCATCAACAAGTGCTGCCGCCTGCTTCTCCTCTCTGATGAAACGCTGTTTACGGCGAGCTCGACGAGTCGGCTAGAAAGCCACAGGTATCATCTCGGGGAGGGGGGCGTAGAAAGACTCCTCTCATTTTTGTTTAGCTTTAAGATGGGTGTTGTCGAGCGCTCGCAAGGTGGAGCAAAGCCGTCCACCAAGGCTTCACTGGCGGGAATGAAGCAGCTCCACGTTCGTTCTCCAACCACAAACCTGGATTTGACCTGCCGGTCCAGTGAGTTGTTTAGGCAACGAATCCACTTTGGTTAAGCTTGGAGAATTGAAGTGAGTCCGGACCACAGTCGGTCTCTAACCCAAACCATGTGCCGTGAGGAAGCTGCATGTTGTGCTGCAGGGTCGTCGCGTTTTCCGATCAACAAAACCACAACCACCGAGCACAAAGTGACAATCGTCTTTGACAACAAAGGGAAATAGAATAATAGCAAGTAAATAAGTGACGAAAATGCTGCAGAGCCCTGGATGGTTTAATATTGTTCGCGCAGATTATTGGTCTTTGAGGAAACTAATTTTGATCAATAAAAAGCAAATTATTGTGAACACAAACTGGAGTCAGCACTTTGAGGCTTCATTTATTTTTCAGTTTCCACTTTAATTTAACTCCAGGTGTGTTTGCACATTGATGTCACTGTGACTGTCTCTTAATTATATCATGGATGTAATTATATGGTGTTTTCTAAATTTATTTGTGGATTTACATGATCTGGACTAAATTCATTCGTAAAGGAAACATTTGTTGTTTAATGTCGGTGCTGCACAAAGCAGCAGGATATTAAAATACTAAGAAATTATGCTGTACACAAATTTCCCGTGTCTATTAAAAACGTCCAACTTCAGGAGCTGAAACTTAATTCAAATCTGTCTTAAAGATCCTTAAATGAATCTGCTCGTTATTCGCGGAGATGCTCAGCTCCATTTTTCTGCACACACTGATAACGTGACTGTAATCAGGGCTGATCCATAACCGGTAATTCCTAAAAAGATTTATGATGAATTTAACAAGATTTTCAGTTAAACCGCAAAATATTGCTTTGATTACTCAGCATTACAGAAATTAATGTCCATGTTTAAATGAGAATAAAGCCTTATCACAGTGGTGCTTAAATAAGACAAACGATGGCGGCACTTAAATAATGACTCTGTCTTTATGTTGGCCTTACATTAATATTACTTTTTATCTCCATCCAGGATATTAATAATGGAATAGTGTGCGAATTAATACTTTTGATCATTAAGAGTCCAGAGCTGGATGAGTGGGAGAAATAAGCGCTCGGGTCGTCATTAATAACCATCATAAAGCCTGGTGGCTCTTCGGGGCCTCATCGCTGCTCATTGATCATGAATATTAACTACAGCAAATGGCAAATAAACGGCGCCATCTCTCTGTGTGTGTCTTATCAGGGCACATATTTTATCCACCGCGGGGAGGATGGAGGACAAGGGGGGGGCGGTGGACAAGGTTTCGTCTGTCAGGCAACAGGTCGGCCTGTCCGCTCCGCGACATGCTCAGACATGCGCAGTTTGCAGGGAGCTGGCAGAGTCTGGGTCATCTGGGTCATGGTTGTCCCAAAGTGGACCCTGGGTTTTCTTGAGGACATTTCTCCTTTTATTCAAACGTTGTGGTCCAGCAAATCCGTCCAGGCTGAAACACATCAACATTTTTTTGTTAATATTCACCAGACATTCACGTTTTCCTCTGAATAATTGTAAGAACCCGATTAACCAACTGAGCTTCTGGACAAAGTGAAACTGAAACCTGGTAAATCTCAGGCAGCAGCAGTGTCGCCGTTTAGTGGATTTATTAAGCAGAAACGGATCCCAGGTTACAAGAAGGCGGCACATTGTTTCCTATAAAAGCTGCTCACGCCGCACGACGCTGAATCCCGAATGGATGAAGCGGTGGACTGATTGTCTTTGTGTGGCTGGTTTGGTTTAAAAACCACAAGCCTGCAGGTCTCAGAGGTTTGACCGTGGCTCTCATTAACAGGAGCATCCAGTGACTCCTGCTTCCGTCACCGCGCTGTTCTCCCGCTCCTCATTTAGCCCGTTAGCATGTAGCTGTGAGCTCTGTGTTTAGGCCACAGTTTAACCTCCATATTAACCTTAAATCCATCACAGCAGATTGTTTTCTAAAACCCTCGGCAGCATCGCTAGTCCCGCCCCTCTACACCCAGGCCTGTAAAGGATAAAATGTCCTGTGGGACGTCCTCTCTCTAACACGGACCGTAGCAGAGCGGGGAGCAGAGCCCTGCAGCTAAGAATAGATTTATTCCCAGTGAGCAGCCCGGGGCGGTGCCACCGGTGTTACGATGACCCCATACATCAAGCCTCGTGTGAGCACATATTAAGTGCTTTTCTCGCTCCCCCCCGCAGCCGCCCCCACCCATTAAAAGTAAATAATCCGCAGAGAATGGGGCATTTGTTACGGAGCGATCCTATTCTTCATACGTGACATGTATCTGTTTGCACAAAGCCGGGGAAGGTGTGCGAGGAGAAGGGGAGGCGGCGAGGAATGATGATGTGAGACCACCGACTGTGGCTGTTCTGTGCTGCCGATAAATCCCCTCAGCCTCTGCCGCGAGTCCGGATCTGCACCTGAGCGTCGGCGTTTGAACGAAGCTCACGGCTCACAGGAAAAATGGAGGATGCACTGCCGGTTTGGGAGCCTCTACATTAAAAAACCGAATAAAACCGCACAGTGTTCAGTTCATTAACACAATTTTCCTAATGAGCACAGGGAGAAACCAATTAGTAATTAAGTCCCACCATCACATGAGAATAAATTAAAATTATGCAGCGGCAATGCTTTGGTGTTTTTGCATATTTATGATGCTGAATTCATTCCATACCCTCAGAATAAATCATGCAAATTTATGAAGTGAACGTTTTGTTTTATTGCAGCGTATTATGTCATGTTCAATGTCTGAGGTGTCGTTGTAAGAACGAGGTAAAGGCCGAGCTGATGGTGCTGAGTCGGGATTATTTGTGGCCACTTCCTGTGTGCGTGGGACCAGGGTATTGATGACACAATCTCTTCCAAACGTCCACTTCTGTCGCTCGGCGGCCTGAATCAATGCGGACTGAAATATGTGTTTATTATCCAGACTAGTGACCTTTCCCGTCAGGAGGGTCGGCACTGAGCAGGTACGACGGGCGCTTCCTTTGTTTGGCAGTGGAACAGTGGACAAACACGCGCTCTGTGGACGGAGGGACAAAAGGGGAAGGACGATGGTTTAGGCGGGAAGTCACCAAATACACGGGAACGGTGGCGAAACACACCTGCTTCTGGCATTTTAAAATTTCCCTTTGACCGCACAAAACTTTTCACTTCGAGCATCTGCAATAATAAAGTGTCACTTTCGTCACTGTGTCGTGAATTTTTCTCTTTCCGTGTCTGACAGTGAGCATGTTGGAACCTCGTTTCGCACAGTGTTGGAATTGAACTCGTCGTGGCTTCAACCTCCTTTGATAACTGAGAATTCCGCGTTGTCCAGTGTGTGAGCGCGACAAACTGATTCCTGACATTTAAAGAAATTAGAAAATGATCCTGTATTGGGAGCAGATGTAGGTGCACAAAGAAAAGGAAGCTAGAGCCGTTTAACTAATTGAATGACTTTACGCCTTTTGGGTTTTTTTTTGCTTTATGATTCATTATGGTCACTGATCAGTTTTCACTGCAACTACTTTGGATATAAATACATTTTATTTATGGCCATTTCTTTCATGTCACGAGTGAGAAACTCGTCTTCTCACTTTGCTTTGATTGTCCTTGTGACACTTTTAGTTTCTTTGGATAAAACCGTCTGGAAATGTGATGCTAATTGCAATAACAGTCTCTGGTTTAACATGTTATTTAGCGCAACACGTTTCACATTTAATAAAAAAAATAAATATATATATATTTTTTTAATACATATTTTTAAAGGATACATTTTCTATTTGAAATAATAGAAAATGTCTCATTTTATACGTTAACATCTTTGCATTTTTAGTCAGGTTAGCATCATTAGCTATACTGAATTTCTGCTCTGCATAAAAAAATTTCATTTTTATAACAATGTGTGTGCATGTGTTTGTAAGATCCTGTCACGTTAAAGGAAGCACGTATCAGAGTATGAATGTTATCGGTCGTACTGTAGCTGTGTATTTAATTAGGCTATAAACACATTTCATAACAAATTAGCATAAATTTTGCCCCTTTGTTGCTGTTTTTAGTTTTTTTAGTTTTTTTTTAGCCGTGCCAAAGTAAATTCATGAGAAGCATCAGTGAAGTATTTCTTCTCTAACTATTGCTGTTGCTCGTTAGCGCGGACACCTGTGCAGGTGAAGGCTGCGGTACAAAAAGGTCACAAACGAAAATGTAGGAAAACGAGGTTTAACGAGATGTCGGGACAAACACTGAACACTGATAATCAGCTGTTCTTGAATCTACCTGCAGCTGCGTGACAGTGTTTGTTGATCCTTCGATTAAATGTTTAGGCTCTGCTGATAAATGCTAAATGAGGGGACTCGGAGTGAAGTGTCATTAATTTTTCAGCAGGAAGTCGCAGCTCAGACTGTGCTCCGCAGGCCGCAGGGTTCCCTCTGATTCTTCCAATCACCGACACGATTCACATGATAAATAATGGATGTGGACGCTCTCCGGCAGCTGGGAGAAAGCTCTGCGGCGTTAAATGATCTGAGCCGGGATGAAAAGCACACAATGAGCGAGGAGGAGGAGCTGCCGAGGGTTAAATGCTCAGCAGATGAAAACCTCGCAGCGTTCGCGTTCTTTCCGCCAGTGTCAGGAACTTTGAAACGTGAAATGGGTCACCTGAAAGCCACGGGCTGCCCAGCACCGGCCCCTGACCCGGCGCCACGCTCTGGACATGATTGCCTTTGTTCTGTGGAGAATATTCAAATAGGGCTTCATAAGAGCGCGGGGCGCGGGTCATAACACAGCGATTCTTTCAAACTGGTACAGATGCCGTGTATGAGCGGGGTCACGGCTCGGCGCTTAACAAAGCCCCGCGTGCTTAGAATGATCCACACTGCACATTCACTGCAATTTAGCTTGAGTAATAGATGGGGGTCACGCTGGGTCACTTTCAATTTCCACTTCCACGGGGGAAAAATGAAAACAACTCATTTGCACAAATCTGAATAATTCAGTCACTCAAAAACGGGGGAGATGAAAATATGTGCACGGGGAGAGGATAAAGGAAGAGGAGGGAGACACTGTTGCACGCCGCGCAGTAATGACGGCCGGCCTCTTAGTCGTCCTGCATAAAGGCTAATGATGAATCTGACAGAGGATATGAATCCAGATGTAAGAATAAAGCGGCCCTTTCTCCCGGCAGCCTCGCTCGGGAGGCTCCGCTGCCTCCAGTGAGCTTTTAAACTTATCATAAATGTATTAAGATTGCAGCGGGCCATGAAACAGCTGTAGACAATTAATCTTGTGCAAATCTTATCCGAGGAATTGGTTTCTGCAAAGTAACATCTGCTGCGAGAGGCGATTATTCATGGGCAACGCACAGCCGCCGCACTTTTATGCATAGGCCACAATCATTGCCAATGAAGTAAAAATTTATAGTTTTCCCTGTTCAGTAAAAATAACATTCAGCAGCATTAAAACATCATCCATCAACATTGTCCTGGGGCCCGGGGCCATCCCAGGCAGAGAAATTAAAAAGTATTCATTTTGCAGAGAAGTTGCAGAGCGTGCTGCTCCGCTCAACCGCTTTTTTTCTCTCTGCATCGCTGCTGAGGATGAAATTGGTTGCCGGCTTTGCTTTTTGCTCTGCTTGGTGGAAGAGGAGAGATGAACCCCGTCCCCCGGAGACGCTGATCAGACAGTGCAGGCCGTGATGGATGACAGTCAACATGGACTTGCCAAATATGAACTTGGAATAAAATCAAGCAGCGTAATTTTCTTTGAAAGTTGCTTCTGTGATGAGACGCGACAGTTTAGTGCAGAGGAAACTAAATAGTGACAACACGCAATGTGTGTCACTGCGGATGTCGTGAACATTCTGCGTGTAGACGTCTGAAGGACACCTGGATAAATGCCATAAGACAAAAGTTAAAGAGCTTTAAACATCATTAAGCAACTCTGCTCCTACAACTAAAGACCTCGTGATCGTGACACGTTACAAAGCATCTCGCACGGTTTTTGCTTCATCTAGTGCAGAGCGGCTCCAAGAGGCTGAAGAAAACACACAGTGTGTCCGGTTCCCGACAAAGAAGGCCGACGACCACCAGCCTCGGCAGGAGGTGGCTGATTTTAGCTGGGAGTTGGTAATGTCAGCAGGACGTGGACCTCAGGATGAAGATTGTTGAGTCCCGGGGAAAAAGGCGTCGGCCCTGATGAGAAGCCTCAGGAAGGGTTGGCAGCTCCCGTCAGCAGCTGGGGACGGGCCGGTGAGAACAGGAGCGACGTGAAGGGAAATGCAGAGTTTGCTGTGACTAGCAGGCAGGCTCATTTAACGACTAAAGTGAAAATATTTTTATGATCCATGTATGAAATTATTTTTTTGTATTTGCTCTTTAAAAAACGTTTCCTTATTTTCTCTTTCTAACTCTGCTACAAAATGCAGCTCAACACGAGGCTCTGGGCTCCATCCTGTCTCACTGCTCTGCTATACTCTGCTATACGCTCCACCTCTTTCAGGCGCAGCGTCTGTCGCTATCAGTGAATAACCCGCTGAAGAACATTTCTGTGTCTTTCTGTTTCACCAGCCCCAAAATATTTCCCGCAAAGAAAAACCTGAAAGCTACTTGCTACGACGAACGTCCATCCACTGTAGCAGCTGGTAAACGGGTTGGTCCCATGACAGAACTACTCTCCTACGGCGCGCGGCCCCTCGATCGTCCTTGAACTCAGCACTTAGGAGTGATGGTAAACCGGCGTAAAGATGCTAAAGCAACTTTGCAGAAAATGTTGATGCTGCACTACGGCACTGACATTTGCTGCGCTGCGATATGAATGGGCCGAGTGGAGATTGATAGAGATCCTCTTCTTCATTCCCCAACTGTTGTAATCTCACAGATGGCAATATCATTTACAATAGAGGCTGTCAGCTGGAGCCGGGCCAGACGCTATCGTAATACGAGTTTGATCATCTGTAACTTTGGCTGCCTGTCAGTTGTTTTGGTTTTTAAACAAGGCAAAGTAAAAATGTTCCTGCAATCAATCCTCATCGCCGTTTCTGTGAGTTATTCAGAGGAATAATTAAAGCTAATGTGTCACTGAGTGAAACGCTGAATCCACAGAGGATGAAAAGCTGGCTGCAGGAAGTGAAGGAACGCAGGACCAGATCACCGTCAGTGACCAAGTTGGAAAAGTTGGAGTAAATGCCGACGGCGGTGCCTCGGCGTTCACACCTCAGCGTGTATTGTTCAACGCGACGCGCTCAATTTATCATTAGTTGTGAGGGGAGAACGGATGAGTACACTTTCAATTTAGTTCCGCTGCTTTCTCCATTCATCACGCCCCCCTCATCATCCATCATTCCCCAGCTTAGATCCATAGCAAAACACACTTTCATAAGTTTAATGCAATTAATCTTCATGCTAAGATAATTTCGTATTAATGAAGCACGACTTTTATTTGATTATTCGTTTGATGAAGTTGCAGGAGCAGGCAGCGCTGACAGGCTCTGTGTCGCCCGCTGAGCATGAAAAGCAGAACATTTCAAAGTGTTTCCTTTGTATCGTCTCTCTGCGGAGCTTCGTGTGCGTTTCCCAGGGAGCCGCCGCCGACGAGGCCTTCTGTCTTCATACAACGAGCTCTGAGAAATTGGAAAAGTTGCAGCAATAGATAGGAGGTGACCTGGAAACAAAAGCAATCAAGGTTGGAGGAGGATGTGGGCAGAGGTGGGCCACCGGCAGGCTGCAATCCAGCCGCTCTGTCAATAAAAGAAGAAATACCTTTTGAGGCACAGGGCCGAGGGCAAAGAGGAGTCTGCAATTTCACACCTTCATGTACCTCGCTGCAGGACATTTTTCATGTAACTCCACCTTTCCACTCAGTAAAACACAATGAATTGTTTGGGACGGATTGTAGATGGCGGCAGAAATGATTCCTGCGATAACAGAGGACAGAGGGGGGGCAGGGGATTGGAGGAGGAGGTCAGTGACTATGCTCAGCCCGTCCAATCACAGCATGACTGCATAATCATTTCCTAAACTAAATAAACGGCAATTTAACCACAAATCAATCCGTTCTCCACTTGAACAACTTCAGACTCAATCAAGGCCGCAAAACAAATCAATTCTGACCAATTATAACGCAGCTTTCGTTAGCGTATGCAAACCAGAGGCGTGCTGGGACATGGCTTGGTCTCATATTTCCCCCTCCTGGTCAGACGGACTCACAGAGACGGAGGTGGGCCAGGACAGAGGACACACAGGAAGTCACAGCTCCTTCCCTGCCCGATCGCCTCCGACGGCTTCAGAAGCTGCAGCGTGTTTGCCTGTGACTGTCCTTGTGTCCTGGTCGGACGGAGACGTTCGTGTGTGTGCAGACAGACGAGAGACACTGATCTCTCTGACGTGAAGCTCGAATTTCTCTCGTCTGCTTTATTTCACGCCCGTGCAATAAAAAAAAACATCATGTCTCAAATGCAAACATGGCATTTTGCAGGTAAAACGTGATAACGGCTGATGTCAGAGAGACGAGATGGAAATGAAAACATGGAAGCGACACAACATGAGATAATATCTCACATAAAGGAGAGCATAACTTGACAAAGACGCGCCACAGATTTTAGGGTGCTAGCATTAGCATTAGCATTTAGCTCTACCTGCCGTTTGTGTTGACTTCAGAGGAGACCCCCAATTAAAATCCAGTGAGCTAAGATGAATTCGGACACGGTAAACAAACATAAAGAAAATTAAACTGTAACAGCTGGAGTAAATGTTCTTCCACTTGAAATGCTGCGAAGACGCAGCGGATTTCTGGAAGCCCTGCGAATCCAGACGGTCTGCCTGTATCGATCCCGCTGCTTGTTGTACCTCCTCAGCATCACATACATTACAGCAGCAGCACAGAATAGATGGCAGAACAATGTATTTAGAGGCATTACACTCCAACTAATGGCAAGTCTTAGAAGCAGCTTCAGTCATTTACCCTTGTGAGTGGTCCGAGCGCTCGGTTCCCAGCACAGCGTGATTTAAAATGATGTCCTCTGTGGACTACATTCACTCGGATTCAATTTGGAAATGTATTCATATTTACTTAGTGTACCTGCATTACATTTGTATAGATCAGTCGAGGGTAAAAGTAAAATTGAGCAAATCGAATCAACATATTGGGACATAAGGGGCTGCTTGTACGGAGTCCACAGTGGGGGTCACTGCAATGCCTTTTATGATGTCCCTCTGAAATCTATCTGAATCCCATTAAATTGGATATAAAGATGTGCAGACACATACATCACAGTAAATGGTGTGGTGGAGCATCGCTCGCCAACAATCCCACCTCAGCAATCGGGTTATAGAATCGGCTTTAGATCCTATTAATAATTCACAATCTTGTTAGGGGAGAACAAACATTTCTGTTCAAGCAATTTGAGTCGTGGGATTGTTATTATAGGCGGGAGCTGGAGGCGGCAGAGGGGCCGTGAGTGGAAGAATAACTCCGAGCTATTTCACACTCTCTGATTTCTTTATTAAAGCCCCGTCACAGTAAACATGTCCCGGCCCGACTCAGCTGCGCCCATCCGCTGCCTCCGTCACACAAAAGGAGCGACGGCTTTTAGTTCGTGTCGTCAAGGACACGCTCCAGCCTTCAAGGTCATTACGACACCACGTCTGTCGTTCTACGAGGGCCGGATTTTCTCGCCTCCGTCTCCCAAGAATAGCACTTCTTTGGGTAAAGGACATTTAAAAAACATCCTATTCATGGAGCAAAACATTTAAAATGGGAAAGAGATAAAGCTGGACAACATCCATAGAAACAGCTAATAATTATTAGTAGAACGATCGGGGCATGTTAGTCATAATAGACATAATCAACTTTCATTAGTTTCCACTGGTGATTATTTTTTACGTTTTGTAAGGATCTAATTTCTTTTTAATTTAAACATATTTAGCGTTTTTTGCCTGTGTTGCTGCATAAGTCCATCACTGTGAGAGTATAAAACTAAAGCAAAACAAATTAGTATTTTAATATTTTAGCTGCTGCTTTTTGTCGTGTTTTCTGCATAAAATCTGACAAACTAATGGGAAATTTGATGAAAAGGCTCAGTGTATGGATGCATAAAGGGAGCAGAGCATTTACAGGTGTGTTATTAAAGACGTCCATATGTGACGAGTACAGTCTTTATTTATGACAGTTTTTATAAACCTGTGTGAACGGCTTTAACCCAGAGATAAGCTGATATAAACAGGAGAGGCTCACGCAGAAAATCATTTATTTATTACATGTGAGGGAAAACTGTGTTTGGTTTCATAATCGACCTGAAGATGCTGTTACATACAAACACACTGTGGAGAATTCTTCTGTAATATACAGGGAAAAGTATGTACACGTTCAGTCTTACCGTCACTAATTCCATTTGCATGTTACAGGTTTTGATCCTGAAGCAGCGTTGACATGATCAGTCATTTGACTTTTTATGCCCGACACACTGCTGGTATTAATCTGAGTTTCTGTATTCACTTTCCAGGTGTCACGATGAAACAGAAAACCAACACATTTCATTTTCCCTACAGCTGGAATGTGTTTCTCATACAGTACACAACGACAGTAGTTCACTACAATGTAGAGCCATTTCTGCTGTGAGTGTTTCTGTCTTTGCCTACTGAGACAAATATTGTACTTTGCAGAATCAGACTAAAACAATCACACTTTAATCATCAGACTTTATTGTGAAATTCAGGATCCACCCTGGAGTGATTAACAGGATAACTAATAAAATTAAAACACATGAAGTTGTATTAGTGTATAGGTTTGTTAAAATCAGCTGCAGCATTAAAGTGATGAACACATTAATGCATCAGTAATTATAATCCAATAAAATCATATTCACTGATGTCTGTCTTATTGTTGAAGGCAGCACTCTTACTTGTAACAGTGGTCGTGAAACGTTCTGAGGACAGTTTACCGTTGTTATAAAAGTTCAACGTTCAACTTGTGCTTCTCTAGATAAAAACACAAACACGTTGATCGGACAGACACTGGCCGTGTGTTCGGGTTTTTCCATGTTTTATCACTTTATTAGCCAAACAACTTAGAAATTAATCAGCAGAATCATCAAGAGATTAAAAAGTTATGAAAATATAAGACACAGTTGATGCCAGAAACTGGTTCTTCTGTCACATCTGTCTTGGTCTTTAGTCATGTTCATCAATATAATAAATGTGTGTGTGTGTGTGTGCAGGGCAGCTGAGAAGAATCCACACACACACACACACACACACTTAGAAACATTGAAACAGGGGTCAGGCGCTGAAGGTAACAGTAATAAAAAGACACTTGGTCGTGGACTCATCAGGATCCGGGTTTTTGTGGTGGAGCGCTGCCTCCTGCTGGGGCAAACACACTCCTGCAGCAGAGTCTGACACAGCTGACTCAGAGTCAATATTCCAGAAACACGACTGTCCACTGTTACGGCTCCTCCGGGCGTCGGCTGCGTGTTTCTGGGGAGTCGGTGCCATTCAGATCAACAAGGATACTGCTGTACATCTTCTGCTGCTCTTCTTTGAGCGAGTCCTTCACCTTTGTTCTTTTCAGTCCTCCGTCCCTGTGAGGACGACAAAACAGAAGCAAGTTGGTCCTCAACAGTTTGAACACAGAACAGAAGTCCACGTGTGTAATTCACAGCTGAAACAATCGTGGGGAAAGTAAACGGTGGCTGGTTTTTCCGAAAAGAATAAGAGAAAACGTTTTTCGGGGGGATTGATTGTCAAATATAACAACAAAACTTTTGGGTTTTGGAAAAAAGACGTCATAGTTTATTTGTTAGTTTTATTCACTAAAAGCAAAACGAGTTAAGTAAAAGTGCAACAGCAGCGTCACACGTGGAGTCTGACACGGCGGAACACTTCATATTTAGATTATTCAGTTACTGTAAAGCAGAAAAAAAACAGTGTTTGTGTCTGTGAAGTGAAGTGTCAGGTCAGGAAAATGCTGCCGCAGTGTTTGTCGTAGAGCGTCTTTAGTTCCGATGAGAGGCGTTAGCATGTCCTCACCACGCCAGGTCCAGCAGTCCTCCCTGACGAGCGATGGCAGACTTCACTCTGTTTGCAAACTGAGCCGCATCCTCACGGTCCTGCACACAGCACACAGAGGTCAGAGGTCAGAGGGCTTTTACTCCATCGTGCACGGGGACATTTACAGCTACAAACACCAACGGCTGAGAGATTCTTGAAACATCAAATCTACTGTGGAACTTAGACACTGGTTTCACTTTGGTTCCAGGGCTGAAATTCTACCTGCACGTGTAAAAAGCCACAGAGGACATTTCCCCCATTGCGGGTTCCTGGGTTTTAGTTCCTGTGCAACAGCAGAACCAACACCTCACCATCTGCCAAAAATGCTTCTTATTTTTCTCCTGTCTCTCTGAAGTCGCTTATTAAAACCAAACTTTCTGAACTTGTTCTTCAGTTTGACTCTGATTACACAAACCATCACAATAACTTTACTTCTAACACCGTGCGTGTCCCACCCCAGACGGAGACAGGAGATCATGCTGTGGGACACTGACAGAGACGTGGTCCCTCTGCGGCCGATCGTTGACCCGCTCAGCTCAGCTTAAACGCCTGCACGTGTTGCAGCTGAGATGAATCCGGGTGGAGCTGTACCTGTATGGTCATGGGGGGCAGGTACCACACGTTGACCACTATGGCCCAGCTGGTCATCGTCCGCAGCAGGTAGCTCACCATGTTGTACTTGCTGCTGTTCCAGAAAGCGTCACCGAAGCGAGGGTCATACTGAGACACACAGAGGAACGTTGGTCAAAGGACGCAGGAAGCGACAGCGTCACAACAGGCTTAGATGCAACTTCTGCACATGGTGCCTGATTCCAGAAGCTAAACCACCAGGGTCACAGACAGTCATTCACCTCTGATCGTTTCTTGATTGAGTTATGAAACAGGGTGCGGAGCAAGTTGAAGTTTTTGGCGTTTGCTTGGACCAAATCTTAAGTAGACGAGCTGCATGAAAAATGATCAGGTTTCGTGTGTTTTACTAATAAAGCCTCATGTTTTATGAGCTGTTTATATTCTTCATATTAACTACAAGTAGTAAAGTGGAAATTGAGTACAAGCACACACACACACACGCACGGGCTCGAACCCTCCTTTCAGATGCTCTCAGGTGTTTCTATCTTTCACACCAAACACACGGATGAACTGAACCAAACCGGCGTGAACAGAACCGTGGAAATAAATTCATTCTTTTCACCTTGATTGCAACCGGGTAAATCGTCCCTCCGATTTCAAAGCTTCCCTTCTTAAACATCATGACTGAAGTGTTGTTGATGCAGGTTCCTGTGGGAAGCAGACACACGAAGACGTCATCTGACCACACAACCACTGTCCTCATGTCACACGCTGCAGCACAGCAGAGACTGACCTTCAGGGAATATCATGATGGGAAGTTTGGTTTTCGCTGCAACGTGAGCTCTCAACCTGCAACCAGAGGAGCAGGTTAGTTCTGCTGTTACGATAACCAGGCCACAAGACAGAGAGGCTTGTTCTTAAAGTTGGCAGACCACGATACGGATTCACTCCGCAGCAGCTGCTTCTTTCTCATTCCACGGACGAACGTGGTTTCAGCTTCATTAACAGTGACAAACAAAGTGACATATGTCTGAACCAGGTCAAGTAGTAGGTCAAATTCAGTTTTAACTTATGTTGGACATTTTAAAGGAGTCACATTAAAGGAAACTAACTGGACTGAGTGAAATTGTGCCTCGTTGTTCCCGTTCGGACTATTAAACTAAACGAGCACTGCGGCTTCCACATTCTGCGCTGTCACTTGAAAGCCTGTCTCACCTGCTGGTCACAGCGTGGCGGTCTTTCATCTCTGACCTCTCGAACCAAACATGAGGACAGGACCTGACCATGGACCTCTGAAGGACCCCCAGCAGACCTCCGTGGATCTGACCCACCTGAGGATGACATGAGGTGACGTTACTGCGCGTGACACACGGCGCCCTGCTGCCTGCTGGGAGGATACTCACCATAGCGTAGCAGCCGTCATTGGCCAGGATGACGACATCGATGGGCGTGGTGTGATTGGCTACACATATTCCTCCTTTCCGTGGTTTATTTTCTCTGTAGAAGTAAAGACATGACGTCGCTCTGTTAGCACTGGTAGATGTACTTACAAGGATGACGTTTATTTCTGAGTGCACAACAAAAACATACTTTAAAATTTATATATATATCGTGTGAAAAATATTTCGTATGGAGACAGAAAGGAAGTGAGCCCAGTAAATGACTCTGCATTTCGGCTCTCACCAATATAAACGTGCCATCATGTGCCGCATGTTAGTAATGTCTAAAAGAGCTGAGATGTCACGTGAGTGAGAGACTGTTCACACGGGTCAGGACAAACATGCTGATACATATTCCGAGCAAACATTAGATTTTTGTGCAAAAAATCCTTTGCCTTTGAATGTCCCATGCTTGGCAGCTAAAGTCAAAGTCCTGCGTACTTTGTGCTGATAAAGTTGAACTGCGACATGTGAATTCTCCAGCCTCTCTGATGTCAGGAGTTTCATCTGCTTGTCTCTGACTATAAACTGAAACTCTTTGGCTTTTGGTTTGCTGCTCAAACAAGACACTCAAAGATGTCACCTTGGACTCTGGGATTATATAACTGATATTTGCCAACCTTAGGTTGAAGGTACAATACTCCTTCAGAAACGTAAAATGACTTTGCCTTTGTTTTTTGTTTCAAAAGAAACATTTACATTTTAATTATTAATAATTGAAATATTCCAAAGGCCAAAGCAAACAACACTGACTATGTTTCTCCTATTAAAACAGGCTAAATGATGTTAAATAAAGGAAACAGATTGAAACATAATCTAAGATATTGATCTTTTTAATAAATGTTGTATTATTTAAAATTGTTGAATCAAAAACACTAAATAAATATTTTATTTCTTCTTTCAGTTTTAAAGTATTTCAAAGAAGGTTTCAACATAAATACTCAGGTACTGACTGCACATAGTTTGACCCAGTTTTAATTTTAGTCTTGGTGATGACGTGAAGACACTGACTTGTTGTGGTAGCGGATGGTGGCTGACAGTCCTCGGGCACAGATCCTGTAGCAGGTCAGATGGACCAGTTCACTCAGCCAGTTCTTCCCACTGACACACACAGAAAGGAAATATAAGAACACACAATGTGACAACACGACACGACAACCACGGCTTTATTTGCTTTACCTGTGCTCAGGCAGAAATCCGACCAGAGTCGTTCCGATCACGAGCCACGAGAGGCCGATGATGGCCAGAGTGATCCTGCAGAAACAGGGAGGGTGAGTTTTCATTCGTTTCATCCGTTTTATCAGAGATCATAAAGTGTAGTCACCCTGAAGGATCGTCACGGTCATAAAAATCAGGAACTCATCAGTGCCAAAGACAAAATGCCTCCTTTTACTCTCTCCATTTGTTCTGATAACACTTAACAATCGAAGAGCTGTATGATATAAGTCGGTTCATTAATTTAAGTGCATGTAAAGGACCAAGAGGAGGAAAGTGTGTACAACCAGAGTCCTTTGGCTTTATGCACGTGAACGGACATAAAAATTCAACCACACAGGTCCACAAAAATACAAGGGATTCAAATCTATGTCGTAATGTACTGGAACTGTCTGCGAAGTCACGACCGATGAGAGCCAGCGTGCTGTGTGTCTCACACTGACCTGAGGGGAAGCAGGATGCAGTATCGTACAAAGACCCCGAGGCCCCAGATGACGGTGAGGCGCAGGCTGATGTAGCGGAAGTTCTGGTTGGTGCGAGTGAGGAGGTTCCAGGAGGCCAGCTCCTCGGAGGAGAAGCGCTGGGTCACCTGGTCGTCCGCGATGCTCTCCAAACCTTTCTTGCAAAAATAGAAGGCGTCGCTCAGAGCAAACTCGCCCTCTGCCAGGGATCGCGAGCTCCGCAGCTGCTGTATCTCCTCCTTCATCGAGCTTCCCGCTCGCTCAATGATCCCTGGGAAACAATCACAGCACAACAGTCCCGCACACATCCTGCTTTAGTAAGGACAAACTTTCTCCTGTAAAATCCACTCAGATTAAAAACCTCTTTTCCAATGGACTCACTCTAACCATCTAACTAGAGTCTGATGAAGTCTGTTTGCTCATTTACTCACCTCTGTGCATTTTACCAGGCAATTCTGAAGTTTGTCCTTTACAAAAAACTGCAAAATCAGCCGAAAAGCTTCGTTGGTTTCTTTTGTTGCGCTCTAGTTCTAAGCACAAACAGCTTCTTACAAATATTTAACCTCTTCGTGTACAGTTCAAGTATTGTTAGTAAATGTCTATGCATTTGTTTAAGAGTTTAGCAGTTTATTTATTAATTATTAATGTCAAAACGGGACAGCTGTAAGACCTGAGAGCAGAACCCTGTGTTTAGTTTTCTGCATGTACACATAGATGAATGACTGGATTATGTAACAGGCCTACTTGGCCCGTTCTGGGGCAACCCGACCTCTCAAGATCCTGGGCCAAAATCTCCACATGAGCTGCTTTTGTTTAAAAGTCGTGGAGCTCAAGCTACAGACACACTAGACCAAGGCAAGCAACCACAAAGAAGAGACACAGACACAAGTAACCACAGGGAAAAACTGATTAACAGACAGAAAAATCACTACATCTACTAAAGGGACAAGAGAACTGAGCGGGAAGAGGCAAACAAATGACTACATGTACATACAAGTGACCACAAAAAGAAAAGAAAAACGACTACACAGATCTGAAAAAGAGGCCTTTTCCTGTCCATGCCCATTATTGGACATAATAGTTCAGGCTGAGAAAACGCGAGTTAGCGTACGGAAAGACAGACTGACGGCTGCGTGTTGGAGGCCGAGCTGTAGCAGACCTGCAGCCGTGTGCACAGACACTTTCCACAGTAAACTGCATATGGGAGGCTGCAGTTACATAATCTGCTGTTGCATCGTCATCGTCATCATCATCATCATCATCATCATCATCCTGAGACGAGCCATGTGTTTTTCAGCAGATGCTGATGCTGACCAATGGGAGCCCCTCACTCACTGTATGGTGTCATGTGATCCCACACACAGCAGGACAGAATGTACTGAGAGCACAAATGGGGAAGTACAGCTGCTGCCGTCCACCCATGACTGTCTCATGTCAGTCAGGTCGTTTAACAGAAGCTCCCATAACCTCAGGCTGGGTCACACATGTATTTGTGTGATCTATGGCTGCAGACAAAGTCATTTTTATTATCTGCTCAGTGTTTTAACTGTAGATTCATTTACAAACTGCCCTAAACTGCAGAAAACGGATCTGTCTCATTAGTGTTGGTGTCTGCCCAAAGTTCATCACCTGGCTGATCTTTCATGTAGGTTCAACCTCAAGTAGCTCGAGGTGTTTATTGCATGCTGATAATTATGTTGGATAAAGTGTTTGACTGAGGATCTGTCTTTGTCATAATCGCCTACCCACACTGTCCTCTTGTAGCTTTACCCGGGGCTGATGAAGCCCGGTGGTAATTAGCTTTCATTATCAATCAATATTCAGAATGTTACTGTGAATTAACTCACCATTGGGCAGAGGGACAGGCACACTGGGCTGCTCCTGTTGTCCTCTCTGGATTCGAATCGTGGCCCACTACAAACAAAGATATTTTCAGACGACCTCTGACGTGATGCCTGCTGCTACACATTTCCCAACTGTACACAGATATTAAGTAAGGAGAGAAGAAGACAGCACACGTCCTGCTGACAACACGCGGTCTGCATTAAACACAACTCCAGAAGAAATGCTTGGTTTCAGTTACCTCCAAGATTTTGACCAGGATCTGGATGTAGACCCCGGTGACCCCCAGGGATTGACCAAACATTGCGGGCAGTGTGATGAGGAACACCACCACAAACATCCACATCTGGAAAACGCCAAGAGCCACACACCACAGGTTCTCCATTGCTGACACCCGAGGCAGCCGCAACTCTCACAAGGTCACGTCATTATCTGTGGAACAAACAACAGTTAATTTCCCCTCAGGATGAACGGGAATAATTTTGGTGACAATCACATTTTCCCCCTGATACATCATTAACTAAAACTTTCCTTTTATCCACTAATTTGGTTCATGCTGGTTAATGCTCCCTGTGCCAGTGGAGAATCCACCGCTCATCAGAGGAAGACCTGTCTCCTGCTGTTCATGCTTCATCCACCCCCAGGAATATTAAGACCACTTCACCCATCCACCAAGATCGTCCATCGTAGGGGTTTAGGGGATCAGGGTGGTAACCGTTACATCTGTATTACGTCTTGATGACTCCACCCTGTTTCGACCCACCTTAACGAGCCCGTTCAGGCCAGGCTGGAACAAAGGCCCACTGGAGGGTGTAACTGGGTTCCCTAGACGCTCTTATTCAGACTGAAGAAGCTGCTTGGATAAGCAGTGAAACAGTTCTAAGCAATAAGGAAGAAGTGACTCAATCCTCGGAGAACCAAACCTGGATCACTGAGGGTCTTCACAGACATATTGTTAACTGTGTGTTTGGTCCTCGAAGTCTTGCAAGTTGTGAAGTCCGGGCTTCATGAATTGGACTTGTTCTTGACTGCATTTGGATATGGACGCAAAGTCCACATCCTGAACCCGGTGTTGATTTCCTCCAACCATTGTTGAACCGGTTTTGCAGTGTGTCAGGGTCCTGCTGAGAAAGGCCACCAGGCGATTCTGCTTCCATGAGCTGGTGCAGTGGGTCAGAAACTAAAATCCACATGAATGACAGGAGAAACTGTCCGAAGCATCTCACTCATACATTTACACACGGACATGTGGTTTTTCTGTCTCACTCCCTAATAAAAAGTGACACTTGTTCACCAGAGCTCACACACACACACACACACACACACACACTGACAGTTACCGTTAGTCCGGAAACAGACGAGCACACGGACGGACGGACGCGTCGTTCAGATAAAAACCTGGAAGCCGGTGACACGGTCTCGGCCCCGCTGTGTAAAATGTCCTACGGGGACAAAGACGGTGCGTGTCCGTCCCCAGCGTGGAGACAATCCGCGGCTCGGACGAAAACACGCCCCTGCTGCGGCTTCCTGGTGTCGTCGTGCGCAGGAAAAGCGCAGGATTTTCACTGCGCCGATGCCGCGTGTTCGTGACGCTCCCGACACACGCAGGCAACGAGCGTCATGGCGGAACCGACGGTCCGAGTGTCCGGGATTGTCTTAGCCTCGCTCATGTTTCACCACGTTACCGGCGACTCCGACGTGGTGAGGGAAACGTCTTTCAGGGGGGAGCGTGTCCGGGCGTGTCGGGCAGCGCACACAGCTCCGGGGGAAGCTAAACGTTAGCCGCGTCCAAAGTTTGACAGTGACGTCACACTTTGTCTCACAGTTTAACGGTCTGTCGTTCGGGTTCCGGCCCGTGAAGTGAGGTGAACTGTAATTCTGAATGTACCGGACTAATAGCAGCCCGCTTCCGTCATTAGTCCGTCGGAGTGTCCGGCTGCAACGTCAAAGTTCTGAACAAATGATTGTTAATAATTGTGGTTCAGTAACACGCATGTTCACATTGAATGTTGCTGGACGTGCAGCCTGGTCACAAACCGGATTCTTTGCTTTCACCGAGCAGGAGGGTCTGATCCTGGGCGAGAGCAGGTTCGAGGAGCAGGTGACCATCAGCGACTCTCAGGCGGATCACATTCACATCAAGGAGACGTACAGTGAGTGTCATACGACTCCAGCTGACGTTTACTTTGACTATTAATATCTTACACTAACATGCATGTGCTGTAAATTCATAATACGTGTGTATCTAAATAAAGTTACATACTGTTGTACAGTGAGTCTTTTCCTTCTCCAACAGACATCCAGAAGCACATCGCCTGCCACTCGCTGAACATGTACGTGAGAGAAATACCTCTGCATCGTCATAATAGTTAGTATATATAATAATCCTGAGGTTCACTATTCTAAAGTACATTTGTGTGTTGATGCTTGTAGCTTTTACAACAGCGTGGGAGCGGTGGACGTGGACTCAATCAAGAAACTCCTGGCCGACAACAAGCAGGTATGTAAGATAGATTTGTGTAAATTTCCAACAATCCGCAGTGATGGAGCAGGTTTGTGGGTCACACAGGAGAGCGTGATCGGGTGGTACAGGCAGCGCAGGAACACGGAGCAACTGATGACGTTCAGAGAGAAAATGGTCCACGAGAACCTGAAGAGCGCGCTCGCCAACCCCCACATGGTCTTCATGCTGCTGACGCAGACTAAGCTGACACCTCCGGGTTCAACCCACAGGACGGAGTACGCAGCCTTCATCTCACGCAGCAGGTAATGACAGAGAGAACATGGTTGAACCGAGGGTCTTTAGAATTTGAGATTTATGTTACATCTTCGTGTTTGACCCACGGCACTACAGCTGTCGGAAGTAAACTTCTCCCCCTGAGTTGTAGTGGAGTAACGTTAACATAAATTGAGAAAAGTACAACTACCTCAAATTTGTTCAGCAGTTGAGCAGATGCACGTGGTCACTTTTCACCACGGTCACAGAAAACTTCTTTTACTACTCCGTAAACCTCCTCTCAGTGTTTAAACGTGTCGCTCACTCTTCAGAAGTTGCTCTTGGTGTTCTCTCTCTCTCTCTGTGTGCTTGGATGAAATGTTTCTTCTTGTGTGAAGGCACTTCATGAACATCCCTGTGCTGGTCAACAACCTGGGTTTACTGGAGCAGCTGGCGTACTGGAAGGTGCCCGCTTCATGCTCTGCAGCAGGTTACAACCTCACCATGAAGAAACACGGGTACGATCGTGCACAGAGCTAACGTCACATCCGTGACTTGTGCTGCACTAACTTCCATCTTCTGCTGCAGCTCCAAGTTCTTCTCCTCCAATGGGCTGCTGAGAGAAGTCAACGAGGTGAACAAAATGAACGACTCTCTGCAGGCGGAGCTGCAGGTGAGGAGCCGAGGGAGCTGGTTGGAGCTCGAGTTTTATTCGCCCTGCTGCTTTCCCATGGTCATTCTGTGTGTCTGGTGTTGGACAGAAAGCGTGCAGAGATGTGGAGGAGAGCGAACGTCTGGTGGAAACGCTGCAGGCTGAAGTTTCAGCTCTAAGGAAACGAGTCAGAGAGAGGAAACGGAACGGAGCGGCTGAAGGTACGCTGTCGTCTTCCAGCGTTTGTATTAAAAAGGGCAGCTTCACCTATCTTCATCTTCCTCTGGTTCTAGTGCGGGGAGTAGTATGTAATTTTGTTCCCTTTGTGTCTGTATTGAAATTTTCTTATACATTATGAAACATTCTCATATTTACTCATTAAATTGACAATTCATGCAGAAATAGAAAAAAAATCATAAACTATTTGATTTAGGACTAAATGATGATGTTTTGTGTGAACAGTTGCAGCAGAGTCTCCTCCCGAACAGACTGACAACCTGCTGCTCCACCAGGCCGTCAGAGCTCTGTTCGCCTGCTCTCCTCAGTTCCACACCCAGACTTTAACCCTCGCTGCTTTTCCTGTCGCTGGCGTCTGCTGCTGCAGCCCAGAGCAGGACGACAGCACGGCAGCGATGAATGCTCAGGAAACCCCCTCCCTGCTGGACTCGTGCAGCACAAACTGTAGGAAACGGCGAAAGGAAACACCGCCACGGAGAGAGCGCAAGCGCAGGAAGAGCACATCTTAACTCCGAGTCCATGGAACCTAATCTGTGTCTTTTTAATCCGTTGCTATTGGTTGTTTTCTCGCTGACAGGAAATCTTCTTTTAAAGCCAATAAACACAGAGTCACACTTGATGAAATGTACAGTTTGTTTTCGTGTTTGTTTAATAAAGATGTTTTGTTAAAATGTGTTGCAGTCATTGTTACCTGAGGATGTGAAACCAAACGCTGGTAAAGCTGATGTCATTTTTTTTAAACAGTCTATTGATGCCAAATTCTTCATTGCCCGTTGTAATTTTACAGCTATAGAAAAATAATTAGTTGTTAAAGTGGCTTGTGTTAATTAAATTAAATTTTGCATGACATGCAAAGAAAACATCGTAAAGTATATTATGGTTTTAGTTTGGAAGAAAATAGTTATATTAGGAACATCCGATGTTAGTCCGAGCAGTTAAGACATTTCTGTTAACAGCATCACGTTAATACTGTCCAAAACACTTTTTCTTAATGGAATACTTTTACTTTCAGAACATTTTTGAGCATGTACTTAGTACTTCAACCTGGGGTGGCTCGGCCCCGGCGTGTGAGCGGGGGAATCGTAAAGCCGTTGGGATAACAGTGCTCTATAAGTGGGCATTTACTTCCACCTGACTAAACAATGTGAAGCGGTATTTAAGTACTTTTAACAATAGGAGTTTTGCAAAATTGAATTTGCTCAGAAAGTCTGACTGAATGGGAGTGAAAAAGGAATTTCAGATCTCTGGTCTAAGTTTAACAACAGCTGAGAAAATGAAAATTTGTCTGAAGACTTTACATCACAACCTTTTTCTTTCCTTGTGCGAAAGTTGACAGCAGGCTCATACTCAGGACTGACAGGCTTTAATAAACAAATTATTACAGATTAAACACACATTTATCCACTAATCCGCATGTTTGATGCCACAGACGTTGGGGTCCTTCATGAACTGTGGATGCTTGTGTGTCACTGACATGAAACCTAGAAAGAGACAGAAAAAACAGAAAAAGGAATTTAACCTGAGAAAGAGCAGTGCTGCACTGAATAGGCTAGTGATGCTGAGAGGTATTTGATTTCCTGCTGTGACACTGAAACAGTATTTTCCTCATGTTCCAGTATACAGCTACTGGTCCTACCAACCTGCCCAACGAGTCAAGGTAAATGGCCGCCCACCCTGAGCCTGGTTCTGCTGGAGGTTTCTTCCGTTAAAGGGAGTTTAGTTTTTCAATAACCACTGCAAACTAGCACACGTCTGTCCGTGCAAATTTGTAGGAATTTACTTAGTGACCTGTAGGTATAACAGTTCATATTCATAGTGCACGAAACCGTTGAGGTTTCCTGACCTTCACTGAATGATAAAGTAAAAGTAAAGGTGCAGTGTGTAAGATGTAGTGGCATCTAGTGGTGAAAGTGAAGATTGCCTCCTTCTCGCCCTCAGCACCGGATCTCACAGGGTCATGTTTTGTTGATGGGAAAGTCGAGATTACACTTCCTAATGAAGCTGCATTCAAGATTCAAGTGTTTTGTAAACGGGAAAGAGCACCAACAAGCAATGATTAAACACTAATGAAGATACTATAAACTGTATATTTCATTTTTGCCAATAAATCCCTCTAAATCTTACAGACAGCACTTTGAAGATTAATTTCCATCCAGAGCAGATTGCATGAGGACAGAAATACAAAGGCGGCACGAGGTGAAACAACCCTTCAGCTCAGCGCAGTTTACATTTCTTTTGTTTTTGCGCTACTTTGCAAAACTTTTCCGCTATAATTCTGATTGAATGAGCCAATGTGGAACTGGAGTCAGATCTAAAACAAATATGCTTTGTGAACCTTAACTTTGTTGCTGCTGTTTGACAGATGTCCCACTGAAAACCTGTCAATTTAAAATCAAGCTGTCAACATCAGTTTAAAGAACAATCTTGAGGAAACTCACCCAGTGAGTGAGCCTTCTTTATAGCTTTTGAAACTTCCTTTTGCTTTCTTCCACACAGGCCTGGAAAACAAAACCCAGACTGTTCATCCACAAACTACCACTATGTGCTGTAGGTAGAAGATGACTGCGTTAAGTTTAATGTGCAGCGCTCACCTGTGATGTGTCGCCCATAGATTCTGCCTGTGTGAGGTGAGATGAACTGAGACAGCAGCTGTGAGGAAGACGGGTGTAAATACACACTTTTAGTGTAGCAACAGCAGTTTCTACAATCAGACACAGTTCAACCGCACAGCGCTAATTGTATAAAGGGAGCAACAGCAGAAGATCTGAGATTAAGATTCCAAAAAGCACCAACACTGTGTAAAGGTCTGCATTTGATTTCTGTCAACAGAGCCTTTTGTTAAACCTGACATTATTTCCCTTACACTCGCTGCACGTTCACTGCTCTCTGCTCATTTCCACCTGAATAGACTTGGTAAAAATGCTCTAGCAGTGTAAAGGAAGCATTGGGAAAGCTCACATTTTACTTGAACTGACAATGAGTGTTAACCCGATTTCTTGAGTAATCTGGGTAGGTGTGTGCATATAAGGGCTCTTAGTTTTAAACTTCTTCACAGCTTCAAACAGGGACGAGCCACTCACCTGAGTATTTTTGTAATCCACCGTGACGTTGCAGAGAACACATCCTTTCTGTGGTTCTTTGAAGGGATTTTCCATCTTTACTAACTTAAAAAACATAACATATTTCAGTTACTACTTATAGATGTGTGCGGTTACCCATGTTATTACTATGTTAATGCTTGAACCGGGATTTTTTACTATATTAATATTTAATAGCGTTATAATGTTTCATTTTATGGCATTTTATTTGGACTTTATCTTAATAGTATATTCTTATGACAAGTGTCTATGTTCGACATTATCGGCCTAATAAATGAAGGAGTGACCTCTGGGACCCACCACTTCGTCCTTTCCTTGAACTGCCTGTGAGGCGGCGGTGACACGTCTTAAAACTGTAGAACATAAATGACACTTTCATTAAAGCTCATTAGCCCATGAGCTAACGTTAGCTTCAGCAGCTTATGTCCAAACGTCTATTTAACTCACACACTGACCGTTAACGTGACACATTCATTCTATAGCCCCTTTACACAAATATTACAAACATGAATTGCGCCTTACCTGTGTTTCCATTTTGTGATAAAACTGGCTTTAGCCCCCGGAGCCCCCTCACAGCCTGCATCCTGACCTAACAGACGACAGGAACATGTACAACCGCAAAATGGTTCCGTGTCTCTCAATGTGAGTTCCTATCGGGTTAATGTTACTGATTTGCAAAACTCTGCAAAAATATGCGCTGCGGAAATACAGAAAACATACAAAAAATGTTCAGAAAGTCTTTATATAATCTCCAAAGAAATTCTTTATACATTTATATACGATCGTAGTTAAAGCTTTGGTCTGTAAGATAATACGTTTCAATATCACTTGTATTTACTACTTCTAACGTATACCCTTATAGTTTTTGCACTTGAACTATTGCTCCGTTTGCAAATAATAAATAAATAAACTATGTGGGATTTCGTTTCCTCCCCACCTATTAAGTTGTTGACGTAAACGCACTTTAAACGGTTCCGATGTTGTGCTTTTCCGACGTGATTAAACGTTACACTCTTCAAAGAGTAAGCACAACAAGCTAGAAATCCCAGCGGTATAAGTGAACAAATGGCGGTACCTCGATAGCGACGCATACATTGACAAAGTGACGATACAAATCGTGTCTTACCTGCTTATCGTCGTTTTTATTTGGAAAAACTATGAGTCGTTTACTGTCTATAAACTGGGTAAATGAAATAAAGTAAGTTATTTCGGCTAACTAGCTAACTGTTGCACCGAAAACGGAAGGGATGTACGGTGTCTCTCTTAGTCCAATAATGATGATAAATTTAAAATGTGATGCACGCCGAGCTGGTTTCACCTCAACATTAACACAACTTGTAACGTAGAGCCAGTTGGCGGATTGTGGGAAGTTACTTTACGTTACATGCGTTCTCCGTTCTCCCTGACGCCTAGCTAAAGCTAGCTGAGTGAAGGAGCAGGCTAGCTAACGACGTTACGAGCTGACGTTGGCTCTTTATCGCAGCTCCCATTAATTGACCGATGATGTTGCGTTTGGACTTTAATGCGGTAACGATGTTCGAGAGTGTGTCGGCGGATGTTTATTAGCGGAGGCCGTTTAACATGTAGCTGGACGTGGACAGTGATGAATGCTGGAAATCAAGGAATTACTATAAAGAGAGTTTACGCTAGGAAGAGGTCAAGGGACATCCTCAGGAGCCAGCTGACACCTGCCAAAAAGAGAGGAGGGGGTCCACGTTTACAGCAATGTCCCCCAGCCAGGAGGCTCGGCAGCATCATGGCTGATATTAAAGATGCAGAGGTATGTCATTGTTTATGTGAACCAATACAAGGAGAAGTGTGTGTGCTTTAGATGTAGCACGTGCTTGTGTTTTTCACCATCACAAAATACATGCTCTAAAATGTGCAACAATACAAGTACTTTACTCAGGAGGTGATTTCTCCAGCCTTCAATCCGACAGAGTGACCGATTTAAGAAAGGAGTGAAACTGTTGAGCTCATTTCAGATTCAATGAGGGAACCACTTCAAAAACTGATTTCGGTCCACATTTATTCCATGCCTTAGCCGTACATGAGAATTAACTGTACATTCACAGTCTTTTGTGTTTTGGCAGTACTGCAGTGACAGTGAGGATTTATTTGGCGGCTATGACAGTATCCTGGAGGACAGCTCTTTCTTGGCTAAGCTAGACGATGCAGAAAACAATGAAAGGCAGCATGATGTCCAGAGTGCATCGAATGACTGGAAACAGTCCTGTGAAGACATTCTCACTGACTCCATCTTAGACAGCCTTGGAGACGAACCCTTGGACTTACCCGTCAGCCAGCTCCAGTTTCAGGAACAAGTTCGTGAAAATGTCAAGAGGAGCAGACTGCAGGAGGGAACTAAAACCTCTACGCCTTTCAGAAACCCCGATGGGACGGAAAAAGAGAGAAACGTGCCTGACACAACCCAGAGACAAAGCAACGTGAGGAAGAGCATGGCTGATCGGGTGAAGAGGACGATGCTCCGTAACGCTGCAGCTCCTTTAAATGTGTCTCGGGCTGTAGTTTTAAAAGAAGCAGTGGTTTCTAAGGAGATCAGCGTCGCCATGCAGGCCATGGAGACTGTATGTCCTGACACTCCTGACCTCGGGCCTTTCTTTGGACTCCCCACTAAAGTCAAAGACCTGATGTGCGAACTCAGAGGAATCAAGAATTTATATGGTGATGCACAGTTTTTTTAGTTTTTCCTATTTTTGAGATAATGTAAGGGACTTAACATCGAAATGTATATGAATTATATACATCACTGACTGTAGACCATGTTCAGATCAGAAGTCACTAAGTAATTGTATGAGCATGATGATGCATGTTACAGTCTGCAGCATTTAGCCATCGCTGGTCCACAACATGGTCGGCATAAAACCTGCAAAAAAGTAGGAAACAGTCAATCCATATTTAATATTTGTTGTACACACTTTACAAAGGAGATGTGATATGTAACCCAGTGAGCCTCAGAGGTGCTAAGGCTCTCTGATTTCCTTTGTTGCCAATCTTGTTTCCAGTCTTTATGCTAAGCTAAGCTCATCCGCTCCTGCCTATAGCTTCATATATACAGTACCAGCATCGAGTGAGCAAGAAAGCAAGACTTACTTTTCTGTTTCAGACTGGCAGGAGACGTGTCTGAACCTGGACTGTGTTCAGCAACGGACGAACCTGATCTACTCTCTTCCCACCAGTGGAGGGAAAACTCTTGTTGCAGAGATCCTCATCCTCAGAGAGCTGCTGTGCAGAAAGAAAGACTGTCTGTTTGTTTTACCCTACATATCATTAGTGCAAGAGAAGGTACTGGGATTTTAAATTGTTCTTTAAAGTTTGTCTTATGCTCTTAGTGTCAGCTTTATGTTCAAAGCTTGTTGTGCTGTTTTTACTGGCTGAAGGGAGTTGACATGTTTCTGTGGGCATCAGTGGAGACTAAGAATAAAAGCCTTCGTTTGATCTGATTTGAATGGAACTAGAACCAACTGTTCTTTTTATTTGCAGGTCCGTGGCTTAGCCACCTTTGGTCTGGAGCTGGACTTCATGGTGGAAGAGTACGCTGGCAGTAAGGGCAAGTTTCCCCCAGTGAAGAGAAGAAACAAAAGCTCTCTTTACATCGCTACCATAGAGAAAGCCCACAGCCTCATTAACTCTCTGATAGAGACCAACAGGATTGGGAACATCGGACTGGTGGTGGTTGATGAGGTACAAGCACGCTTTGTTCCAATGAAAGGGGTTTTGGACATAAACTAAAGGCAACGGTAGAATTAACTGGAAGTCGGTTGTCTGCTTTTGCAGCTTCACATGTTGGGTGATGGCAGCAGAGGAGCTATTATAGAAATGACTCTGGCAAAAATTCTTTATATAAGCAGTAAGTCCCTGTTATTATTCCCTTGTGTTTTTGAATGCAGCTATGTCATCGAGTGTTTTCTGATTTCATTCTGTTCCTCTTCAGAAACAACACAGATTATTGGAATGAGCGCCACTCTGGGGAACATCAAAGACCTGCAGACGTTTCTGAAGGCGGAAAATTACACAAATGACTTCAGGCCCGTGTGTATTTTCACCTTTTTTTTTTTTTTTAAAGCATGCTGTACCCACAGTGGTTCAGAACAACTAACGTTGCTACTCGGTCACTGGTACCGATGTTTTGTAACCGCACGTCACATTTGCTCGTTACTGTCCATGCAGGGGATTATCTCTAGTCTTTATTACCTTTGTCCTTTCAGGTCCAGCTGAAAGAATATGTTAAACTGAAGGACACAATATATGAAGTGGACCCAAGGGAAGAGGAGTGTTTCAGGTTCTCACGTCCTCTAAATTTTAAGGTATGAACAGCAATCACATGTTGTAATGATGTCAGTTATAAAATATAATGCTGTGGTTTACTGTCAGCGCTGTACATGAGTGAGGTGTGGGAGGTGCTGAAGCCCCTTTGCTCCTGTTCCTCAAAGCATGTGTTGACTGCACTGACCCACTGTAGTATTTGACATACGTTGATTTTACTAGTTTCAAATAGATAAAATCTTACTTTATTTCACTAACTCCCTCGCTTTGCTCTTTGCCCCACACTCTTTTTTTTTTTTTTTTTTCTTCAACAAATCTATTATTTTAACCATCTGTATTGGCTCAGAATGTTTCAGAGACACAATGGTGAGTCATGGTCCAGTGGAAGAAAATTATCTCATTTGGTATAAACTGACTTTTCTACCACTGAATGTGTGTCAGAGCAAAGAGACAGTCGCTGATAGGAACGTGTCCTCTACTCCCACTGAAATTAAAAATGATCAGAATTTGTCTATATGTGCATTGTGTATTTTATAATTATTCTAGTCTAATTAGTCTACTCTGCGTTTTTCTGCAATATTACTTTTAGTTTTATAAAAATTTGAGACGTAGCAGTTGTTGAAGAAACGTGAAGTAAATTAGCCCGTGACCGTGTATGTGATTTTCCTGACTTCCCTCAGTACTCAAGTGCAATGCAGAAGATCGACCCAGACCACGTCGTTGCTCTGGTGACTGAAGTCATTCCAGGACACTCGTGTCTGGTTTTCTGTCCCACCAAGAAGAACTGTGAGAATGTCGCAGGGATGATCTGCAAATACCTGAAAGAGTGAGTGAAGCAGTCGGCCAACATCTGCTGCTCTGCTGTCGACTGCGCTGACTGATGCAGTGTTGTTGGCTCTCACAGGGGGTTTCTGCAGCACAGGGAGGCGGAGAAGGCCTCCCTCCTCCGAGACCTGATGGACAGTGGCAACGGATGCATGTGTCCTGTGCTCAGGAGGACTGTGCCCTATGGTCTTGCCTATCACCACAGCGGGCTGACCAACGAGGAGAGGAAACTGATCGAAGAGGCCTACTCCAGCGGGGTGCTCTGCCTCCTCACCTGCACCTCCACCCTGGCTGCTGGGATCAACCTTCCTGCCCGCAGGTGAGTGTGTGGGTAGCAGCCAGCGGGAAAAACTCCTCATTTGCCATTTATTAACTGTTTTGGTAAGCCACTGAACATCCTCCATGTCATAGCAAGTTGAATTTCCACTTTGTCTGGGCTAATCCAGGGTGATTCTGCGCTCTCCCTACGTGGCCACAGACTTCCTGAAGAGGAGTCAGTACAAACAGATGGTGGGACGGGCCGGTCGGGCTGGGATCGACACTGTGGGAGAGAGCATCCTCATCCTGCAGGACAAGGACAGACACATGGTAACTGCCAGAGTTGGGAAGTAACAACGGTATTTTCTACACCTTATGTTGTTAATGAACTATTGGTTATTTTTTTCCCCCAAAGTTGCTGTTCAGTGGCAAGCACAAGGACTTCTTTACAGATTTTTGTTTTATTTTTTGCATAATTTTGCTGCTGTTAGTCGGGTTTTCACCCACTAACAGTCTGAGCTGATCTAGCCCACAGGTGTTCTTTTTACTTTTACAAAAATATAAGAAAACCAGGAAAGATTCTCATCTGAGATGCAGCAACTAATGAACTTTTTGGGCTTTAAAAGTTCAGGTGATCATTGGAAGAAATATTTGAAGCCAACATTTGTTGTACATCTCTTAGATCTGGATTTTAACTACTATTTAGATCTTAAATATTTGCTTTCTTTTTGTTGTTGTGTTCAGGCGAAAACCCTCGTGTGTGCCCCGATGGAGAACTGCTACAGCAACCTGATGCATGATGATGAAAGGGCATCCTGGGACTCATCCTGTCCCTCATTGGATTAAACGTGAATGCCCCTGCTGTTGTGTTTTTATTCTCCTCAAATCCAAGCACATCCTTTAATGGCAGACGAGTTAAACTGTGCAGCTGTTTTGTTGCAGATCACCAACTCCCTGCATCAGATGAAGGAGTTCCTCAGCTCGACGCTGCTGTACGTCCAGCAGCAGCAGCTGTGTGTGGAGAAGAGTCTGTGGGAGGTGGTGAAGCAGAGTGTGGAGCTCCTGCAGGAGAAGGATCTCATCACTGTGACTTCAGACGGCCAAATTCTGCAGGTCACCAAGCTGGGCAAAGCTACTTATAAAGGTCAGCGACAGTAAACCACTCTCAGAATTTTGAATCAGGGGTCGAATATTGGTGTAAGAACTTCAATCTTTTACTTTACTGTGGAAACACTCGGTTGCACGTAAAATTCCTACATTCAAAAAGTTACTTAAGAAAAGTGCCTTCAGAAAAATATGATTATTGCACTAAAAGTCACACACATCATGCAGTATAGCTACTTCTCAGGGTAAGAAATTGTCCTTTTCAGTAATTGTTGCTAAATGTTTGCAGCAGATGTTTGAAAGCGGCTCTGTGTCCACATGTCGTCCTCAGGCTCGGTGGATCTGACCTATAGCGACGTTCTGTACAAAGACCTGTCAAGAGGTCTGGAGGCTCTGCTGCTCAACAGTTACCTCCACCTCCTCTACCTGGTCACACCCTACGACCTGATTCCACAGTGCAAGCCTGACTGGATGGTTTATTTTAGACAGGTACAGATTCAGCGTTGGACGTTGTTAAGTCCCTTCTTTGCAGATCTGTGTGGTATTACTGGTGTTGTTGGTGTTTCCCAGTTTGCCCTGCTGTCTGCTGCAGAGCAGAAGATGTCTGCAGTGGTTGGAGTAGCTGAGAGCTTTGTTGCTAGAAAAGCTGCAGGACAGACGGTGAAAAAGGTAACAAAGTGCAGACCGCTGGATAACGCCAGGTACTGTACCAGCTGCATATTTTGTCCGATTAGAAGGTCACTGGGTCAGATCAGATGATTACAGAGCCGTGACTTAAGCAAGAGAAATGACAAATCCCAGAACAATCACAGCTTGTGGTCTGAGCCCAGCATTAAAGTGTGATTAAATGAGCCGTGGACTAAAACTAAATGAATCTGTGACGTCGTGGTTGTGTTTTCCTGCTCAGTGCTTCCTTGTGTTTCAGGACGTGGACATGGCGGTGGTGAGGCGGATGTATCTCTCTCTGGTGCTGTTTTCTTTACTGAAAGAAACAAACCTGTGGAGCGTAGCCGAGCGCTTTCAGCTGAGCCGAGGCTTCGTCCAGACTCTGCTCAGCTCCTCCTCGGCTTTCTGCTCCTGTGTGATTCACTTCACTGAGGTGCCACCATGACTAACAGCTGAGAGAAACTCTTCATTAGAAGATCAACTGAGGCTGATCCTTTTGATTAATGATTGGGACTTTTTGTCTGTGATCAGGAGCTGGAGGAGTTTTGGCCTTTTAAAGCTCTGCTGATGGAGCTGATGCAGAGGCTAAGCTACTGTGTGAAAGCTGAGCTCATCCCTTTGATGGAGGTGGCTGGAGTCATGGAGGTCAGTGTGAAGGTTTCGTCTCCGAGTGTTTCATAACTCGGTTAAAGCACATATTGAGATGATTCAGTGCGATCTCTTCCTAAGCACTTATTGTTACTTTTAATACTGATATTATTACTGGTTACATTTAGAAATCATTGGTTAAAAGAGACTGAAAAAGGTCACTGAGCTTTTCTTCACTGTCACATTGATCTCTCTGTTCATCAATGAGCTCGACGCAAACGAGGCAGATTAAGCTCAATTAAAGTGCTAAACTTTGACACAGTGTAAAAGAGGCAGAACTGACCTGCTGCTGACAGTAAACTGTTCATCTTTCACTGGCTCTTGTCTTGCTGATGGTTTTAATGATTTTTGCTTCGTTTTAATGTTTGTGTTGTTCTTCTGCCTCCAGTCGAGAGCGAAGCAGCTGTATAACGCTGGCTATAAGACGCTGACCCACCTGGCAAACGCCGACCCTGCTGTTCTCTCGAAGACCATCGAAAAGCTACACAAGAAACAAGCCAACCAGATAGTGGCGTCTGCTAAAGTGAGCCTCATGTTGACCTGTGTGCTTCGTCCATATGCTCTGAACATGATCGTTAACACGTGTGACTCTGCGTTCCAGATGCTTCTGAATGAAAAAGCTGCTGCTCTTCAGGAGGAGGTGGACGACCTGCTGATGATACCTGTGGATCTGCCCCTGCAGCTCATCTGAGGTCATTTATTACTGGGCAGGAGTTTCTGCTTTTTTACTATTTCAAATACATATCTTATTAAAAGGACATAAAAGTCACATGAGTTCAGCTCATTGATACTCGAGTTCAATTCTGCTAGAAACAGAAGAATATTTACATCCCTCTAATTTATGAGATCAGTCTGTTATCCTGTGTTTTCCCATTGTCTTTGCTGAAGCATTTGTTGGGGACTATTTTCTGCAGCGGATTGATCCACATTTGGTCTCTAGTGAATATTAGACGAACCTGTGTGTTCATGGTGATAAAGGAACTTCAGCCGCAGTGTGGATCACTCATGAGTTTCTTTGCAAAACAGTGGAGCTTCATGGCAGAGAGGAAAAACCAAGTAGCCGTGTCATTAATTATTTTTAACAGTAATACTTAGTTCTCATAATAATGAGGAACTCATAATTATTATGTAAATATAAAGGTCAGGTTGTTGTAAGGAAAACTTTCCCCATAATTCTTAAATATATCTCAAAAATGTCATACAATGTCTCATAGAATGTCTCAAAGTGAGCGACATTTAAATAAAGTCATCAACATAAATCATACCTTTTTATGTTAGTGGAGCTGCAGTTTGTGTGGCATCCGTGGTGGACTGATGTGGTTTACTGACATCTCGTCCGTCTCTCAGGCAGCAGCTTTTCACATCACTGCGGCTGCACCTAACCAGTATTTTTAAGTCGATTAAACACTATTTATTTTTCCACTGAGGTCTTTTTATTTTTCAGTTACAACCCCAATCCAAAAAGGGCAGGATGTGTAAATGTAAATTAAAAACAGTCATATTTGTATTTACATATACGCTTCCTCCCAACTTTTTGTTAGGATTGACGTTGAATATAACAATGAATTGACAAATAAATAGGACACAGTTTGCCCTGCAGGACTTTATTCAAACCTTATTGACATACTGTGGAAATTACTGTATATTGAATATATTAAACAGTTCAGTTTACTTTAGTTTAAATAGTAGAACAGCTAAATTATCAGTCTGAATTTCTATTAATGCATATTATCAGCAGATTTCTAGATGACTTCGTAGTCAGAATTATATCCTAATCTTTAGTGTATTCATCTGTTTTAGTGGGCATCAGTGAAATACGTTGTGCTTTGCTTTAAGAGAAATAACTTCTAACTTGTCTCTGTACGTACGTCTGGTTTCTATTATTTTGTCCAGCACATTAATTACATGAGTGAGGACTGGCTACATAACACAGTTTCCTGTCTGCACTGCGAACACTCCTCTGAGTGTGAACGCTCCTTGATAAGGCCTGTGGGATCAGACTGACTTAGTTGAGCCCAGTAAACTTACGGCTGAGTGAATTTATTCATCCAGATCTACAACAGCAACGTCCCCACATAGACTCAGTGATGAAACCGGGTGAAGTTTAAGGAGAATGAACATGAAATCAGCTGATGGGGACTTTCTGAAGACAGACAGAGAGGACAGAACGTCTTGTCTTCCACAGTCTAAAAAAATACATTATTTATATTTTGTTATATTATATCTTAGTCTTACAGTTCATGTAACAGAAACATAAATTCTTTAACCACATTTTTTATTGTTTTTTCTTGACTTTTATAAATTGCTTTTCATAAAGGCATCTGTTAAATGATTAAATGTAAATATCAGCCAAAAAACTAAGAAAAACACTTTGTTACAAATAATCTTTACTTACTAATATTATTACTAAATTTTTTTATTCATAGAATAAGTATAAGCATTCAAAATATTCTTAAAACAATAAAAAAATACATAATAATAATAATAATAATACACTGAAATAAAATAAAAAAAACTGCAACTAAACCAAAAAATCAATATGACCAATAAAACTGAACAAAAAATGTTTTGCTAAAATAGTTCAAACTCTGCCATCAGTGTCTCTGCTGACAAAGCAGTGGAGGACAGTGAGAAGATCTTCACTGAGCTGATCCGTCTCATGGAGAAAAGAAGGTCTGAGGTGAAGCAGCAGATCAGATCCCGGCAGGAAACTGAAGTGAGTCGAGTCAAAGAGCTTGAGGAGAAGCTGGAGCAGGAGATCACTGAGCTGAAGAGGAAAGACGCTTCACTGGAGCAGCTGTCACTCACAGAGGATCACATCCAGTTTGTCCACAGCTACCCCTCAGTGTCAGCACTCAGGGAACCTCCAGACTCATCCAGCATCAACATCCGTCCTCTGAGACACTTTGAGGACGTGACAGCAGCTGTGCCACAGCTCAGAGATCAACTGCAGGACCTTCTGAGACAGACAGGGACAAACGTCTCTCAGAGACTGACTGAAGTGGATGTTTTACTGCCACCAGCAGATTCCAAGACCAGAGCTGAGTTCTTAAAATATTCACGTGAAATCACACTGGATCCAAACACAGCAAACACACGTCTGTTATTGTCTGAAGGAAACAGGAAAGTCACAGTAATGTCTGAAGACCAGTTTTATTCTCGTCATCCAGACAGATTCACTTCATGTTTTCAGGTCCTGAGCAGAGAGAGTCTGACTGGACGTTGTTACTTTGAAGTGGAGTGGACAGCGACAGGAGTTCGTGTATCAGTCGCATACAAGAACATCAGCAGAGCAGGAAACTGGAAGGAAAGTGGGTTTGGAAACAATAACAAATCGTGGGCGTTATATTGTTTCAAAAACAAATATGATTTCAATTACAACAACATCCAAACTCCCGTCTCCGGTCCTCCGTCCTCCAGAGTAGGAGTGTACCTGGATCACAGAGCAGGTGATCACAGAGCGTCTCTGAAACCATGACTCTCCTCCACAGAGTCCAGACCACATTCACTCAGCCTCTACATGCTGGACTTTGGCTTCTGTGGGTTTGGAGAAACAGCTGAAGTGTGTAAACACAAATAGAAAAAAGTCATTTAAGGTTCAGTGGATCAAAATCTGTGTTTGAATTTGTCACATTGTGTGATGGGAAAATCCAAAAGTGATAAAATTTTAATGGTTATGTTTTGCTTAGTTGTAAGGTCAAATGATATTAATTGTTCTTATGAAGAATGTTGAGGCATAGCGTCCTATGTTCTTATCTTGTTTCTGTGTAACCGTTCCAAGGTTGTCTGCTATCTAACAGTAAAAACTGTAGTGACCTGGAGACATGTAGGAGTGTTGGGAGCCTGCTGGTGGGAATGTTCTGCCCAGCAGCAGAGGGCTATAAAGCATTTGTGTGATGTATCAGTCTTCAGAACGGTGCTAGACAGAGCACGAAACTCTGTCTGTGAACTTCTCTCTTGCAAGATAATAAAACCCTTAAAAGACATCCTGGATGCAGCTTCTTTGCTGACTACACTCGAGGTGTCTGGACCAGTAGTTGTCAACTATTTTTCCATGACACATTGTTTCTTTTTGATCCACTTTGGTCAAATTGTCGTGATCATTCTCAGCTTTAGTTCTTTTTGCTGAAACATGTTTTTTCTTTGATTCTTTCTGATCCACTTTCTGTCTTTCTAGATTCTCGGTTGTTGATCTTCTCTGTTGTTTTCGCTGCTCATGAATATTTGTTTCCTTGAACTTTCTCTTTTCTCCACATAAACTGTGTTTTTACTCCTGTTGGTGGTGGAGACTTTGTGCTGCCACCTCACAGATTGAAGGTGAGCACTTGTCTGTGTGCATGTTGTCCCTGGACGTTAGTGGACTAATCTGTAGCCTTTGGCACTGTGAACCATCAGATCCTCTTGACTGCACTCTCTAACTTGGGCATCTCTTGACCAGCTCTAGCCTGACTTCAGTCTTACTTGTCTGGATGAACCTTCAGGCTATCCTAGCAGGGGCGTGATTCTAACCAACATAACCTCTCACTGGTGCACCACAGGGCTCTGTCCTTGGTCCTCTTCTTTTTTCTTTATCTATACTTCTGATGAGATACTGATGAGAGAAAGACATCTTCATTGTTTTTGCTCTTTCTTGTGCATCTCATGAAACAAATGAGGGGGTTCAACATCTTGCCCATGGTAAACTTCGACACGTAGCGAGGACGACTACCTTAACAATTAACAAAGTTAAATGCATTTTATTTATAATAATAAAATGTATTATAATTATAGTATCAGTATTACGTGTTATAATTAATAGCTGTATCAGTAGTTCATGTCCACGTCTCGGCTTCTGCTTTTGGATCCTATAGTTACAGTATCCAGTCACGATGACCTTTACAACTTACTACAGTAAATTCTACAGGCAATTAGTTTTCTTCTGATTGGAGATATGTTTTTTCCAGCTTTCATCATCCTCTTTAAGTTGCTTTTACACTTGTTTATAGCCTTGTAAACCTGTATGATTTCACACTAATCTATTTTTCATTGTGCATGGACTCACGACCTGCTACAATATGTGAACGAATTGTTCCCTTACACTGATGCGTTTGTAGCAGCTGTATGTGCATCATTATTATGTTACTCTAAAGGTTCTTTAGGCCATTTCTGTGTAAGTGGATGCAAACGTAAGCCTAAAAAATAGCAATGCACATTGAAATGTTCCCTTTGATATATTAATTATATATTATTTAAAAATACCATTCTTGAAGGAGCATTGTATTAGCTGAAACTCATTCTTAATTTTACTTTTTTGCCAGGCAATAAAAAGGATACAAACGTTTGCACTTACATACCTGGGCAAATATAATAAAATACAAACATGTACAAAACAGGCGTTTTATTATAAAACCGGAAAGTTTACACTTTTCAGGTATAAGCACAATAAAAAGATGACCTGAGTTCAAAAAGTCTTTTTATTTTGTACAGACGTCATGAAGCATATTGATGAGCAAACAGACAAAATACACAATTCCAAAAATAAACAATAAAAATAATATTAAATCCTTAATATTTGTACAGTATAACCAAAACATGACGTGTGGCTGAATACCCCCACTTTACAGTCACTGTGAATTAAAATCTTTCGATATGTATCATTCAATTAGACCAAAACCAAAAAGATGAAAATATTAATTCAAAGACACAGACATGGACTCTAAGGAGAAGACTATATCGAAATTCCCTCTTAATGAGGAGATTAATATTACAAACAGAAATTTACTCTAAACATGAAGACTAACAAACTAGAACTATGAACAGACTCACAGCAGTATCAAAGGCTGAAGATCAGGGAAGGAAGGAAGGATTAGGAAGGAGCACCAGAACGGACCATGACACAGTAGCAACCCCAAAACTCAACACAAGCGCTTAAATACAGACATACTGGGGTGATGATGACGATGATGAAAGGCAAAGGGCGAGTGCACCGGCAACCAGTCGAGGAGGGGAGGAGTGCTGCAGGACCCCCAAACAGAAATGGACGTCTATCCAAAAGATAATGGCAGTGAAAAATCAAACGGGACAAACACACCGAACTTACGTTTGCTCAGGTGTGACTGACAGTAACTGAACATGATTAGTATTTCTTGATAACTCCTCTGTCACTGATCCCTAACTGCCCAGTTCATGTGTTTCAGTGTGTAATATAAACGTCTCTGGTCCTCGTTCATTAGATCTGTAATGGAGTCGGGATCTCTTCTAAGTTCAGCAGACAGCTGGTGCAGCAGAGGTCCACAGTAAAGTCTGAGAAAGAAGAAAAGCACAAAGTTAAAACATCGATGGTCACAGAGACTGACACACTGCCACGTAAAGAAAAGACGACCCGACGTGGAGGTGAGCGGTTCTGTACCGGGAGCAGTCAGGTTCTGGTAGAGGGAAACACAGCAGCTGGTTCAGGTGGAGACTCTGTCTGAAGCAGCACTGCCACTGGCAGAAAGCGTGAGCCACATCTGGCTGCAGCTGGCTCCGTTCACCTTCAACCTTGATCTTTTCCATCCTGCTGTCAAACTCCCCCTCTGAGAATGTTGGACAACGCAGGAGAGCAGATTTAGCCTGAGTCTATTTCCAAGAGCTAAGCTGTAGTCTAATAACAAAAGAGAAACTGTGGCAACAGCTGGAAGACGTTCTGTCCTACAAGTGTGTTGAACTCACCTGGTTTCAGGTGTTCTCCATACAAGAACCCCAGCAGCAGAGCATGAAGGAGCTGCGTGTTTAGAGCTGTGCGGTGATTTGTGTGGCGGTACTTCCACCAGAAGTTGGTTACACAAACCGGCAGCTTCATGTGGTCTGGGACGTTCGCAAGTGTAAACCGAGAGATTCCAGAGCCTCCAACAGCACGTGACGACGCAAATCCTCAGGAGCCTGAACAACCAGATGTTACACTGACATCAGCGTATAAGGTAAATGACAAAACTCTCAGTGTAATGACACACGTAGGAATGAACCTCAGCACCTGATCCAGATGTTGTAGCTGCAGCTGCTGCAGTTCGCCCTCACTTACACGGGGATGGACAGGACGGACTTTTTTATGAGACATAGATTTTTTGTCAGCTCTGTCAAACTCAGTGCACGTCTCTTGTCCTAGCAAGAGTCCGTAGAAGAACTGTCTGATACGCAGAGCAGCAGAGTGACTACTGGGCTGAGAAAAGTCCTCTACGAGTGGAGTCAACATCATCCTACTGTGATGCAGAACATCTGTGACGAAGGAGGTGAGTTTTCCCTCCTGAACTTTATCAACCATCCACTGAGGCAGGACTTTACCACGTGTCTCTGCTGCGACAGGACCCACGTCATATGTTTTAATGGACTCCAGGAAAGGTCTGTCATCCATCGTCTCATCACCAAAGAGCGTGAGGACTTCGTTTACAGCCTGCACCTGTTTCTGCTCTGAGTCGTGCGCAAGTGTAGGGGCCAAAATCCTCAACATCTCAAGTATGGCACGTAGGCGATTCATCTCTCTCTGTGGACCCTGGATATTTGAGTCAGACATCAGCAGACCTTCAGATGACTTGGGTAGAAAATATTGTTCAAACTTTCTCTGATCATTAAATCTCGAAAAATCATTTCCTGCTATTGCAGCAAAGACTGGCATGAGAGCAGGATCAATGCCGAAATGTCTACAAAACAACGGACGCCTGTAGCGCTTGGCAGTGATGTGTCCATTTCTCTTTTCTTTCCACTCAAATGTCTCAGAATAGAGAGGAAGGAAACCTTCCTCCAGATCATAGACATGGAAATCTGTGTCATGAGACAGCACAGGACAGCCCAGCTCATTTGCCAAGGAAGCAATCCTCCGGTCTGCCTCCCCAAACGTCTGTTCAAACTCGATGCCTTTTTCAGTTAAGATTTGCTTGAAGACATCTTTGGTGAGTGGAGGTAAGATTTTCCTGTTTCCTGGCAAAGTGCTGCTATTCGTCCCAGTAGTTATTCTCTTTGCTTTGTTAAGTTTATTTTGCAGACGAGTCTGGAGATTGTCGAACTTTTCAGGACTTGTGCCCCCATCCAGAATCACGTGTGGTGTGACTCCACAGTCCTGCAGAGCTTGAAAGAATTGACAGACCTCGTCTTTGAGTCCAGAATAATCTCCACCGTGGCTCTGGTCCAGTGTGGATTGAAAATACAAAAAGTAGTACAGGCTTGAAGCATCAATGACAATATGACTGTTTTTTAATGCAAAATCCTCCAAAATGTTTGCTTCATGAACCAGTTTCTTCAGCTTTGCAACCCCCATGATTTTAGAAAGTGAACAAAGAGGTTCTAGTGTGTTCATCCTAACGCTGCAAAATATATAGAGACCAGATTAACACATGCCCACACTGATGCGACCTGCCTGACCAGTCTGACTTGTCTTTACATGCCAGCATCCTTAAATCAAATGTTTACAGCAGCCAGCTGGACGGACCACAGGCATCCAGGGTGTGAACGACACAGCTTTGTTGAAGAACCTTTGGCAGCAGTTACAGCCTCAAGTCTTTTGGACTTGGGGATTTCCTGCCATTCGGGTCCTTCCCCCAGGATGTGGTGACAAGAACAACTAGAACGGAGATTCTTCAGGTGAACACAGACACAAATACAGAGTCACATTCTGCCGAAACAAAACTTAGTTCAGGTTTAAGGCCTCGAGTCTTTAAATGCACTCAGCCGTGGTCCTTGTCAAAATAAAAGTCTAAAACATCTAGACCAGGGGTCGGCAACCTTTAACACCGAAAGAGCCATTTGATCCGGTTTCCGCAGAAAAGAAAACACTGGGAGCCGCAAATACTTTTTGACATCTAAAATGAATTTATTTATGAACGCATTTATTAAATAGAAAGAAAAAATATTTAAAAAAACAATAACAACTTATTAGTGCTTTGACTACCCTTTTGAAGATGGGCTATGATCTTATCTAAAATGAAGATAACACTGTATATATTGCTTTTTCTTTACACTTTGTATAAACAACTAACGTGTGTTGCTTATGAAATCCACGAAGTGCTACAGAGAAAATTAAATTTTATCTATGTAATGAACACATTTTGAGCATTTTGAATTCTTGAAAAAATAATACAATGTCTGAATGTCACTTTCAAATATTTTAAAAAGCTGAACTTAAATTATCCATGTAGCAAACAAAAGCAAAAAAATGCCGTGAGCTGTCATCCTTATATCGCCTTTGGGCTTTCAGAGCATGTAGCGGAGCCTTGACCTGAATTTAAAAATTAAATTGGGGAAAAAAGCACTGTGTCACTAAAGTTTAGTGACACAGTGCTTTTTTCCCCAATTTGTTGAAATGTCTTGCGACATTTGACCGTTTATTGTTAGACAGTTTTTCTCCACAAATTAGGCATACTGGTAGGCCACTCTCATCAGAGGTAAATGCAAATGAATCTGCCCAGGCATCATTGAATGTTCTATTTTCTTTAGATATTTTTCTTTTCTTACATTTCTCCATACTTGGCCTTGCTGGGGTTGAAAGTCGCGACAAATGGGCGGCGTTTTGGCGGGTATACCGGCTTTCGCGAGTATCACGTTTATTTTGAGCGACGAAAAACAATAAAATATATTTATTCTAATATGTCAAGATCACAATAAAATTTCAATTTAGAACTAAAATATTAAAGAACTAACACAAATAAAATACACTTCAATTAAATGCTTTTTTAATTATTCTTTTTAGCTTTTTTTATAATTTAATTTCCCAAACCACTCAGAGCCGCAGTATGAGGATGAAAGAGCCGCATGCGGCTCCGGAGCCGCGGGTTGCCGACCCCTGATCTAGACCGTCTAATCTGATTGTTTGTACCTGTGGATAGTGATCTGCTGGTCACTGATGTCATGTGGTGTTTGATTTGATGAACAGACCACTTTGTGGAAGCCGATGTGGTTGAGTAAAGACTAACGGCCTCATTCTCTCTGGAATCACACCGATCCCTTAATTGTCTCGTCCACGTGGGGTCTCCGACAGCGGACTGGAGCTCTGAGTTTATGTCCACATTTCCCACTCAGTTACTGATGCCGTCTTCACCCAGAGAACAACACAGGTGCATGTAGCTCTGACGGATTCTGTTCAGTTTCCGTTTACAAAAACAAATCAGAACGTTAAAAGAATTTCTTTAGCGTTTTTTCAAAATTCTTATCACCAATTAAATTGTCATGGAATACAAACATTTCACAGAAACAACGTGAAAAACTTATTTTTTTAAACTGCCAATGGGAATGATCTTTTAATTTGTCCACAAACATGAATTTAGCTCAAACTAGAGTTTTCAAATGTTTTATGTTAGTTTAACCCAAGTTCTCGGTTGGTCCGCGTCCTCCAGTGTCTCTGGGCTGTGAAGGTAAATGAGTTCCTCAGTAATAACCTATAATTCATAATCAACACCAACTTACATTCTCAGTTTTCACACTGCACTCTCACACGTTAGTCTCTCACGAAAACTGACCCCATAAAACCGGAGCAGGTAGGAAGCAGATCACAGAACTCAACTGTTACACACGTGAATATATCATTAAAATGACCATGTGCTTTAAACCCCATTAGAATACTGTGTACAACGTCCGAGGATACCGAGTGTTAGTGTCCGTGGGACAGAGTCTGGGATTCTTCGAACACACCTGTTGTCTGTGGTGACACGTTCGTTCTGCTGTCTGGTGAGTCTGACCACGAAATACAAAAACTGAACCCATCCTGGTGTCAGGATCTTGCTGGAATCAGGCTCATATTCAAACTGAGATTTGTTCGTATTTTCTGTGAATTTGGCCAGTCACATGTTGATGGTGAAACTACGTCTGACCTTGCAGCACAACAACTGCTTCAGCTGTTTCTGCTTCTGCTGAGACTCAGATGTCGGTAAATCCCTGCAATAATCCTCCATGTCTTTCAGCTGCAGACCTCTACGCTCTCCCAGATGCTGCAGCTGCAAAGAGCGGAGCAGATTTAGTTTGACTTTCACTTCTCCCAGGCAGGTTCACTAAAGTTTCTCTTTTACAGAAAGATCAGATGAAGAGTTTGATAGAAATAAAACAAAAAGAAGAGACGGAAACGTGACGGTGAGACGTGTCCTGATTATTTTGTACTGAGCATTTAATCATTCCAGATCTGCTCCTCGGTGGCCCCCACGCAGCAGACGGTGACGCTGATCCACATGAAGACATGATACGACAGGATGTTAACACGAGCCCTTCAGAGAAGATAAACCAGTGGAGAAGGTTTGTGTTTTTTATTTTTGATTCTCATATTTATTCATTAAGTCTGTTTGGTTTCCTCCACACCTTCTGTTCCGGCATATTTAGAAACCACTTGGGTTTCTATATTCCTGAAGTGAAAATTTTAATACAGTATGGAAAGAAATGAAAGTGACCTCGGAGGGATGATTGCTGGCATGAAAGCCGCCGTGACACACCTCACGTTCCTTTCATACCTGGCTGTCTCTTAGCAGCAGTTGTTCTTCTTGGTTGGAACCAAGAATTTGGGTTGATGAAGTTATTAACTCTCTGTCTGTCTGTGTGTGTGTGCGTGTGTGTTTTCATCATTAATGATTACAGCACAATATTTATATTTTATAATATAGGTTGATGTTAGTGTTTTATGATTTGGAAATAAATCAGCAAATGAAGCGTCCACACACGACACGACATATTATGTCTAAAGAAACTCGAGCCTGTGTCAACACGCTACATGTCCCTAAACGTCGCGATAAGCTCAGATAAATCACAGTAGTTGTAAAAGCCGTTAATGGTCTGACTGAAAGCACGTCCATGTCAAGCATGTGGCATTTTGGCACATTTTATGTTCAGATTCTTATCCAGAGGTGGATCTAGTTTGAGGCCTCTTCTTGTAAACCCCTGTGCGTGGAAATTCACGTGTTCTCCTGCCTGTGTATTCGTTACGTGCGTCACAGAACAAACTGTCACCCTGTGAACTGCGTCTGTGATCAACGATCTGAGAGAGTGACAACACAAATAAGTGGATCAAAGCATATTTAATGACGTGCTGGACACATTTGAAGGGCTGCAATTTAATAACGTTTCTGTTTGATTTGTAAATGAGAGGCATCGTGCACACCGGCTGACCCCTCTTCACCACAACAGAATAAAATATAAAGTGTCAAGAAGTCAAATCCAAACAAGTCTAATGAGGAATGACAGAGGTTAAACAAAGAGCTGGTAACGGACGACTTCATGAGTCTGTCCTGGTCTGCATCAGGTGAGTCCCCGAACCGCGAGGCTCAGGACCTCCAGCATGACTCCTGGGGGGAACTCCGGTTGGTCCCACCGGTCACTCAGTTGTTCCAGCGTCTGATTGGTGGAACAGAGGAGCTCCACCACCCAGCGGAGCTCCCCGTCCTCCTGCAGGGGAGGGGGCAGAGACTCTGGGATTTTGGTCTGAGTGTCCCCATTCAGACTGTCCACCTGCAGACACAGAGACATCATTACAGCACGCTGCCATCCTCCTCCTCCTTGTAACCATGGCGATGTAGGTGAGTGAATGCACCCACCAGCTGGTTGAGGACTCTCAGTGTATCAGGACTGCAGGAGGTCAGAAGTTCAGGTAGATCATCAGGCAGAGCTGCAGAGAAAGACACAGACTGATTGTGTTAGACAAATGTCTCCTGTTCATTCTGTCCACATGTTGGATTATTTATCTGAGGCAGATTAGTTTCCTGCACAGAAGCGTCAGTCAGAGATAAGATGGAGGTCAGGACCCATTAGTTTCCATGTTAGGAAGTAAAAAGCATTAAATATGTCATGTAGTTTGGGTTTAACATCAGTCTGATGTCATTCACTCCACAATCTATTTGTTGTATTATGAGACTAATAATTTTGATTACTGCTCTGCCTCTAAGGCTGCTGGGAAATGTAGTTAAGTGCGTTAAGTTGGAGCGGACTCACTGTCCATGGCGCTGATCAGCAGGTGAACTGCATCCTTCTGACAGGTGGAGGTGTTGGAGGTTTTCAGAAGCTCCATGAAGGAAGAGACACACTGTGGACAGTCCGACTCTTCTGTACTGTCCTGATCCCACTGAGGACGAGTGGAGGGACATTAGAACTGTGTCCATTTCACACACTCTGGTGGTCTGCACCACAGAGATGTCAGTAGGGCACAAAATGAGGACATGTCGTAGATTAATTCTGTTTGACATTTTCTGGACGTGGGACCGAGACGTCATTTGACACCAGCTTCTTTCATGTGAACAGCAGGACAGTTTTTCTTTTATTCTACTGTCACTGCAGCTGCTGCAAACTGAAATCGGAGGTTTAATTTGAAATTATCTTACTGTTTTCTCCAGCAGAGTCAGAGCACTTCTGTCCTCCACAAGCTTTCTGAGACGTTCCAGCAGATCCCGACGGGTCGACTCGTGAAGATCTGCCAGCGGCCGCAGGAGCTGATCTTTCATCTTCATCTCTGCAGGAAACAGGCATCATCCCATGTGAGGAAATGAAGGTTCAGTCTAAATGTTCTGCACAGCCGCACCAAGCACATGATTCACTGGAAACGTTTAAATTCTCAGTATCACTCATTCAAGTTCTACAAAAACAGACCTGCGACCACTTGTCGTAGACTCTGACAGGAGTCGTCTGCGTCTGAGAAGATTTTCCACCATCCTGACAGGACACGGTCCACAGGTCAGTTAGAGACACAAATGTCTGTGAGAAATCACTGTAAAACCAACAGAAACACACCTGAGTCATGCTGCCTCACTCTCCTGGTTCTCGGTGGGATCCCTGCACAGGAGACAGACACAGTTATGGACACAGACCCACATCTGGTACTGACCTGATCTGAACCTGGATTCAAACCAAACCACTTTATAAAAGCAGAGCGCGAGTTGGGATCTCGCTCTGCTTTAACCTGAGTTTCTCCTGATCCAGATACAGATCCCATCTAAAAAGCCAGTTGGCAGGAGACAGAGTCTCACCCAGAGTCCCGCCCTCAGTGGTCACTTCCATCAGGCCGTAAGCCAAGGTGCATTCCCCTGGTACGGTGAAGCTGGTCGTGTCCTCAGTGCTGCTCTGAGACAAACACAGCAGCATCAGACTCGCTGGTTCAACAAAGGCTGAACCTAATGTCTCTTTGACGTCTTTGAGTTAAAGACAAACACTCACCGACACAAACAACTTGAAGAAGCTTTTGAACGCCGCTGACACGGAGCCGGCCTTTTGATGGATGCCAACAAATGTCACGGGGCTGGTGTTGAAGACAGTCTGGTCGACGAACGTCAGCTTCTCCGTCTCCTTCACTTCCAGCATGTCCAGCATCTTCTCATTTATCCTCCTGAGGACAGAGACAGGTGGACGGTGAAGGAGGATTTATCTGAGCTCAAGTTATGAAGATTCAGTTTTTCCTAATCATTTCCAGAATTCAGCACAATCATTACTTTAATACAGTGCGTTGATCTTAGCTCATAACTCGAGTTCTGAGTCACTACTTAGACTCAGAACAAGTTCGAAGCGTTGGACGTTGACCCCCCACCAACACCTTGTGTCCCATCTGTGTTTGTTAGGAGCTGACAGGAGCTTCATGTCGTCTGATCTCAGGTTATGATTGGAGCAGGAGTTCTGTGAGATCATCTTCAAAAAGGGAGCTTCACTTAGTTTGCTTTTATAAATATGTAACAAGAACCAGATTTGTCCTGCCTCTGGTTCTTACTTATTCTGTACCATAAGGTTCAACGGGTTCCACTTCAGTTTATCTCATGTTCTTAGTAATTTCCTAGACGTTCTAGAGAAAAGATGAAACCTTCGTAACAGGAAGTCAAACATACTTGTTGGCGCAGGCCTTCCTCAGTTTCACGATGTCCACTGTCTTTTTCTTCAGAGTGAAGGATGAAGCTGCGTCCACAGTGTCCACAGACACTTTGAATTTACTCAAATCGAGTTTAAACTCAGGTGCATCCACCTCTGCTGTCCCACAGATTCCACTTCCGCTGCTGCTGAGAGTTTTGAAGTTCTCCATCACAACTTCCTCTGTGTACGCTGAAAGTATTAACATGAATGAGCACAGCTGACACGCCAGAAAATACTACTTGTGTACTTATACACACCTGGGCAGACGTCTGCATCCTCCAGGAGGTCGAGCAGCGACTGGCCGATGATGGTGTACGTGATCACTGGCCAGATGCTTCTCTTGCTCACTTTGACCAGCGTGAGCGGCTCGATTCTCTCGCACATGTTCTCGTTAGAGATCAGGTCTCCCTGAGCCCCCAGAGCCTTCACCGCTGCTTTAGACGTAGCTGCAAACATCTGGACACCAGCACACAGACCTGAAGAGCAGACTGGGCCTGATCCTGTATTGTGGTCTGTTCATGTTGACCACGTTTCTCATTGTGTCGCTTTTTAAAGTTTACACCACGTTTGGATCTAAAGCTCCGTTTTGGTTTGTCTCTCACACTTTTCAGTCCTAATGTTTGAATCTGATATTTCAGTCAGATCTGATGTTTTTAAGCTGGTGATTCGAGTTTGCGTCCAGCTCTGGTGTGAACTGTATCATGAGTCACGTGATTCAAACAGCATCACCAGCTGCTTCGTGACATCTTTCTTCCAGCAGAAGCTTCTCCAGCAAATCGGAAACTTCCTTGTCTTATTTTCACCAGGCTGAGAAATGTGACACTGAGTCACGACCACAGGCCGTGTTCATCCATTTAAAGATAAAACACGGGTGAAAATGAAAAATCCACTTTGTTCAGACGTCCCTCAACAAACCAGTAGCTACAATCTGTATCTGCTGGTCCATTTGCTGCTGACTGGGAGCGGGTTAAAGCCCCTGTACGACCTCTGTCTGCACGTGCCATCCGGTGTATGTCTTGTTAAAGTTTGGTGAGCAGCTGTAGAAGCTGATTCACTGGATCGAGTGGGACTTTATCTGAGTGAACGGAGCAGAAAGTCTGAGAAAAACTCTGAGGCTGTTTTTAGTTAGACTCACATCCTGAATGTGTGTGATAATCTTTCACTTTGACAGAGTCTGTGCTGTGACAGCAGTTGATCATCAGCTGAAGCAGATAAAAGTCGTCTCTTACCTTTAATCCTCGGCCGTAAACGCAGAAGTGGAAACTGAGGCCCTCCGTTAAAAACACAACATCATGACATCATCTGCACAGGAAGTGACACACACACACACACCCTCCCTGCTTTAAACAGTGCTCAGTCAGAGCGGCTCCACTTTCCTCAGCCCCCATCTGCCCCTCAGTCACAGCATTGCGCAAAGAGAAGCGACGCCAAGTGGAACTTCAGGAAACGTTTGGAGGCGGCTGCTCGTCCTTGTGTTTTAATTTGCCACCACAGTCACAGACTTTCCCGTGAATTCAGCAGAACAAACTCAGATTGGAGAACTGCTAATATATGAAATATATCGGAACTGACACTAGATTCGTGTCTCCCTGTTTAAAGTCGTCAGACGCTGTCAGACTTCACACCCACAGCTGCTCCAAGTGAACAAATCCTCTGTGTAACACACAATGTTACCGGACCAACGGTTGGTTTGTGGATTGTTCAATTATTTTCACAGTACAAATGTAGTTTGAAATGATGCACGTTGAGTTTTATTTAGTTTTTCATGCCGCACATTTGCACATTATTTTCTGCTGCTGTAAGATGGAAGTTTCCCCGGCGGTGGGACGATTAATGGCTCATCTAATCCTAAAAGACAGACAAAGTGGTTCATTATGAACAACGTAAATGTACAGAAGTAAAGTACAGATGGTGATGAATTACCTGTGCATCAGTGTAAGTGACTCATATCTGCTGCAGCCTCCTGTTCTTCGTCTGATCTTCACCAACATCAGCTCCATCCCATAAACTGAGAAAGGCCCGGGTGAAACGATCTGCTTGTAAATTGGTGGACTAACGGGCTGTGACACTGCTGATCCGTCACCCTGCAACAGCTCCGAACAAACCTGAACTCAGTTGGACGGAGTGAGACGTCTTCACCTCAGCTGATCCAGTGGAGTAGAAATTTTCAGTTTCCTTAGTCAAATATTACCAGATCTTTAAAGAACTGAAGACAAAGACTGGATGGAGAAGAGCACGTCGATGTTAATGTCGGCTTCCAACTTGTATCTCCCAAACTCGTTTTACTTGCAGACCTTAGGACCCCAGAACCCCTTCTCTCCTACATTCTTTTGGGCCATATAAGCACAAAGTTCTACGGTGATCCTAAGCGTCCTCTAAACGTGTCACACCCTGTGGCTTCTTTGTGACGCCTTTAATAAGTCCGTATGTTGTCTAATTATCTAACCATGTGGCGACTTTCACATCAGGTACATTTTTCTCACCCAAGCTGCTGAAGCGTGTAACACCTTCACACGTCACCTCGCAGACACCCACAAACCAGCATCTGACAGGCTCCGCTGAAGATTTTACCACTGTTCCTAAAAGTCCTGCGTGTGCAGTGACAGCAGTGTTTGCCTGTTTCAGACTAAACCAGGAAACACATTTCTCTTCATTCCACAGGGACAGCTGATGTTTGCCGTTCAACTCCGACCAACCGGCGACAAACGACAAACCACATCCCCACACACACAAGATGACAGAACCAACAAATGTCCGTCAGCAGGTTTACTTCGGAAGAAAATGCTTCATTATGCCGTTGTGTCTTGAGGACATCAAGACACAACAGAAAGAAGAAGCTGATGCTACTGAGAGAGAGAGGACGAAGACAACTGAACATCCAGAGAGTGATGAGAGGACGTGGGCAATGAGAGACAGATCCTGGATCCTCAGCTAAAATGGACAAACGAGTGTTCGTTTAAAAGCTAAAGACGATGAAATATGTGTGTGTGCCTATTTATTGTCTGGGCTTTTACTGACACAAACTAAATACAAATTGAGAGGAACACAAACATGATCACAGACAGAGGAGGAGGAGGAGGTGACGGTGAAGAGTTTCTATGCAACCGTGTGACCACAGAATCCGCCACATGTGCCGATGATAAGCTCTGAGCACCGACTCCTCTCGGCTCTTTCTGCCTCCTCAGCATCACACAGCTTCCTGAGACAGCGACAGGTAAGAGCAGTTTCAAACAGGAAGGACGAAGAGAAACAGGTTTTTAAAAGGACTAAAAATTTAAAACCAAAGGCTTCATGTTGTTTTCTGCATTTGTTGAATCAGAAATCTCCCTGATCATTTGGTCCTGTGGTACCAGCTCCAACAGGACAAACAGAAATCCGTTTATTGTCTGAACACAGTATGTTCTGTAGTGGGTTCGATGGGTGAGGACTGGCTGGGTTTAGTGTGCGGAGCCTCGGTTTCACCGTTAGCACATAGAACTCACGTCAGTGTTGCTCTGAAAACGTCTTTGATGCAATAAGGAAGAAGTTTGAAATGGGAGCAGTCAAATGATAAGTCTGATGGACATACGACGATTTTTTATATGATAAAATCCCCCAGATTTTACAAAATGTAGTAAAATCTCAAATGTGTGATTTGCTGCCGTGACACCGATCACGGCACGTTACAGTCTGATCCTGCAACACCAAGTGGATCAAATATTTCAGTCCAAGGTCCAGAACAATTCCAACATCAGAGGCTCAGGTGACAGGTGAGCTGGGTATAAAGGGGAAGGATTGATCCCAGCATTAGGCCCAGTCTTGTAAAACGTCTGCGATACTGCAGCTGAGAACCTCTGCAGGTGGAGGTGGACAAAGAAAATGGATAAGGACTGAATAACGTCTCCGCTGTCCTGAGATCTGGTTACTAACAGTCATACAAATGTCTCTCAAGTATTTTTAAAAAACGTTTAATATTCGTGACTGACATCAACTGCACAGTAACAGTGTGAGCTCTACGGTTCTCCATCCAGGATCTCGCCATAAAACTAAACCTGAGATTTTCTGTTGTCAGGTGATGGATTGATGGATTTTACGGGGCACAAACAGGTTCGTGGTTGAAATCAGCAAGTACTCAAATCCAAGTACTGATAGTCAGTGAACAAGTGTTCAAAGCATCCAGCTCCGTCTTTGCAAACAATCGTGGTTCATCAGCTTGTGCTAAACATCATGAGTTAATTGTCAGTCAGCTCAGAAAGATAATAAAGATAATCCTGTGAAGTGATTTCGAGACTTCAGAGAAATCTCAGTGTGCCGAGGCCAAGGCCTGAAGACCCGAGGCAGCACTGGATGACAAACCCTCGTAACCATCGTTGGTATTTATTCAGCTGGTGTTTAGTGAGGTTCACGTGTAAAGAAGCAGATAAATGCAGAGATTTTATTAATGTAGTTAAATGTTCACATGTGCAGCTGTTTCCAGTGAGATGGGAGGAAACCGCAGCACAGCTTCTGCTACGAGTGCAGCTCTTTGAGCCACTTCCTTCTCGTTGGCACATTTAAAAACCAGGTCTTTGCAAAACATGTTGATACAGTGAATGTAGCACAGGAAGTCAGCGTTTGGCACAGACCACCATGTTATTTCAGCACAGTGAGATCCATTGTTCCTCTGCACGCACACATAAATGTGCCGCTGTGTAGCGATGAGGTGACAGTTATGATGATCTGAGATGATTAAAGAAACTGTAACAAAAATAATCACAGCTGCTGCTGCTGTCGGTTTAAAATCACTCGTGCTCTTTTCCATCAGCTTTTATCTGCTGGTTCCCACTAAATGATTTTTATTCCGAGAGTAAAAATACGTGTTGGATGGAATAAGAGACAGATCCAACTCATTCCTTTTTATGACTTTTATGACGTTTAATCTGGGATATGACTGCTGCATGTACTCAAGTTACACATACTGTGTGGTTTTAAAGGAAGGCACAGCTGTGCTCCGGCTGAAGCTCTCAGATTTAGAATATTGCTGGGGTTTGTTTTGTGGTGAAATGTTGCTGCTCTTACTTACACTCTACACTGTGTTGCTTTGTGAAAACTTTACTGATTTTGTAAAATCAACATGAAGTGAAGTGAAGTCAGAATCTGTTTCCAGGAAAAACGTGATTAAAAAATACCGTGACGTGTTGGACATTTTCCAGTCTCCTACTAACGTTGTTCTCAACTCACCCAGGCACCAGGACCAGGCATCATCACACCTGTGTACCAGACCCCATCATGTGAGTACCCACAATGCACTTCAGCAAGATATGAGCCAATGCAGAGTTTTTGTCCTACGTTAGTTTTTTTAAATCACTACAACATCTATAACATCAAAATAAATGGAAATACGTGGTAAGTTAAGGGACAGCGGCAGTTAAAATGGGAAACATTTATTTAGTGATGATGGATAAAAACTGATTTTGCTTGATCTGCATAAATCCCCCTACACGACTGTGCGGCGTGATTGACTGTGATGCCTTAAGTACCAGATCACTTTTTCTGGTTACTGGTTACTTCCAGACTAAAAGTTCCCTTCAGTCGTGTGTGACAGTTCAGCGTCCTCAGTCTGTGCACACTGTTCACTGCTGCAAACATCTACATGAGGATGTTACCGACTCTCCTGCAGAGTTACTTTCCCTTCACACTTCCTGTACTTGCTGAACTGCAGATCGTGCAAAACTTAATCTAAAACAGATGCTCAGTGGGAGCTTCGGGCTTCATGACTTGTTGGTAGTAGAGTCAGACGGTGCACTCAGTGTTTTGTAGCCTGTTGGCCTGTGGATACACTTGAATGATTCTTGCTGCCTGCAAAGTGACTCTGCAGCAGACCTGTCTAAAGCTGGTTAGCCAGACGTCCCAGGCCTTGGACACCTCCCTAGGAGGTTCACCCCTGTCAGGTGTGCATGACCTTTCTGCCAGACTTCATGGAAGGCACCTGAGAGTGCCTGAGTAGAGCAGGTGCCCTGTGGACCTCTTTCATCCGTCAATAGCTACAGCTCTGTAAGATAAACGGCAACAGCGTCCATCTTCATCTTTTAATGGCCCTATGCAATAGCAGTAACAAGAGTCTTATAGACACGTGCCTTCATAGGTTATGAATATCCAGACTCACCTGGTCATTGCAGGTGCTTGTGAATTTCTAATTGGGATAAATAAACTCCATCTATCCTATCTCGGTGCCATTCTGGTGCCCCTGTCACCACCACCTGTTAGATTCACAGCCAAGACCAGCATTAGTGTCAGAAAGCTGTGCAGCAATGGTTGGGGAAAGACTCCCATTTTGCTGAGTGTCTCTCACTGGTGGTCAAACTACTTTTTTGCAGTTGCCCATGATTCTTGATGTTTAGCCATTTTGTAGGTGTGTCGGGCCTTCTTTTAGTGAGCCAAGTCTAAGCCTAAAGGCGGCCTTACTCTGAGATTCCAGATGCTAATCGATTGCCTCTGCTGTTTAATGGGATTTCTTGATTCCCAGAATATCTACATGCTGTTGTTAACGTACCCGCCTTTAGGGAAAATACAACTGCAACTGGAATTTTTGGGTTTGATCTTTCACAGAAAATAATCCGTTTATGATGTGCTAAAACAAGTATTTCCTGTTTTCTGTTTTTGTGCAGGTTCAGCAAAAATTTGACCAAGAACACAAAATATGGGGACATCATCTCGAAAAGTGTTCGGGTCCCTTCAGGGTCTCCTGTCGTCTACCAGCTGACACCGAAGAAAAAGAAGTTTGGAACATTGACAAGAATGACGGTTGGTGAAAGAAGTGCGAGCAAGAAAAACAAAACCATCTTACTCGTGGGTGAAACGGGAGCAGGAAAATCCACTCTGGTTAACACTTTGTTCAACTTCACCATGGGAGTGACCTGGAAAGACAAAATCTGGTTTGAGATCGTAGAAGAGGAGAAGAAACAACAGCGTGAAAGTCGGACATCAGATGTGATCATGTACGAGATCTTTGACTTTCAAGAGAAAACTTTGCCCTTCTCTCTGACTATCATCGATACTCCTGGATATGGAGACACCAGAGGGATTGAATATGACAACAGGGTCAGTCAGAGATTATTGGACTTGTTTCACTCAGAGGAAGGAGTTCATGAAATTAACGCAGTGTGTCTGGTGATGAAGGCGAGTGAGAATCGACTGAGCGACCGACTGAAATACATTTTTGATTCAGTGGTGTCTCTGTTTGGAAAAGACCTGGAGGAGAACATCGTAGCTCTGATCACACACTCAGATGGAACGACACCAATCAACGTTCTAAAAGCTCTCGACGCCTCGAAGATTAAATGTCCCAAAAACGAGAAGAATCAGCCTATTCACTTCCTGTTCAACAACTGTCAAAACTCAGAGAGAACAGAGGAGACTAAGGTTGGTTTGAAGAATGCGTGGATAGTAACCGCGAGGGGAGTGGCTGAATTTACAGAATATCTGGAAACATCTACACCTCAAAAACTGATGACAACAGTTGAAGTGTTGAAGACCCGTGTCGGACTGACAGCCTGCATCCAAAACCTGCAAGACAGAATCGAGCTGATCGACGGAAAACAGAACGAGATCCAACAGATTCAAGGAGTTCTGAGAAATCAGGAACAAGAGATGAAGAAGAACGAGAAGTTTACTGTGGAGGTGGATGAGGTCTACAAAGTGAAAGAAGACATCAAAGGTGGGATGTGGTTGGTGTTTTATGAAGGAGCCGTCTGCTGTAACGTCTGTGAGGAGAACTGTCACTATCCTGGATGCACAAAGGCCTGGTATCCTGAACACTCTGAGGTCATTAGCAATGGCCACTGCACCGTTTGTACTGGGAAGTGTCCTGCATCGGATCATGTGAAAGAACAGAAGAGGTTTGTGACCAAGACCAGGAAGGTTCAGAAGACTGAAGACGAAATGAAAGAGAAGTATGAAAAGAACAAGTCCGAGACAGAGAAGACTGGGAATCTTCTGGAAAATCTAGAAAAGGAAATGAAAGACCTGACGGCCGAGAAGAATCAGCTGCTGGAAGAGGCGTACCAACATGTTGTTAAACTGGAGCAGATCACCCTGAATGTCGAGTCACTGTCCACTTACGTCAACCTGGACTTCCTGACTGAGAAGATGAAGGAGAAAGGAGACACGGGAAAGGTCCAGAAACTGGAGGAGGTGAAAAGTCGAGTGGATAAAGGGACCAGAGCAGGACTGTGAACTCAGACCAGTGACGTGGTTCATTCTGACCCGTCAATTGTCGTCACTTTGTCAACGAAAAAATAACCACATTACAAAAAATGTTTGTTAGAAGTTAAAATTCTGCATCGACAGTGTCGTGTTAGAAAAAAACTCAGAAGTTTCGCCAGAAGCTGAAAATAAAGTATCGAGTGTCAAGCAAAAGTATGCAACGCCACAAAATGTGTTTTGTTTTATATGTTACATAAGTTTATCATTATCACTGATTTACAAGCTTTTTCCTGTTGAAGATGTTTAAGATGAAATTAATAAAATAATAAAACAAGTTTACAGACACGAAGTGATCAGTGACCTGCTGAGGTATAAACACATTCGTATTAATCAGCCCTTACTACAGTGCACATGAACGTCTGATTCGGACAGCACATAAAGTTAAGCGTCATCAGCAAAGCTGTGGAAGGAAACGCACGTCTCCTTATGACGCCACCCAGAGGTAACCTGTCTGCTTGACAGATGTAAAAACCTAAGGTTGCTCTAAGGTTCTTTAAAAGACTCTGATGGAGCTAATAAAACCAAGTTTACAAGCAAGTGATCACTGACCTGCTGCATGTATAAACACATATTCTTATTAATCAGAAAAATCTGCAAAGCACATGTGAACATGGTCTCTGATTACTTGAGTGACATGCCTGATTAATAGTAGTCTTGTTAACATTTGAATTTTGTCTGTTAATATTTATTATCAGCAGGATCCAGATGCTTCATCACAGTCTGGTTAAACTTGTTCAGCTGAACCTGCCAGATGGTGAATTCCAAGTGGATCTTCAGGTGATGTAGTGGTTGTCATCTGCAGGTGCTGCAAACTGAATCCTGCTGCTCAGCTCATCTCCAACAGTCCAAACTGACTGTGTCCATGTGTGGACAGGAAGTGTGGAGCTCGGACTTGGAGGGGCGATGCCACATTTAGTCGTTTGTTAGACGCTTTTATCCAAGTGAGACACAAGGCAGCAAAAGTCCAAGTCCAGGAGGAAACATCAAAGCAAAGTGCTGTCAAAGAAGAGTTTGTGTTTCATGTAAGAACGAGAACGTTTTCTTCTTTTAAAACTGCATAGGAAGATGTGGAAGAGTTCGGTTATGGAAATACTGATCGTCGTTCCACCATCGTGGGATCACCGAGGAGTTTTCCTTGTGGTGCTGGACCAGCAGACGTTTTGTGGGAACACACCTTCCCCTCATACTGACTCAGTCTCAGTAAAGACGCTTCATCCTGTTTCTATTTGTCTCAAACTTTGTTTTGACATTGATTTAACAGCATAAACTGCAGGTATGAAGTCAGATACTTTTTATGATGTGTAGCATTTTTAACCTGAACAAATAAAGTCTTTTCTGTCTTTGTTACAAAGAGAGAAAGACTGTTTATGTTGAAGTATGGATCATTTTCAGTAAATTGTCTTTGAATAAATATTGACATATTTATGCCTGAACATTCAGAGGATTGGCCGGACTAAGATGACGTGGAAGCTGTTATGACGCCAAAAGGCTGAATGAAAAATGAAGGTGACTTTGATGGTTTTAACGTTTCGATCAGAGATTGTCTCGTTTTGGAGGTTGAGGACATTGTTAATGAATCGGTGTATTAGCCTGAGTGCTAACCACATGCTACGAAAAAAAAGAAAAAACATATTGAAAATATAAATTTTCATGCCTCAGCTCAGTTAATCAAAATATCCAAATACCGTATGAATAGTAAAATAATAATCATGTCTACACTGCGCATTTCATGTGGTTATTCCAAAGGAAGATGTAGGTTTAGACGTGATTATTTAAACGTTTCAGATGTAAAATGTAAAATTCACGGTTAAAATGTTGCGGGACGTTTTGAGGCGATAACGGAGGATTTTATTTTGTTAACGGAAGTGGATGGTGGGCGGAGTTCGGAGCAAACGGTTCGTGAGGCGCAGACCCGCTGACCCGGCTCCAGTGGTGCTGCCCGGGACCTGGAGCCGCCGGACAGACGGAGAAAAGGTGTCACGCTTTGATTTGGCGAATGTTTTTGCTTTTATCATTTCGAGCTTTTGATAAAAGGACAGTCGGTGTTTGGGACGATTTGTTTGATGTTTGAGGACATTTTATTTTTCTCAAAGACAAATAGAAATATGTAAGTTACGTGTCGATTTTTATTTTGCTGTGTGGTGTTATAATCTGAGGGAGATATCCCAGTATGAACGGGTTTCCAGGTGAACGATTGTTCAGGGGTGTTAGACAGAATTTAACCTGCAGCTTTTCAAAATATTCACTAATATTTTAATGCTGCAGATCCAAAGTCATGTTTCTCTCACTCCTATTCATTTTTCCATCTTTGACCTTAACCTCTTTTTCCTGTGAGCAGTGGCTTGGTTCATTTCCTGATCCCTTGTTGCTCCTCTGGGTGTTTTTCTCATCATAGAGAGAAGTGGAAGCGTCGAGGATCGTTCCCGTCTGGGAGGAAACCGGAACTCGCCCAGTGCTGCTCCGGCTTCCGTCGGCCAGCGGAGAGGCGGCAGCACAGCCAGTAAGAATTTGATGAAGGAGTTTTTCACATCACCCAAAACAAAAATTCAAATTGATTGAATTACTTGGATTTATCACCCAGGAGTGTTTTACAATACGATACAGCTTATTGTTCATTTTTACTGAAATTAATCTTGCATACCAAGGCCCACTCCATAAAAAAGACAATAGAGCAAACATTAAATAAAAGGTACACCTGTACAATCAAATGTTTGAAGTGTGAAAATGAACAGACTTCATCGTCCAGTCAGCTGATCAGTGTGAGAAAATTGTTGTTGAGCTTGATGTGATGAAGACGGAACTCAGAGATTTCAAAGAAAAAAACACCTAAACTCCAAAGTCACGCGTTGTGTTTTGAATAATTTCATCCTTTTCCTGCTGTTTTTATTCATGCGTGTGTGATTCACCAGGCAAGTAAAATTCAGTGCTTTCACTTCACCGTCATTTCTTACAGCGTTGTCGTGTTTTGGATACACATAATCACACTGGTGAAGCTGATAAATACATGTATTTCTGAAGATGATTCTTCCTTTTAACTTTGAGTTTGTCAATGAAAATAAATTGATAAAATAGATTATTCCGTTTTCAGTCTTCAGTAAAAGTGTGTAAATACGTCTTTGTTTGTTTCCGTGTCCACATTTATTAAAATATGACTCTTTAATTGTGTACAACTGTACCGTATGTATTCTTCTGGAGACATTAAAAAGCAAATGTTCATATTCAAATCATTGTGTTATAGAAATATCCTCTGGATGGAACAGGTTTGTCCTCCAGTGCCGCAGCGAGGAACCTCTGAGTCATTCTGGACCCGGGTTTGTCCTTTACCTCACACACAAGCAAATCTTTCAAACTGCTTCCCAACAACATCCACATTGTCCAAATTAGTAGCGTCCGGTCTTTGTTCGTTCAAGGTTGGACGGCTGCAATTCAGCACTGTGTGACTCACTGCTGTGTGTGTGTGTGTGTGTGTGTGTGTGTGTGTGTTTCCCTTCTGGTTTTAAAACAGAAAAACTAAATAATGACACAATTTGTTTTTCAATTTGGGTTTTAATTTTTCATTAATTCCTAGTTACATTCTTTGATTCTTGAATCTTATACTGAACATGATAGCATGAACCCCCACAGATTATTGCATCTCAGAACCATGTTGTCTCAGGTATTAATGTGTCATAAAGCCATGTTTCTTTACGTCGGGTGAAAGGTGAAAGGTGAAAGTGACCAACCAAAGGTACTTGAATGGTTTCACGAATTCCCTTGAACAAAGACGAACCTTCCCTGTGAGAAAACGCCTGCTAACAGCTGTAGAACACACTCGAGTTGGGAATGTAAAATGTTGCTCTTCTCGTTTTCTGGGACTTTACGCCGAGGGAAGAGTGAAAACAGTTTCTAAGACACACGATTGACATTTGGTTTGATAGTTGTAGCAGTTCCGGTTTGTTAATGCGCAACTTTAGTCACTTTCTGAATTGCTGCTATTTCAGCAGTTTTCATTCTGCTGCTGATTGTCGAGTTTGTCTGTGCCACAGACTTTTGTTGTTGTCCAAAAACGATTCAACCGTTCGTTTAGAAAATGAGCGAAATTATCCTTTAAAACCCTTAAGATCAAAATAACGTGTGTGATGAAGGTGGAGGAAGAAACTGCGTCTCCTCTTCTTCTCGCTCGGCCATCAGCTGCAGTTGGAGGTGCACAGACTCGGATGTTGGTGAGGTCGCAGCTGATGGTCAGGTGACAGATAATCGCACTGACGCTGTTTTATACATCCACAACGTTAACGATTCAACCCATGTTTCATGTGACTGAATCTCGAAGCTGCTGTGTTTCCTGCTCTGATTGTTTTGCTGTTTCATGTGATGATGTGATTTCTGAGAATTCAGAGCAGGAGTGAAACTCAAAGTTTACAGAGCAGATGGATAAAGTTCCATCAGCTGCTTCACCTGTTCTGCTTCTCCGAACAGGTGAGGACGACGTCTGGCTACACTGATCCACAGCAGGACGGATGCCAACAAACCGTGAGTATTTATTACAAAGTTTCAAAAACAACGTTTTTCTTTCACTACTGCAAAACAATCACTTGTTCATGTTTCATCCTTCCATCCAAAAACTAAAACTTTCAGACTGAAGCTGGACCCAGTCAAAGCGTTGACACCGACTGGACAGAGCAAACGACGGACCCAGGATGGACCCGCTGCATAAACTGTCTCAACGTACAGCTTCGTTCTTTGGCCTACTTAATGTCAGCGTACAAAGGATGAAGAAAATTGTCGCCGACCTTCGAAGGATTTGGGCCGAGAACAAACGTCTTGACGGACGTTTTGCTACCACAGTAGGAAAAACTGCAGCGGTAGTTGGACTGGTGGTGGTTGCAGCTCTGTGCACAAATGTGACCGGTGCAGTGGTGGCAGCGGTAATTGGGATTGTTGCTGCTGCACGTTTCTTTAAGGCATCGCCAGCACCGTGTCGTGCAACGGACGTACGACAATTAACTGAAGAGTTCACAGAGATCACCTGCACCCTGAGGAAGGACGTTTCACATATAAAGGAGCTGTGTGAAAAGCTGCTGCACTCGCAAAATGAATCCAACAGTAACGTTGAAAACCTGAGCAACATCACGGCCAACGTGCTGAAAGTAGCTGCAGCTCTAAGAACATCGTCGTCTGTAGCCGAGGTTAAGGACGTGGCTGATGAGTATGAATCTGCCGTCTGTGAGTTTGAAAAGCTGCTGTCACAAATCAAATCATTTGGTTAATTTCTTGTATAAGATACTGAGATGTTACAGTTACAACAGATTCTAATTCAGTCTGACATGTTAGAAATGAATCTTAATGGGGGATGGAAATATGACATTAAATCTGCAGGAGGAGGAACCTGCAACAGTTATGATCTTGGCTTATTTTGGCTTGTTTTTTCCAGCAGCTTCACTTCCTGCCCAGGACTTTTTTTTGTAGTTTTTGCCTCGTTCCATTGTTGGTTCTCCGAGCTTCACCAGGCGTTTCCCACTCTGATTGTTTCCATCTGTTCTCTGGTCAGTTTAAACCAGTTAGTGGGACTGATAAATGGTTCCTAGGTTATTTCCTGCTTGTTTACTTTTATTTACTGTGTTTTTGTTATAATAAACCCCTTAATTTTGGCCTTATAATAATAACGGACCATCTGTAGAGACTGTCTACAGCAAGCGGTGCTGGACCAAGGCCAGGAGGATAGAGAAAGACCCCAACCATCCCAACAATGTAAGGAAGAATATCCACGACATTCTGTTATTATTCCATCGTTGTATTTCTTACTGTATATTTTACTCTCACCTGCTGTATGTCTCTTACACACTTTATTTAGTTTTGGTATTTAGGATTTACAGTATATTCATGTATATACATATAGATATGTATATATGGGTGTGTGCATGTGGACATGCAATTTTACATTGTGTATATCTTATAGATTTTTATTTTATATATTTTACTACATATATTGCATTTTATTCCGTATTTTTGGATGGAAAGATGAAACATGAACAAGTGATTGTTTTGCAGTAGTGAAACAAAAACTTTGTCGCATAAAGTATTTCACTGCGGGTCGTACTTTGTATGATTGTGTATGTGACAAATAAAATTTGCATTTAAACTACTGAAGTTAAGATGTGCTTGATTAACATTAAGAGCCATCGCTTCAACCCTTAGGAACGGGATGTTTTATTACTTGGACAAAGAGAATCAATTTCTGCTTTTATGGATGCCTCACCGCAACAGAACAAACACTAGACACTGGAGCTTTATTACTTATTTGAGCTGGTGTGGGCCAAACAAACAGAGCGAGGCTGCTCGTAAAGGCTGGTTGGTTTTGATCTGATTCCAGTCCGACTCTGAGGTTACAGTGACACAGGAGCGTGTACTGCAATGACGATCTGTGTTGTGCTGTGGCAAAAAAAAGATTCAGGAAACAATGTGAATTATTTAGAACTCCATTTATTGGCCCTTGTGTCTGCAGTATGAATGTGCAACCACGTGGACCACAGGATCAGCAAAGGAATTAAAGCTCTGTGGCACCCACTGACCGACCAGCACTTGATCCTGCCCACAGACAGCAGCTCTTCCTCACTGTTACTTGTTCAAACAGTTTACCTAGAGAAATAAGCATCCAGTCCCTGCTCACTTAACTCCTGCTGGGAAAAGAAACAAGAATCTGGTAAATCAGAAACCAAACCACACTTCTTCTTCACAAAGGGATGAACTTATGCATGATTATGATTTTATGCAAAGGAACACACAAAGTTGCTAAACCCATTCCCTGTACTAACACACAATCCCCAGTATCTGTTTCCTGAGAAAATGGAAGTACAGACTGTAGGATAAAAGAATCCTTTGCGCCAGTATCCCATCCCAAGATTTTCACCGCCACTTTAAGATCATTATAAGGGAGAGACACAAATCTATCTGAGACAAATGGGTTTGTCAAAATGCGTTTGATATAAGTAGAAACCTCAGGTGGAAGAGAATCCTTGAACTGCTCCAGCACCATAAGATTAGACAAGTCCCCATAAGTGGTCACCTCTAGAGCAGAGCAAAGTTTTTCCAAGATCCACTGCTGATAGGCCTCTGGTACCGACTCATAGGCTTTCAAAACTGCATCCTTAACAATTGAATATGACCAACTATCAGCTGCCGTGAGCGCTGAATGTGCCTCTTGTGCCTTACATATGAAAACCAGCCTCCGGCCGACCTCTCGCGTGGACAACTCTTTCAAAAAGTGAGAAAAGTGTCTGGGTCACGCTCATCAAATTGTGGGATCAAATGCAAGTTACCAACCACATCAAACTTTTTCAGCCCATGTGAGACGAAGGCTTCAGACTCATCCCAACACTCAGTGCCAATGCTACTTATTAATTTAGTCTGGGGATGGAGCTCCGCAGCCCTAACCCCAACCCCTTGCCTGGGCTGAGACCTCGATATAAAACTGGTGATAAGCATTCCTTTCACGATGAATGGAATGGATGAAGATGATGGTTATCCATCAAAGCTACGTGTCAAAACCCCCTAATAATTTACCCGTTTCGATCCAAACAAAACTGTTCCAAGTCTAATTTTTGCTTTTCAAAAGTTTGCTTTATCCTTTCCTTTTCTATACCTAATTTTTCTCTTTACATTTGTAGCAATAAAAGTTCTTTTTGTTAAATAGTTGTATGAAAGAGCAACTTTTAAAAATTTGTTGAGCATTATAGAGTTGATGTTGAAGAAAAAGGACTGAAGGGTGAGGATAGGGGTGCTGACGGCTACTTTAGTGGAAAGGGGTATTTTGCCTGTTGAATTACAGAGTTCAGGTGAAAGTACCTGGGAGCTGAACAAAACCTGCAATATATGCGAGGACTATCCCAGGACAGTGTAGATCCCCGAAAATATAACACTTTTCTACCTGTTGGTACTTAAAGCCCTTTACACTGCTTCTTATCAATGAATCAACACTCTCACCAGGTCCAATCTGCCTCAAAAATTATAAGACTGCCAAAAAGCTCAACCCCAGAAAATCTGCCCCACGGAAAAAGGAAAATTGCACAAGAAACTGTCAACACTCAATCCAACCTGCACCCAGTCAAATGCTGCTTCCTACAAACAACAAGCCAAATGTGGCCTCCCAAAACTAGTACTACTCCTTCTCTTTAGTCGTTTCCCATCAGGGGTCGCCACAGTGAATCATCCTTTTCCACTTCACTCTGTCCTGGGCATCTTCCTCTCTGACACCAGCTAACCTCATGTCCTCTGTTAGAACATCCATATATCTCCTCCTTGGTCGTCCTCTCGCCCTCTTGCCTGGCAGCTCCATCTCCAACATCCTTTACCATTATATTCTAGTTGATTGGGACTCGTTGTCGTTTCACCTGTGGTCTGAAGTTTGGTTTTGTGTTCTCTCGTGGTTCCTGTCTGCCCTGGTTACCAACTCTGCCTGCTTCTTCTTTGTCTCCCCCCATGACCCACTCTGTTTGCTGGCACCTTTCAGCTTGGACCCATTCAGATCCACACACTCATCATTAGAATCGTTTTCAGGCCAGGTCATATGTGAATTTCTTTTGGATTATTGTTCTGTTTTTTTTAACTTAGCCTTTCAGTAGCTATTACCTTGTGTTGCCTGTGTTGTCACCCTTTCGTCCCTGATATTTTTAGCCGCCTTTTGTTCTCCTCCCTTTTTTTTCCTGGTCTCAGTTTCATGTTGGGTTCCTGTAGTTTATGTGTTGTAGTGGTTCTTCTACATATCTAGTCAATCTAGGTACGTGTAAAGGTCTGTTCTCTCCTTCCCTTTTGGTTTCTGAATAAAGTTCAACACGTTTATACTCGTCCCGTTGCCTTTTTGGGTCCACTCAAATACATCCAAACCTGACAAATAGATTTGTTTTGATGTGATGTTTGATATATTTCTATATCTTGTATTTTGTAATTTTTCAATTGCTATTTTTACAGTGAAACACCTTACAGAGACCAAATATCATCCCGCCTGTTAATCCACACCATATCAAAGGACCAGTCATCACCATGTGAGGAATAAATATTAATCTAAAACTTAATCTAATGTTCAACACTAAATAGAAAAACAGTGCTGATGACAGATAAACTACAAACACAGTGCAAAACACTCACAATTACAAAAAGTTTAATTAATCTTTGACTACATGTTTAAATAAATAAAAGATTTTATTCTTCTTATTGTGTATTTGAAAAGGGCCAAATAAAGTTGTATAAGTGATCATTTTACATTAAAGTCAACATATACAGTATGTCTATATGATGTCATCATTAGACAAAGAGTGTTGGACTTGTTTCGCTCAGAGGACGGAGTTCAAGAAATTGAAGCAGTGGGTCTAGTGTTGAAGGCGAGTGAGAATCGAGTGAGTGACCGACTGAGGTACATGTTTGATTCAGTCCTGTCTCTGTTTGGTAAAGACATTGAGGACAGGATTGTAGCTCTGATCACACATTCAGATGGAAAAACGCCTACAAAAGCTCTCAAAGTGGCAAAACTTAAATGTGCTAAAACTGAGATGAATCAGCCTGTTCACTTCCTGTTTGAAAACTGCCAGACCAAACTAAGAACATCGGAAAATAAGGCTGATTTAGAAAAAACATGGGACCTAACAATGAAAGAAATGACTAACATTGAGAATCTTCCTGGAAAACTCCACACCTAAAAGCATGAAGACAACAACTGAAGTTATGAACAAACCCATCACTCTGACAGCCTGCATCTACAACCTGCAAGACAGAATCGAGCTGATCAACCTGAAACAGAAAGCAATTCAACAGACTCACGAAGGTCTGAAGAAATATGAAAAAGAGATGAAGAAGAATGAGACGTTCACTGTAGAGGATGATGAGGTCTACAAAGAGAAGGAAACTGTTGATGGTGGAAAGTGGTGGCTAACATTTTTCAAAGAAGCCGTCTGCTGTAAAGTCTGTGAGGAGAACTGTCACTATCCTGGATGTACCATGGCCTGGTATCCTGAACACTGTGAGGTCATAAATAATGGCCACTGCACCGTTTGAACCAATAAATGTCCTGTATCAGATCATGTGAAAGAACAGAATAGGTTTGTGACCAAGACCAGGAAGGTTCAGAAGACTGAAGATGAAGTGAAAGAGAAGTATGAAAAGAACAAGTCCGAGACAGAGAAGACAGGGAATCTTCTGGAAAATCTAGAAAAGGAAATGAAAGACCTGACGGCCGAGAAGAATCAGCTGCTGGAAGAGGCGTACCAACATGTTGTTAAACTGGATGCAGATCACCCTGAATGTTGAGTCACTGTCCACTTACGTCAACCTGGACTTCCTGATTGAGAAGATGAAGGAGAAAGGAGACACGGGAAAGGTCCAGAAACTGGAGGAGGTGAAAAGTCGAGTGGATGAAGGAAACACAGATAGAATGAAATCTATATGTACTAAACTGACTGGAAAACTGTAGTGAACACCAGAGCATCAAAAACACACAGGGCTGCAGGGAACCGATTTTGACAACTGACCTTCAACATTCCTCGCTCCTCTTGGAGGAAGGTTGAAGGTCAGAGTCTTTCCAAAAAATTGACACTTCTAAATGTCAAATACTGTGTTTGGCTTTTGACACCTAGATGCATGTGGAGCCTGCTAATGTAAAAACCCTCTTTTCCCAAATGACTCTGAGTCTTTATCTGATTTTAACCCAGGCTTCTTTTTACTTAACCTGCAGAATATTTTCACATGATGCTTTTGTCTGAATATATGTTTATGTATTATGATAAGTATGAATCTGCGGAATTTGAAAAGCTGTTGTCACAACTCAAATCATTTGGATCATTTACTGTATAAGATACTGAGGTGATAGAATTATAATAGATTATAGTTGAGTCTGTTCTATAGTTCAGACGTGTTAGAATCTCAATGGGTGATGGAATGGTGACACTGAAAAAACAGAAGAATGAACAATCTGCTCTATCATCTGGTTCATAGCTGCCCTGTTAAGTTCACATTAACTTTGTGTTATTAGTTAGTAAAGCAGAGTAATTTCAGCGAGGACTTTTCCTTGTTAAAGACATTTCCTGTTTTTTTGTGAATTGAACTGTAATCCAGTGTGTATCTGTAGCTGAGCAAGTCCTCTTTTTTTTTATTTATTATGAACATTCTCAAAACTTGTGTGTTGAAGTACATAAATTCCACCACATTTGGATTGTGTTCAAACAAGCTGAAATGAGTTTAATAAAGGTCACTGTGGATAAAGTGTGTGACAGACGTGTTGTTTATGTCCTGTGATGGAAATCCCAACAGTAAATGGAAAACTTACTTGTTGGTGATGAGACTTTTCTGTGTGAATGTTGAGAAAAACACGTTGCAGGTATGTGACATTTTTCCATTTGTTTTTAAAGACATTTTTTGCTTTGAGATATTGTATTTTTTGACATCGTGCCATCTTTCACAGACCATTTGATTTGGTCCAAGACAGTATTTAATTTTATTTGACATTTAAATATAATGTTCTTGTGCAACTAAACCAGCGTCCAGCTAACTGGGACATCATCACGTGAGTGGTGAGTCTGTGGATCATGTTCTAAAGTCTGAATCCACAGTACTGGTGTGTTGAGTCCTCACTTGGGACACATGTTCTGGTGGTTGGGGTGGATGTGGATGGTGTAGAAGTGTCACACCACAGGTCATAGTTTGATTTCAGAGTCGTGTGTCTGGATTAAGCAACAAAACTGGTGGTTAAAGTCAGAGCAAAAGTGTTTTGATCTGAAGTTTCAGTCAATGAAACACAATCTTTCTCTAACGTTAACCAAGTGCAATGAGAGTCTGAACGAAACGGTGTTACAACTTTTCATTGTTTAATCAGTTTTTTCGTCTGAAAGTTGTAGGAGCCACGTTCAGGTGTGTCTGTGTTTGTGTGTGTGTGTGTGTTTTTAACCCTCCAACCAGCAGGTGGAGCTGCTGGTGTTAAGTTACCTCCCCAGCAGCTGTAGGCTGTGATCAGGTTCAGGTGTGTTTGTGTTCTGGACTTTCTGTGGAACACGGAGCAGGAAACAAGCAACGATGCTGCAGTGGGAACAGGTGATACGACTTCACCTGCTACAGTTACACACGTCTGAATTTTCAGTCCAGTCATTTACTGAAGCTTACGTTTGTTCTAATAAACCTGTCACGATCTCACCCGTTCTGTCTCCTTCTGCACGTACTGTCCCCAGCTTTTATTTTGTAGCTCTGGCTCACTTCCTGCTCCATAGTTTATTCTGGCAACTTCACCACCAATCGCCCTGATTGTTTTCACCTGTTCCCCTATTCATACCCAGAGATTGTCTCCCTGTGTGATCTCTAGTAAGATTACACTGAGTCTTTAAGTCGTGTTTGCTTTGTGTTTCGAACCTTGCTCATCGCTTTGCCTGTTTAATGATCTCCTGACTGAACACCGCCTATCAGCAGTCCGACTGGGAGCCTGTTCTCTGGATCTGTTGCCGGCTAACCTGCCTGTCTGCTGCGTCACTGTGTCGCCTCCTGCCTGGTAATTCCAGCCCTGGAAACTGTAAGTTCCTGCCACTTGTTACCTTTTGGATGGATTGTACTGGGCCTTAGTATGTTTCAGTGTTTCGACTCTTGCATTTTGGAGAAAATTTGGATGTTGCATAAGAGAGCAGTAGTATCCTGGATTGTGAACTTGGACATGAGCTTGGGTTGTTGGACATTGGACTTTGTACTGTGAAACCTGTATGCTTACGCCCTGTCACTTGTCTTCACCTGCAACCAACCACTCACCTGAATTCTGAGCTCCTCTGCACTCCTGTCTTCTGTGGTTCATCACCGTTCCGCTCTCTGAAAACTCACCTGGTCATTTCCCCTCTTACCGCTCAACTGGTTCCTTCTTTTGGCTTTGGTGGTTTTATTCCAACATCCCAAACAGCAGCAGATCTGTTCAGATTTATGTGAATTAGACTCAGTTTTACTGTCACTGTTTTCCCTCAATCAGCCAAATAACAATTTCTTTTCAATCTAGAAAAAGTCATTTACATTTGCAAAGGTCAAAATCAGTCAGATTTACCTCAACATGTGACACCTTATGTACCTAGTTTCTCAAATAAAAACCTCTTTTGGGGAATTTTTTTTTCCCCCATCATCCACATTCAAATCATGAACATGTGGAATGAAATTACAATAAGATCTTAGCGGTGGAGTAGAACTGACCTCTGACAATGTTGAGCTCTGCTCAAAAACCTTTTGAGAGAATATGTCTGCTCCCCTGTTGAATCTCTTCAGAGATTGAGGGCCACAGGAGTTTAATTTGCAGCATTAATAAATCAACTGGGCTGCAAACACACTTTTTATAAATTAGTATTAATAATCAGTTGACTGAAATCATGGACACAGTTTCAATCTGACAGCCTCTGTTTTCTAACAGGGATATTTTTTCTTTCTGTTCTCTTTACTTCAGCTTTTATACTGAGGGAACAAAACCATTTTTGAGCCTTTGTGATGAGGCGGGTAAAGCGCATTAGAAGAAATCAGCGGGGTGAGAGCGATCAGAGGTGATTTTCATTGCATGGTGTGTTATGCACTTGCAATACAGTGTTTCTATTGATGGAGCATGTGACAAATATTTTTAGATCATTTGTCTGTAATGTGCTGTAATTTATTTCCTTGAATGAGAATCCAATTTACTTTATCAGAGCATTATTGAAGAGGTGAGAATACGTTTAATAATGGCTGTGCAAAATTGGAGGAGAATTCTATGTTCAACTTTGGTTTATTTAGTCAACTAACCAAAAGGTGCAGCAAACCAGTAACAAAGGAAGTAGACTGAAGAGGATGCCAGAGAATAGAGACAGACAATCAGCTTCCAAGCTCCACCCACTGCAGAAATTAGGAGTTTAAAGGGAAAGGACTGCAGAACGAGAGGGCCGTCACAAGATGGACACTAACACATCATCCAAAGAGGAGGACATCACCTCATCAAACACATTGTTAACGGGTCTGAGGGGCGTTCAGGATCTTCTGCTGTTCACCATCTGAAAACAAAGGAGGACGACACTGGAACTCTGACTTGAAAACTGACTTTTTACTTGAAACAGCTGGAAAATCTCTCTGGTCAATGCTCTGGTGAATTACACCATGGGAGTGAAGTTTGAGTACAACGTGTTTTGACATCGTAGAGAGAAGAGAATTCTGTGTGAAAGTTGGTAACAAAATGTGATGGAAACATCTGGGGAAAAATGGATTTCAACATTGTAGTTTTGATCGCACACTCAGGTGGAAGAACTCCAGAAAATGCTCTTCAAGCTCTCGATACTGCAAATATCACACGTGGCCGAAATGAGGAGAATCAGCCCATTTACTTCCTGTTCATTTACTGCCAGAACAGAGAAAATTGCTCAATTCACAACTCTGGAAAGATCTTTACCTCAAGCTGAAAACAGCAGTTGAAGTGGTGGAAGAGTTGTCTTAAAATAACAGCTCGCACCCAAAACTAGAGAAACACAATGAAGTTAATTAAACAAAAGCAGGAAGAGATCCAAGAACTCCAAGATGAAAAGTGAACGAGCAGTTCACTGTGGAGGTGGATGAGGTCTACAAAGTGAAAGAAGACATCAAAGGTGGGATGTGGTTGGTGTTTTATGAAGGAGCCGTCTGCTGTAACGTCTGTGAGGAGAACTGTCACTATCCTGGATGCACAAAGGCCTGGTGTCCTGAACACTGTGAGGTCATTAGCAATGGCCACTGCCCCGTTTGTACTGGGAAGTGTCCTGCATCGGATCATGTGAAAGAACAGAAGAGGTTTGTGACCAAGACCAGGAAGGTTCAGAAGACTGAAGACGAAGTGAAAGAAGTATGATAAGAATAAAACTGAAGCTGAGAAGCCATTAGTCTGAAGAATTTGGAAAAGTAAATGCAAAAAGCTCACAGTGGATAGAAAAACTACTGAAAGAATCCTATCAGAGTGGAGAAGATTGCCTTGAAGGTTTTTTTTTTATTTTGAGTGAGAAGTTGAAAGACAGAGGACTCAGAGACTGGAAACTGGGAGAGAGGAGGAGTCGAGTGGATGAAGGAACCAGAGCAAGGCTGCAGTTTGTGGTTGGTACAAACATGATATTGGAAAGCAGTTAATCACATAATGATGCAGGTCAGTAACATCATTTTGGCATTTGTTGTTTCTCTAAAAACATTAAAAAAAAAGTAATTTCATCATAATTCTATTACATGTATCATTAAAGTAATAACTTCATTAAATGAAGATTTGTGCTGATGTACAGACAGAATCTAAATCCTTCACTGTCACAACCCGGCTCAAGGCCACGACAAGCAAGGGGACGAGGACAACAAAATTTTCTATACTATTAACATTTATTAAAATAACATACATCAAATTGCAGGATGTTTTAGTCAGCCATGTCAGTGTCGTACATGTGGGCGCGTGAAAAAATATTGTAACTGGGAGTGTTGAAATGTAAAACCAAAAGACAAACCAATTTAATTCAACTTTATTTATATAGCGCCAATTTACAACAAAGTCATGTCAAGGCACTTTACAAAATAAATTCTTCCCTTTAACGGAAGAAGCCTCCAGCAGAACTCTGCCGCCCATTCAAGCTGTTCTCAGGATGAAGTTTAACCATGTAACTCCTGTATTATTTAAGAAGAGTGATGTCACTGAGGTTATGTAACGTTTATATTTAACTGTAATCACCTGTGCATCTCTGTGGTGTGTTAACAGAAGTTCCTAGATAAGATAAGACTTTATTGATCCCACAGTGGGGAAATTCTTGTGGGGAAATATGTGATCGTGTTTACTTTAATAAAATTTACTGTGGACAGTGTGTTGTGGTTACTAAGTTTGGACTCTTGTTTTTGACGTCTTGTTTACAATCTACCTGTGACCTAAAGCCCAACAGTTAATGGAAATATTTAAAATGTAACATTTTTAGGACAAAAGCAGTTAAAGTGGCTAAACTCCGCTATGGCCAGAGACTGGAGCACAAAATGGAACAAACTGACCCCAGGCGACTGTGGAAAGGACTCTGTACGATACCCACCCAGGGAGTGACTGGACCCATTGCAATTTGCATTCAGGCCGAAGAGATCCACAGATGATGCTGTAGCCCTCCTCCTCTGCTTTTGTATATTCAAGCACAAAGCAGGAAGTACTTCTCTCTGAGTTCTTTCTGATTCAGTGCAATGGATTATTGATGAGACCTTTCTGTGTGTGTGTTAATGAAAACAGGCATTGACTTATTCTTTGTTAAGGTCATTTCGGGTTTGATACCACTTTGTCATCCTTTGTTTCTGCTAGTCAATTCAACCACTTCACAAACCATTTGGGTCCAAGCCTGTCACCTAAATATGACTTTCCTCTCCAACTAAACTCCAAACGCAAACAGATCACCAGAGAGTGGATCGTGTTCTGGTGGAACACAGTCTCTCAGATAAGAGCAGGAAACAGGAAGTAAAGCTGGAGATCCTGACAGAGCGACTGAAGCACTAAAAAAGAATTAACAGTAGGATGGTTGGAGCAGATGGCAGGTGTAAAAAGGGAATTGTCAGAGCACAGGTCATAGTCCTGTGTCTGCTTTAGGCAACAGAAATGCCAGACAATTGATCAGTGTTATTTCGACAGATTATCTAATTATCTAAATTCTGTGGATTGTTTTTTTGACCTAACAATATTTTGAATTAATACTCAGTCTGATTGAGAGATTGGTTTTCTTCAGCTGGTCTCCTTCATGCTGATGTGAGCAAGAGTAGAACTGTAAATAAATATGAATCTCAGCTGTTGATCAGATCCAGATCAGCTTCCTGCTTCATGATGAAGCAGCTGTTCACAGGTTTAATGTGAATTCTAAATATTTGGAATGAGAAACTCCCTTCACGGCTCCTTTATATCCTGAGACACCGTCCTACTTCCCGTGTCCAGCGGAGGTCACAGTCACACAGAGACAGTTTCCTTCGAACAATCCTCACACTGACGTCTGCGTCATTCATGTCAAACCTTCCTCCACTGGTTCAGAGTATTGATGAGGTGATTGATACTGAGGGAGTTTCCTCTCTGTGCTTCCATCCCGCCCTCTCCCTGCTCCACCCAGCTCTTCAGGTTAAAAATACAATAAATAAAAACTAATAAACTGACTCCAGGAAGCTTCCACATCTCCACATTAAGACACATTTTAGAGCAAATTTAAAAAAAAAATCTCACCAAGTTATAATTATGTGGCTGCAATGCTTATATTTAACAGGTTAATATAAACTCACTGATTTACATTTCAGAAACAGCTGGAATTTTCCTTTCACTTTCTCTTCTTTTGTTTTCTCTTTTCATTTTCATTCTGTGGCTGTGACTAATCTGACAGGGGCATGATATTTCTTTGATGTGTTTTAACTTCACTGATGAAGAACCTGCAGGACTTGTCTCTGAGGAATGTCCCACAAGACAAACACTGTGATTCACTCACACTAACACACATGAAAATAGTCATTTAAGTGTTAATCAATGTCAAAGTTGAGAAGTCAGACATGGTTTTATATTCACCTGAGCCCAAAGAAGGAAATCTCCAGTCTGCACAGAAAATTAGATCCAAGATCAAATGCAGTTAAAATTCCCATGGACTCCTGTAAATCTTCCAGCTGTGGATGCTGTTTTATTTCTGATGTGGATTATGTCACTTTAACTTTTACTGATAAACAACAAGCCTGAACGAGTTTCTGGTAAACGGGTCACGTCAGACACTTGGGGTTAGGCTTAACACGGAAATAAGATCAGTGGTCTGTCTCCTCTTTCTCTAAACTCAATCAGTCCTCAGCTCTGCTTCAAATATTAATAAGTTGTATTTCATGTCAGGTGTGGGGCTCTGATTGGCAAATCAGCCAAATCCCGTTGAAGTGGAAGTTTGCTCATGTTAGCATCTGAAGCTAAATAAGAACAAAATGGCGGCTTTGCGGTCAGTACTTCCTCTTCTGGATGTTTCACACTAAAATCTGCGTCTGGTTAAGGTTTATGTGAGATGTATGTTTAGTACATTCAGTTGTCAAAAGGTTCCAAACACGTTATCATGTACAGTGTTCAGTTTAGTAACAGGATCCTTGTTTTTTAGAGGCTCGAGGAGCAGACACTGTTGTACAGTTGACAACATGCTGGACAGAACCGTGTACTGTGTTACAGCAGGGATTCCCGACCCTGGTCCTCGGGGAACACTGACAGTTTTCCTGATAGACTTTCACCCCCCCACTGCTGATTACCTGGACCAGGTGTGTTCAGTCCAACACATAAGTTTGCTTTGTTTTTCCTTTCCATCCTCATCTAAAACGGCATCGTCCAGCTTCTGATTGACTGAACACACCTGATCCAGGTAATCAATGATGCAGTGAATGTCAGAAGTTAGGTGTTTTATGGTTTTTGTTTTCTCGTATGTCTTTTGTTTATTCATCCTTTGTTCTGTGTGTTCCTGCAGTTCCCCTCCTCGCCTGCTGAGGTTCTCCGCTTCATTCAGTCTCCCCAGTCCCTCTTGTTCCCTCTCCTCTGTTGATTCCAGCCATCACACCTGAATTGAATCATCATCCACCTACTTCAAAAGGACTCTCGTTTGTCTTCACCGTTGTCAGTGTGTCTTCCACTTTGGTCCATTCCCGGACCACCAGCCTTCGTTCGTTTCGGAAGATCGTTTGTAGCCTCGGGTTTTTTGTGGGTTAGTAGTATCTTTTTTTTGTTAGTTTTGAAAACATCTTGTTTGTGAGTATAGTTGTTAGAAACATTTGCTTAGAGAGTGTTTTGATTAACTTGTTCTGTTTTGCATTTAGTGAGTTGTTGTTCTCTTGTTTTTGTTTGACAGTGTATCCTCTTACCTTTTGTTAAGAGCAATCTATTTTCGACTAATTCTTATCCTTCTAATTTTAGTGAACGATTTGTTTTTCCTAGTTTGTTTCTTTATTCGTTCACATCCTGCCTTTGCAGCGAGCGCCTCCTTTTGTGTATTTATAACTTGTTCTCGGTTTTGTGTTATTTAAGTAAATATTGTTAGTTTGTCCTCATTCCTGGTCTCGTGGTGACTTCAGCATTTGGATCCCCAGTTGGTTTCTCACAGTGAAAGTCTCTTCTACATGTGCTTGTTCTTGTAATATGAGTGTTATTGTATCTTTTGTTTCACTCTCTACCACATTAAAACTCCCATCTTGTCGTGTCCCTTTGCGTTCGGACTGTGACACGTCGGTTTGGGATTATCAGTTCAGCCGTTTGGTCTTTTTGTGATAGCGACGTTTATGTGCTCTGCTTTTAATTTTCAGATGAGCTTTGCTCCTGGTTTTAGGCTTTTTTTTTTTAATTTATTTATTTTTTTTTCCTGGTTGCAGCAGTTGTTCGTTGCTTGCTCTTTCTCCCACAGCTGGAGCTTTTTTGCTCAGACAGATACACAATGTTTCTAATGCAGAGCAGTGACAATATGATTTTGTGATTTTTTTTGAAGTCCACACATGAGCAAAAGTAAACTGTTAAACATTTATAGATCTACTTATTTTTGCTTTAAACATAGATGTGAAAACACAATTTTACTGTTGGTTTTAATTTTATATTCTGTCAGAACATGTAAATGTGTACAAATGCATAACCTCAACAGGTGTGGAAGCCCTTAAAAGGCAAGTGGAACGTTGGAGCTCTGTGTTTTAGCTGCCACATCAAACACGTACAGGAAACACATGCCACAGAAATGAGTAGAACTAAACTGAAAAGTAAATCAGAAGAACAAATCAACACACACGACATAAATATTCAGGTCTTTCTATTTATTAATGTAACTTGTGGCATTTAAATTGTGTATATTCTGTTACTGTTTCATTTTAAACGGCCTTTTGTCTAACAGATTTTTAGTTTTTACTTTCTCTTTCTGTTCTGCAGGTCTGCACAGTTCCATTTATTCCAGCTGTCATACTGCAGACGTGACTATGTAAAGAGGCTCATGTGGATTATTTGAAACAATTTGACCTTTGCTGATTAACAACAAGAATCAACTTGTCTTTGGGAAACGGGTCACGTCAGAAATGCTGCATCTCAATTGAAACCAAACAGCAACAGCTGGAGACTCGTGAGCACCAAAGCTGAGAGTCTTTATCTCCATCAATGCATTTTCAGATTAGGCTCAAGTTTAAAACCCATGAACCTAGTGGTGGAAAGTACTGAGGAACTTCTTAAGTTAATTTATCTTTGTGATATATTTATTTTAGTGAACACATGCCACAGTAGTGTGATATATTTATATCACACTACACATTTCATAATAAACTGCTACTTTAATAAAATAACAAATCACTAGTGAGACATGAGTCTCTTCACTAAACTTCTTTGACTTACTAGCAGTACTTCAGAGTGAGTTGGTCTGTAGTGATTTGACTCTTTGGTGTCTTGTGTTCCCTGTTTGAAGACGACTCACTGTACAATGGGAATGTTAAGCTCAGAGCCACAGCTGGAGACGGATGTCGACCAAATCTGCTTGAAATGGAGTAAATGCTGGAGTCAGTCAGGTGTAACTGTCCTTACTGCATGGATCCGTGAGAAAACACAGGGACCAGTGAACGTCAAAGCGGAGAAACGCGCCGATGTTAAGAGGGAGGGTGAAATCCCACGTGTACCTGAGACAAACACTCGTGTGGTTAGAACAAAGAGGAAGAGTTCATCATCAGAGAGAAGTGGTCAGCAGCCTCTAACCCACCACACGACATGTGATCATAGTATCAGAGGAACAATTCAGCAGAACAGCAACATCCCACTTTCATAAATCATCACACAAAACTCATCTGCTCTTTGAACATTGTCCTGTCGTGCTGATACTCATGTGCTGATTTGGGGAGAAACATTCTGATATTTTAAAGTGACCTGATTCCCCCCCGATGCAGGACGATTCGTCCTCTGGCCACCGTCTGGACGTCTGGACACTGTTTCACGTTAATCTGTCCAAAACCCATTGATGTCAGCGTGGACCAAAGTGGCGCATGGAGTGAGCAAACACAGCAGCTGCTGATCTGTTATTAGCAGCCAAGATTCATTTAGAAGCAAATCTGCTATGACCAAGATTTAATCATAATAAACGATTTACTGTTAAGTCATGCAGAACATGTATTTACGCCCAAGCCACCCCCCCCCCAGCTCTCATCCACCCAGAGAGAACTGAAGACAGACTTCACCTCTAACAAAATGGAATCATAACGTTAAAGTTGCTGTTCCTCATCTGCCTGTACACAGAAAAACACAAATGAGCGAATGATGTGAAACGTCACAAAGAAAAGATTATTTTTTCTAACAATCTTTGCAAAAAGTTTATTATCGCAGGCAGTAATTTCAGGGTCCTACTGGAAAGTGGAGGACGTGTTTAATTTACGCAGAAGATGTTTTTCTTTCACGCTTATTCTACTTGTGTGGATGTGCCGAGCGTTTCCCTTCACAGTAAAGATGTTTTTTTAAATGGTTGCTGGAGTTTGGAATCTTCAGGACGAGTGATTCCCTGAAGATTACTGGATTATTTGTGAGACGTTCCTTTTCTTTTTTTGCTGAGGCAGATTCAATTTTAATAAATAAAAATCCTAAGAATTTTCCAGTCGTCGTGGTAATTAGCATCTGTAGTAAAATCCCCCTCTTGTCCTTATTACAATTATGTTATTATTATTATTTATGTTGTTTTGGGGGCATAAATAAATGTGGAGGTTCGGCTGACAGTAACTGCTCCTCCTGTTGATGATGATCTGTGTGAAATAACCTGCAGCTTCTCTACAGACCAACAGCACATTCCACATGCAAGTTCGATCCGATCCCCAGTGTCTCGACTTATTTATTCATTTATGGTCATTTTGACAGAGCGGATTGGATTTAATGCTTTAATGTTTATTTGAGGAAAATGTCACTAAGTGCAATAAAACAAACTCCAGAGTTTCCAAGTGTAGAAGGATAGAAAAGGAGGGAGCTTCAGAGTTTCTGATAAACCATGTGATCACACGGAGTCTGTCCCTCCCGCTGATACAAAACCTGTGAACACTGTTTCTGAACGGTCTTCCTCCTCACGATTACAGAGGGAAAACCCAGGTAAGATCCCCGTGAAACAGGAAGCTTTAAATACTTTCACATCAGCCGCATTGTAAAGTTCACGCAATGTTTGTCAAATGATGAAAAATGTGTAACAATAGTAAAAAAATCTCAGTTTTCTCTCTGTAATTTTGTGCATTGAAACTTGTTTCATTGACATTTTTTAATCTCATCCTCAGACTAAACAGCTGTTTATCTCAGCAGCACCAGAATCACCATGTGAGTAATAACCAATAAAACACATACAGTGACCACACAAGAATAAAACGACTCTAAAAACTCTAAAACAATTATTGAAAAGCCGAAGTCGCGCCCAAACACCCAACACACTCGCTTTGTGTGCAGACATGACTGGACTTGACTGAAAGCTCCGTGACTCTAACCGTTAGTCTGCAGTTTAACGTGACTTCTTGTTTCCCTGAGTCTCTACAATGGAGGCAGTAAAAGCACGTTAGCTCTGTAACGGCAACATGAATTTTTGATTTGGTTTAATTCTTAACAGAAACAAACAAAAACTTGCAAAATGAACAAATGTGTCATTTCTCTGTTCTCTACTTTTTGTGCAGGTTCCTTAAAAATTTGACCAAGAACACAAAATATGGGGACATCATCTCGAAAAGTGTTCGGGTCCCTTCAGGGTCTCCTGTCGTCTACCAGCTGACACCGAAGAAAAAGAAGTTTGGAACATTGACAAGAATGACTGTCGGTGAAAGAAGTGCGAGCAAGAAAAACAAAACCATCTTACTCGTGGGTGAAACAGGAGCAGGAAAATCCACTCTGGTTAACACTTTGTTCAACTTCACCATGGGAGTGACCTGGAAAGACAAAATCTGGTTTGAGATCGTGGAAGAGGAGGAGAAACAACAGCGTGAAAGTCGGACATCAGATGTGATCATGTACGAGATCTTTGAATTTAAAGAAAATTCTCTGCCGTTCTCTTTGACCATCGTCGATACTCCTGGATATGGAGACACCAGAGGGATTGAATATGACAACAGGGTCAGTCAGAGATTATTGGACTTGTTCCGTCCAGAGGAAGGAGTTCATGAAATTAACGCAGTGTGTCTGGTGATGAAGGCGAGTGAGAATCGACTGAGCGACCGACTGAAATACATTTTTGATTCAGTGGTGTCTCTGTTTGGAAAAGACCTGGAGGAGAACATCGTAGCTCTGATCACACACTCAGATGGAACGACACCAATCAACGTTCTAAAAGCTCTCGACGCCTCGAAGATTAAATGTCCCAAAAACGAGAAGAATCAGCCTATTCACTTCCTGTTCAACAACTGTCAAAACTCAGAGAGAACAGAGGAGACTAAGGTTGGTTTGAAGAATGCGTGGATAGTAACCGCGAGGGGAGTGGCTGAATTTACAGAATATCTGGAAACATCTACACCTCAAAAACTGATGACAACAGTTGAAGTGTTAAAGACCCGTGTCGGACTGACAGCCTGCATCCAAAACCTGCAAGACAGAATCGAGCTGATCGACGGAAAACAGAACGAGATCCAACAGATTCAAGGAGTTCTGAGAAATCAGGAACAAGAGATGAAGAAGAATGAGAAGTTTACTGTGGAGGTGGATGAGGTCTACAAAGTGAAAGAAGACATCAAAGGTGGGATGTGGTTGGTGTTTTATGAAGGAGCCCTCTGCTGTAACGTCTGTGAGGAGAACTGTCACTATCCTGGATGCACAAAGGCCTGGTATCCTGAACACTGTGAGGTCATTAGCAATGGCCACTGCACCGTTTGTACTGGGAAGTGTCCTGCATCGGATCATGTGAAAGAACAGAAGAGGTTTGTGACCAAGACCAGGAAGGTTCAGAAGACTGAAGATGAAATGAAAGAGAAGTATGAAAAGAACAAGTCCAAGACAGAGAAGACTGGGAATCTTCTGGAAAATCTAGAAAAGGAAATGAAAGACCTGACGGCCGAGAAGAATCAGCTGCTGGAAGAGGCGTACCAACATGTTGTTAAACTGGAGCAGATCACCCTGAATGTCGAGTCACTGTCCACTTACGTCAACCTGGACTTCCTGACTGAGAAGATGAAGGAGAAAGGAGACACGGGAAAGGTCCAGAAACTGGAGGAGGTGAAAAGTCGAGTGGATAAAGGGACCAGAGCAGGACTGTGAACTCAGACCAGTGACGTGGTTCATTCTGACCCGTCGTTAACCACGTCACAAAAAACGTCTGTTACAAATTCTGCAACGACATTGTCTGAAGTTTGACAAGAGATACTTTAGTTTTAGTTAGTAGTTTTAGTTAGCTGTTACACATAACGATAAATACAAATACGATATTAAACAATATTAAGACATATAATTCATTAGATATAAGTTAAAAATGAAATAAAACAGCAATATCAATAGTAATATTTTGTAAATTAGTGAGTGGGACAGTCCTGAAAAGCCAGAGACTAAGCCAAAGGACAACACAGGAACATGCTGTGAAGAGAGTCTGTAAAGGAACTTTATCATTGTTACTGCTGCACTCATGTTTCACAAGGAGCTAATAAAAAAATGAAAGTTTACAGACTGAGTGATCTCTGACCTGCTGCATGTATGATCACATTCTCATTAATCAGACGTCAGTGAGCTGCCACAAACGTTCACAGGTAGACAGGAAGTGTCTGCTGTATGCCAAAGTGTCCCAGCTGCCATCGCCACTGTGCTTGTACCAAATTACTCTGGAAGACATTTGGATAAAAGCGTCTGCTAAATGTAAATGCAAAAACCTTCTACTCGGCTCGGCGATGAGAGCCGAGTCAGATTTTTGTTAAGTGCTTCTGTCTTTTCCAGTTCAGCTACGATTTCAGCTGTGATTGCTTTGTGTGCATGTATATCACCTAAATCATTCAATATGTTTATGTCCAACCTTATGATTTCCAGAGTACAATTATTTAACGAGTTGTTAAAATAATCATGTGGAAAAACGGAATATAAAATCAGCTGACGCAGGTTCACTGATATTGACCATTTCATTTATGTTGAGGCTTTCACTCCAAACGATGACGACATCTCATGTTGACACCGCGCTGCAGGGCTGTCAACGCATGACGCTGAGGGAATGACTTATACCAGACCTTCTTCCACCAGACCAGGTCCTGCACCTCTGAACACAACTAACATCTTTGTGTTTGGAAGTTTTTCTGAATTCACTTGAACAGCGATGTCTCCGTTCAGAGTGTAGATGTTGTTATCAGTAGCTTCCTCCCTATAGCGGCCATCCTCTTCCTCCTGCCTGTTTTCCCCCTTTAAACCCTTTTTCAGAGGCTGCTGAGCCCCACCTCAAAACAACCTGCCGTCCTCCTGAGGCTCATTCCTCCCTGAACTTCTGTCTGACTAATCTACACAGCCATGTAAATCACTTGGTTAAAGATTGTTCTTCCCTTCACCAGAGAAGCAGCTCAATCACATGTGGACAGTTCTGTTTGCAGAGATGTGTTTAAAAGTATGTGTTGAAAAAGGCCAATTGGAGACTAAAATGCATCATAGCGGTTTGTAGAACAGACGAGACACCTCCGCACCTGTACCTGCAGAACCAGAGCCACATTAAGGCCACATTAGCTAGGACTTTCTTTAAAGGCTTCAAAACATTAAAAGTGAAATAAAGGATATATGATCATACATTTAGGAAAAGTAAAAACTCAAATAAATGAAAGGTTCATAAATAGATTTTTACAACATTACACTAGTCCGAAAATTCGGATTCACTTCATGAATTGAAACACGTTTTCTTCAGATGCTGCCGTAGAGATGTCGTGACGGGTTCTAACGTGAGTGATACTTGCAGGTGGCAGTATCCCATGATTGCAGGACATGATGCAGGAGATAAGTGTGTTTTTTCCTGCCAACCACAATGATCTGGGCGGAGAGATTCTTCTTTGGCAGGTTGTGTGAAATCACGTGACCACAGAGAGTCCGTCCCTCCTGCTCATTTAAAACCTCTTAGCACGATCTGCTTCTGGTCTTTCTGCCTCAAGGAGCCTTGTGAAACCAGCAGCACAGGTAATCTTTTCAGGTGTTAAAATCAGTTAAAATCAGGATATGCTGTATCCAAATACATCATATCAATATAACCTCATAAATCAACATGCAATTTGTGAGCTTGTTAACTTTGGGGCTGTTTAGGAAGTCTTCAGGAACTTCGGACATAGAACCGAACAATAAGACCATCACTGCAATTTCACATTTTCTTCAAGATTCATCCAGTGTCAGGGGTCATGTTATGTCCACGTGTCTTGGAATAAACTGATAACTACTGGTCCAGACACCTCGAGTGTAGTCAGTAAAGAAGCTGCATCCAGGATGTCTTTTAAGGGTTTTACTGTCTTGCAAGAGAGAAGTTCACAGACAGTTTCATCCCCTGTCTAGCACAGTTCTAAAAACTGATGCATCACAAACATGTTTTCTACCCGTCTGTTGCTGGGCAAAACATTCCCACCATCAGGCTCCCAACATTCCCACACGAAGGTGGTATGTCTCCAGGTCGCTACAGCAGACAACCTTGGGACGGTTATGCAGACACTTCTCAAGACAAAAACATGCACATGAGATAAAGAATGCTATGTCTCAACATTCTTCATAACAACACTGGAAATCATAAGCATTAAAATGTAATCACTCTTAATTTTTCCATCACACCATATCATAACATCAGTTCTGTAGATAATTTTCACTCATTTGGACTCAAACGTTCAGTTCATTAATATAAAAACCAATTTGATTCTGTTGTCTTTTTGTTAAACTGATTGATTACCTCACTGGGTTTTTTAATCTAGAAATAACGTTGTTGTTGCTGTCTTACATACATAATACATTTGTTTGTTTAAAGTACATTTGATGGCGACATTTTTGAGTTGTTGGCCAGATTGGGACACGAGAGACTAGGGAAATGAATGGTTTTCAACTCAAAATCATTTTTCGAATACAATAAGGTTTATAATAAAAATCTGTTTATAGTGTTTGTTCAGTGTAAAAAGTGCTAAATTCATTACTTATATATTTTATGTCCACCAGTTGGGAAAAAGTAATAATCTTCCATGTCTCCCTCCATTTCAGTGATAGTCTGTCTGGTTGCAGCAACCAAGAAATTAAATGTGACTCAAACATATGAAAACACCTTTAATATATATATATTGTTTTCTTATATCCTAGTCATCTATTTTAGCTTGCAATTTTTTCTCAATAATATACACTCAGTACAAAAAAATGATGTGAAAAAAATGTCTTTGCAAAAACATTTGAAATTTTACTCCGGTTCCTCCCATTTCTCTGGATCATTGCTGAGATGTTTCTACACCTCATCTCTAGTCCACCTGTGGTAAACTTTATTAACTGGACATTATTCTGAAAGGCACACACCTCGCTGTAGAAGGCCTCACATCTGACTGTGCTCCTGTATCAGAACGAAAGCCATGAGTTAAAAGGAAAGTAGGAAACAGGATTATTGAAAGGCACAATCAGAGGAGAAGGGTAAGAGAGGTGACCGAGAACCTGATGGTCACTCTGACTGAGCTCCAGACATCCTGTGTGGAAATGGGACAAAGTTCCACAAGGACAGTCATCACTGCAACCCTCCCCCAATCTGGACTTCATGGTGTCTATGTGTCTAGAATGGAAGCCTTGACCGAGTCCAAACATAAAATCTGCTCTATTGTCTGGCTTCCAGACAATGATTAGAATTTAGGCCAAAAACCTGCACAATACCATTCCTACAGTGGAGTACGGTGGTGAAAGCATCATAGGAGTGGGAGGCAGAGCCTTTAGCTATCAAGCTCCTCTCCTGTGGAACCAGCTCCCCGTCCAGATTCGGGAAGCAGACACCCTCACCCCAAGACTAGACTCAAAACCTTATAGTTAGTTCTAGTCCTGCTGCTACAGGCGGGACCAACCCCTGATGCACTGAGACACTTTTACATGTCACCACTGTATGACATTAACTCTGTATCTTCTTTGTCCCGTAGATTTGCTTTTCCCTCTCTGTCTCCCTCTGTCTGTCCCTGTCCTCAGGTGTCCCCAGCTTTGGAGCTACTGGTCCTACCAACCTGCCCAATGTTTTCTTTTCTCTCTTCACTTTCCACTCTCCCCAAGTGGAAAGTGCCTTGCTTAATGGGGATTTGTTGGGTTTTCTCTACATGTTTGAAGAACCTCAGTCTGAGCAGAAGTTTCACCTTCCGCCATGACAACGATCCTACTCACGCAGCAAGGACGACACAGGCGTGGCTTTGGGACAACTCTGTGAATGTCTTAGTGGCCAAAGCCAGCGCCCTGATATTACTGAACGCTTCTGAACATTCCCGGTGAGACCTCATAATGGTCTACCAACTGTCCTCATCCAACCTGACTGAGTTGAAATTACAAAGGTGTACAAAGCTCGTTGTGTCTGAATGAAAGTGACCGTCGAATCGAAGCCAAGTCCAGCAAACATTTTGCTTAAGATGGAAAATGAACAAATTACGTTTTATTATGTCAAACAAGAGCGAAACTTTCCTATAGTATTTATTAATATAACTAATTTAAACTTTTCTTTAATAGACATGAGTAAAACGTAGTTTAAAGTACCTCACCCCAAAATGTGCTGCAGATTTCACCACAGGTGATTAAGTTGCACTTCAAATTCTGTTCAGTTGTCAGTTTACTGCATCTGTCAATTGTAAATATACTTTTGTACAGTTATGGATCCAGAATCTCCAAAGTCGTCAGAGAACTGTTACAAGATTAACTGATCATGTAGTGAAATGATCATTAACTGATAATTTTTCTTCTTTTTCTCCTTCCAAAGACCAGCACCAGCCTTGTCCTCGCCATGGCAATGTGGTGAGTAACAATGGCTTATTAATCTATAAAAACCGGTGCACTGATCGGCCAGCTTAGGTCAAGAATGGGACTAATGTGTGAGAATAGTACAAATAAACTATTATTACACACAATCAGGGAAAGGCAGAGGGTGCGTTATTATCCATCCAGATGGATAATTTATATAGAAATTTTAAGGGAATCTATTGCAAGTGGTAAAAGGTTTAACCATGTCAAATAAACATAGTTAGTGCGATGTGTTTTTACAATTTCCATCTTTCTCCTATAATTTGTATGTAAATTGTGTGTTGCCTAATTTTGACAATGTTCTGTAGGTGGAAGAAGGCTGTTCTAGACATTTGTTTTATGTGTGAGATAAATGACAAATCCTGGTCAAAAATGACTGAGATTCCTTGCAGTACTACTGGGGGCCAGATTTATGTCATCTAGAGAAACCTTCATTTAGAGAATCTGCCAAATAACTAAATGTAAATGAAAATTGTGGGACATCCGAGCTTTTTTGTTTTACATTCTTGCAGTTGATTGTTTCATCTGATTTAGTGGATTGTAGGTGGGTGACATTGGCATAGCAATGGGAATTGGAGTGTTTTCTAATAATGTTGCCTAGAGGAGACTCATATAAAGTAAAACGTATTGGTCCTAATACAAAGCGTTGTGGAAACTCTATAACTAACTTTTTTGTGCGTGGAAGATTCATCATTGACTAGGACAAATGAAATGAAAATGCAGTTCAGGACAGCAGGACAGTTTTGGCACAAACCCTGTAACAACCATTTCACAGTATCATTAAATAAACTGTATTATAGAATCTAAAGACCTTCAAAATGTATTCTGATGAAGAACATCTATGGAACTATACTACATCTGTGGTATCATAAAATTCATTGCTCATAATATTGATGTTAGTAAGTAAATCACGTGTTTCTATTCCAATTTGTCTTTAGCTCATGTCATGCTCGTGGAAGGTGTAGTTCATTTATTTCTCATGAAACATCTTCCTCCTTTCATGTTGGGTTTCACTTTGGGGCGGAGATCAGCGGCTCTCAGCTCGTCCCTTCAGGGGTTGCCACAGAATGTCTGTTCTAGTTGATTTGGCAGGATTTTTTTTTAACCTGCTGGAGCCCTCCCATTTTATCTGGACTCGGGAACGGCATCAGGGTGGCTGGTAGAGTGGGGTGCAGCGATCCTGCAGCCTTCTGCATCCCAATCCAACGCTCCACACACTGATCCACCCGCCCCCCTTGGATTTCACTCTTTTGTAGCAATTTCAACAGACTGCAATTCTTTTCAACAGACTGTGAATCTAATAGTTTTCATTCAGGTTGGTATCAGTCCAGACTGATGGGGTCCCTGTGTGGACAGGAAGTGGGAGGACCTCCCAGCTGAGCTCTGACATGGAGGGATGACGCCCCCTTGTGATTAATGTTCACTACAACAGTTGACAGCAGCCCCCTCCCACTAACTGGGGATTAGTCCTGCTTCTCTCAGTGTCAGCGGAACACCGAACAGTTACAACAGTGAATCCAGCCTCTGATTGGTTCAGATCTTCCCCTCATGTCGACTCATTAAACAGGCTTCAACATGTTTCGGTTTATTCGCAAACTTTATTTTGACATATTTATCAAAATAAACTGCGGTATAATAATCAGTTTTAATGTCTTTGATAAAACTCATACTTTTTATGATGCATAACATTTTTAAATTGAATAAATAATAATTATTATATTAAATACATATTTCTGTCTTTACTACAAAGAGCTCTGACTGTCTGTCACTGCTTTATGATGAAGTATTGATCATTTCCAACATATTTTGAGTAAATTGTCTTTAAATAAAAATTGACATATTTATACCTGCACATACAGAGGAGTTGCCAGACTGATCAGCCTTCAGTAAGATGGTGTGGAAGCTGGTATGATGCTAATAGACTTTGTCACACTTCTGCATTCCTGAACCTGAAGCAGCTAAGAACAGGCTCCCTACTTTCCTTTGTAAGTCATTACATAGAAACAATGGCAGAACTGGAGCTTTTGTCGCATATGGAAATACTTGTCCTTTTCCAAAAGGTAAAGACAATACAAAGAAAAGCTGCAGGAGAGACAAACTTCCAAGTTTTAATGTGAAAAGAGGTCGCAGCACTTCACTCTGGAGGATCTGATGCTGATGCAGGCAGCGGTCGGCTAATAAACAGAGTTTATGATAACTTTGACATATCACAGAAAGTCACAGAAAATGTGGAAGGGCAAGTAAACGTTCAGCTGTGGAGGAAAAGGTCTCCTGTTCGTCCAGTGTAAATGTGGAAGCTGATAATTCTCAACATGACCACGATTATGTTTCCCACCAACCGCAGGTAAGAAGGATTCAAAGAAATGATGTACAGTGTTAGCTGTAATGAAATATAAATGACACTCTGTTGATTTTGATGAAAGCTACATGCAGTCATTAAAATTGGGCACAATTACGTTTATCAAGCATATAACAGACATGTTCTTAAAATACAGCAGCCTGGCAAAATGTCCTGCTTTATGAACATTTACCTTGGTAACTATAGAAATACAGTCATGTTATTCTGCGCCAGAGGACTTGAAAACAATTACTGTATCCTACAGCATTGAGCGGAAACATGGTTACCAATTTGTGATGTACTTCCCTTTTTTTGAATGAAATCTATAGGCTGGATAAAAAATTAATGTGACTTTCATTCTTTCATTTATTTCATCTGAATTTCAGAGATTTAACAATCAGAGTAAGGATAAAAATAAATAAAAAATATTGAACAATGCCCCATTCTAACTACTTTTGCTCTCCTTGCTACCATCTGACCACACTTGTTATGTCCGAATGACATCCCAATGTCTTGACTGTATATTGTGGTGGTATGTATCAGTGAGTCAATGTCTCTTTCACTCCTGGCATAAAGATTGACGTTACCCATGAAGAGGAGGTAGCTGATGGTTGCGCCATTCCGTATCCACTCTTGGTGATGATCTGGCTAAGGGGTCCAGGCCTATGCAGAACAGCAGCTGGGACAGAGCATCTCCTTGGTATATGCCGCACTTTAGGTTGACTTGATCTTATCCTTGATCTTAGCCTCCAACCTCTGTTTCCAAGGAGGATACTGCACCTTATGGCTTGTGTTGATCTTATATCCAAGTCAAGCCAGCCAAAATCACAGTCGCTGTGGTAAATATCAGCTGATTAGTCTCAGAGATGGTCATAGTCTGAGTCAGCAGGCTGAGGGGAAGTTTTTGTCCAAGATGAGTTTATGTGCAAAGCTGGCTGCTCATCTCTGGGTCCTAGAGATGTACAGCTCCTGAAGAGATGGGAGGTTGCAGCCGAACACCTTCTCAGCAGAGTTGATAATAGTGAACCAGACTGTGATGGCGAACGTAAGATGGATTCAATGATGACAGTGTAAAAGTTCACCAGCATCTTTACAGGGAGGTGGAACATCTTTAGCTGCAGCAAAAAGTACAGCCTCTGCTGAGCCTTCTTGGTGAGGGAGCTTTCCCATTGTTTGTCAAAGCGGCAGTAGGACTCATTCAGGCTGTTGGCCAGGCGCCGGTCGTTCACAGAGTGGTTGGCTCTAGGCCTGTATTTGGTGATTGCCTTCAGCCCTTTCCAGACACAGTTGTTGGCTTAGAATTGCTGTTTCAACACTTTAAGCACCGCTAATTGTGGTGCTGTGGTGACCTAGTACATCCCCCTCTCTGGTCAGGCCCTCAGTAAACTGTTTGTATTGGGGGAGTTGGTGGGAGAGATTGACTTTGTTAAAGTTATCAGGACAATATCCAAAGCATCTGGGTTTGTTTGTTCCACACACAGTATGTTGTTGGCCAGTGCACGGTGAGACGATGTTTCAGTTTTGTCTCAGCACTGATCCCTGGACCAGGAGGCCTTCATCATTAACTGTTAGCCTTTCTACTTGCCCCGTGAGTTCTCTCATTTATTCTCATTGGTGTTAACATCCTGTCGCAAGGCAACGTGCGAGAGGAGCAGCATCCACTGTTGATATAATACAGATTTCACCTCCCTTTGTTTTGTCGGAAAGCTCCGTGTGTCTGTCTGCTCTGGAGAGTTGAAATCCACCCAGCTTTAGCCCAGAATCAATCCAGCACAAGATCACACAGCCACGATTCTGTGACGCACAAAAAACAGGTCGACGTCGAAAGATCACTGTTTTTATTTTTGTTCAGCAGGAGAGACGACTCGTCCATTTTGTGGCAAAGTGAGCGCCTGTTAGACAGGAACATGCCGGGGAGCGCAGTTCATATTCCGTGTTGGCGGAGACACACCTGCACGCTTTCTTCAGTTTCAACATCTGATATGATTTTTATGTTATGTTGTAAGTAAAATGTGGGTTGATGAGATTCACATATGATTGTATTCTGTTTTTATTTACATGTATACATCTTTACAACTTTCCAAAAGTGAGAACAGAACAAGTGATTCAAAGTAGAAAATTAATTAGACGCAATCCATTAGAAGTACAACCCAGATTAAGCCGGACTTCTTTTCTGTACACACCTAAATCAGGCCTTTTCTTATAACACACCCTGACACACCTGCCGTTTCCTCATTCACTTCATACCTAAATTAGTTTTTCCATAAGTGAGGATGAAGAAGCTGAATGAGCACGTACCACACATGCTCATTCATCATGCAGCTGAAACAACCCTGTTTCCTATACAACATAATTTCAACCACACACCTGTGAACATATTAAAAACATGTTGACATGTAACGTAAATTGCATGTAGATACTGAACAAATACGTTGAAACTTAACATGGTCATAAAATTATATTAGACAATGTTTCTTGTATATAATATAAAATATTGGATCTTGCAGCGAAATATCCGGTTTCATTTTCTGCTGTAATATGTGATCCTGCAGTACAATGTCCAGTTTGTGTGACTATAGTGTTATCGAAGTATTCTATGGTTGTGTTTTTGTAGTTAGACCAGCTGGTTAGGGTCAGCGATCGACGGCTGGTGAAATACAGGAAAATGTAACAGAGAACTTTTTATCAATTTTAATCCCAGTCTTTCTGAGACACAGGGCTCTGGTACCAAATTTGGGTCTTTGGCTTGAAAGTCTTTGACTTGTCCGACGCAGGCTGGCAAAACATCCTTCCTTGGACAACACAGGCTGGCAAACAAGACGGACGTTCCTTCAAAGAGTCTCTCCTCGCAGGATCCATTCTAAAAAATCTTTCCTACAAAATGAAATTATTTGTTAGTATTCGAGTTGCTGTTTTCTACCAGCACAAAGCAAATCTCTGAGCAAACACTAGAAAGCTTTGTAAGCCTGACACCGAAATGCTGATTGCTCGCAGATAACGTAATGTGCAGTAGCTTTACCCCCTTTGGATCACACATTTCTCCAATTTTAGTTCTAATTCTATTTTACTCCAACAATTAAAGGCATCACATGTTTGACCTTGTTCTGTAATTTGTGGTTTTGAAAAGTGGCACAAACAAAACTCAACATGTGGCTCAACAGGAATTATGAGATTTCATTTACCTCTTATTCATACAGGGGCGTTTCGATGAACATAATTGCTCCTTAATTGCAGACACCCTGTAATCAGTTTAAGATTAGACTTAATCTACTTTAATTAATTTTAATGAAAAAACAAGAGCAAACAAAGAATAACACGGATAAGTCACAAGAAGATGATGAAACACCACCAGCATTAAACCTGATGTTATATTATTTGGTGGTTCGAATGCAGAATTTATCCTGTTTTACAATCAAAAATTGAATTCACAAAGTGTTGGGCTTGTATCGCACCTGCACATTTCTTAAATTGACATTTTAGTGGGTTGCTGTGACCCGGGCTCTTGTCGTTTATACAACCCTATTAAGTCACTGGTGCTACAGTCGTATGTAAAACATAATAACCCCTTATTTTGAAAACCCAGTAAAACTGTTATTTTTTATTCACATAATATTAAATGCACAGAACATTTATAGCTTTACAGCCCAGTACACCTCCGCTCTTAGTTTCCTTCTACTTTCAGGATTTCTTTTTTAATTAAAAAGGCATCACATGTTTGACCTTGTTCTGTAATTTGTGGTTTTGAAAAGTGGCACAAACAAAACTCAACATGTGGCTCAACAGGAATTATGAGATTTCATTTACCTCTTATTCATACAGGGAAGTTAGGATAAACATAATTGTTCCTTGATTACAGACAACCTGTAAACAGTTTAAAACAATTATTTTAAATACATTGTACTTTCATTTATTTAAATGAGTTGGGTTTTCTTTTGTCGCCCATTTCTTCCACAAAAACAAGAGCAAACAATGTGTTTGATTGTTACTGTACTAGGTTTAAGGTTAAAGTTTGTATCCAGTTACATGATGTTTGAGTCCAAAAAAGATGCAAACTTATCTGGTTTCAGTGATTGTCATTTCTAAACAGTTCAGTCTGCAGACCCCATTAAATTCACAGGTTTGAGAAGTTCTGGAAAAATCTATACAGAAACTTCGGTTATCATTCAGGGCAAATTGTAAAAAATGTATTGTCCCTTATATCCCAACAACTAAGGTTTGATGTAAGACTGACAATTAAAATAAAACAATCTCCATCATTGGTTGGTGAAACCTCCCCTTAACCCACTTCATGTTTTGAGAACAGAGGGAGGAGAGATGGTCGCTGGAGTCCGTCCTTCCCGCTGATATAAACCTCGGAACACCGACTCCTCTCCACTCTTTCTGCCTTCTCAGCATCACAGAGCTTCCTGACATCACAACACAGGTGAGACTATTTCGTTAAAAGCATCAAATGTCTTCAGACGTTAAGGTCAGAATATGCAAAGATACACAGACTCAAAATACAAATGGTGAAGACTCAGTCGATATAATAACGTATGTTAACGTAGGAGTTCTCAGTTCTTTGTTTTGAGTCAGTTAAAGTTTGACCTTCTGAAAACAATTCAGGATATTTAGAAAATAAACATGGCAATTGGGATTTCTGAAAACCTGGTCATCATATGGTTGTTTTTATAACAGCTTATTACTGAACTACAAAGCATTTGCAGATTTTTTACATAATAATACAAAGGCATTTTAAAGAAGTATGTCATAACCTCTCGAAAGACTTTACCTAACCAGTAATAACCAATAAAAAAGTGACACATTATTAATAACTATCTGTCTGTTATGTAACATTCAGATCATGAACCCAGGAGGGTTGAGATCTTAAACCTTTAGAAAGGGCTGAATGTTAGGCTCGATGCAGTCAGCAGCTCCAGAAAACATGGCAGACTAGGCAGCGCAGCAGGATGAGATGATGACGCTTCCCAAGGCGCCTCACCACTGCCTGGTCTGGAAGGATCTGTCTCAGGAAACATCCATGTCTTTTGTGCAGCCAACCAAAAGTTTATTGTTTATAAATTGTTATTTTCAGTGAGGATCAGAATTTTTCTACCTGCAAGATATTTGCCATCATGATTTTAAATGCATTAGACTGAACTGTGTCTTGCTGCACACGTAAGACAGCTGCATCCATCTAAACAGTTTCCTTTCCACAGATGGCATCAAGTCTTCATTTCGTCATGGTCCTCTGTGTGACCAGTGGACTGTGGTTTGGAGCAAGTGTAAGTGATTGTTTTTAACAGAGGAACATTTTCATTTTCTTCGTCTATTACAGCAACTAATCAAACTGCTTCTGAAGTAAAGAACTGTGGAGGTTGAAGGGTGATAGCCAGACCGCTTTCATGTCTGATGTTGTGTTGGTTCCCTCCACAGGCTGATTGTGACAAGGATAAAGGTTGGTGCCTCCTACATTCACATTTATATTTTTGTTGGGTGGCTGCAGTTCAGTTGGTAGAGCAGTTGTCCACAAACCACGAGGTCCTTGGTTGGACTCCAGGTTGTCCCTAGTGGCTTGTCTGCTGCTTAGTTGTAAGTCACTCTGGACAAAAACATCTGCTAAATGACTCACTCTCATTGTAATTTCTGGTGGTGAATGCTCAGTGTGTTAGTCTATGAAGTGGGATGTGTAGGTTTTGGATATTGGAGCTCTGAAGTTCTCTCAGGGCTTTTGGAAAGTAGGATTCTTTTGAACTCACAGACTGATATCTGTCCTCCAGGTTGGACCAAGTTTGGTGATAAACTTTACCGGTTCTACAACACTCCGATGGAATGGTCCGATGCTGAGGTACGTTCCCAACAGCTGGACCTGCATCAGAGTACAAGTAACTTTCAGTTTTTAGACAGGAGCTCTGAGTCTCAAGTGATCTGATCAACAGTTTTTGTCACTTTTTCTCTTCTTTGTCTTCCACATTTTTACTCTGTGACCTTATTCAACTCATTAATCTCATATCTCAATCTCAAAAACATATTTTTATCTTCATCTCAGCGTTTCTGCACCAATCTTGATGCGAATCTGGCCCCACTCCTGACTCCTGACATCTACAACTTCATCAGACAGATCATCGTCAGAGCAACAGGCACAAACACAGACACTTGGGTTGGAGGCACTGATGCATCCAAGGTAAAAAAAGATCTGCTGTGACAGATTTTATTGGACTGCTGAACATCTGTTCATATTCCTGTTTGGTTCTTACCTTGATTAGTTGACTAGACTCCGTTAGTCCATCTATAGCTTTATGTCTTTGGTAAGAGACCTGAACAAAGCAGAGAAGAAACGCACAAATATGAGGAAGCAGAGCAGATCTCAGGACTGGAAGACTGGACTCAGCAACAGTGTAGTTTCCATGAGAGAGAAACCTGTCACTCATTGACTCAGTATGTTTGACCGATGTGTTTTATTGGTTTTTGGACAACGAAAGTCTAACAAACTAATGCAGACTGATAGACAACAAGTGTTAGCAGGAACAAATTCTTGTTGGTTTTAGTGTCTTCATGAGGTTTGTGGAAGGAAGAATAATTTAGAAAAGTTCTGCAAACATTCTCTTTCAGAGGGGCGTGTGGCTGTGGAGTTCTGGTGCAAAGTTTGCCTTTAATAAGTGGGGCCCAGGAGAGCCCAACAACTTCTTTGGAGATGAAAACTGCATGCAGATAAACCTCAGAGGTGTGAAGGAATACGTTTTGTGGTTTTTTCTATTTTTTATTGAGAAACAACTGAGAAATATATATAATATGTTTCATTAGGCTAAAGACAAAGTGTTGGGTAACATACAAAATCCAAAATTCATCTGTATTTAACTCAAAAATCAAATATTAAAGCATTTCATTGAATTTGTCTGCTGTGCTCCACAGACATCAGTTCTCAGATCTCATGACAGGAAAATGTTTTTTTTTCTTACTGATAATGACACGTGGCTTCACACCAGTGAGAGAAAGACAAACACTCTGACCAGGTTTTACTGTGTCTTTGTGTCCTCTGTCGACAGGACAAGATTATGTCAATGATGTAAGCTGTAACTGGAGGATGCCCTTTGTTTGTGCCAAAAGATGCAACAACCACTAGGACGCCAACTCCACCCTGATGATGTCACTTCCCCCAGGATGTCATGTTTCGATTTTTCGCTCACTTTCATCTAATTATTTCATTTAATTCACTTTGAGATTTCTCCTTCTAATGAATAAATCGCTGATTATCATAAATCAATAAACAGATATGCATGAAGGCCAATTGTTTTCACCTCATTACATTTTAAATATATTGTATACACCAGACCAATATATAATATGCAGCTTTTGACAGATTCTTTAATGTATTTTTATAACATATCTGGGTCTCAGCTGTACTCAAACTTATATAAGTTTGTTCAATTGATTTCAAGGAACTTTTCAGTGGCACTAGGGCAAATAGACCGGATCATGTCATTATACAACATCAGATAAATACATGACTAATAATCCACAACCAGTAGAGAACTTAGAATAACTTCACCAACAAATTGTAACAGAGACCTGCAAAGCTTCAATCAGACAAAAAATGACATTGGAAGTTTGTTGCTTTGGCCCGAGAAACAGATTTTGCTTTATTTTCTCAAATTTTACAGAACAAAAATGATACAAAAAAGTGTATTTTGCCTTATTTTCAAAAAAGCCTCAATTTCTGTTAATTGGCAATAGGATGTTCAGATCAGAACACAGTGTCCTAAATGTCTTAGGAACCGGTAAATTAAGCTGGACTGTATCAGTAAGATTTCAAATTCGAGCAAGGATTGGACTGATCTGTCCATGAAATTTTAATTTGAACATGGAGCTCTGCTTGTCTCTGAAGCCTTGAACAGATCAGTATCAGGTCCATCACAGATGTTTCTCTGATCATTACATCAAGCAGAACAAGTCTCTTCAGGCCAGGTGGAAAACAAAGGTCGACCATAGTGGATCTAACTCTGTCCTCTAGTGAATTTTTCCTCAGAATGAAGAAGCTACTTGGGTGAATAATGAAAGAATTCCAATGAAGAAGAAATAAGTCCAGTTGAGAAGTCTCAAGCTCCAGAGAACCAACCTGGTCAGGACGTCCTGATATCACTTTTCCAGATTGAGTACAAGTACAAGCACTGACATTTGACTAATTGCTGATACTGAGTAGTGATGCGAGTACTAAACCTGCATTTGGCTCCTCAACAATCAACTGCAAGTAACCAAATCCTGCAAGACTAGAAATGACCAAAGGACAGAGTTAATGTGAGATCCTGGATGGAGAATTGAGGAAGTCGTGGTCTGCTGAGTCTACGCAGGAACATAAAGGTAAAATAACTTACATACTAAAAAAGTATGGCTTTTAGTAACTGGAAGATCATTCGCCTTCACTATTGTCTTAATCAGTTATATGATAAAAATGAAGTAGCTTATTGTGCAACACTATTATGTTAGGTTTAGTGTAAAGTTTGCATCCCCCTCTCATAAATTAATTCATAAATACCCTTCATTTTTACAGTTAGTCATTTGTCATACGCTTTTATCCAAAACAACTAACAAGTGATGTACAAGACAGAACAAAATCACGGAGTCACAGAGAAAAACATCCAAGCAAAGTGCTATCAAAGAAGAGTTTCTGTTTCATTCCTTGTAAGTACAAGAAGCAGCAGAAAAGAGAGTTTTCACTTATTTCTCTTTGTATTTGTGTTTTACACATCATCTCAACTTTTTTGGAACTGGGGTTGTAAACGTGTAAAAGTTTAGAATTTCAGCTTTTATTTCCTGTTATAGATACTGTTGCAAACAACACAAAATGTAGAACACTGTACAGAATAATACAAATATTACCAGAGAATATTTGTACAGAAACTCGGCTGAGACTCAGCTGATTATTTGATTATCAGCATGGGGGTCTGTCTGTGGGAAACAACGAAAGCGGATGGTTTACATGAGCAGACTAAAGCTCTCAGGCTGATTTTCCTCTGACAGGGGAGTCTGCAGAACTGGGGCTGATAGAGGGGTCAGGCCCTTTCTTACCTGGGAGCATAGATGTCTGTGAAGGTGGTGGAGGTGGAGAAAAGTCCCATCTTTTTGCTGCAGCCCGTGAAGATGTGTATGTCAGTGTCATGTATGTATGTAAATGGTCAAGAAGGGCGGGGAGGGGGTCTTGTGAGGTTACAAAAGGTCATGTGAAGAAGTACATATATTTGTAATTAAGAAGATAAAACAAGTGTGTGTGTGTGTGTGTGTGTGTGTGTGCAGATGAAGATAATTAAACAGCAAAACAAGCAACAAATGAGCAACATAATTAGTGGTGTGGAATCATGTCATGTACAAAGACCACCAGCAGCATCCTCTTAATGCGGAGAACTGAAGTTGGAAACGGGCTGTGTCGGTTGCGTCTTCCAGTATACCACGGGGGAGCTGATGTTGTACCAGCTGCAGGAGGGACAGAGTTTTTCTCCGACCCGGTTACAGTCAGTGACTGGGGTGTGATGAGATGCATAATTGCAGAATACCTTAAAGATTGTTGTGAGGAAGACGAAGATGACAAGAATCAGGTTCACATGCATCTAGGTACTGAAGTGAATGTGGACGTAACAGAGACATTTGAGGAGAAAAACAACTCTGTTGAAAGATGTTTGGGAGACTCAGACCAGCCCCTCAGGTCGCTGGTTTTACAAAATAAATGTCCAGTCTCCTCGATCGAAGCAGAAGAGTCGTTTCAACACGGAATGCCGAGTTTTTCAATGCACTCTCAACGTGACAGTTGCATCCTGGTTGGAAATGTTCAACAAATGGGTTGATGAAATAACTCATCTATTCAAGTCCAGCCGTGAATGGCAAGAGTTGGTTGTATTGAGAAGACCCCTGTTTGTGTGACCAAACCCTCCCACCAGGCCCTCAGCATGTAACCTGGACAGATAAAGGCTGGAATCGACCAGTCCGGTATAACGCCCATAGTAAGCAGCTCTCTCTGACTGACTGACTGATACTCTATCTGGCTCGTGATGATGATGACACCGGCTAACTCCCCAGTTTGTGACACCCCCGTAGCAGTAAAGTGCTACGTTTCAGACGGTAACTCTGGCTGGCGTAGGAGGAACGACACCCATGAGAAACTGGAATGCGACTGCCTCCACTCCAAAACCAAACCACGGCGGGGGGGGGCAGATGGTCGCCGCCACAGGCGGGAGGAATGCAAGATTAGCAGCTGTGAAGATGGCCGAGCGGCGCCTAATGGTGCTGTCCAACCGGTTTCACAGACCCCTGTCAGCGACGGAGTCGAGGCCGAGTGTGAGGTTGACTCGGCGGTTGGATGCGAGCCAGACGGAGCAGCGCTGCAGGTATTCCTGGAGACGCTCTTTTGTCGCATGTGCTGTGCGTAGCGATACGTGATTTGAATGAGTTTTATGCAACAGGTCCCAGATTTCTCATCCCAGTCAGCAACACACCTGTCTTTTCAGCCTCCCTGATTTTTTCATGGAAATCCATTATGATGAGCTTAAGAAGCGTGTGTTATCAAGCCGTTTCTACTGTTGAAGAAATACAACATTGTGAAATCGGAGTTGGAGGTTAGAAAGGCCGGAGAAAACATTCTGGAAGACTTGAAACAATCTGAAAATGTACTCGATGTTCTGGGTGAAATACAAGAAAAATTAGAAAATATCCAAGAGGCTGTGGACTTTTGGAAGGGGAAGTGAGTGATGCTGCATGTAACCAAGTCTTATTACTCCTGCTTAACGATATGTATATGTAGTTAGTTGAACATTTTTGTGTATTCTTTTTCTTATTACTCCTTTATTAACCCCCCTGTTTTTAAATGCGTTTAAGTATCTGAATGTTTTTCATTACAATTAATACCTATTGCTGTACAGAATGTAATCAGAATTAAAATGATCTACTTTTATGATGTTTTTTCTCATTTGTAATCGTGCACGCCTTCTCCAGAAAGATAAATATGTACGAGAGGTATGATGTGTGACATATGCAATCTGCAGCACAGAAGGTTAGAGATGGCTCCTAAAATTGAAACAGTAATGAAAAAAATGTATTATGATCCGGCTCATCCCGGTAGCTTTGGTGGTGTCACGGCGTTACACAGAGCCGTAGAGAAGGAAACAGGCAAAAAAATACAGGTCGATCAAATTAAACATTTTTTAGCAAAACAGGATGCATACACTCTACATACACCTATAAGGACAAGCTTTCCTCGAAATCGGGTGTTCGTCTCGAGGCCTTTGAAGCAGTTTCAGGCCGACCTTTGTGACATGCAGGCCTTAGCGCCTCATAATGACGGGTACAAATTTCTGTTGACCGTGATCGATGTTTTCTCAAAAAAAGCTTATGTAAGACCCATCAAAAATAAATCAGCCAGAGAGGTGACCGCGGCGTTTACCTCAATTCTGGGCGAAAGCGGTATTCCTCAGTCTATTCAGACGAATTTAGGAAACGAGTTTTACAACAAGCTATTCCAGGCTCTGAGGAAAAAAACATAACATACAGCATTTTAGCACATCCAGCGAGGTTAAAGCGTCTGTCATTGAGCGATATAATAAAACCTTAAAATATAAATTGTATCGGTACTTTACGGGTAAAAATGCTCTCAAATATTTAGACGTGCTGCAAAGTATTGTCTGGGGCTATAACCATAGTTATCATTCAAGTATTAAAATGACTCTGGCCGAAGTTACGAATGAAACATTTTCAGATGTATTTCAGAATTTGTACGGGTCTTTCCCTCTAAGGTATAAAAACAAGTTAAAGATGAACTTTAAAGTCGGTGATCTTGTGAGGATTTCAAAATTGAGAGGGGTATTTAAGAGGAGTTATACACAAGGGTTTACGGATGAAATTTTCATAATAAGCGAGTGTATTCCTAGGATCTCTGTGGTGTAGAAACTCCGAGATTATGACGGGGAAGAGCTCGAAGGTTCGTTCTGTGAAGCAGAATTGCAGAAAATAATACTGACTAAAGAGAAAACCTTCCGGGTGGAGAAGATTTTGAGCCGGAAGAAGATAGACGGTGTGGAACATTTCCTGATTAAATGGAGAAATTGACCTGAAAAATTGAACAGTTATGTGAAAGCATCAGCTATTGTAAACGTATAAAAACCCGCAGAGCGCTTCTCTACAACCTCATTTGTACAACATGTCTCAATCTGGTTTCTACATAACGCTCCCGTCCAACTCCAGCCTACAAAGGTTTAAGGATAACACGGCCTCTGTATTTCGTATAGATTTAGCGCAGCATATAGACTTTAAGGGGATTGGGAGGTTTCTTTGGCTGATTTGTCATATCCTCACACGTGGGTTAGAGTGTCTTCAAAGAGAGAGCCGGTTTAGTTGGATTGATACAGAGAGATATGAATAATTAAATGGTACACCATACGGTTTTAGGAGACTGTGATTATGCGCCCGCTGACGATGTCGTAAACCGGCTGAACTCTTTTTTTAACATGATGAGGATAGACGTCCTCCTGGACTATGATTCCTATAGACATGTTTTCATATGGACTGGGGGAGGAAGTTACAATTTAAATTTCTCAAAGCCTTTAAATGACATTTTGGGTGTAGAGTGTGACGAGTGGTGCACGGCCGGGCCTGACCCAGCGCGGTCACCCTGCCCAGCAGATTTAAAAGCCGGGTTTTACCATCTATATTGTTATTCTGATATTGTTGGACATCATCAGGCGCTCCTGCGTGGGCGACATTATAACGAGGCGAATTATTTACCTTTGCTCCGTTGAAATTAAAACGGATCAAAATAAACCCATCAACTTCAGATACGGCAAAACTATTTTTACTCTTTAGGCAATTATGTTTGACAGATGACATTGTGATTTGCAGTGAGAGTAGAGAGCAGGTGGAGGAAAGGCTGGAAAGGTGGAGGTTTGCTCTGGAAAGAAGAGGTATGAAAGTCAGTCGTAGTAAGACAGAATACATTATAGGAGCAAGGTAGGAGGACAGGGGCTGAGGTGAAGAAGGTGCAGGAGTTTAACTTGGGGTCAACAGTTCAGTGTGATGTGGAGTGTGGGAGGTGAAGAGGCGAGTGCAGGCGGGTTGGAGTGGGTGGAGGAAAGTGTCAGGAGTGTTGTGTGACAGAAGAGTGTCAGCAAGACTCAAAGGAAAGGTGTACAGGACAGTGGTGAGACCAACTCTGCTCTATAGGTTAGAGACAGTAGCAGTGAGAAAGAGACAAGAGGCCGAGATGGAAGCTGCCAGGCAGGAGGGCGAGATATATGGACGAGGAGAGGAGATATATGGACGTTCTAACAGAGGACATGAGGTTAGCTGGTGTCAGAGAGGAAGATGCCCAGGAAAAAGTGAAGTGGAAAAGGATGATTCGCTGTGGCGACCCCTGATGGGAAAAGCCAAAAGAGAAGTAGTAGTAGTAGTAGACCCAATCACTTATTGTTCTAGGTCTGGTAAACCGATTGAGGCCGTTTTTACAGGTCCAGCAGTAATTTAGGGTCTATGTTTAAATTTTATTCACTGTGACCTGAAGAAATATGTGGAAACCAATCTCTCCTCGGCTGAGAAAGAATACTGTTAATCTATTTGCATCAATAAGATCGCAGGCAAAACAGAAGCTAAAAAAAGGCACAGGACGGATCAGGCATTTTTGTTTTATTTGACCGGGAGTTAAAAAAAGCGATCTCGAAAAAAAAAAACAGTATCCAAAGGCGGCGAGTTCCAAGAGCGCTGATATTTTTTAGGAAAGATGACGCTCTTGCACGAAAATGCGTGATCCAAATGAGCATAGAAGACAAACAATACATAGAAGTTCCAAGAGGTGATTTTTTTAGGAAAATGACGCTCTTGAGATTAAAATTACGAAATGGGACATCGGAATGCATCATTAATACAATACATACATTGTTTGCGAGCTTAATCTCACCCCAGACGAGGGCTGTTTTCATGTCCTCTCCACAAATGAGCATAGAAGACAAACAATACATAGAAATGTCTCCCATATCTTCCATAAGGGACAGAGGACCCATTGAATTTTACATAGCGGCTGAAGGTGAACGTTATCTTGATCTTAATGATACAATTCTTTATTAGAGATTAAAAATTACCAACGCTGATGGGACAGATTTGGCCGCGGACAAGCCAGTGGGCATCATTAATACAATACATACATACTCTGAATACAATATTCAATCAATGTGATGTGACACTAGCCGATCGTTTAAACTCCCAATCCAGCGCCACACGTCCGTATCGAGCGATGATTGAAACTTTATTGAATTACTCCCCTGAAAGCCTAAAGAGTCAATTCAGCTCGGGATTATTTTATCAGGACTCTGCAGGGGCGATGGATTCTCATGTGGTTGTAAACGGGCCCTATAGAGGTCTTACTGAGAGAGCAAGATTTAGCACTGAATCAAAAGAGTTTCAAGTGCTCGGCCCGCTCCACGCAGACATCTTTTCTTGTGAAAGACTGCTTTTAAACTCACAAGAGGTAGCGACGCATTCAGCCTCCTGCACGCCGCCTACAGAGACTACAGGCTCCACGTGTTGGGGGCGTCTCTGTTTGTGAAGAACGTAACGGTCGCTCCCGCTGTGTGTATAGGTCATTCGGCGGCGCTGATTAAAAGCAACGCGTTGTATCCTCTGTCACGCATCAACCTGAAAACTTTTTCCATCCCCGCCAATTCGAGAATCTGTACCCAGGAAAATTTATTTTTGGGCACATTACCCAATTACATTGCTCAGAGTGGAAGATGCCCAGGATAGAGTGAAGTGGAAACGAGAGATTCGCTGTGGCGACCCCTGATGGGAAAAGCCAAAAGAGAAGTAGTAGTAGTAGTAGACCCAATGACATTGTTCTAGGTCTGGTAAACCTTGAGGCCTTTACAGGGAGCAGTAATTTAAATCCGTTAAATTTTATTCACTGTGACCTGACCCCCTGATGGGAAAAGACCAACCTTTATCCCGAAATGATTTGCCCAAGGTTATTCTCTGTTTGCGTTTAATCTCACCCCAGACAAACTCTCCTTCCGGTCTGACGTAGTAGTAGGACCCACATTCTTCTAGGTCTTGTAAATGCATTTTATTCACTGTGACCTTAGAACAAGAGTACTATAATCCCCTTCCGACACCTAAAAGACCAACCTTTATCTTTTGACCGAAATGATTTCGCCCAAGGTTATTCTCTGTTTGCGTTTAATCTCACCCCAGACGAGGGGTGTTCAACTCTCCTTCCGGTCAAGACGGGCACTCTTCGGCTTGAAATGCACTTCAGAGTCCCCCTTCCGCAAACCACAACCCTAATTGTGTACGCCAGCTACAAATCCATTCTCGAAATTGACTCTAAAAGAAACATCCTGGTGGATTACTATTAATGAGAAAAATGAACGGGCTTCAGCTGGAAAATATTCTGCAGCATTTATTAGGAGATCTGTTTCACCTCTGACAAACTACCCACGCATGCGTTTAGGAAACCGGCGTATTTTATTGTGAACACACATCCCAGCCATTTGCCGGGTGAGCACTGGCTCGCTCTGACCGTGGAGGAGAACGGCGTGTCAACATTTTTTGATTCTTTTGGGTTAAGTCCCGAGAGCTCACATTACCCTCAGACAATTTTACATTTTCTGCAGCGAGGGTCTCGCTTCATATATTATCACAACAGGCAAATACAACATCCGTTGTCTATAGTCTGCGGCAAGCATTGCATTTTTTATTTGTTTGATAGAGCCCAGGGTCTGTCCTATCAAAGTGTGTTAAATTTGTACGATGATAACTATGTTAAAAATGACCTTATAGCATCAAACTTTGTGAAATGTTATAAAAGATTATGTAAAGACTGTGTCAACCCTAGCATTTGTTCTTTAAACATGTTTTCAAAATGTCATAAATTAGTTCTTTAGTTTTAATTGACAAAAGCACGTTACTGAGAAGAAAAACAATGTTTCAATAAATTGATTTTATTCAGTCGTTACACGTTTTGCTTGTTTTATTAATTTAAGAAACATTATGCCAAAGGGGTGATAATGACGGAAAAATTTTCTCCTCCTCTTTTTATTAAAACTATCGCTTCGGGGGGTGATTTTAAAGGATTTTTAAACCTATGCAAAGATACGTCATCTTCAACGTCACCATCAAGGTCATCGGAGTTCATTCTCCGAGGAGCTCCATGTTTGTAGTTTTCAGCAGCACCACTCCCTCCATCTTTAAAAGTCTGCATCTGAATGCGTGCCTGTTTATTAGGGACGCTGGACAACGGTATGTTTAAACGTGCCAAGATCTGCAAAAACACGACCCAGCCCGCGGGCTTGAGCTGTGTTTTATGTGTGAGCCGGGTACAACATTACCATTAAAAATAAATCCCCCTCTTTATTCCATTTCCCAGGACTGTTAAAGTCTGAAATTTTATCTAAAATATAACCGGCATTCTTTTGAAAACGCAGGGCGACGTTCATTATAACATCGTGAGTTATTTGATCGGAGGGTTTCTCGGAGGAAGCCTCAGCAGACTCACTTTTAGGCAGATTTAGAGTCATTTCCAGCTGCTCCATGTGACTGTACAGTTTTAATCGTGCGTGACCTGTTGTGAATGCTGCAATAAACACATTATCTGTCTTGTTGGGAGGGGGCACACACGCGTCATTGTAACAATACTGAATCATGGCCAAATTCTCGTTTAGAAAGTTGAAATATTTCACTTTGTGAGTGCCTGAAAACATGAGACTAAAGAAGGCTGCAGGATCACTAACTATCTCTGTCTGGATCATATTGCTTTTTTGTGCAAATTTACCCCAAAAGGAGTTCAAGCACAGTTTAGCAACTCGTCGTTTGGCCGGGTTTGACTGAATTTTCGATGCGTCCAGTAAGATGCCCTGTTTTTCATGATATTCCTGTATGTATTTCTGCCTGCCTGCCTCGTCTGTGACGTTTGACGGGTAGCCACTCGCCTCCTGTTTCCCCTTGAGAAATGTCTGAATGTATTCTCTAAAGAGTGTGTTACTCCGCTCTTTAAAATGCCAAACCTCATGAATCTCCACAGCTTTCAGAACCTCTGGGGTGATCCAAACACCGGCCAAGGCCCTCTCCTCCTCGCTGTGCGAGCAAGCGTCACTCTGCATGTTAAGTTCAGCACAGGTTCTGCAGAGGGTGAAGATGAGTCTGCCCCTGGTGGATCTGTAAGGGAGGACAGGGAAAAAAAGGCAGCGGGGGGTAGAGCTTTGCTTTGATAAAGCCAAAGTAAGACTCGATAGGCTTAAAGATTATTTCAGGATGACCTACAGGGTAGAAGCAGTAGTGGTTTACATAAGGATATAGTGATGTAAAGTCCACATAATTCACTGTCTCATCGTCAGTAGCTGAATATCTCAGCGTCACCGGGCAGGTGCGCCCTCCGCACAGGGCCTGTCGGGGGGAGAGAGGTTCAGGCGCTTTGTAGCTTTTCATGAACTCTTTCACTCCATCGTGACTTCATCTCATCTCATTCCAATCGTGTTCTCTCATGACCGTGAGTTTCACACCATACACACTCTGCAGCTTGGACAACCTGTCTAGGCTCTGATCGTTCAATACTTCAAAGGTTGTACCCGTTAAAGGATGAGTTTTGTGACCTGGAAAACATCACAAACATGTGCTCCCCATTTAACTCATAGTATCCATCCACCTGCCAGGGCCCAAAGCTCTTCTCACCTGTGTTTAAAGCATGTTGAATGAAAAGGTTCTGAGTAGACATCACATACTCCAGCCACTGTATTCTACTGTCTGAAAACCTCTTTCTATGAAATCTGTAATCATAAGGACACGGAATAGCAACAGATTTCTCCAAGAGAAAATTTGATCTGAACACATACATACTGTAGTATGTGTTGCTATAGTCGCCCTTTTAAAGGGATCGAGTCCCGTCTCTGTAATAAACATCTGTCTAAAGAACAGACAGGCTTTTTTAAGAATGGCTGTGTCATTTTAACAGTAAAGAATCGCCTCTTTTTTAAAGTCAAACCTGCCGTGACAGACACCGACGTACCAAAGCATAAATGACTTTCTGTTTTTGACACTCATCTGATCAGCATCATAACACTGGGCCTCTGGGTATGGACCGACATAGTCCAACATGTTATCAGAACTGAATTTGTGTGGAAAATGACCCTTCACTCCATCCTCAAAACCCAGGCCTTTGGGCAGCGTTGCTAAGGGGAACGGAAGGAATGCTGCTGAATCAATGAACTGCAGCCCGAAATCAAACTCTATAAACAAGATCAACTTTGACCCTTGCAACACCATTTCTGGCATAATGCCCAAAGAAATCATAGTTTTCACTATAACGTGCCCGTCAAACCCTCTTGAGTTATGTGCTAGAAACACAGCGTTTTGGTAACGGCGAGTGCGGAAGTGCAACAGAAATTTCTCACAACAGTTGACCCCCCACCAGTCCCACTTTTCACCGTTCCCCGTTTCTACGCTTACATAAAAAGGCACGTGGACAGGGTCTTTTATTAGGGTAGGTCTCAAAGTCATAGAATATTTATTTCTTTTCAGGGACAAAGTCTATTCTTTTAGGGAAAGGCAGTTTTTGTATGAAACACAAATGATCCTCACAGTTCCTCACATTGCCACAAATGTGGCATTTTGACTCCTGACATTTGTGTGGCTTCCCATCTTTGGTCTGAGGAATGTAATAAAGTCTGGAACACTTTGGGCATTTGTCGTGTATTTGACACAGACTCGTTTGAGTCGCGGCCCGTTCTGTAAAACACCACAATTTTACCTTGTGTGACACACTCAAATTTTTCAATGTCAGTGAAACACACAGGTGTGTGTTCTGATAACCCCGCCGCTGATTGAAACCACCGCCCTCTTCTTTCAGCCTCCGCGTCTGTTATGTCGGGTTCATGGCAAAACAAAGCTGGTTATCTCTGTTTTCTACGATGTAGAGAGTTTTCCGTTTCTTTTTAGGAATTTCACAGTCCAACGTTTTTTGTAGCAATCGTTTAACACCACCCCTAGGATTTTGAACTACTTGGACAACAAGCTCCAGACTGCGATCTGTTAGAACAGAAAAACTGGACTGAATCTTTCTAATCTAATAAATCCTGAAACTGAGTCAGATCCATGCCTGCAGACACCGGTACAATAACGGATGCTTCAGACCTAATCATTTCCCTGCAGAGTTCGACTTGTAAGAGATCACCTGCATTGCACCTGTTCAAAGCTTGTTCAACAGTATCAGATAAATTTCCCAAAACAGAACCATAAAAATGGCCATAACTGACCTCCTCGTCACTTTGATCTATATTTTACAAGCGTCTTATTTCAAAATTGTTCAATCTAGCGCGAGTAACCACGTTAGAGCTGTTTTGAGTAGAGGATGTTATCTCCTACATTGTCATTGTTGTTGTTATTAATATACCGCCGGTTATTAGGGTTTGGCCTATTTGTGTTTGAAAAGGTAGAGGGTTGATTTTCGTGGTCGTTTTGAAAAGAGTGTGTTTGATTTTGACCTGAACCCTCGCCCGACTGAGGCACACTATTGTCTGAATCTTGTAATGACAGCACCAGTCTGTTTAGAGCGCTCTCTAACAAGTCAAAATGTGAGAGGTTATTTGCCCATTCGTTACCTTTTGTAACCTCACATTAAGTTCTGGAGTTGTAGCCACAGCGAGGACGTTTGTACAGAGTGATGTGAACTTCTTACGGCTACAGTCTAACAACATTTTCCATCACTGGCCAGAGACAGAAAACTTTAAAATGCGCCAAAGTAACAACCCGGTTGAAAAGCAATTAAACATCTTCATCAATGCTGCTTCAAAGTGTTGTTCTTCCATACGGGACGTGTTCTTGATACTCACGGCTAAACCAGCCTTTGTGGATCCAGGAACATGCAGCCATAAAAGTCTAATATGACAGCAAACGCTCTCTCTGTATTTGTACAACTCATTTTTCATTGTGGACAAATGGGAGCTGTAGTATTTGGAATATGGGCTTTTCCTGAGGACGGGAGTGTTACTTCAGCAAACCTTAACTGTTTCCACACATCACGGAGACATTTCCAAAGACTGGTCCACCTGTCAGTCTGCAGATGTTTTGGACTTTTTGTGTCTCTGTCTTTTGACGATTGAAACTTTTGTCTTTGCAAAGTCGATGTGATGCTGTGTGTAAACCTGTGCATGGTTACTGCCTGTTGAAGATACTTTATCAAGTGATGATGTTCAACACACACATTTTTACTGCGGCCTGTTTATTCTGCTCATTTATTGAAACTGTTTGTCACCCAGGCTTCACTGATTTCGTCACAGTCTAGAGAAATGTGATGTACAATACAATGCAATAGATGTCATACTGCTGCTACAGTCTAAACTGTTGGAAACTTAATATCTTGTCTTTGTTCCATTTCATATGCAAGAACTGATGCATAAAACTCCCAGAACAAATTGGCTTAAGATATTTACAGGAACAGTTAGACATTTACTTAAGGTGGTGTCACTTTGTAATTTAATAAGTATCTTGTGATCAGTGGATGATGAACAAGTGAAGTAAGTGAGGCAGCCAGTGAAGGTATATAAAGACTGGGTTCCCCCCTCCAAGACATCCTGCTTCCTGCTCCTGAGAGTGACACCTCATCTCATCATCACATCAAGGTACACTTTGAACTCTTGGACATTTATTAGACATTCACTCAGTCCTGACGCTTTAACTTGTCTCTCTTTGTGGACACAGATGGCTTCAGGTCTTTATCTCATCGTTGTCCTCTGTGTGACCACTGGACTGTGGTTTCCAGCAAATGTAAGAGATTTTTTTTATTCTTTCACACCTACATCAAAGTGTAACGTAGGTTTTGGGGGTAATGAAGTGTATAATGACGGTTCTCCTCACTGCTTCACCAATGTTGTATTTTCATCTTTTACACTTTGTCTTTTCCATCCACAGGCTAATCGTTTCGATGATGAAGGTTGGTGCTTTCTCCATTTCTGTTGGTGAATGTTCAGGGTGCAGCAGCTGACACTGTGTGTTAGGTTCTGGTTCCTGGACTGACTGTAAATTTTCATTTGCTTTGCAAAAACCCTGTAAAAAATCCTCCGGGTCATCATTGTGGTGGATTTGGTTTTTCGTTCCAATGGTATAACTTGTGTAGACAAAATAATAGAGACACCTGTTAGTCTGAAAGCAAACAGGACGTTTAGTTTGGTGAACCTGCTGAACTGTGACATGTGGGTTCAGATATTTGGTCTAATTCAAAAAGAAATGTGGAAAGTTTGACTTGGCATTTGAACTTTGTTCCGTTGATTTACTGATTTAAATTTACTTATGTGCTTTTTTAACATGTTATAAACTCACAGACTGATATCTGTCCTCCAGGTTGGACCAAGTTTGGTGATCACCTTTACCGGTTCTACAACACTCCGATGGAATGGTCCGATGCTGAGGTACGTTCCCAACAGCTGGACCTGCATCAGAGTACAAGTAACTTTCAGTTTTTAGACAGCAGCTCTGAGTCTCAAGTGATCTGATCAACAGTTTTTGTCACTTTTTCTCTTCTTTTGTCTTCCACATTTTTACTCTGTGACCTTATTCAACTCATTAATCTCATATCTCAATCTCAAAAACATATTTTTATCTTCATCTCAGCGTTTCTGCACCAATCTTGATGCGAATCTGGCCCCACTCCTGACTCCTGACATCTACAACTTCATCAGACAGATCATCGTCAGAGCAACAGGCACAAACACAGACACTTGGGTTGGAGGCACTGATGCATCCAAGGTAAAAAAAGATCTGCTGTGACAGATTTTATTGGACTGCTGAACATCTGTTCATATTCCTGTTTGGTTCTTACCTTGATTAGTTGACTAGACTCCGTTAGTCCATCTATAGCCTTTTGTCTTTGGTAAGAGACCTGAACAAAGCAGAGAAGAAACGCACAAATATGAGGAAGCAGAGCAGATCTCAGGACTGGAAGACGACTCAGCAACAGTGTAGTTTTCTTCTTTGAGCTTGTGAATGAAATGTTAGAAAGAAGTAAACTTGTGTCATTTTCCAGATAACGGTGTTTTCGACAGTCTCCATACAGACGCTAAAACCAACAATACACTGTAGCATTGTTAGTAATACACTGTTGGTATTGTTGTAGTACATAGTATTGTAGTATAATACAATCTAGTTTTCTTCTAAGTGCTTATGAAAACAGACATACCGATCCACTGGGTGACGTTTTTTTTATTCCAAAACATTTGGTTGAGATGTCAGTGGGTCGTGACTCAATCTTTAAACATCTGGTTAGTCCATATTTTAGGTCCATAGTAAATGACGTCACTACCTCAGCCAGATGTTTTGTAAGAGAGAAACCTGTCACTCATTGACTCAGTATGTTTGACCGATGTGTTTTATTGGTTTTTGGACAACGAAAGTCTAACAAACTAATGCAGACTGATAGACAACAAGTGTTAGCAGGAACAAATTCTTGTTGGTTTTAGAATCTTCATGAGGTTTTGGAAGGAAGAATAATTTAGAAAAGTTCTGCAAACATTCTCTTTCAGGACGGCGTGTGGCTGTGGAGTTCTGGTGCAAAGTTTGCCTTTAATAGGTGGGGCCCAGGAGAGCCCAACAACTTAGGAAGACGTGAAGACTGCATGGACATAAACCTCAGAGGTATGAAGGGATATATTATTATTTTGTTTGTGATGGTTATTAGGAAAAAGCTTAGAAATATATGGAGACAGGCAGGTGTCACATAAGAAAATTTACTCTCTCCAATGAATTATTAGCACAGTCATTACATTAATAGCCAATATTGTCTTCAGCTGTTTCCAAGGTCCCAGAAAAAGTTTGAAACGTGTTGGGTAACATTCAACATCCAAAGTGCATCTGTATTTAAATGAAAAATCAAATATTAAAGCATTTCATTGAATTTGTCTGCTGTGCTCCACAGACATCAGTTCTCAGATCTCATGACAGGAAAACACGTGGCAAAAGACAAGAACCCTGAACAGGTTTTACTGTGTCCTCTGTCTACAGGACTAGATTATGTCAATGATGAAGACTGTAAGCAGAGGAAACCTTTTGTTTGTGCCAAAAGACACATCAACCACTAGGACGCCAAACCCCCACTGATGATGTCACTTCCACCAGGATGTCAAGCCTCGATGACATCACTGCTGGAAGACCTTTTGACAAATCTGATTGTCTTTCACTTTCATTTGATTAATTTCACTTAACTCTCTCTAGTTTTTCTGTCTGGGTTGAATGTAGTGCTACACGTCTGTCTGTCCTGAATCAATAAACAGATATGCAATGCAAGAATCTTTCTTACCAAAATATCTTTTATGTGAACATCAAACTCTTAAATGGAACTTGTGCAGCTTTTGACAGATATACTAATATATAAACTATGTTTTTCTTTGAAATATCTAGTCAGGGACAGTTTTGCTGAGTCTCACATAATTTTTGAATCACTGTAGAAGTTTCTCATAATCAGAGCTTGTGTCAATTATTTAATAACCTACTTACGGCTGCTCCTGTGCTGTGATTTTTGTGGAAGCCTGATTGAAACTGTCCAGAAATAACATTTTCATATGGGAGTTCATTTAGGCAGCGACATGTATTGATCCCAGGCTAAAAGTTTATGCTCATGTGCATATGACGACTGTGGCCTTATTATAATAATAAGGCTCGTTTAAAGAGGGACCAGGAACAGACGAGCAGACATTCCAGCATGCATTGTTTGACATTTGAATCTCCTCACACACTTCCTGTTCAGTGTATCTTAAACTCTTAATCCAGCCATGATAAAGTGTTGAAGTGAGTGTCTTCCCCAGCCCAGACAGACAGAATAACATTGTTGCTGTGAGCCTCAGTCTTTGTACTGACTGTCAGCGTGGACATGACAGACAGCACTACAGGGAAAATTTATACAAATATTCTAGGTAGGTTATATCTTAAACAAGAGCTAGAGCTTATTCCTTCAAACTTCAGCTGGAAAAGTTGGAAGCGATGAGTAATATTCAGCCTTTTTCTTTAACAAGATCCATACTCGCACTAGAGAAAGAAAAACTCAAAGATTTAGATTGAAGAAACACAGCTGATGATGGTGACGTCCTCCTTGAAACATCTTTGTTACACTGTGCAAAGGTAACAAGAATAAATAAAGGAGGTGGCAATGAAAGAGCTTTTCAATCCATGAAGGGCAGATGGTGTCACAAATGATCTGACCTTTTTGGACCTGAGAGGAACTCACCTACTTCCAGTTGCCTTCATAGACGGAAATATGTGCAGCACTTTGAGAGAAGAGCTAATACTCTTACCCCACATGGCAAACTAACTATTGCTAGCTCAGAATGTTACAGTCTGTAAAGACTGTAAGAAACTGAGTGAAGTAATTCCGCGTCGATTAGATGCTCCTTTCCATTGTGTTGTAGGAACAGACCAAACCAGTGCAGTGAAACACAGCAACCTGTCATAAAACATACAGTTACATAGAACACAGACACTTTTCAGTCGTCTGTATTAGTTTGGATCAAAAAAAGTCAATCACAGCTTTTTACAGAGTTCTCAACTATTTGGAACTCGCCCCTCTCAGCTGTCCGTCATGTTTTATATGCAGAAGCACTGAGCCGTGAGAAAAGACGCAGCAGCTGACACTGTGTGTGAGATATGTGGGGTTGGATTAGGTTGATCTATTAAGTTATTACTCACCTGGGGAATGAGCGTGAATATAATAACAATAATTCTGTAGACCTTTAATTGCTGCTGAGCAGAAAGCAGAGATTTAAACACTAACTACACAATGAATTTTTAAAGCCACGAACTTTCTTTATTTCTATTTGTGCTAAAGCTATCTCCAGCTATTTTATGAAGACATATAATCATTTATATTCAAAGGAAAAAGCAGCGGGCTTAATAATGATCAAAGCGACATTGTTACACCTATGATCTAGATACACTTTTTACACAGAAACACATTTATATTAGATACATTTAAAGTGAGTGTTAAGTGAATTTTCCGGAAAAAAAGACACATTTAAAAAATTGTTACCACGTCCAAATTATCAGTACAACGTTTTTCTCCTTGCAGCGACCGGCACAAACGCTGAATGACGTGATCACGCGCTTGGGACCCCCCCACACGTGACGTGCATTCAGCCAATCACAACACTCGGAAGTTTCCCGCGCAGTGTGAATCCAGCAAACAGGAAATGTATTTCCAACATGGCCGAAGGTGTTTGTGGAGGACGAGCGGGGAAAAGGAAGAAAGTCCAGAGCGCGTCAGTCAGTCCCCGTGTCGAACGGGAGCGTGTAAAGCCGAGCCCGGACTCAGTCACACGTTCCCGGTTCTGTGAGTACACGGTAGGCATTGTAAATACTTATATTAATATCATATTTATATTATTTTGTTATGAGTGGATCGAAGGCAACACGCTGAACGGAAATTTGAAAGAAGTGAACTGAATGTGGTTCTGGAAACTGAGGTCTGGCCCAAATCCATTCACGGGAAAAGAATGAGCCTCTGCCTATGGTCAGTCCTGTTAACACCTCCAAGTAGGTCCACGAGTTCGTGGTTTGGACAGACGGGACAGTGTGGACATGGGTCAGCAGGGTCCCCAGGCTGTAGATGTAGAAGAAATGGGCCGGTATAGACAACAGCAGAGGTAGGCTGGAACAGTACCACAACAAGACGAGTCCAAACGGGCCCGTAAAGACAAGTCCGGGAGCGAGTTATCAGGGCTGGAGTGGACTGGGAGATCCCGCAGGTCGACGCGGTGGCTGGTTTTATAAGCTGGGCCACAGTTGAGAGTGAGGACACCCTTGTCTGGAGACGATCTGTCTGTCTGTTTATGTCTTTGTCTCTCTCCAACTGTTAGTTACAGATTGTTCTAATGCTAAACTGAATGTTGATTTGGTTCCGTTTATGTCCATCCATCTGTCCAAAAGCGGTGACCCGCATCAACATCAACACCTGGCTGCTCATTTGCTCCACGTGGACGCCTTCACCATTCCTCGCAGTTCGTCTCCCGTTCAAACTGAAACTGGCGAAGCCTTTCAGTGTGTAGGTCTGGTGCAGAGCCTCCACAGCTGATGACTGCATCGTGATTTTCTCTTAGTTGAAATTTGGATGTTGACACTTACCATTATTGTGTAATGGTATGTCTAGATACAGCAATACCGTGTTACCACAAATTCATTTTAATACCCCTAATTCTTTGATGCTGTTATTATATGTCTCGCTGCTGCAGGGCTTGAGTGGACAGCATCAGAGGTTTAAAAAGAGAAACTGAAAAACTATACTATAAACTTGAAAAAAGTCACTTGAAAGTAAATTCTGGTCAGATATCAATAATTACAAGTAACATTTGATTGACAGCTCTATTTCAAAGCACTCTTTAAGAATAATTTCAGTGCTTTAACATAATGACAAGATGGTAATGAGAAACTATTTGAACATAGTAATAAGATTTAAATCTTGGTTATAGATTTGAAAGATCTGTTTTTTTACGTTTTTTTTTTTTTTTTTTTTCCACTGGTTCCTGCTGAAATATTTGTCAAGTAATTTCATAAGCCAGCTGCAGATTGTAGTATTATTAACTAGGAGGAACTAGTATGTTTCCGGGTGTTGTAGAACAGTGAAGATGTAGCTCTGTGGGCTGGAAACATGTACTTTGAGTCTGTGGACTGTGGGAGGCGCTACAGGCTCACTTTAGAAACCAACAATACTTTGAAAAAGTTTTTGTGAATCATAAACGCTGAGCTGTTTAATGCTTTGTTGTAGGTATTTTATCTGTAATTCTTACTGTCGCGTTCTCACTGAAACAGCTGTTGTTCTATCGACACTGTCTTGTTGACTCATCAAGGACTTTATTTTTAGTCCTTCAGTCCACATCACTTCTTCTCTCGGCTCTGGCCTGTTGTAAGTTGGTTCTGGACTGAAGTTTAGTTTATTTCCTCCCACTCGTGCTCATGTTTAGCTCTTGTCGTCACGTCGCTCCCTGGATCACCTCGTCTTTTCCTTGTATGATTTCCCAGTCTTTCCTTTACCCTGTTCTTGTTTAGCTTCTCTGATTTTTTTCAGCTAATGCTGATTTATGCCCTGTTTTTAGAGTGAATTCAGTTTGTTGCAGCTCTTTAATTATCCCCCCTCCCTATCTCTGATGCAACTGAGGATGTGAGACACAGACAAACTGTTAGGACAATGAGGCAGGAATAGAGTGAACTAATACTCTGCTTTTATAATCACCGATTTATTTGAACATGCAGTTCATTATATTACTTTGACGTGAGGCAGTAAACCACAAAGTCTATGTGCCTGTTGTAGATCCACAGAAAAGACTTCAGTCGACCCCGAAACCAAAGCTGAATCTAATCCAAACAACCTGACACACACACAGGGTTACTGTCTTGGAAAAATTCTATCTTGACAATTACTGGTCCCAGACACCTCGAGTGTAGTCAATAAAGAAGCTGCATCCAGGATGTCTTTTAAGGGTTTTATTATCTTGCAAGAGAGAAGTTCACAGACAGAGTCTCATCCCCTGTCAAGTGCCGTTCCCAAGACTGATACATCACACACATGTTTTATACCCCTCTGCTGCTGGGCAGAACATGTTTGTCGTATGTCTCCAGGTCACCATAGCTTATGTCAGATAGCAGACAACCTTGGTATGGTTAAGTCGACACTTCTTAGACAAAAACATGTATATAAGATAAACGATGTTATGTCTCAACATTCTTCATAACAACACTGAATATCATTTGACTTTACAACTAAGCATAAACATTAAAATTTAATCACTCTTAATTTTTCCTTTACAGTTACACACCCTGCAACTGTTTCTAACCAGAGCAATTACAATTATCTGTATAAAATTGAACTATATGTAACTATATCTGTACCACTTGACTGCAAGATGGAGAGATTTTATTTATGGTTTAAATACTAAGATAACTATCTAATCCGTGCTGCGTGATGCCAAAACACGACGTCAACAAATGAAACAATCTCATTTGATTTAACAATATGTGTTAATGCAAAGGTTTAAACCGATATTAAATCGACATGCGTTGAAATATATAGAAAATGTGTCTAACTCTTGTTTACTGATGTTGCACACAAACACAAATGACCTCTCACTTCATAATAAATAAGAACAGCTCCACTCTACAACATTCACTTTGTTATAATCTTTGCTGTATGTCATATTCATTGTTCCACCACTGCACATTTGAGCGATTTTACTGTACATATTTTCTGCTATTATTTCACGTCACATCTTTAATTTTACATTGTGCAGTGTAAAAGTCTAAATAGATAAGTTGTCCATTAGGTGTCTAGCTGCGATGCACACAGCCCTACCAGCTGCTGCCACCCTCTCAGATGCTCTGATTCTGCTAAACATGTAGTCAAACATTCTCTGGACTCCTTCATCCACCTGGTTTTCATTTTTCACCTGCTCTAGTTTCTGGACCTTCACCATGTCTCCTTTCTCCCTCATCTTCTCAATCAGGAAGTCCAGGTGGACATAAGTGGACACTGAAATAACGTTGAGAGCGATCTTTTCCAGGTTGACAACATGCTGGTACGACTCTTCAAGCCAAAAATTTTTCTCTCTGTCCAGCTTCTTCTTCTCTTGTCTCAGAGCCAACAAAAGCGCCTTCTTCTCATTGTGCTTCACTTCATACTTCTGTTTCAACTCCTCCAAGGTCTTCCTAACTCTTCTTGTCTTGTTCACGTACCTCCACTCTGTCTTCACGTGTTTTGACACAGGACATTTCCCAGTACAAACAGTGCAGCTGCCTTTTTTCATCACTTTACAGTCTTCAGCACTCGGGGCAGTTGTGCACGGATAGTGACAAGTCTCTTCACAGACAGTACAGGACGTAGCACCTTCATAAAAAAAGCCCCACCACTTCCCACCTTTAATTTTCTCTTGAACTTTATGTGGTTCATCAACCTCGACAGTGAACTCTCCATGCTTCAACTCAATTTCATAATTCCTAAGTGCATCATCAGTCTGTTGGATCTCTGTTTGTTTCAGATCTATCAGCTCGATTCTGTCCTGCAGGTTGTGGATGCAGGCCGTCAGTCTAATGCGGGATTTCAAAACCTCCACAGTGGTTCCTAGCGTTTGAGGGATAGTTCCTCTTAGAAAGTCAGTCAACTGCTCCATCCCTCTAACTGTGATGTCATATGATCGTTCAAGACTCTGCTCCCCGTCTCTCACCTCATTCTGGCAGTTATCAAACATAAAGTGAACAGGCTGATTTCTCTCATTTTTGGCACATTTAATTTTTGATGCTTCCAGAGCTCGCAGCGCCTTTGCAGGAGTTCTTCCATCCGAGTGTGTGATCAGAGCTATGATGTTCTTCTCCATGTCTTTTCCAAACAGAGACACGACTGAATCAAAGATGTATCTTAGTCGGTCATTCAGCCGGGTAACAGTCGTCATCATCACCAGACCCACTGCATTAATTTCATGAACTCCGTCCCTTGAGCTAAACAGGTCCAATAATCTTTGACTGACGATAACATCATGCTCGATCCCTCTGGTGCTTCCATACCCAGGAGTATCGATGATGGTCAGAGAGTAGGGAAGCGTGTTTTCTTTAAAGTCCAAGATCTCGTACACAATCACGTCGGATGTCTGACTTTCAAACTCCCCTATCTCCTGCCCCTCCTCTACGATCTCAAACCAGATGTCGTCCTCAAACGTCACTCCCATGGCGTAATTAACCAGAACGTTGATCAGAGTAGATTTTCCGGCTCCTGTTTCGCCCACAAGTAAGATGGTTTTATTGGTCTTGTTTAGAGTTTTTTCTCCAAAAGTCAGTCTTGTCAAATTTCCTGACTTTTTTTCCTTTGGTCTCAGCTGGTAGATAGCTGGAGATCCTGAGCGGATCTGATCCCTTTTGGAGACTATGTCCTTGTACTTGGATGGAATTTTACTGTTCCTGTGCAAAAAAAAAGAAAATTGACATTTACATTTGTAATTTGTAATTAAACCAGAATTCCAGTGGAACACTGCATCCTTCACTGTGTCTCCTTTTCATCGATTTCTTTACCCTAAAAAGGGTTTCAAAGGATTTGTAAATCATTGCATTCGTTTTATTTCTGTTTCCAAACTTTTTTGCAAATGGTGTTTAAACGACATTAATATGTCCCACACAAGGGGGTTGCATAGATTTTGTATGGATCATCTCCATCTGCTGGCTCGCCTGTCACGGAGTGTCTTCTTTCATTGAGTTACCTTTGGGATAATAATTAATATAAATACATTTGTGTGTCACAATAAGGAGCCAATTAAAATCATCAAAGCATCCATTTACATCTCATCAGCGTGAGATGTAAAACAAGCAGGACACTCTTATAATAAACACAAGTATATGTGCTTTAATATCCCTGTAGGAACTTACTGATGCTCTGCATATGTGATTTAAAAAAAAATGAATTTACTTAATCAGGGTTACTCACTGTGTTGCCATCACGAGGCTGATTCTGAGATGTCCCCAGTGAAGATCTCACAGGTTTGGTAGCGTTTGGTCTGTGGATGAGAATAAAAAAAATCATGACAGCTACACGGAGTGTGTTCCTGTTCACCTGATCTGTGTGCTGGATGTGTGTCACTAGGTGGCAGTGCAGGATGACAGGTTTTTCACAGTCATTGTGCCCATGAAAACTAAAAGCTACACTCCCTGGCCACTTTATTAGGTACACCTGAACATTCTAATACAATCCAGTACAGCAGCTCTGATGAATTCTGGTTTCACATTTCTCAGTTTTTAAGTTGGAACTTACAGGAGAATTTTTTTTAATAATGTTTTGGCCACACCATTCATTTTAAACATGATGGCCAAAACATTAGAACCATCTCTTCTTATAATTCCCTCCAGTAACTCCGCTAACTACTTTGACCTCAGTCACAATCGCATATTAGAATTATCAAGTTTGTGAAAGAGTGTACAATTGTACCTAATAAAGTGGCCAGTACATCAGCTCAGAGCACTAATACTGCCTCACTGCTCCTGCACCACTAACACCTCCAACACATCCTCCTCAAAATGCAGCTTAATCTATCCTTTGTCGAACCCCAACATTTCTTTCCCACTAATGTCAGTAGTTTTTTATGTGCCTCTGTATTATATCTTCGAAGGGATCTTACCTGTTGTTTCAGGAGGCTGTGCGATGCTGAAGACGCAGAAAGAGCTCAGAGGACTCAGAGGTGGGGGTGTATGGTGGGCTTATATCTGCTGCTGCAGAGAGGCAGGGGCTGAGTGGTCACATGATTTCACAGAAACAGTCAGACTGTGAGGTTGATTTTTATTTGTGCTGGGATTCAAATAAAAGCTGTAAACTCATCGACATTTCACATGGCTGAGCAAAGAGATAAGAGATTGGCATATTTTAATTAGAGTGATAAATTATTTGATTTGATGAGATACAATGTGAAGGTCCAGTGTACTATTTGTAATGAATTTCATTTTGGTGTCTTCTATCAATTTATCATTGGTTCATGGGTAGGAGGGAAAACAAGCTACTTCATATACACCTGTCGGTAGGAAGGGTTATTTGTTTTTGAAGGCTCTCTTAATGTTTTGATCTTTGATTTGCATACGAAAATTGTTATCTGCTTTGTTGTTGTCGCAAATAGATCTTTAAATAACATTACTTATGTTGGATCTCAGAGGATTACTTGTCAAACAAAAAAAAACATCATCAGCCTCTTAGTGAGTCTGAGAAGTAAAAAAAATGAAGTTATTGAGCAAATTATTTTCCAAAATGCTCTATGTTTGTTAATGAAAACCACCTGAGATGGTCTGGTTGAAAACAACAGGGGAGGCTGCAGGTATAAGAAAAAGTGTGGATGCAGCTCCCATCAAACAGGAAACAGAAAGAAACGTGTGTGTGTGTGTGTGTGTGTGTGTGTGTGTGTGTGTGTGTGTGTGTGTGTGTGTGTGTGTGTGTGTGTGTGTGTGTGTGTGTGTGTGTGTGTGTGTGTGTGTGTGTGTGTGTGTGTGTGTGTGTGTGTGTGAGTTGCTCTGGTCATAATGAACAAAGTGAAAGAGGAAAAACCAAGTGATGACTTGTTTTCTTAGATGATGTTCTGGACTCTCGTCACCTGGTCTCAGTAAAACGGTTCCACAATGAAACACACTCATTTCCAGCCACTTTCAATGTGCTCACACCCTCTGATGTGCATTATTATCTATTGTCTCACCACTACAGACGTGGGCCTGGCTCAGGAAGGGATTCTTTTGCCTTCGTGAGCATTGTTAGTTTGGTGAAACCTGCTCCGTAGGCACAAAGGGGCCGACGCCAATAAACCAGCGTCAGCCTGAGCTGTTGATGCAAGACAACATAGATCCATGTTTTCATGCTGTTTAAAACAAATTCTAGCATCTGAATGTCACAGCTGAAATCAACTAATTTTCCAGTCTGTTTTTGGTGAGACCTGTGTTCTTAGGAGAGGAGGGGAAACAGTGTGGTCTACTGCTGCTGTGACTTAACTGCTTCTAGCTTTGACGTGTTTCTTCTTCCACGGTTGTAACTATATTTATATTTGTATATTTTTTAAATTCAAGTAAGAAAAGGGACATGTACCGCAGTGTTTCACCAGTTGTGGACATGGGGGAAGTACAAGAATTGTTCTGGGGGTGGGAACATAACGGGAAGCTGCCAACAGAATCTCGGGTCTGTGGGGAACAGTTAGTGGATGATGTCAACGCCACTGGGGGACAGAGGTCACTGCTCACAGGCCTGGTTTTGTGCTGCATCATCACCCGAAGCTCTAATTTCCTTTTTTTTGGGTGTTATCTGTGGTACATCAGCTGCTGGTGTTACAGACAGGCTTTTCACACGAACTGAAACTCTCCTTCTGTGGGAACTTTGTGTCCTCGGAGATGTGGGCTCCCCAGACACTGAGCAGTCCTCGCCACCCGGTCCTGTGAACTGATAATGGCCATAATCTGAACCTTCAGAACAACAAGGATTAACTGTAACTGTAGACTAACATACAGTAGACAAACAATGTGGAAGGAATAAATTAAGAGCATCTGGATCATGACTGGAGAACTTCTGCAGCTGTAAACTAAAAACTTAGGCAGAGCAAATGTTATTCAAAGCCGAGTCTAACACTCTTTTTGTTAGAAAAGTGAAATAATACATATTCAAATTAAAAATTGCTTCCAGTGAACTCTGATCTCAGCATGACATGAAACAAACACACAGCTGCAAGAAAGACGCTGTCTTGGTCAAGTTCAGTGATGACATCATTAAGTAACATACGTGTGTGTGATTACCTGGAAATGTTCGGGCCACACGAATCCACAGAAGTGAAGTGACGTCCGACCAGTGCTGTGATAAAAGGACAGTTTCTGCTCCTCCTGCCCCCACAGCATCAGACAGCAGCTCAGGTACGTTCAGCGCAGGAAGAATGAATTACTTTCCGATGTCAAGAGGAAATATTATCTGACTAATAACTGAACCTTAAACTATTTACAGCACATTTCTCAGTAGGATGTAGATGTTTTCCATTAGTTACGGTTTTGCTCTGCAGCAGTTCTCTGAGCAGAAATAATCTTCATGTTAGCTCTCTGACACACGCTGACCAAAGCCTGTAACAACAGTAAACTGATGTGTTTGTGTGTTTCAGGAAGTCGTGGAGGTTGGTCCTGATCGTCACGCTGCTCCGCTGCAGCTCCGAGGCCTCAGTGACCTGCAGGGACGAGAACAATGGGGAGGTGGACTGGTGAGAGATCAGGAACCAAAAACCTTTACGAGCAGTTTCATCACCACAATCACACATGATGTGATGCAGCACTTTTTTTGGTAGAATTTGGTTTAGAACAGTGCAGAGGCTTAATAAGAGAAACGCTCAAAATTGTACAGTGTTTGTGTCAGTGTAAGACATGTATTTGTGAAAAAGACTGAAGCAGAGGTGTCGCCGCACATGCTGGAGCTGAATCCTTTTGGCCTCTGTGAATCTACGTCAGTGTTGTGAACTGACCATTTGTCCAGCTGTTCTTACAGTGTTAGAATGTTCCTCAGTGTCTGTTCATCTTATTCTCAGGAACGTTTCTTTAGTCTTGACACAAAGGTCCACTGGGACGGGCTGATTCAATGATGAGTCTGGAAAAACTACAACTTCACTGCTTGTTGAAGGGAAACAACCAGGAGGTGGAAATTTATGTTTCCTGTGGTGAAAAAAATCATCGGTTTTCTTCATTTTCTTTATCTGTCAGCATAGGAATATGCAAAACCTCATAACTTTATTGCAATATTCAATGGCAGAATGATATAATGTGATGGGTAGTTCTTCCCCGCCCAAACAGGCAGGGCTGCCCTTCTTAAGGCAGGTGTGTCTAACTTGTAATTGATGTGGGGACAGTGCAGACTGTAGGAGCTGTTCTCTGGCTGGTTTAACCTCTGGTCGTCCGGTAGGTCTAGTTGTAGTTTGGAATTTTGATAAAAGTTTTTTTACATTTGATACTGGTATGTTAATAAACTTACATCTTGTAACTTTTATGCATGTCTCTTGCTCTAAGCATGTAGTGAAATGTGACCTGGGTCACAGTAAGGAGCAGAAACACTAGGACCACGTCTGTTCAGTCTTATTTGGGTTTGACTGATTGTGAAATCTGCCTCTCAGCTCATGAGTTCAGGAAAAGACTTAAACTCTTAAACAAGACGCTGTACAAACCCAATCTTTTCTAACTTACTGTCATAAATTATGTTTTAGATGTTTGTCAAACATTTTAAACTCCACAGTTCAGTCTTCATGAGATAATATGCACTGTACCACTTTTATTTTTCTACTTCATCTACAGGTTCATCATTTACAAGGCACCCAAACAAGCTGAAAAGTTGACTGGTTTGGAATATTTTTACACTGACTCAGCGAGACGAAGTGAGTACATCGTCGACTCTAAGGCCAAGAAAACCAAGTTCATCAACGATCCTGAAGGCGTCCTGGCAAATACTCTACGGCCCCTCTTTGTCCCAGTCAGGAAGATGGTGAGGATCACTTTACATACATTTTTTCCAATATTCTGCAGGAACTGACCATAGTCTGAGACTAATCTCTGAAAGTTTTATTCTAACTCTGAGGATCAGTTCTGTGAAGGTAGGTCCACGTTGGAAGTTAGTGTATCTCATGCTACAGATATCTGAACATACTGATGGTGGGGTAAACAGAGCCCGCCTGTCTCCTTCTGTGACTTTACAGCGAAAAACTCGTGACACACTTCCTCCATGTTCTTTCTCTGTTCTCCATCATTTATAGAGAGAAAACTTTGGATTTATCAGCTACAGTGATCAACCTCCAGGGAGTCAGTCTCATGATGTGTTTGGCCACAGTAAAGGTGAGCAGAGGAAGTCATGTCACGGGTGGTGGCTGAAATTATTCAGTCCTGTTGAAAAAGAATAGTTTGCAAAATCCACATGCCAACAATAAAAACAAAGCCACGGTCACATAAAAACAGGCACAGTTATAGAAATGTGTCATCAGAGGTTCTGGTGAACACCACGCTTTCCTGTTGTCAAATGGCCTGATGAGCTCAATCGTGTCCACGTTTCCAGGAGTTGTGATGGTGGAGAAGGCCAACACTGGAGTCTGGCTCCTGCACACCACAGTTCCCCTTCAGAAGAGACCAGAATAAGTTCTGGCCCAAAAGTGGGAACCTGAAGGCTCAGACTTTCATCTGCATAACGTTCCGTTATTCCCAGTTTGAACAAATAGGTAATGTCCTCAGAGAGACTTTATTTGATGGAAGTCCTGATTTCATTCTTACTGTACTTCATGTCTGGTTCTCAGGTACACACCTGCTGGACATCAGAGCTTTCGCCTTTGACCACGATGTCCCACTGGACTTTCATGATACACTTCAACAGGTTGTAAGATGGGAACAAATAACCCCACCTCTACCCCCCTGTGCTAATTTCAAAGAGCTGACGTCAAGAGGAGGTCAGAAGTTTTACAGCATTGCCAAAAATGTGGCAGCAGGCAAGTCACCTCCATTTTTAGTGAAAGACCACATCATGGACTCATGTTGAAGACACGTCCTAATGTTCCAAACTGATTCATCCAGCAGGAGTAAAGCCGGGGACGAAAAGGCCCATAAACCATGGAGGTAACGAACATGTACTTAAACTTCCCTCTCTGCATTAAAATATCCCAGTGTGGATCAGGTGTCTCACAGCAGGAAATCCTTTTTAACTGGCCAAATATGTTAAACCGGCTGTTAGGACTAGAGGTCAGAGCAGGTAATGAAGAAACCGACTGCTGAAACTGGACTTTCTGTGGAGGGTGGCACAAGAAACACAGAGGGACAGTTGAAAACCTTTTGATAAAAATAGGAATAATGTGTGTAAGTCCTACACATGGGAGTTTAATCAGGAAAATTATTTTTAAATTGATCTAATCTAACTTTTAAACGTTTCCTACTGTAAAAAGTATCAGTTGAAGCTCTCAGATAGCTGTAGTAAAGTAATAAAGTACAAGATTTCCATATTGATTCTTAATGAGTTACAAGTTGAAATGACATAAAGTGTCAAAGCTCGTGTATGTAAAACTTGTTCACGGCGCCTCTGCAGTGTCGGAACGAGCAGAGCCCAAGACACTGGTTATTTCAGATGATTCGAGGAGCTGATGCTGGTTCCTCAGGAAGCAGGTTAACACCTTGGTGTGTAGGAGCTGTCAGGGGACGGCGTTCAGAGAGGAGACGAGCCCTTTTGGGCCAGGTCACATGTGAGGGGCTCATGCCAGTTACAGAGAAACAGGGAACCTGAGGCCGTTTGGATTTGTGCAGCTCACGGGTTCAGACACACAAACCAACATTTGGCAGCACAGAAAATGAGCAGATTCGTAAATTTTCCTCATGACAGTTGAGCTGATGTTTCTCATGGACATGTCCTGTAGGACTTAGTAAGAGTGGACAGAGGACTGCTCAGGATTAAAAGGAATCTGACTTTTTCCTCTTGTGGTTACTGCAGATGGAGATCTTTACGTCACTATTGCTCATGATTCAAAGGTCCAGGGTGATTTGGCTGTGCAGACCTGGGGCTGCCAGAGGGAACGTGCCAAGTCCTTCTGTGGAGACAAATACAAGGTGTACAATATTGGATCTATAGCTACTGGGATGGGCAGCTGGAAACCTACCAGTGATCATTCCAAATGGTGTGTGACCACAGATAGAGGGAAGGTTTGGACCTGTATCGCTGATGTAAACAGATCAAAAAGCCAGTTTGAGAGGCGTGGGGGGGCTCTGTGTATTAATAATAAAGACATAACAGAAACGTTCAGGAGCTTTGTAGCCAGTAAAGAAGATTGTTCAGTTGCAGTAACACACGATGCAGAATGTGAGGATGCAGACGATGACTGAATGAAGCAGGAAATAACATTCACTCTGTAGGTGTCTCCTTTGTGAATTTTAAAGTTGATTTTCTTTCTGTATGGACTTCATTAGTGAACACATAACAGCCAATCAGAAACCAGGGTTGTTGGTCGTAGTAATCTAATGAAGCAAATGTCTGAGTTGGACAAATGAAATAAAATCGTCCCGTTCACTTCTGCCTTCAGTTTTTTCTCACATTCAAACCCTCTTTTGCATTGACCCTCAGCTGTGGGCACGTTACAGAATACACCAAACGTAAAAGGGCTCTTCGTGTAGAGTGGCTCCTTCCACATCAGTGGATGACATGTTATAATTACTGATGTATTTTACATTGAATGATGGAGCCGATTTTGATAAGGGGCAGAAAATTAATTTACTGTTAAAACTGTACTGCAGTACAAGGCTGGTTTTACCGCACTGTTAACAGGTTTGTGATTTTGTGTGACATTTTCTTTTTATTTACATGCCAGCATCAGAACGTTTGTAAATGTAAACAAACAGCACAGCACATACAAAATATCAAATATCATTTACAAGCTGGAAAACCAAAGCAAAAGCAATGAAACATGTAACACACAGAAACAGCTGGACAGAGACGAGCTGAGTGATTTCCAGGTGCAATAATTGTCCCTGTTTTTGGAAATGAGACTTGAGCTGCTCGTTTGTTGAGCAAACCTACTCATAGGTCTAAATCATATTAAATTTTAATTTTATATATATATAAAATACAACAAAATGAAGCAGAGCAGCTGCTCGGTCTGAGAACTAGAGGGCAGCAAAATACTGATGATTTTAACCCGAAGCTCCACACCTACAGAAAGGAGCAGATGTGTCTCTGTGCCTGGTGGAGATCACGGTTCTGTAGGACGCAAAGAGGAAATATAGGAAATTAATAAGAGTTTTTTACTGTCACGGTAGCTGTAGACTTTTACTGTGAAACAACCACAGGAAGTGTAAAGAATTCAGCGTAAAAACACGGAAACGTTTTCATTTTTGTGTTGGAAAAACGCTTCGTAACGTTCACATGTATCTGTCCTAAGTACCGGTCCGAGATCGTGTGTCTAGTGTGAGCATTTGTGTTTCATTCAAACGGCTTATGAATATTCTTAATCAGCTGATCGAGCGTAAAGGCAGTTCGGAGGCACCGCGAGCGCTTTTCATGAGGAACTCGGTGATTGGCTGTTTCCACGCAACAGACTCAACAACCAATCAGAGCAGCGAGCGGCCGGTCTCCGTGGTAACCGCGCATCGTTTGGGGAAGGGCGGCTTCCGTGTTGAAGTTGACCTGAAGAGAAAAACGTTGGAGGAAACAAATATCTGTCGGTGAGTTTATGAGCTGCTTGACGTTATGGAAAAATATTCAGCAGCTTCCTGCTGTCAGCGCGCGGGTAAACGATAAAATACTTCATAAGGAAGGAAAGTAACTAAGTATATTTACGCTGTTCTCGAATAAACTTGGGTGTTCAGTACTAAGTAAAGTTTAGGAATCACCTTCGGAGAACAAGTGCACATGTACTTTTACCACCTGTGGTCACAGATAATGACAGTAATAAACTGTCTGACAAGACATTTTGTTTTGAGCCCGTGTGTGTGTGTGTGTGTGTGTGTTTAAGGCTCCAACCAGCAGGTGGAGCCTGACAATCAGCTGTGATCAGGTTCAGGTGTGTGTGTGTGTGTGTGTGTGTGTGTGTGTGTGTGTGTGTGTGTGTGTGTGTGTGTGTGTGTGAGTTCACACCTGTGGAACATTTGAGTTCGTTTGAGCAGAGCAGGAAACAATCGACGATGCTGCAGGTGAGACGAGTTCACCTCAGTCAGTGAAATGTCTGGGAAATTCAGATCGAACTTGAGTAAAAGTAAAAAAGTATTTCTAGCAGAGATGGATTACAAGTACGAGTCTGTTTGCTCTTTGGCTTTTTAAAATGCTGCATATAAGTTTTTAATCTGGGATAAACCACTTCCTGTTGAGCTGCAGGTGAAGTGGAAAAGTATCTGATAGTAACAGTAAAAACCGGTAAATGGGAAGGATGGAAGTCCAAAACCAGCTCTGCCACAGTTTGAACATTTTCCTGAAAGTTTCCACACGGCAGCAGAAGAGCGTGTGTGAACCACCTCAGCCAAAATGTTCTGTGTGTGTGTGTGTGTGTGTGAGAGGTGAAGGATGCCGGGGACGTCGAGACACGACCGAGAAATGGCTCTGAACGCCAAACGGCAGCTGTCAGAGAGCAGCGACCCGGTGGAGAGACTCAGACTGCAGTGTCTGGCCAGAGGCTCGTCTGGAATCAAGGGTCTGGGCAGGTGAGACACACACACACACCTGGATGTGTTGCTGCTCATAAAGTGACCGGCCTTAGTGTGTTTGTTAATTATTAATTTCTAACAGCTGTGGTTCAGGAGACATTCGTCAGTAAATCAGGGGTTTGAACCTAATGATGGACGACGAGACACGAACAACGTGAATTTAAACAGGTTCAGTCGTTTGTGGTGTTGGTACGTCACTGTGCATCACGTGACAGTAAAAATACAAAATGTCGTCCTAAAAGCTGAGAGCTGAAACACTGCTCCATGACCGAGTTCATTAGGGTCCAGTGTCACATGGTTGATTCCCTCCGTGCCTGGGGAATGATTCGATTGCAGTGGTAGTTTTACTGTGTGATTAGTCGAACAGTTTCCCACTGCATCAGCATGTTCCTGAGCGAGTCTGTGAACATGTGGGACACGGTCAAACGTGCAGCTGCACTTCCTGTGTGTCCACAATCACGTCTTTGCATGTCAGAAACTGACGCGCTCGCTTAGATTCTCTGGACAGGTGGAGGCGCTACAGGCCGCAGGACTTGGACCCTGTGTGTGTGTTTCTGTAGATACCAAATTTCTGTTTTTAACAACATTGTGAGGACATTTTGGCCGGTCCTCACTAATTTTGACCCTCAAAAATGGATTTTTGAGGGTCAAGACTGGGTTTTAGGGTTAGAATTAGGTTTTGGTTAGGGTAAGGGGCTAGGGATTGTATTACGTCAACAAGTGTCCTCACAAGGATAGAGGTACAAACGTGTGTGTGTGTGTGTGAGCCACACTGGATTTAACCTCCAATAAATTTGTCTTTATTGACACTGAGAATTAGTGTGAAGTATTTTAACTGTACTTCTTACTGTCATTAGTGATGAAGTTGTTCCCTCTGACTCAGTGGTATGTTACTTCTGGGACTATTTTCAGCAGCGGATGGATCCCCAGGCGTTAGTATTTGTGGCAGCAGGACAGACGGCTCTCGTGGACACGGCCTGAGTGTGTGTACTTCAGTGCACCGTGGTGAGGATGGTAGCTGTGAGCTGAGCTTGGTGTTTTCCTGTGACACGGTGCTTCGCTCGCGCCTGCAGGATGTTGTGATGCGTGTTGGTTTGTTGTCACGTAATAACACGTCGCTGCTGATCCTGTGGTTTTGTTTGCTGATGTTGAGCTGTGAAGTGTAACTGTGCCTCTGCACAAACACCAGCAGGTCATTAATAACAGCCGGGTGGAAACAAAGTCCTTTTACTTCTCTCAAAGAAACACTTTGCTCTTGTAAACACCAAAGAAGAAGCGCTCGGCTGCTCACGACCTCTTCCGAGAGTATTTCTTTCAGACATGAACAGATGTGGTGAGCTGTGATGTAGATGGTGCTGATAGAACCAGACCCTGAGGGGCTGTTAATAGAAGCGAAGCTGGGAGCCACGAGCTTCCTCTGCAGATAAGTTCATGTTTACTCCAGCCGTGCAATTTCAGGGTGGATTCCTCGGTTCTCTCGGTACGACCACCGTCTGATCACCAAGGAAGAAATGGAGCACAATACGTGTAAACGCACAGCAGTGCACAAAGCAGATGAAAACTCAATGAGAAGGATTGGAAGCATAACATGCAAAAAGGACATGAGGGTAAAAGAAACTTTGTAAAGTAAAATGTTTGTGATGTTTAGGTGCTTTAAGTACTGTGAGTTTACACGTGTGAAGTACTTTACTGAAGCGGTTCCATTTTTGAGAAGGTACTTTTCCTCCTCTCTGTGTATCTGAAGTTAAACCAGAGTCCACTAAGTTTTCTGGGTTAGTACATAAAGTGGTAAAACCAGCTCCTCATTCTCCTGCTGCTGCTTCTGGTCTCTGTAGTAACGCAAGTGTTTCTTTGTCTGGTTATAACCTTTGACCCCAAACTTGTCCTTTTTGTCGTTTCCTGTGTGACCCGTCCAACCTGTGCTTCAGTTTGATTGGATTGTTCTGTGTTAATCATTTGCGTCAGAACCTTCAAGATAATGGACGATGACAACAATCGCTCCCTGGACTTGAAAGAGTTCATTAAGGGCTTGAATGACTATGGGGTCCTGATGGACAAAGAGGAGGCCATGTGCGTCTTCGAGCGCTTTGACAGGGACGGCAGCGGGACCATCGACTTTGACGAGTTCCTCATCGCCCTGAGGGTAAATACTCAGACCGTTACCTGCACACGTGTGGCTTGTTGCACCTTTGTGAACCACCGGCATGTGTTTTCCTGCAGCCGCCCATGTCTCAAGCCAGGAAGGAGGTGGTCATGCAGGCCTTTCGGAAGCTTGATAAGACCGGCGACGGGGTGATCACCATAGAAGACCTGAGGGGGGTTTATAACGTCAAGTCCCACCCCAAGTATCAGAACGGGGAGTGGACAGAGGACCAGATCTTCAGGAAGTTCCTGGACAACTTTGACTCTCCGTACGACAAAGATGGCCAGGTAAAAACCCTGTCCATCAGAACCATGTGCAGATCTGTCTCTGCTAGCATGTGCATGTACTGATGCTGGTGTCGCTCTCTGAAGGTGACCCAGGATGAATTTATGAATTATTACTCTGGTGTGAGTGCATCCATCGACACAGACGTCTACTTTATTGTGATGATGAGAAATGCCTGGAAGCTCTGAGTGAGTGTCCATTGGCAAAGGTGCCCTCTGTCTGGGTGGTGGTGGGGGGCACACCCTTCTCTTTTATTGTTTTTAATTAATATAAAATATTAGGACACAAAGAACCAACGGATGAAGGTTTCTGTTTAATCACTTGACTGTGGCGGGTTGATTTGCTACGAACTTTATTCTCTAAAACACCCAAATGCTTCTTTTCAGTTTCTGCACTAACACACACATTTTGTTTGTTTTAAAAAAATAACACTGAAATAATTATAATTTGTAAGCTTAATTATATTATATAATTTGTAACATTTCAACAGAAAAATACAAACATGAAGTAGTTTATTCAGGAAAAAATACAAGACAGTACAACATGTACAATTCTTCTCTTTATGCAAAGAGGAAAAGTGAATATTGAAATTAGCACAGCCTGCAAATATTTAATAGTTGGATAAATGTATTATTTAGTTTTATTAACTTTTAACCTCATTGATACAGAGTGTGACGAGCAGCATTTCTCTGACACAGGGAAAAGTGATCCAGGTTAAAACGGCTCTTTGGACCAATTCAACTTTTTCAACTTTATTTATATGTCGCCAATTTACAACAGGGTCACCTCAAGGCACTTTACATCATAAAGTCAAGACTATACAAACATTTACAGAAAACCCAACAAACTCCCCTTGAGCAGCTATAAAGGGAAAAACTCCCTTTAACCCAGTGCTTCTCAAATAGTGGTGCGCTGCCAGGGGGGGCGTGTGAGACCCTGGGGAACATGCTTTTTTTGCCGTACTAGAATAAAGTGTAATTGCAGATCCAGTCCAGTAGTTGGCAGTGGCGCTCTCATGGTCAGTGTGCACAGGGAGGATTAGCTCTATGGTGTCGGGTTGTTTTTGCACCGAGGCGACAGGAAGTGAGTGAACGAACCTGAAGACAAGGTGAAGAGATTTGAACAGGGATGAAAAGAAAGATAATGAGACAAAGAAAGTCACAGAAGGCTAAGACGAGGAAATATGACGAAGCATATGTAGCGCTTCCTATATCAGCAGGACTAGAACCAACTCTAAGGTTGAATTCCACCAGTTGTTTGGTCGGCGAAATCTCCTGAGCTGCGGAGACGGAGAACGATTTATTTTTTATTTTTTTATTTTTTTTAAAGGTAAAGTTGTTTTTATAGGAGACGTAATCTTTATATTTGGACATGGTCTCAAAATTTTCTTCTTGAGATATAAATATTAAACAGATTGGATTAAAAGCAAGTAAAAATCACATTCTGACCATTTAATTAGTTTGATATAATCTCTTACAACCCACAGGATTAAGAATAAACCAGTCAACAATAATTTAAATCGTACATCCTAACTTTTTTCTAAATAAAAACATTGAATTAGAAGGCAAAAAGTGACTTACCGATCATCAGAGGTGCTGGAAAGACACAAGCTCAATACTCACAAGTAATTGCTTAAAGTCCTGTAGTCCATGTGCTGAACAACTGCAAATGTTTTACTCAATTTAAAGTAAGTGCTCAAACCTCAACGTTTAAACTTGTACAAAGGTGATGAATAAAATCCAAGAGCCAGGCTGAAGCTGAATTTACCACTTTACATATGGACACACATTAGTACTTAATTCAGTCTGTAAAATTACTGTGAACTAGGTGAACATTTTAAAATATGTAACTTGACTTAAGGACAAAACACCTAATAAATATAGAGAATCATTTCCTCAGGACACAGGCCTCCTCTGGTCATGTGCCTGGATTTAATCTCACATTTGGGTCAAACTTGATGATGCTTTGATTCTTTCTTTCCCCAATGAAACTGGTGGTGGGTGTCTGACAGTGGGAAGGAAGCAGCTGGTGTCTGATCAAACTGAAGGCTTCATCATGTCCGACCTCGTCCTCTGCTCTGTAGCTTTGTGGTGAAACGCTGACAAACACTTCTCATCTTGCTGCGAGTCGACAGTAAAACGCTTCTTGTATTCAACAGGTAACCAAGGAGGAGTTTGAAAACTATTACTGTGGAGTCAGCGCCTCCATTGACAGCGACGTCTACTTTATTCTGATGATGAGAAACTCGTGGAAGCTTTGAATCACGGGACCCGAACTATGACGAAGAAATCTGACATCTAAACAGCGACCAGGATGTAAGAAGGTTACTTGGGTTACTGCAGTGATTTTCATCATTTTGTCCATACTTTATGTTGTAACGCAAGGACACAGGCAGTTTTTAATTTCCATTTCTGTATTTTTATTGATAATGTGCTACATGACAGGATTGGTTTTAAATAAAAGTGTTTAAACAATATGTTGTAACAGTCAAACTTTACCATGTATATACAGGGTATTTTTAGCAGAATAATCTGGCGTGAAATGTTACAATCGGAGAAAAGAAACGGTTCATTCCAGATGACGCCGTGAGGACCCGTGAGGTGTTGGTTGTGTTTACATGTGAAGCAGCAGCGTTGTTTGTCTCCTTGACTCTCATCGGAGCACAACCAGCCTGTGGGGCTGAGCGCTTCGACAAGAACACGTTCAGCCTGTAAGATGTACGGCAGTTTTAGTTCTGACGGTTCCAGTGCAGACGGGTTGATACGAGCAGCTTCGTCTTAAAGGGCCTCACTGGTGCGTCAGTAAAATACTGTAGTAAATTCGTAGACAGGCAGGAGACCATAAGAATCACTGAAGTTTTACGAGAACTTTAGAAAGTTGTGGGAATTTTGCAGCTCAGCAGAAGCTACTGGGACATATGTGGTCACTGAAGAGGTTCTAGGTGTCCTTTGTGTGCTTGGCGTCGGGGTTTATGAGGTCCCAGGAGGCTTGTCTGTTGTTATGGCCTTTTAGGAGGCATGAAGGCTGTTCTAACAGAGGACATGAGGTTAGCTGGCGTCAGAGAGGAAGATGCCCAGGATAGAGTGAAGTGGAAAAGGATGCTTCGCTGTGGCGACACCTGATGGGAAAAGCCGAAAGAGTAGGAGTAGTAGTAGTAGTAGGAGGCATGGAGGGTCTCAACCTGCTCCTCAAGAACACCTACCCACTGCTGGCTGACTGAACACACCTGATCCAGGTAATCAGAAGCTGGAAGATGACTGAAGAACTCCACCCTCGTTCAAAATAATACTTTCAATCTTCTAATTGACTGAACAATAGTGATCTGGGTCATCCACAGTTGTTAGGAGGATTAGGAGGATAGCTTTTATGTATCAGAACTGAGAACCCCTACCCAGAATGACCTTCTGAAGGATTCCACCATAGGCTGCAGGGCTTTAGGTGGTTGAGGTGGTCATTTAGGAAATGCAGGGGGTTCTTGTGATCAACAAAAAACACTGTAGAAGTCCTTTTGAGAGGTTTTGAAGGATTCACATGGCTTATACACTGAGCGAGTTCCTGTGAGCCCTGTTTGGGTAATCTTTGGAGAGATGGTATGTATTTCTTTCTGATCACTGAGCAGGAATTGAGACTTTTGTGGTTATTGTTCTGGTGGTAACTGAAGAGATTCTAGAGTCTTAATATTTCCAGTCATTCTACTGGTCAGTAAAGAGGTTCAAGGTGTCTTTCCAGTGGTTCCTGTGCAGCTTTTGGAATCATTTGTTCATTTAAGAGACACGAGTTCTTGAGAATGACTCACATTTGGAAATTCTAGCAAGTCTTAAACGTGTGTTAGGGAATCGGAAGTGGTTCTGTTGATCAGTGGAGAGGCACTGGGCATTCCTTAAATGGTTCTTAGCAACTGATTCTTCTACTGGGACTAGGAGACCAAAGTTCCTGGAGTCATACTGTATAGACACAAGTTCTAGGTGTTCTTTGGTTGATGGTGTGGCCCTTTTGGTGGTCCTAGGATCCAATCCAAGCAGCCATTGAGAAAGTTGCATTGGTCTTTTTGAGTTCCTACTACTATTTAATAGTAATAGTGGTTCTAGGAGTCTCTTAAGTAGGTGCAGACATCACTGAGGTTAGCTGTCCTTTATATGGTTCTGTAAATAATTTAATTGTCTTTTTAGATAAATCTCACTCGGGCTCCAAAAGGGTTCTACGCAGTGCCAGAAGCAGTTGTTTGAGGGTGAATGGTCTCTTCAGTTCTAGTTTAGGGTGAGTTCCAGAGTAAATCAGAGTGACCCCTCACTGTAAACAAGTGACACCAGACATAGACCTAAGGAACTCTTTTGGATAAGAAGTGAAACGTGTTCATCAACCATGAATTGCGCCTTTGGGATCACCATGACTTAGATGGCTGATTTCTTCAGATTTTTCACTGGAAGCTTTAGATGGAGTTTGTCTTGCTGGTCTCACTGATCACTAAAGAGATTTGAGGGGTAGCTTGAGTAGTTCTAGCCTTCACTGACAACGTTGGTGGTTCTAAGAATCCACTATGGGTTGCTCTGCTCAGATCACTGACAAGGTTTTATTTATCTTTCTGCAGATGCTCTAGGTGGTTTTTGTGTTCGCTCAGGGTTTGCAGTCCAATACGCAATCATTTAGTTCTTGCACATGGTTCTGTGGGTCTTTAGGTGGTTCAATGCCCATTAGGTGAGTGTAGTGGTAGGTTAGACTTTGGTCTCCGTATAGGACAAGGAGTCCTAAAACTTTTCTCAAAGGTTGTGATGGAGCAACACAATAAGACTGTTTCTAACAGTTTGCATGGAAATTGACTTTCAGTTGTCGGCTATCTGTTAAAATCCAAAGCACGCTGCACGTGTTAAGATGACCTCCCAATCAGACAATCCAGTTATGTCACTGTGGTTTGAAACTTCTCCAAATGCAGCTGTGCTGGTGTCAGGTAATCCAGTCCACAACGATTAATGTGCTGCCTGGATAACAGTATGGAAGTCTTCATGTACTCTGATTTACCCTAAAACAATCAGAAACACTGGTACAATCCTCTAAGTTTCCTCTAACAACCATCTCCGAATTGTCCTTGATGCCTGTAGGAGGAGGTATGTCAGTATGCAAAATGGATATAGTTTATAAATTATTAAGCAGTATGAAAGTATGCTTGGTAAGATCTGCCAATGATCTGGGATCACCACAGTAAAAAAAAAAAGATTTTATCAGCAATCCAGTGAGTATCTGTTACTGAAATCCAATCAGCCTTAAAGGGGGAGGATCATCCAAGTCAGCAGAATTCAGCCCCAAGGTGAAAAGTGGACGTTTTGGCCTAGAAGATGCACAGAAGCACAGCAGGGATGTTGGCACAGCATTTCCGAGGTGGAGGTACCCGACGTAAACCAAAGCTTGACACTCATTGGTCCCACTGCAAGTTGATCTGAGCGAATACGTCTCAGTTCATAGTCTGTATCGTTTCGTGGAGGAGGCCCTTTCTTTCTTGTTGGTTTTTTCCTGATCCTCTGTGTGACCCTGAGCCAAGTTGGGACCCAGAAGTGTCCTGAAGTGTAATTTTCTGAAGTTTGATAAACCCAGACCAGTCTTCTGTGTCCTCATCCTGACCTACTTGATCTGATAAAAACTGGACATGGTGACATACGCCTCCTCCTTCTGACCCACTCCAAACAGCTCCACCTGGTTCCCCCCACTGCTGCCTTCAGGCCAAGGTTCAGGAACCTCCCTGAGCAGCAGAGCATTGTTGAGGGAAGGACTGGTGCTCTGGAGGCTGTCCTCTCCATTGAAGGAGCTCCTGCTCAACAGGGCAGAGAGCTCCAGCTCCTCTGTGCTGATGCTGGTGGTGCTCCTGCAGTTGGAGCTCTGGGTGGAGCTGGGGTTGTTTGACTGCGTCCCGTCATCAACGGTGGCGGCAGCAGGACTGACAGAAAGCTGCATTTCCTCAGCCTGATCCTCTTTGGCTTCGTCTATTGGGTAGATCTTAAGGGCACTGAACACTTCTGGTTTCAAGTTCAACAGAAGACCCTGCAACAACAGAAGAACTGTTTTAATAAGGTTTCATGTAAAAGTGCTCTTTCAAGCAGACCAGTCCCATTACTGCTTAATATGAATGTGTTTTTAAACGACACTGTCTCAAGGTCAAGTGACTCACTTTGTCTGGCTTGCAGATCTGCACCAGCGTGTGCTTGGGATGTGGGATGCTCGGCCACATGTAGGCAAAAATCCTGGAATTAAAGACAGAGGACTTTAATATATGAAACATAAACTTCACAGATTGTTGTGACAAGCAAAGCAGCGATGTACTTGTTTTTTGAGAAGAAGCCGACACTGGACGTGACCACCACAAAGCCGATGAGACACACTATGAGTATGTACACCTCCTGCCTTTCTTTGGTCTCATTTGGAACCTCCACTTCTGGACAAAGAAAGGACAGACATGAAAGTTGTAATGCAGTAACTCACTTGTGCCTAGAATTGAAGCAGAGCTGTTCTTACCAGGAGGAGTGTCGAAAGTGAAGGTGTCACTCCATTCGCTCCAGCTGCCCCGCAGGTAGCCGCCCACAGGGATCGCCTGCACTCGGACATAATACCGCGCGTTCCATTGGAGGTGATCCATGCTGATCTTTATATTGTCTGATCCTGATATGTTTTGAGTCTGTGTCCAAACAGGAAAAGTGTGAGAAATCCAGTCACTGCCCAATGATTGGTGATGTACAGAGGTTAAGTGTAATCACATTACTCTACCATGTCACTGCCTGCGGTGCTGATGTGCAGCTGGAACAGCTGGTTTTCCACTTTCAGGTAATCGTTTTGGTACGGAGTCTGAATGTAAATTACAGCCTGATTTGACTCCAGGTTGAAAGTGACGTTCTGCACGTGAGGACTCCTTGGTTTAACTGCAGAGATAGAACAAGGAACCAAAAGACGGTAATGAGTGAAACATCAGGCAGGTTTACAAACTAGGTCCAGATGTATAAACGATGTGTCTGCACACAAGATGTGCATGAGCCATTATCCCCGTGCATAAACATGAAAGGACAAAAGATTTGAGACACCCACTCCAGTATAAGACCGCTGTTCACACGCTCTGTAAATACACCTGATGGTCTTTTTACACAAATTAACATTTTAATCAAAAGCTCATTTTGACATTTAATGCAGAGAAATCACAGTATTACGTGTGATGAATCAATCAGTGCTAACGGTCACAGGAAAGAAAACCTCGCTGATTCATTACAATCAGTAAATCTTCCTTATGGCGGTTGCCCACACACACACGATATGCAATGTGCTGTATTATCACTCGAGATTAATAACATAACCAAAGTCAGGTTAAAAGTGTGCATGCTTCTTTTTCTACGTGGATACACAGTTTTGATGTGTCATTTGATTTTCACAGCAATATTAAATAAGTCACGTGTCGCAGTACTTAAAAAAAAAAATACGGCCTCCTCTAAAAGCCAGTTTGACTAATCAGTGAGGTTTCGTCTGCACAGTAAAGCCGACACTGGTCCACCCCAGGACTAGACTCAGGAGTCCATTTCATCAGAAAGACGAGGGCCACTCCTCTGAAGACAATTCCAAATAATAGATGGTGGTTTGAAAAAGGTGTGAAGGAGGCATCACATCCAGTGTCGCCACTGGACCTGTGACCTCAACGACCCAGTGTGACTCACTGCCATGAGGAGTGAAGAAGCCTTGTGGGTAGCAGCACAATATTTCATAATTCAAAAATGTGGCGATCCACACCTACACTATCGCAACATCCAGTCAGGGCTACTTTCTCTGAACACTAGAGGGCACTACAGTCCAAACACATTCTCTTCACCGTATTGAACACGTCTCTTGAGTTCATCAAACCGTGAGTCCTGAATTTTGTAACGAACCAAATCATACACAAATCATCTCAGATTAAGTTGTTAAACAAGTGCAGCTGACGCCAGTGGTTCATTCCATTTCTAACAAGCAAACAGAGTCAGGAAACCCAAACATAAATGCCGCAGTGTGATTTACCTATGTACTTGGGGTTAACTGCTGTTGTTATGTTGCCTCCACTCTTCAAATGCACAGTCACGTTGATAATGTTGAGTGGCGAGTGGGTGAAGTTCATTTTGCGTCCAGAGCCTTCCAGACACTTTGTCTTGCTTTTGACCCACTCGGTGTAGCTGTGAACAGAGGAACAGGGCTTTCGGTCATAGTGTGAACATCTTACCACACACAGGACCGCACCAAGTGTTAGAATAGCTGTTTTACCACAGGCTCATTTTCTCAATGTCATCACCATCTTCATCGTCGTCATCCTCATTTCGTCCCCCTGTCAGCTGACAGGTCAGATAGTTTATGTGTTTGGAGATATCAGAGGTGCAGGTGACTCTGAGCTCTGCGGAGACAGACACGGTTATTTAGCTTTAAACTCCAGTAATGTTTCAGTGTGACTTGGTAAATAAAAAGTAATACCCAAAACATAAAATAACAATCGTTTTTTGGGGGTCAAATCTTGAATGAGACACTTATTGAAAATAACTTTTTTCTGCTGCAGCTCAGTGTGCCCTCGGTGTACGTGAACATGTGAAATGTACGTGAAATGGACACATGAATATTCTTTTTCAGGGCTGCAACATATTGATGTTACAGATTTTTAATCACGTGATAAAACTGGTGTTGGAAAACACAAGGACTAACAGACCGTTTGGGTCATCCAAGCCCAACACCCTCGAATGAGTAGTGACACATATCATGGACTTGTGAGAATCTGCACAGCGCACACGTATGATCAAAGACAAGCAGGTGAAGTGAGAAGAGCCGCAGAATCTAAATGTGCCCGACCGATAAGATCTGACAGATGATGGTTTTCTTCATATGTCCCCACAATGATGCTGACAACATCACAAACAGAACACGCTTCATTTGAAACCAGCACCGACACCTCGTGTTCATGCTTCGTTTCTAACCTTACACTCCTGTGGATGTGCACCAGTAAAACACAGCTGGGACTAAATAAAGGAGACGGTCACTGTCATTTCCGTACCAATTAAAACTGTTTTAACGCCATAATGAGCCATAAAGTCAAACAACTCATTTCAGTTCAGGCTCTTGATCAGAAAAACATCGGAGCTGAGACTCGCCACTCGTGTTGTCAGAAAAGCTGCATCGAGGAAACTGATTTGTTTGCACTGTAAAAAAAAATATGAGCATCATTAACTTAAACTGTGGTAAAATATAAGAGTAGATTTTAGGTGCTAAATGTAAAATGCATTAAAGTTACTGGAAAACCATAGGTGACTACTAAGTCAGGCGGTAACAAATAGGTTTAGTCAAAGTATTACGAGCAATAATTATATGTCTCAATATAATCATTTAGTAAATATCAACCAACGTAATCAACACAATCTCTCTACATACCTAGTATTCCAATTGCGTTTACTAAATATGTGAATAAAATTATTTTACTAAAGTTACGTTTTATTTTGACAGAATAGATTGTCACTTAGAAAAGCCCTGTTTTTATTTTATTCAGAATCATAGCATCATCACAAGCTGTTTCCTGTTGACAGTCAAAGCACCTAAAGCTAGTTAACAAGACTGAACCCAGCCACGACAGTCAGTGTCATAGAATATGAGCAAACGAGAGCTCAAACCGCTGCTGCCGCCACTCGACTAATAATAGAGAGGGATTTTAAATAGACTGTAGCTGACAATGTGAACGGGCGTGTATTTGTGCCGCTCAGTCAGAACCGAATGGAGTGAAAGTCAAAACGACAGACTTTCTACTGTGCGAAAGCCATTCGATTGTATTAATTAAAATCTACTCAATATAGTTTGATGGTAGTAAAAGTAGTATCCAATCAATTAATCCAATACGATGCTGTTAACGTGACGTTACTTCAGATTGTTGCACTCTTGATTTCCAAACTGTACTCAGCGGTTTTTCTCAGTGTAGTTCAGAGACATTTAGGATTCTGCTGTTTTCCAAAAGTCTGCTGCATATTTCTGCGCGTAACATCTAGTCACTATTCCTGTAGATACCGATCAAAACATTAAGCTCCAGACTCAAACGAACACTGAATAAACTGCAGTGTCATGTGAACACGTTTCAAGATCAACTTCTGACTAATTTCAACTCAAACAGACTCACGGATTTAAATAAACATTGGTAAAAACATTCTTACATTTACTGTTGCCGTGAACTTTGGTCCCAGTACAGGATGTAAAAGCAGTTTTATCATTTTTGACAGTGAGTAACAGACATTTGTCAAGCTCTGCCTACCCGTGTCAGTGTCTCCATCTCCACTCTGAGCCTGAGTTTCCACCCCCAGCAGCAGCAGCAGCAGCAGCAGCAGCAGTGGTGGCGGCGGCGGAATGACCCTGCACTGAGACAGCATCTCCTCTCGGTCTGCTCACAGCTGCAGAGACATTGTCACCTGGCCATCAGCAGAATCCTCACCCTGCAGCCTCTGAAGATGCCGACTGTTTTTCTTGCCAGAGAGGAAGGAGGAGTGGCCACTGCAGAGAAAAGAGGTGGGGGGTTAGTTTTTGCTCACAGGATGTTCTGTAAATCAGAAAACATATTTGTTCAGCAGTGGCTCCTGTTGTTAGATAGTTAACACCGTCACTGCTGAACACAAGGCAAACATTTTCACTACAAGCCACAAGCACTTGGTCACTGACTGACATTGGATGTTAGTGATTTCACCACAATGGTCCACCCCCGCTGAGCAGGAATCAGCACTACACAAGTATTGGAACAGTGGGGCCAACTCCTTCATTTTTGCTGCAGACAGTGGAGGCTGCACGGCTTCTTCTGGGACGGCCTCATTAATTTTCATCGGTGCTGTAACACATGATGGCAGCAGCATATATAAACTCAGACATCTACAGAAACATTGTGTCTGGAATATAAAGATACAACCAGACTGATTGTGAGTTCCTTCATCCTGCAGCAAGATAATGACCAAAAACACACAAAGGAGTTCATCAGGGGCAAGTATCTGAAGATTTTAGAACTAAACACGGTAGAGCTGCGTTCTACCTGCGAAAGAAGAGCTGAAAGACGCTTCGGTGAAAACTTGGAAAAGCATCACAAATGTTGGTGATGGGCTGATGCACTTATTGCAACTAAATATTGAGACTACTTTACTTTATTTTGCTCCTAAGAAAAATGGGGTGGTTCACTTGTCCCATTTTTATTTGCTGATGTCAAACCCAAAAACAAAGGAACTGGCCTATCAGTGTTCATTACTCGGAGGTCCATGCATGCATTATCCTGTTCAGGGATGGGTGGAGTCTGACCCTGCTGTCATTGGGTGAGAGGACAGGTCTCCAGTCCGTCTGTCAGAAAGACAATTAACCTAACAACACACACACACACACACACACACACACACACACACACGTGTGTTTGGAGTGTGGGAGGAAACTGACATGGGACAACACAAACTCCACACGGGTTCAAACCGAGGACTCTAGCTGTGAGGCGGCAGCACTAACCAGTCCACCATCCTTTCTTCAGAAGTCAAAATGCCCATGTCTGACTGGACATTTATAATTTAGAACATTCTATTTATTCAAAATGGCACATTTAGAATTCACGTCCAACGGCACCTATGCCGACCGGATTTTGACATATTGGTCTGTAGGTTCTCCTCCCTAGAAGGATGATGCAAGATTTATGAAATGGTTCTGGCATTCTGCTCTGTTTCAATCAATCAGCAAAAAAGAACATTTACTTTTTCCTTTCAAATCAAATCAAGTTTGTATGACCCAAAATTACAACGTTACCTCGTAAATCTTTATAATCTACATAAACATAGGACTGCCTCCTCAGAGCCTGGAATGAGATACAGAAACAGAGTCTAAACAGCAGTTCACACAACAGACACATTCATGGTGCTGGTCTGAGCTCTTTAAATTACAGTTGGGTGCAAAGGTTTTTGCCTTCTCAGGGATGTAAACAGCTGGTACAAATGTTCTGTCATCATCAGAAGTAATAAAGGTGGTTTAAAAAAAAAAAAGGTTATGAAAAGCGACTTCTAGTATAGTAAATTATATTGATGTAGTGTTTGCATCCGCCTTTATAAATTCTGTAAAAAATGTCATTCAATTCTAAGTGATTGCATTAAATATCTATAACAAAAAGTGCTTTTAGCTTTGTCTTTTTACTTATGTAGATTCTCAATCAGTTATTTGGGAACTGAACCATCAGTAGATGCCAGTGTTGTTGTGCACAGAAGGCTACACATGCCGGACAGTCAGGTAAAGTAGTCTCTCCATCCAAACACCGTCACCACACTTTACTTCTTTAAACTGGAGCATCTTTACAGGGAGTAAACAAGCTGCTGCATGTGAAGGTTTGTGCACGCCAGACCTGCAGCCTGACATGAGTCTTCCTCCATGAAGCACAGAATCTAACCCTACAAACCACTTCCTGTCTGCTCACCCATCTGGTTTGTTTTCAAATGAGGCCAAAATGTACATGTGTCGCCATCATTTACTACGAGCTCCAGAGTCTCAGCCTGACACACCACCAGGATGTCTGGCACCTGAACACACACACACACACACACACACCTTTAACACACACAGTACAGAAACAACAACAAGCTGCTGCTGCAGCAACATGTCAGCTTCACCTTGATTTCTCTTTCTGACAGTTTTCACTTTCTTTTTGTAGCAGATGAGTATTCAGTGTTTGGGGAGGTCTCTCTGTCCCGCTCCTCACACACACTTGCTCTGTGGTGGTTTCCTGCTACCTTGCACATTAACTCCCATTTCAAAGGCAAATACGATACGTTGACTCCACTACAATAACCCATGAACTGTAGTTAAGGTTCATTCACATGAAAACACCAACACTGGTAGTGATAGAAAGTAAATAAGTACGTTTAAAGTAGAACTTCGTACTTTACTGTAGTTGGTCTATTTTCTGTGACTTCATAGTTGGCTTCACTTTATCTATTAACTGTATATAGTTTAATTAATGTGAAACTTAAAGCGTATGACCATCAAAACTGTGTACAGGACCTTTATTTTTTCAAATTATTACTTGCAATGTAGCCGTGATACTTTTACTTGACTCCATCAGCTGATGATCTTCTGTGTCTAGCTTCTCAGGGGCAGGACAGCTTCAAGGCCACGGCGAACTTTACACCGTTACACCATGTTTAATGTTAGGAAGTGGGGCGTGCTGGCAAATGTTGGTGCACTGCCTGGTGCTTCAAGCTAAGCTGGTTGTTCTGTGTTCCAGCAGACAGCAGCAGTACGTATGCAAAGAGTGCAACGAAGCAACTGAATGAGACGAGCTGTGAACACGTTCATCCACTGCAGCAAAATTCACCTGCTCAACAGACTGGAGATAAAACAAATATATACATATCACTTTTGATGTGTGTCTTTAAGGTTTAGGTTCCAAATGAATTGCTAATCATTGCACTCTACTTTGTGGATATGGGCTTCGTGAACGTTGTCCCTGGAAAAACACAGGCAAACATCAGAACCTGTGACTGTCCGAGCAGATGTGAAGCTGCCGTTTGTGAACATCCTGTGCTGAGCTGTGAGACAGCGGAGCTTTGCTCACACATGAGGCACAACATGCGCGGCAGCCGCGGGTGGAGATGAGGCCCAGTGCGTAGAGGGTTGAAGGGTTGACGGGGTGTCGAGCTCTCGAATGCGGGTGTGGGCGTCAGCTGCGGTTATTGTTTCAGCTTTCAGGAGAAAATCATGGAAGTAAAGAGGCCGGCTTTGTTTTCAGAGCCAGCAGTGACGGAAGAACTTGCAAGAGAGCAGAGGACCGTAAGGGGTTAAGATCCTGCTGCACCCTGCTCTCTGCTGCTGCAGCTTATCTGGGAGGAGAAGCTCACCCCCGCCAAACCACATGCCTCAGGCTCCTATCTCCGCTCTGCATCACAACAACATCTTCAGCTGCGGTTTGATGCCGGGTCGCCTCCCTCTGTGGCTGATGGGAGCACAAGGAGCCAGCTGCTCGTACGGAGCATGAGTGTGGATCCCGGTGGGCTCCGAATCCTGGGAGAGGAGCGGGAGGGAGGACTGCAGGGACGACAGCTTCACCTGCAACTATAGTGCACGCAGTACAAAGACAAAGTGTACTGAAAACATTACTCACCATCAGGGGAGACGTGTGCCATCTGGGTGTTTGGCTGCATGCAGATCCATTGCCTGAGTAAAAGTAAAGTAACACCAGCATGAAATAATGCGTTTTAATTTAATAAATAAAGTCAAAATCTAATACAGAAGTGTTTTGCCGTGAAGTGTTGAAATACAAAACCACCTTGTCAAGTCATTTTTGTGGCTTTGAGCAGATGTACTACTTAGATACTCCACTTAAGTAGCAATACCACTCCGTAAAAAAACCTTGTTGACAAGAACTGAAATGACTTCTTCTTCAAAACTGCAGTACTTGGTTCCCTTTCACAGCTGCTTGAAACTTGATCGATTAGGGACGTTTTAATGTGACTGAAGCTGAACAGGTCACATCACAGAGCTTCTGTTTTAAAGTTCAAGTGAGTCCGGCTGCCGGACACAGTGGAGTCCTCTGAAACACGTCGGAGCGGTAAACGACACTTTAGGTAACGTCACAGTGCTTAACAGCAACTCTCTCCTCTGCCTGCTGAGCTGCGTCTCCCTGCCACTGCTCCCTGCTCCTTCCCGTGCACAAAGACCTACACACCAGCTATTTCTGTCTCCATGCTGACACCTCCACCCAGAGCATGAAACCACAGGGTAACATGTGATGTTGCTGAATCGGAGTGAAGCCACACCAAACTGAGGGAGGCTTTGAAGCCCGGGCTACAACAGCCACATGAATGTCTCCTCTCTACAAACTCTGCTTCCTGCTTCTCCTCACGGCTTCTTCGCTCTGCTCCCCTCAGCTCAACACCGCTCCTCACACGTTCACCCCCACAGCAGCCTTTGCTCTGTGGACACGCTGAGGCTCGCAGCGGCTCTGACAGACCAGAGGATTTCTGTAGAAAGGTCTTGCACGGCGTGCAAACTGAGGTTCGACTTGTTCTGAAATTACTTGTGACCACATCCTCTTCCTTGACTCAGAATTTGTCTTCATCCTTTAAAAACACAAGAGCGGCTTCGGGCTGAAACACGAACGCTGTAAGTCAGGGTTTGACAAGTGCAACTGTACAATCAACTCTGACTCAAATGAAACATTGCGTGTTTGTAGCAGAAAGAACTGATCAGTTCTTCGTACGCACAGTTTACTGCAGTGCTACTGCAACTGCATCGGTTTAACAGCTGGAAATCCAGACAAAGACTTTAACTGATAGTGGGCCCCTTCCTGACCACCACCCTCACCTGCTAAAAAAAACAGCTTAATAAATGACTCTGTAGAAAGTCACTGAATACAACTGTACTCAGTCATGGTTTGCAGGAATGAATTAAGCTCAAATGTTGTAGAACCTGCATTTGTTGACATTGTACTTATTGTGTATTGAAGTATACAGGCACAGTTTGTTGTTGTACTAGTATGAGTACTGAGTATGTGCTGTAAAGAATTATGAAAATATTAAATATGAAAGAACAGTGTGTGCATAGGACATAGGAGTGGACATAGGACTTTCTGGTGACCGACACCAGCCACAGTTAGTCCATCTTTCGATAGTCTCAGCTCAGAGTTTCACTCTTAGACCGTGAACTCCTGAAACTGCAGCTCTCTTAGTTTTTGTTTTTAATGCGACAAAGGGGAGATAACAGAGCGTTTGTCAGTGACTAATCCACACAGAACTGTACTGAGCAGAAAAGATGGTGAACGTGGGACTGAGTCCGAGTAAAGGCGAGTTTCTGCGTTCACTGTGATGAAGGAAAAAAGTCAGGAGCAGTGGTTGTTGGAGGGTGAAATTCACTGGTTAGACTCAAGGACAAGAACAGAGGAAGCTCGGATCCTGTCTGAGTGGGGAACAGAGATACTAGTGTCCTGTGAGGCGGTGCCACCTGAGCGACAGGTAAACCTCAGGAGCAGCTGCTGTGCTCACAGACAGATGGTACAACTGACAGCGAGCTGCTGCTGTGGGAATCCTCTCCTTTCCACATTCACAGAGCTGCAGGTTGGTGATGTTAACTGCGTTTCCTGCGTGTTTCTGGTATGTGTATGCGGTACGCCGTTTTGAGTGATACCTGCTTTTACAATAGTTAGGATTACTGGACATTTCTGACACGCTGTAAATACAGAATAATCTGCTACACTTCACAGCAGAGACTAGGTTTTGTACTACATGATATATTTTGCTTACCTGCAGTTTACATACTGCGTGTACCACGACCATCTAACAGGCGGCCTGGTAGCTCAGCGGATAGAGACGCTGCAGGGCAAAACGGACAATCAAATCCTGGTGTGGGGAATCCCAGCCTACCCGTAATCCCCAGCTTCCCCAACAGGCGTGTCCCTGAGCAAGACACCCAGCGCCAGCTCCCCGGGCACCAAACCGTGGCAGCCCTCTGCTTCCTCAAGAGGGATGGGTTAAATATGCAGGAGTAAATTTTAATGTAACATGAATGTCCAAATGTATATGTGATCAATATGACTAAAAATAATAGGTTCTTCTTGAAAACGTTTTAATTGTCAACTTTATGACAGTAAATTTTGAATAGTGTGACTACTTATGCAACATTCAAATCATTTGAATGGTAATGTGTCAGAAAGGAAACTAAGTATCACGGCCATATGCATAATGGGTATTTTCCCCAAGTCATAATTACATTAGACAAATACATTTCAGGAAGAATCCTGAATGCAGACATTTTTTATTCAGTAGTATTGCAATTTTTATATAACATTGACAGTGTGTAGTACCATGACCTTTTGAAGCTGGTTTTATCAGTAATACTCAAATTCTTCAGAGTAGTTCTATGATGCAAAATACAACAAAATCTCAAGAAATAAAAATTTATAGAATATCTGGACCATGTTTTTCCTTGTCAAATCCTAATGTGTAGCAGTTGATAGTAACTGCAACTGCTGAACTCCTTTAATGAAGTATGAAGACACATGAAAGTCTAAATACCTGTAAGAAGTAACCATGGTTACCTCGTCTTTACTGCTGATTCAACCGCCAAATGGGAAGCGTGCCGTCACCTGTGTTCTCAGGAAGCTGTCTCCGAGGTCACGCCACCGTCCCACGGTCCACCTGCATACTCACCTGTCATACTGTCAACAGCTGCCTCATGGCAGGAAGGAAAACGTTCGTCCACTTTAATGCTGATGGTCATCTTTACCGCTTCGGACCACCTCTGGACATCTGTCCCGTGTCTTGCAGACACAGCTGGACCCGTCAGTTTTCCAATGTCTGAGCCCTCTCCACTGTACCGGACTGCACTGGGGTTACGAACTGGACACACAACCGGAAGTAGCTTTTCAGATGGGACATGAAATATGTCAAGAACCCGGCCAGTTCCCACAGATGTACCGTAAAATAACTACGCCAAGTTTGTCAGAGATAATATATATATAAAATCAGTTTTGACGTAAGCCTGTTGCAGTTTATCAAGGATGACGTCACTGTGCACAAGGAGTGTTGACGCGCGCCATCTTGTGAGGATCCCCCGCCTTTGTGTTCCGATCATCACGGCTCTCAACTTTCGAACGGTAGACTAGTCAAGTTAGCACCTGACTGCTGCTCCACCATGACTTTAGATTTTATTTAAATTTGTAGCCAAATGAGCCGTGTCAAGTTCACGTTCTCTATGAAGACAAGGTTCGTTTTAAACCACCAAAGGTTAACTAACCTTAACTAACCTGGTTAGAGCTTCCCCTCCTCGGATCAATTCAAAACAGAGCTGTCTCTGAAAGCACGTCCCCTGTCTGTCAGTGAGTTAGCGTTAGCCTGCTGCAAGTACGGAAGCCGAGAACGGCCACGGCTGCCGGGATAACAAGTTATTTTCACAATTTTAAAACAGCCTGTCTCGGATTCCTGAGATCAGATCGACGCCTTCTCCTTTAAAGTCTGCGTGTTACAAACGGGTTTGCTGCGGTTCAACAGCGGCTAGACTGACGTCGATTTTAGCTAGCTGCTGTTCCGCACGCGGTCCCTTCGAGCTTCGTGTGTTTGTTGCGTAGCTGCACGTGCGCTCCCTGCGAGGCACGTGATCAACACGTGGACATGTCCCCGAAGACAGAAACGGGACCTGGTCTAATAATTTAACCACTGTAATATATCAATCAAATAGCCTGTGGAACCATCGCATAATCACAATTTATTACATCAACTTGAAGGATAGTCATTTGGATTTTTGTAAATTAAATTATTATGCCATTACAGAGAGACACACATAAACAGACAACCATTCACACCAATGAACCTCACACGCATGACTAGAGGACACCAACACAAACACAAGGAGGACGTGCAAACTCCACACACATTCAAACCACTGCCCCACTGTGTCACCCTCAGAAAAACGGAAAAATAATTTCTCCATTTTTGTCTTTAAAAAAACTTTACTGTAAAATTTACTTTTATCCAGCAAAGCATCTGCACAACCGGTTCACAATCCCATTATCTCTAATCTATATTCTTTAAAATACAGGAAAGTAGATTGTGCCTTAAACATTTACATCAGTGTTTCTCCAACCAACATGAACTTGATCGGCTTCCACTGCAGAAAACAGAGAAGATAAGCAGCAGATTGAAATCTATGAAAATAAACTTCCAAGTGCAACATTTGTTTTGATAAAAGTTCAAACATCTGTAATAAAGCTCTTCACGTGTTTATTACAGCTAAACTGTGAAGGTCCTCTGACAGACAGTTTGTTAGACTGAAAGTTACCTGATGTCTCAGGTCAGTGTGGACAAAGTGACAGATGCAGTGCTATGGTGATTGATGGCAGCAAACTGTTTTCTAAGGCAACGGGAAGCATCTCCGTCTAGCTTTAACCTATATAGATTGTAGTAATTAATCAGTACAAATTAGACAAAATTAAAATAATGCTCAAAGGTGTAAGAAATTAAACCGTACACTAATTGTCAACAGAATTCAAGCAAAAAAATCAAAACAAACACAGTCACATTTCTGCAAAGCTCTGCACACGTCCAGTGATTAGAAATGAAGACAGAAGAAGAGAGAAAGCAACAAAAACATAAATTACTTCTGATTCGTGGTCTTTAAACCATACAGGTTTGGCAGAGTGACTGTTACTGTCCCCGTGATACGTCCTAATCCAGATGCAGCAGAAACACAGGAAGTCTGAATCAGTGAAGTACCTTTCAACACACCCCGTCACTGAGAGAAACCAGCCCCAACAGCTGTGACATTAGTGCTTGGTGAACATGTGTTTTTCTGTCCTGGGTGAGGACATTCCCGTGTAGTTTACAACTCTTTTCTTTGTCCATGCTGAGGAACTTTGTCGCAAAGACAGAACTACAACCCCTTTTGCAGTAAGCAGCTGTTTTCCATTAGCACCTGAATGCATCACAAGAAGGCACAGGAACGTAGAAAAGTTGACAGGGACACATTTAGATGAAGAGAAACAACAGGGGCCAAATGTTGCTTATTAATTAAATGTTTTGGTACTTAACTGGTGTCGTCTGACATTTGTGGAGAGGAGGAGACATGTGACCTTCCTAATCTGTCCATGGTATTCACAGCCATTGAGACTCACCTCTCTCTGTACTCCCTGAGCTTTCTGGACCTTCTCACCGACCCTACTCCTAAACCTCTAAGACACTTTCTTGTTCCTTTTGGTTCACTGGAGAAACTGTAGCTCCTGCTCTTGACATTTTATAGCAGAATTAGAAGATTAACAAAGCAGGACTCTCAGGACGGGCAAGTCCTCATTAAGAGACTGGGTCTAATGCATTCAAACCTAAGGCACATGATGGATTAAGTTCAGAGTGACATGAGGCAGATATAATAAATCAGTCTGACAGGTTTGGTCCACTGTCCAGACAGGAAGAAGTCAGAGAAGCTGCAGAAAAAGCCTGAAAATGTCAGATCCACAGACAAACTGTGAAAGCAGGAGGTGAGACATGTCTCTATCTGTAGAGCAGTGCGGTCCGTTCACTGAGGGTGTGGAGTAAAACCAGGTCTGATCAGGTCAGACCCTGGTGAGGAAGTGCAGGCCGAGAGAGGCCGGGATGTGCAGCGTCTCCAGGCTGAGTGCAGACGGGGTGTACGGGAAGAGGACGGGGAAGGTGTATTTGGTGTCCACCAGGAGCTGAGGGGGGTCATTTCTCTCCTGCAGACGGTTCTGGACACAGACACACAAACAGTGGTTAAACAAGCAGAGCAAGGAGACACGACCTCTCTATTACTGATCAGGCTGACCGCTTCACACCGCTGCTGCAGACCCATCACATACCAACGCTCCCTGCTGGAGCTCATGTCGCTGCGAGAAACTTCAGACTGGAGGGAGCTTATAGAAGCTGGTGAACTTTGGTGCTGGTTGTTTGACTGGCAGACGTCAGCAGTTTGTCTCATACTGAAACTAGCAGCAATCAGATCACAGCTTCCTCATGTTTGGTCTCAACAACAACCGAACCAGTAATTTGACTTGTTTATCAAGTTGCTTCCACGTGATTGGCTAATGAGATTATTTGCATTTAGCAGGTACCTAATAAAGTGGCCACAGTGTAAACTGACTGCTGTGGCAGCTACTTTCTCCAGAGATACCTTACGAGAAAACACACACACACACACACACACACACAAACAGAGAGACATCAAACCACAGAGTTAATTTTAATTTTATCACACTCTGTCAATAAACATCCTGTGTAACTAAAACTGTGGTGGAGGAGAAAACCACAGAAGAAGAAGAGACCCGTCCTTGGATTCTACACGAGGCATTTCAATTAGTTTTTTCCATAAGTTGAGAAACAAAATGTGGTTGTGATCATCCGTCCCTCATGAAGTGACATTTAACTTGATACATATTAAGTTCATCCTTGTTCTAAATAAACTTTAATAAGCTTTTGTTTTTACACTGGACAGCAGCAGTTGTCTCACTGTGCTCCTGTTCACATGACCTTTTAATTCACGAAGCAACAGATGACCTTCAAACTCAGAACTTAACACATCAGCTGGTTCCAGAGGAGACTTCTGACCCGGTGCATGGGTGTCTTGATAAACCAGCTCAGACAACGATTCTGTAAATTGATCCATAAAACCAGAGCGACACAGTAAAGCATCAACACACATCAGAAAATGTACAAGCTCAGAACCTGATCCAAACTGCTGACAGGAAGTGGTGCATTCATCTGTCAGTGAAAACACTTCACACCTCAGAGCGATGACTAAGAACTGGTTTTGGCAGACAGAGGGGTGCAGAGATAGGGGACATGACTGCAGCCTGCTTTGTGCCGTTTGTCGTGAATGCTGTGAGCTTCATCAGGACACGTGTTCCCATGTTATCCACGCTAACACTAAAGCGAGACGTGTGATCAGAGGACAGAAACTAAATTGGATCCACGCTGTGCTGGTCAATCGGTGTTTGACCTTTTCCCCTCAGATCTTACCTACCGCTGCGGATGATGAGGAATGAGGAAAACAGCTGCGGTCACGTTGTGTTGGTTTCTCTCACCTGAATGTTCCTGATAAAGGACACGGTGACTCGTTCTTCAAACTCGTTCAGAGGCGTGTAGAGGTTCAGGATCTTCACAATCTGCAGGAGACACAGAATCAGCATTGATCTCTAGCGGTCGACTGATCTGGTCTGCCGATGGGCTGACGGTTTACCTGCTGCATAGTGAGGGCAGTGCACAGAGAGCAGATGGCCTCAGCGTCCTGAGATGTCTTCTTCTTGACTTGCAGCAGCTGAGCGGCCTGGATGATGGGCTCCAGCGTGCCTGCAGCTTTACTCTGATACAGGTTGTTCGCTCGGAGCCACTCCTCCATCTGACTGGTGTTATACCTGAACACAGAAAGAAAAAGGTCTGTTTCAGTTCTTCACAGAGAGGAAACATTACATGAAGTCTTCTCTTTCTGTTACACAACGTGACACTTCACACAAACTTTATTCCCATCTCTGTGTTGTCACGTCACATTTCCACCTGAACCCGAGCTGTCACAGAACTGTTTCCACAGACGGAGTAGGAGCAGACCAGGACAGCAGCAGAGTGACGTCTGTTTGTGTGGCTGTACCTGAGCTGCATGCCGGTGCTCCAGGAGCAGACGTCTTTGCGCAGCAGCAGGTTGTTGAGGGTGACAGCATTGATGCAGTGGAACAGCTGACGCACCACCTGACCCACAATCTCGGGGTCCAGGCCATGGTCCCTCATGATGGCGTGAAACTGCCCCAGCTGTCGGATCAGGGCCTCCAGGGTGTAGCTGCTGGGGCCGTCTCCGTCCATACTGGACGAACGGTTCCTGTAGCCCATCGGCTTCACCCCCGCCAGGCTGGGGATGCTCTCGCTCTCCAACATGGCCGACACTAGGACACAGAGGAGAGACGGGGACAGAAATTAGAGAGAGTCAGGACCTTCTAAATGTAAGAGGACTGCATCAGTTCCCCTCAATATGACACAACAACACGGCTCCCAGTCATCCCAGAAACTGCTGCTCAGTGGCAACTGGACTTGCTCTGGTCTGCAAGGCCAGCTGCAGTTTCTGGTCCAGCACCAGAGGATGATCAGATTACTCTGATATCAGAGCAAGACAAGCAGCACATCTGCAGATTTCTGAAGCTAGAGCCAGTTAAACGTTTTCATGCAAAGTGAAAGAAAGCGGCATCAGTCACAGGAACAGATTTGGACAGAACTGTGTTGTTTTTCTCTTTGATCTGAGGAGTGTGTTTAATGAGCATATTTACACATTTCTCTGCTCTCTGACTGCTGATTTCTGGAGAACTTCTCGGCTCCTCCTGCAGCTGAGCTGATGTAAAACTGCTGACAGTGTCAGAGGGGACTTTCACCTGTGAGGACACTGCGTTCGAGGCCATGCTCTGACGGTGGTTGTGTGGTTGCCGTGGTAACGGCCGAACGCAGCACAGAGATAGTGGCGGTTCAGATGTTGAATCGGTGGATGATGAAATGAGTCAGAGCAGCAGCTGCTGCGTCATAGAGACACAGTTGGAGAAAAGTCCCAGAGAGTTGTACAGTAAAGCTGAGTCGGCTCAGAAATGATGTAAACACACAAAACACCCGGAAGATAAACTGTCTGCAGGAATCCTCACAGAATATTAAAGAAATGACTTACTTGCACATTCCTGCTTGACTCTGTGCTGCTATGAACATGTTTGATGAGCTTACACGGCTCAGTGGGTAAAACATTAGGATGGATTCATCCTGTGGATGTCTAGCTCCCCGGGGTTCCCACTACCCACAGGGGAGATGGGTTACATGCAGAGAGGGAGCATCACTGTAACATGGAAATGTTTCCAGTAATGACAAAGCTTTTATAGGTCTACATTTTACATAACTCTCAGTGAGACCTTTATTAAGACCAGCATTATGCTATCTCACAGCTGTGTCTGGGACAGTTTTCACTAAGAGTCTGTGGGGTCTGCCAGGGTTCTGATCTCCACACAGTGGATCTTTGCACTCGCACAAAGCATAGCTGCCATCCAGCAGCTGTGGTTCTTTGCTCTCTGCTAAGTGAAACTGCTGCAGACCCAGTTTGTGGCTCTGTGGTTCAGTTGCTCACAACAGAGCACGGAGCATCAGTGTTTGAAGACTTTCATTTGCAAACGTGTGGCTTTACGTGCAGAATTAGAAAATAGTGAAAAGGCTGTCCCTGATCCTCATCACATGGATCTTCCACTGACTGCAGACAGCCCATCATCATCATCGCGTTTAACAACATAAGCATCAGAGTCACACAGTGAAGACATTATCATCTGCTTTTGCTTTACATTTGGAACAAACGGTTCCATTAAACAGGTCTGACATGCATAACTACCTTTGACTCAGCTTTCACTCTCACTATGGAAGATGAAGAATCCTAAAGTTTTTAAACTGATGATCATGTTTCTTTGGTGAATAGTTCCAATGCTGCCCCCGTATTTTGATCGTGTGACGTGACATACTTACCGATCATGGGCTGGATGATGCCCTCCGCCACCTTGATGAGCTGCTGGTAGATCTGGATAGAGAGGTCGCTCAGCACCTGTCGGTACTCTGCCAGGTCAAAGTTCTTCAGACAGTGCTCGTTCTGTTTGGCCGTGTTCTGGGTCATGAAGGCCTGGACGACAAATGACACCACGCGTGTGAACATGTGCGGAAAGACTAGATCATATCGAACACGCAGGATGTAAGGGAGGCGGCTCTGACCTCATCCCCGCTGTACTGCTTCAGGCAGTGGAGCAGGCGGCTGGTGTTGGCCAACCAGAAGCAAGTCATCTCAAAGTCATCGTTGTTCTTCTGCATGATGATCACAAACAGGTTAAACAGAGGGAGTGTGTGTGTGTGTGTGTGTGTGTGTGTGTGTGTGTGTGTGTGTGTGTGTGTGTGTGTGTGTGTGTGTGTGTGTGTGTGTGTGTGTGTGGAGGCTCTGACCTTGAGGACCTTCTTGATGGAGTTGATGGTGGAGGTGAGCAGAGACTCCACCTTCTGGTCGTCGTTGATGTAGTCGGCGTGGCGGATGCACATGAAGAGGATGTACGCGGGCAGACAGGGCACGGTGGCCGACACAGTGCTAGGTTTAACATCTTTAACACACACGTCAGACAGCAGGTCACAAAACAGACTGTGATAATCGTCAGGCATCTCAAGAAGAAAGAAAGTCAGTTTTAAATCACAGAGGGGTTAATAACTGCTGTTTTCGGTTTGTCTCCATCTTTTATTCACTTCTTTTCATCACGTCTTTGTTCTTTGACGTGTTTCATCATGTGCTTCTTTTCCAACGACGGGAGAAAAAGCTACTTGGAGAAACAGTGAAACTCGGAAACCAACAAAGATAAAAGACATCCAGCTGACGTGACTCAACCTCAAAACTTAGAGCTTGAAACTTAGAAATATCTTCTGATGCAGTTTCCTGCAGCGTTCTGACCTCCTCGCACATTTATTCACTTTCAGGTTTAAATACGCAAGTCAAACTAGGAATGACGCCTCCTTTTTCACGCTTAACATTCGCATTGTGTTTGTCTGCACTCACTGAAGGACAGACTGAGGGATTGTGAAGACCAATATTTAAAATGGCATCGCTTCAGTTTTAGTTCCATTTCGTCATGTACAGTTTCTACTGTCATGACAATCCAATTATTTATGATCTTTTTTGTATGAAATATCATGTCCATGTGTAAGGTAAAGTGCAGATGAGCGGAGGGAGTGAAGTAAATGAGGACATCTGCTGATTAATCTGCATAGAGGGAGCTGGAGCAGGAAACTGAGTGTAAAAGGTGTCAAACCTGCAGCTGTAGAGACCCAGTTCAGTGAAAACGCTGCAGCTAATTGGATGATTTATCACATCAGGCATCTGGAGCAGCCAGTGACCTTTGTGTTTACCTCTTTGTGTCTACCTAATTTCTAATTTGTGGTTCAGTTTGACCACAAATCTCTTTGCAACATCTAATCAACAGCTTCACTGCACTATGTCTGGACTCCTTAGAAAACAGAGGTCAAATGAAGCGCTGCAGCCCGGACGTGAACTTGCAGCAGGTTTAGCTCAGCAAATGTTTCTCACCATCAGAAAGAGACACTGTTTATTGACATCAGTGTGGGACAGCAGAGATGACGGGGTGTGTCCTCTGTTCCCTAACACCCAATAAGTAAAGAACATTAGTTGCGGGGACCTGGGAGTTTACTGGCCTCTGACCTGGTGAGATCACAGGAGACTGATCTGTCCACAGAACAGCTATGACTTTTCTTTTATTATCTATTTAACCATCACACACAGAGTTTGAAGGAAAAGTCTGTGCTGGGACAGCGCACAGGTAAGACTTTGGACACCGACCTGAGATCAGATTCTTGAGCAGCAGGCCTTCGTCCTCCTTGGTGTACTCCAGCATCCCCTCAAAGTCCTTCTCCTTCCGCTGGACGGTGACCTGACGGATGAGCTCAGGTTTGGCTCTGCTGGTCGGAGACGCAGCCTGAGCAGCTGAGACCGAGACAAACAAGATCAGCAATTGTCCTTTAGATATGTCCACAGCTATGGTTGATCTCTGCTGTTACCTTCCAGCTCCTGGACCTTCTTCATGTAGATCCTCAGCTGCTTTTTAAGCTTCCTCTCGTTCTTCTCCAGCTTCTCCACCAGCTCCTTGAGGTCCTAAAAGGAAAACACACACAACACAGTGAAGCCAAGCGTCAGCCCCTGCCTTGTCTGCGTCACCGCAGCAGACGTCCTCACCAGGTTGTCGTTGGTGAGCCGTGTGATCTCCTGCTGGATGCTGTATTCCACCTGAGCCTCCGGGGACAGAGACATGGTGTAGTTGATGATTTCCTGCTTCTTCTCGATGTCGTCTTTCAGCAGCTCGATCTGAGTGTGAAGAGCCTCCAGTTCGTCTTTGTGCTGCCGGGACTGAGACTGAAGCTGCGCCTCCAGCAGCCTGAGGACCAGGAGGACAGAGTTATTACCGATGTGAAGACACAAGGGGGCTGCTGCTCAGGTCTTGTTTTGACCGTTACACAAAGGGTCCAATCACAATCCGCTTTATTAGCCCGTAAGTGTTAGAAGTGTTACCGTGCACACAAGGATTGAGACTATGGTTTCTAGTGAGCCATTCAAATGTGACAGGAAGATGCACGTGGACAACAAGCTGAACGGGGAAAAGTGAACACACGTGTGAGGGTTCCTCGTACATGGTTTATAACTTCATACACTACACACAGGCTGCTGCGTGCTGTGGTATTAAGGAAATTGCAGAAACTCACGTCTCACGAAACTGAAACACGTCTTCTTAGGACTGTCAGTGTTTTCTCCCTGACTCAGATGTCACTGCTTTGGACAAAACGTTCAAATACCTCATCGTCGTATGTAAATATAAAAAGTATGTAAAATTGTGCTTGTTTTTTTGCCTTTCAAGTACACGAGGAGTATTCGTCCTACTGTGTTTACTCATATGTGATATTCACTTCAGAATGAATCTACACATTTCTTATTAACTATATAACTTTCTGTTAATTTATCAATGAGGTTTTGTGACAAGAGACAAACACCTAACTGACTGACTGAAAGCAGAGAGATATTTAACACATGTAACAGTAAAATTAGTGAAGAAAACACTTTCAGTTTGAGTTAAAAAACCACAATCAGGAGCAGACAGAGGTGAAAACAGGCAGCAGCTAATGAACAGCAGGTGTGACAGTTTGTCCTCTTTTAGTCAAACTGAAAGTGCCTCCATGTCTCTATGGTGCTGCAGCTTGCGTTTTACTGTTACAACAGCAGGTTTTCCTTTACATCCAAAGACCACACATGATTTGATCCGGCTACACACCACTCACACACAGTTTCACACGTTTTGCACTTTACTACTGTTGTTCGTTTGTATTAAAATTGTTCGAAACAAATCTCAGACTCTTTTTGTTGGTAGGTTCAAAAGTGATGCTGCCTCTTGCTTCAGAGGGGCTCATCACGTTTTATCCTGCAGCATCAACTACAAAGGACATTCTTTTTTTTTGGTTCAAAACGGTGTTTAAACGCTTCTACAGAGGACAAAGAGTAAAAGAAAGCAGAGCCACAAAGGAGAAGAAGACCTGGCAACTTGTTTGAGGCCCTGGTAAGCCAGACCCAGCTCCCCATCTTCATTCAGAGAACACCAGTCCTGCTGCTTACTGGTGTCCACCAGGCAGAGGACAGCGGGACAGAGACAGAAGGAAAAAGACAGAAGCAGCGTGTCAGCAGCGACGCAGACGAAAAGCACAGAGGTTAGTAAACCACACGTCCACATTTCAGGTAAGAAACTCTGCAGTACATCAGTGACACACAGTGGTGGAAGTACGCAGGAAAAGCAGTACTACAGCTTCATCAAATAAAGGATATTAAGCAGAGGAATCCAAGAGTTGGCTCTTTATAGAATCTGTAAGACTGAACAGAAGTGAGCCGGAGACAGAAGAATGTTTACAGGACAGAAGATTCTTAACATGAGATTTTCTCCTGCTCAGCGACATTAACAAATTTCTCCATTTAACTACAGTCACGTTAACGTCTGTAGGATGATTGTTTAGTAGAGAACAGAAACAAAACAGAGACAGACAAGAAGAAAGTTTTGGAAAATGTACAATGTTCACAAGACAAAATGCTACATGACACGCAGTAAATACGTCCCAACAGCTTCATGTGAATGGACGCTTGAGGACGGAATGAGAATCTGCTGATGGTCACTTCTGTTCATTGTAAATCTGTCACAGTCATAATCTGAGCGTAAACTACGGAAGCAGTCACTTACTTCTTGGACTCACACAGACCGTGATAAGCTCGGAGAGCCTCCTCTTTGTCCACAGGCTCTTTGCTGTTGTTGAGCTCAGGAACTTTGCTTGTCTCCTGCTAAAAAAAATGAAAAAATACAAACTTAATACTAACATCTGACCCTGACACAACCTAGTTTCTGTAATAATTTATACACACACACGAATGACATCATATTTGACTTGTTTAGTGTCTCATGTTCAGCCTGGTTTTAATAAGTGTGTCTCAAGGCTGAAAACCAATGACTTCCGCTGAGGTGGTTGAACTCACTATGTGTCCGTTCTTCTCTTGTTCGATCTTCTCCTGCAGCTGGGCGTTACTGACTATCTGAGTCCTCAGAATGAGAACCTCCTCCTTGCGGGCATCCAGCTCCTCATTCGCTGCTTTGAGCTGACTCAGCAGCAGGTTGTAGCTGTCTTGCAGCTCGTTGGACGAGTTGTTCTGAGACGCGCGCTCAGCGACGGTCTTCCTCAGCTCATTCAGGTCGTTCTTCAGTTTCTTGTTCTCTGATTCCAGCTCCTGTCTCTGCAGGGACATTACAAGATCCTCCTTCAGTGATCAGACCCCAGCTAATGCTTCATCTCCACCCAGCACGGACACGTGACTGACACGGCCGCTGATGACTTAGTGGTAGGCTCATGCACTCGTCATGTTTGAGAGAAGACTCAGTTTTGTACCTTGAGATTGTTGTAGGCCAGATCTGCTGTCTCCTGCTCAGAGACGGAACTTCTCACATCAGAGCCCTAAAAGCAAAAATGCAACATATGGAGAAATAGCTGTGGGATCATTTAAAATGAGATGATCCATTCGCAGGGGAGTTTATTCTTAAAATACAACTAAAATTAATACAAATTCACAAACGGACGCCTAGTGATTTTTGTTTAAATGCTGTTCAGCAGAGAAAACACACATTGCGTTTGCAGACAAAAACAGACTGAAGGGATTCACCCTGCGCTTGGCGAGCTCCTCCATCTTGTCCACATTGCTCTGCAGCCTCTTCCTCTCCTGCTCCAGCTCTCGGACTCGTTTCTGCAGCTTCATGAACAGACTGATGTCCATTGCAGCATCCTTCACTCCCATCTCCTGCAACACCCCCCCGTCACCAGGTCACCCGGTTAAAAACACTTCAGCATCATCTCTACTTCCTCAGTAGCAATAAAGTGTCAAAGACACCGTACAGCTTCTATTTTTTCAGTCGTTTACTGTGGTTCATGTAAAGTCTAACGTCATCAAGACAAATGTTCCTTTCACAGACTCACATCCACCAGCTGAATGGAGTCCTCCGTGTCTCCGACCTCAGAGGTGGAAACTGAGGGGTAGTTAGAGTCCGACTCCAGGCTGCTCTGATTGGATGGGTTCCTCCGGTGGCTGGGCTGGAACTGGAGCACGAGGCGAGAAGACAGTCCAGTGATCACACAAAGGACGACGAACCGAAAGTAAAAAAAACAAATACTCTGAAGTTGTGGAGGGAGGAAGACTAAGACAGGGCTGGCCACGGTCCAGCAACAATCTTCTAGCTTGTGAACTGACTGAACAGGCATAGCTAGAAGACAAGCAGGACTGGTGCCCTCCAGGCTCACAGCTTATCAGCCTGCTCACAGATAAACTTTACAGCAGATAGTAAATTAGAATCTCACCTTGTTCAGGGAGACCTCTTCCTTAAGGTTCTCGTATCTCTGCTCCAGTCTAGAAAACTCTTTCAGCAGATTCTGGTATCGCTGCCTCTCTGCATCCAGCTCCTTCTGCACACTGCTCAACAGCAACACGCTGCCATCGACCTCTGAAACACACGCACACACACGCTCGCTCATTGACCGGATGCCTTTCCCATGAGAAGTGCTGCTGAATTTCAGATCGCCTGCAGGGGTTTGATTGTGCTGCTGGTAAACCCATCAAACATGGCTGCTTTGCCTCACTCATGCTTTGGAAACAGTCCACACTATTAGATTTAGCACTTGTTTTCAGACATGCACAGAGCTTGAATGTCTCCTCACATTGTCAGATACGATTCTAATCGAATCTGACTTTATTTTTAAAGAGACAGACTTCAGAAGGTGTCCTCCATTACTTATATTACACGTATTATCCAAACGTCCTATTTCATTCCCCCCGGAGCATCCAACGCAGACAGGAGGACTCCTGATTGGTGGAGCAGCCTGTCCACATGAGGATCAGTATGATCAGGATGATCTCACCGTCACTTCCCTTCGACTGCTGAAGAATTCTTCGGTTCATTTCTTCCTTTTCGCTCTTCAGCAGAGAGTTTTCCGTCTCTAGCTCCTGCACCCGCTGAGGACAGAGACAACGCAGAAAATGAACAGCTGAGAGCATCACTGTGGTGGGTTTGCAGGTGAACATCCCCGCGGTGTTTGTGCAGCTCACCTGTGTCAGACACAGCTTTTCGCTGCTGTGCTCCTCCTCCAGCCTCTTCCTCTCTGCGTGCGCCTCCTGCAGCTGCTCTCTCAGCCTCTGCAGCTCGTCCTGCAGCGATGTCACCTGACCTTCGTCGCCACTATGACTCCGGATCAGCTCCAGCTCCTTCTGCAGCTTGTTCACCTCAGAGCCCAGAGAGGCGTTGACCGTCAGCAGCTGCTCGTTCTGAGTCTTGAACTCTTTACTCTGAAACCGGACCATTCGTATATAAATCAGGGATAATACAAGGACCTCACTGTGAATTTCTGCATGTGGCTGTGTACCTGATCGTCCATCTTCCTCTGCAGCTGGACTATCTTGTTCTCCATGCCCGTGTTGAGTTTCTTCAGGTGTTGAGCAGACCGAGCTTCGATCTTCAGCTGCTTGAGCTGCCGCTTGGCGTGCATGCATCTGTACGCGCACTGGATGATGATGGCGGCGTCACGTGCTTGTCTGAACTTCCTCCTCTGCAGCCAGCCACGCACGCTCTTCTGGATGATCATGGCCTTGTGATGCAGCAGGAACTGCAGAGAAACCGAGGACAGTTGCTACAACACTGAACACGGGAAACATTCAGAGCCTGATCACATTCTACCTTAAATTGGACTAGTTCTGTCTTCAATTTCCTCTTCACATCAACAAGCTGACTCTGAGTGTGTCCTCACAGATCAGATGTATGAAAAAACACCAGTCGCAGCCTAAACAAAGCAGAGGGGTGTGTTTGTGTACCTCCCAGTAAATCCTGCGGGTGAACATGCCCCTGGCATAAGCCTGGATGGTCACCACAGCCTGTCTCACTCTCAGATAGGACCGCCTGTCTCTCACCATACGATACTGCTTCTGACAGATGAGGGCAGCTCGAGACAGACGCAGGAACTCCGCATATCTGAGGACAAAAAGTAATCAGTTTTCAGTGGTGCGGGGTTCAGTGAAAACAGATGGACAGACAACAGAGTCACTGCGAGTTTAACCCCAACCCTGGAAAGCAAACAGAGGTGGAGGTTTGTGACCGTAGGTGAAGTTGATTCCTTAACGCTGAAAGTCACATGCTACTGTCACAGTATAACGTGATTATGTTTATTGTCTGAGGCTCGTGTCAGATTTAAGGAGAGAAGAAAAACTGCTTCTAACTTCACTCTGCAAACAAATACCTTTGGATCCATTTACTACAACACAATTAAACAGAACTGAGGATTTCCATTTTGTCAACCCTGTCTCACGTTTTTATTCTTTAAAAAACTGTACATATGCACATACTGTAACGTGGAGAACATATGACAGCAGCTGTTCCTCTCTTATTTCTATGTGAACACAAACACACCTGCGGGCCAGATATCCACGGCCGAATCTCTGTAGAGTGATGGCGGATTTGCAGATCTTGCGGTATCGAACCCTCTGCAGCCAACCTCGGACCGTCTTCTGGATCTTGATGCAGGCAGCACGGAACTTATCAGCCCGGAGCTTCTCCAGGTAGGCCACCTGTCCTGCTCTGAAGAAGATCTTGGTCTTACCAAACTGGAACATGTCGGGCTCCTGAGATCAGACAACATGAATGGAATTATCAGACTCACCTGTCTGTCTTACACTGAGCTGATGAGGTAAAATTAAAATGAAAGAAACTCGACATCTAAGACGTGGTAGTTTACTGAAAAGAGAAAGATGAAATGTTCTCGATTTTATAATTCAGTTGGAATAGAATTCCTCTTGTAAACACACACACCAACTCATGAACATTTTAAACCCAAATGTCCTGTTGCTGTCGACAGTGTGAACACCAGCGTTCGTTCACATTGATTTATAGTAAAACTGTTCCCTGTCCTGGGTTTAACATGTCTCCCCCCTGATGGTTTTTAACTACAGACTTTGAGTTTTTGATAGCACAGCATCACCTTTTTACCAACATGCGGTAGAAAGTTAGAAAACCTTACAGATTCCTGATATCTCCACAAATTTAAATGAAAAGTGCCATTATCCATGTTCTGTGAAAAGACAAAAAACACATGTACAGTTATTTTTCTCCCACCTTGATCAGAGTCTCTAGCAAGTTTCTACAGGCCACCTTCTTGTCTGCTGACGTCACGTCTGATTTCTTCATCAACACTCGGTACCTGCTGAAGAAGTCTGGGTACGTCCACCTGCGCACACGCATGACATCCACAGGGATGTTTGGTCAGGATCAAGGTAGAAACAGGAGAGGAATTCATGCAGACACAGCCGCAGCTGTTACATAAGCAAAAGGACTGAAGATTGTTTTTTGTATGTAGCTGCGTGTGGACTCAGATGATGAGATTTCATGCTTCTCCCTCATGAGAAACATGTGACAGAAATAAAATAAACAGAAGAGCAGTAACACACACAGACAGAGCTGTCCTAACACACAAATGAGTGCAGTCATATCTGTGCTGAACAGTTCAGTCAGTGAGAGGAGGTGATCTGAGTCGAGTGTGAGGACAGCCTCACCTGGATGGATATCCAGCCGCGCTGATCCGGATCGTCTCCAAGACGCCACAGGCTCGGAGCTGCTGCACAGCACGTCTCGAGTCAAACCTGCAACCACAGACCAGAAGCTTGTGTTTGTCTCAATTCAATTTAAGCTTTAGTTTCACTCTGAATGTCTGATCCTACCTCATCTTCCTCTGTTGCATCACTCACACTCACACACACTCAAGCAGGACGATTAGCTAAAAACCGACTGTTGTCTCGGTCACATCTGTCTCTCAGTAAAGTCACTGCATTTAAAAAGGAACAATGAAACAGGCTTTGAGCAGAAACACGTCAGCAGCTCCTGAGCAGAAACCTCCCCCAGTGTTCATGTGAAACAATGGATCATTTGTAAAGTCTATAAAATGTCCAATGTCTCTGCTAACAATCAGCTCTGTCCTTCTCTGTGGCTCTGACAATCACAGCAGCAGGCAGGCAGAACGTGTCCTGCACGTCTGGACCTGTTCGTGCAGGTCTCACCCACCATCAGTCAGTCCTAACTCCCTCACACAGTTCGAGCCCTAAGACAAACCAGCAGACTCACGAGAAGGCCTCCTTGAAGTCGTTAGGTTTGATGCAGCGGACGTAGTGAGGGGTCGTGGCGTTCAGCGTCTCCATGAGGAGCTGCAGGGAGCTGCGGAACTGAAGCAAACATAAACATGTGAGCCACAGTTATGTTCCCGCTCATCAGCTGCAGAGACGAGGCGGGAGCTCACCTGGTGTCCCACCGTCTTCCTGTGCTCCTTGTTGGGAGCTTTGGGAACCGTCTTTGCAGGTCGGATGTTCACTTTGGAGGTCTTTTGGGCGGGGACGTCATCTTTGTCAGCGAACAGATCAGCAACAAGCTGAAACTGAGAGTGAGACACTGACATAAAGATATTGAACAGACAGTCTGAGCTGCAACCATGTCAAAGATTGGACTCAATAGATTTACATAAAAAAAGACATTCAGCTAAAGACGCAGACGGTAGGGCAACACCTCACCTGTCCACCTGTGACACGTGTAGCATCCACGTTGCCAACAAAATAATGTAGCGTGGACGCAGAGCTACAGAAGCCCTCTGAACCAACAACCAAACCACATCTGGTTTCAGGTTATGGATCCACATCAGTGGCAGTGAATTAACATCGCTGTCTAGAACTCACGCATTAATGAAAACCTACCAAAGACTGCTGATCATCTAACCAAGACCCAGAACTGTCCTCTAACTCACACATGCTAATCCCTTTATCAAGACCGGTGGCAGCCTTCATAAGAATCACGCCACTGTGTTCAGGAGTTTGGGAAAAGTTGTCTGCAGACTTAATAAACCACAGTGATGAAAAAGAGTAACGTGGTGCAACAGTGCCATCGTTTGGTGGAATTTAGAAGTGCAACTCAGTCGGTGCTCAGTCAACTACAAATCAGTTTTTAATGTTGTTGTCTGAAAGTTAATCTAACGAGGTCATATACTTCTGTTAATTCTCTACATTAGACTTACACGTTACATGCTCATACACACCGCTAAGGTACACAGACATATGATCATGTTACATTTACATTGACTCAATGTGCTACGATTTGTTAAATGTTTAACGTTCACGTTAGTTTCCTGATTGCTGTGTGTTTCATACTTTGTGTTACTTTCCCCTTCTCTTCATTCTCTCCTCTCACCCCACATTTATATGTCACCACTGTATGACAGTAACTCTGTGTCTTCTTTGTCCCTTAGTCGTCTCTCTCCCTCTCGGTCGCTGTCTTCAGGTGTCCCTGGATTTAGAGCTGTGTGTCCTCCAGTGCGCAGCTACTGGTCCCACTAACCTGCTCAATGTTTTGTTGTTGGTTTTGTTGTTCTGTTCTTTTCTCTCTCCACTTTCCACTCAGCCCAACCGGTCAAGGCAGATGTCCGTCCACCCTGAGCCTGGTTCTGCTGGAGGTTTCTTCCGTTAAAGGGAGTTTTTCCTCTCCACTGTTGCCTATGGCTGCTCAAGGGGGATTTGTTGGGTTTTGTTTAAATATTTGTATAGTCTTGACTTTATTATGTAAAGTGCCTTGAGATGATGATGTTGTAAATTGGCGCTATACCGTAAATTCTGGACTATAGTGCGCACCTAAATTTAAGCCGCACCCGCTAAAATTTAAAAGAAATATATATTTTGTCACATATAAACCGCATCGGACTATAAGCCACCAATATCCAGGCTGAGAAATAATATCTGTTGTATGCGCTCCTCCTCATTGTTCACAGTAGGCATGAGGATGTTCTGTGCGCTGTTTTACCGGCATTACGGTAAAGAGTGCGTTTACGTGTATGTGTGGCTGGTATAACACATGTCGAATGTACAGAGCCGACAAAAACGTCCTTGTTATAAATAAACGGCTTGTTCCATAGCCAAAGGAGAAGACGTCTCTTATTCTTCACGAATTACGCAGGAGTTGCTGCGCTCAACAAAAGATTTTGTACCATAAGTGTTTATTCATACACCTGAACCTGAATGGTGCCTGTAACACGGCAGTAAAAGTGCTGATGTTTGCTGTTGTGCGTCTTGGGTTGCATGCGCTAAGAATAAAAAGTGGCGCTTTTTTGTTTCCACTGACTTCCATCTACAGCGCCCATCTGAGGGCTGCAGAAAAATTCATAGAAAAGCCGCATCTCTGTAAAAGCCGCATGGTTCAAAACGTCGGAAAAAAGTAGCGGCTTATGGTCTGGAAAATACGGTATATATGAAGTTGAATTGAATTAAATATTAGACAAAGCCAATTTGGCGTGTGATATTCTTTTGACCGCATCGGTTTCATCACAGAACCCACACACGCATGTTAATGTGAATATATGTATTGTATCCTGTAGATGAAAGCATTTTCATCCTTCATACTAATTTGGATAGAACAGTTGTAATATGTTACTTTTGGTTATTATGTGATGGAAGTTGGGGCTGATGAAAGTATGCAGTAGGCGCCTTTTCCCTACTTAGCTGAAGCCCATGATATTTATAAAGCTAATATCTCACTTAAAGTTGAGTTCAGAGTTCTAATTGAGGAAGAAAGTTGCATGGTTAAGAAAGCTAAACCAATGTCGCCAAGTTAATTCTCTCGTTCATCCTTTAGCTTGGCAGAACCAACCTCCGGGCAACTTCAAGGCAAGCCAAAGTTTCTCTTATTTCTATCAGAGTCTGGTGTCCTGCAGAGCCACCAGCACAAGAGAGCTGGTCTAAAATACAAGTATTTTTACGTTAATTATAGTTAAATTGTAAATGATTCCTTTCTCCTCAACCAAATCACCATAGCCTTACTTATTGATGCTCATTCATCTATTTGTTTAAGAGTTGGTTATTTCCTGTTTTATTGTCCATTCACTTATTCATTTTGTTCCATATATTCACACACACACACACACACACATATATTCGTATATTCTGTAGCTGTAGATTATTAGATCATTACAAAGAGCTGGTCCTGTGTTGGGTGGTTTCTTCAGAGAAACGGATTAGAGGTCCCTAAAAATGGAAAAGAACTCATGATAAAAGACTTTGCGTTTGTCAAAGTCAAATTTATTGTTTCTGATAAGTTGGTCTCTTGTGTTTAAACAAGTGACTGACTAGTGGACCGCTGATGGTCTCTAATGAACTAATACTTAAACATAGCTTGATTCGGCTTATAGAATCTGGTGCCCCACTTCGAGAAATATGTTGCTGTACTAAAAACAAGAAGGGACCGGAAAAAAAAACAGGATGTCAAAGACATTCTGCTGTTATGGGTAGAGTTAAATAAAATCTACTTAGTAAAACCTTTACTGGCCCACACTGTCCCTGTTTACAATGGGACAGACTAATCTCAGTCCTTTCACATCCAGCTTTTTTGTTAATCCCATGACTTTTAATGAAAATGTAACTGAGCTCATTCTTCTCAGCAGAGAGGATCTTAAAGATCAGTAAACAAAGAATTTGTCGGGGTTCGTCCCATGAACCGTAAGACATTACGTGTTCTCTGCAAAACAAGAACAGGGTCACACCAACAAACGGAGGATAAGAGAAAAGTCAAAGAATCTGCGGTCAGGCTGTTTTTGTCCTCTGACAGCAGAAAAAGACAGACATGAGATCAGCTCTTCACCTCTGTGTATGAGGACAGGACACTGAGCTGTTTCATGACTTCCACAGATCCGACCAGAGCTTCCCTTTTTGGTAAATCCTAACTTCAGTCAAACCAGCAGCGCTCACCTCACAGGAAGCTCAGAAATCTTCACAGTAAGTCATCATAACACAGAATGTGGTTCTGGTTGTGGGTTTGTGGTTCTCACCTGACTGGCTTTCAGGATGTTGATCTGCTCCTCGTAGACCGTGTCTCTGTTCTTCTCAAGAAACCCTTCACACTGATACTCCACCTGTTCAGACAGACATCACACAGACATTATCAGCACAGTTGTTCCCAGAGTTCTGCTCGGCCTAGAAGGAAGTTCACTGATTATACTGGTCTGTCTGAGGACAGGGTCCACCTCTGTTAAAGGTTCTTTCTCTTCTGTCTGTGTGAACTGTATTAAATGTGGATTTCAGGACTGTGATTAACACAGCGTGATGGATTTATTCTGAGCTGTCAGGTCGAGTCTCAGTCCTGCTCCTGTTCCTCCAGACCTGACAAACACTGTGAACACTGAAACCTTTCTATCCTCACTGGATCCAAGCATTAAATATACTGCTGACACACTTCCTTGATTTCAAGGTAGTGACAAAGACCTGATACACAAACTGGACCTGGACCCAGTAAAACTAAGGACTAAGGCAGTGGAACCAACAGGGGTCCTGTTCTCACCTTATCAGCGAAGTGGATGATGATGAAGGACGTGTTGGACATACGAGGTTTCTGGAAGTGGCCACTGCTTGAGTGCTGCTTGTAGAGCTTCTGGGCCCAGTTCTGATCCGTTCCCTTTGGTACCTGCAGCACAACAACAAGCAGATTTTTGACAGCTGCAGAAGGATGGGAACTGGACACAGGAGGAATAAATCCCTGTGTTCTGTGATTCCTCTGCAAACACATGTGTCCTCTTACTTTACACTCCTCGTCCAGGAGGTCCAGGATTCCGAGCCGAGCCTCGATCAGGTCGATGCAGGGCTGGTTATCGTAGAAGTCTATCAGAGTCCATGGAATCTGCTCCTTCATGTACTCCTCCTGCTCCAGCTTAAAGACATGCTGCGGAGACATTAACAGTGGGGGCGGTTACTGAGGGATGGGAAGGGCACAAACAGTTCTGGTAAAATACATAACTGGGGCTCACAGAGTTAAACTGCTGCTGAAGCTTCTCGTTGGCATAGTTGATGCAGAACTGCTCAAAACTGTTCACCTCAAACGTCTCAAACCTGCAGATGAGGACAAGAAGAGATGATGTCCAGTTAGTAAGTAAGTAAGTCCCCTTCCTAAAGATGAGAAGATCCCAGTGCTACCAAACTTCAGCAAGTACTTCTAAATCCAGAGTTCCTACCCGTAGATGTCTAGGACCCCAATGAACGAGTGCTGTTTGGAGGACGTGTGCAGCGCCAGATTAATGTGCTCCACGATCCAGTCGAACATGCGGGCGTAGATGTGCTTGGCGAGCGCGTCGCGGGCATTGGCCGCCTGCTGGCTGGACATTTTCTTTACATAGGTCTCTGAGGCAGTGGCGAGCTTCCTGTTACAGAGCCAGTGCTCCATCTGCTGCAGCTCCACACCCAGCAGCCTGCAGAAGTGTTTAAGGTGGGGGTCGTCCTTCTGCAACACACACACAAACTGCTGTTAGAGACCTGAAGTTAACCCTGAGCTGCTCGGCAGCTCAGCAAGGGCAGTAACCACGGTGACGTACCGATATGTGACAGGACTCTCCGTCTCTCTCGATGCAGATCTCAACGTTGCCCAGATGGAGGATCGAGGCTATTACTTTGAAAATGTTGCTCTGACTGCTGTCCTTAATCCCTGCAAGTCACAGACAGACGACTTGTTAAAGACATGTTTCACTTCACGTTTAAGGAACTCTCACACTTCTGCTAAATTCCTGACATGTTTGGAAATTGTAACATCAAGAGTCGAGCTCTTCTGTCCCTTGTTGAGAAGGTTTAAATCTATAGCAGGATGTCTGTAGGACTCCAAACAGATCACCATCACACAACCTAAATGTGTTTGCCAAAGTAACATAAGTCCAGTGGTAAGCACCAGTACAGTCCTGGTCCTTACCTAGAAGGGTGAAGGCCTCTCTGGTCTTTTTAAAGTCTTCAGCATCGTTCACCCCCTCGATGAAGATGTTCTCCCCTAAAGACGTGTAGGTGAAGTCCTGTGCACTGGCTGACAAACAGAGAATGGGTTAAAGTCTGTAGGTGAAGACCAGGTGAGAAAACTGCCTGATGTAAGAAACTGTTCAATCACACACTGAACAGTCCACAGGTGAACTCACAGAGGCCGAGGTCTTTAAACTCCGGTAAACTGGTGGAGGCACACAGCTGATAGAAGAGGTGATAATTCCTTTCGTCCTCAGCCTGCAACGCAAACAACAACACTGTTATCAACATCCAAAGACGTTCAGTGGGACACGTCACACCCCCTCACGTTAAAAAGACAAAACCATTATATCCAATGCACATTCAGATGCTAGAAAGGAACCTTCAACATCCCATCAGCAGGAAAATAAACCGGTCAAATCAGGTGCCTGACAATGACTAACACCTGATGAGTGTCACCAGGTGTGTTGAACTGGGCCTGTGCTTTAAATCAGTCAGTGGGCAACAAAACCGCTTTTATCAATAAACAGTAATTTAAACAGTATTTAACTTCAAAGACCAGAAATGGAAGCAACAGTTGAATAATTTGGTCATAATTCACACAGGTGTGTGTGGTAGGAAAGAAACACTATAAAGAGAGAGAGAGAGGAACAGTCCCACAGTCCAAGAGGATTTAGGGTGTGTTTGTCTGCATCAGGCAATCAAGGAGAATGACTGCAGCCCAGATTTTCTCCTCCCATCAGTCAAAAAGCTCACAGTGACGGGGTGATCTGAAGTCAACTCAGAAAGGTTTAAAAAGGTGAAACTTTTAACAGAGGCCCACCGAGTCTCCAGATCAACATATCGTTAAATCATTGACACACTGTGGGGACATGGCAGACAACTAACATTCTGATGGAACATTCTGGAACAATTCCACCCTGAAGAAAAGGATTAAATGACACCTGAAAGGTTACAAACGAAAAAAGAGGAATAAAGGACTAGAGAACATTTTCTAAACACTGTCTGAACTTTATTGTCACTTGTGATGATGAAGGAACATGTGTCCAGTAACAGCTGAATGTTTGTTTCATATCATGTTAATAAAATAAGAAATATTTCAAGCAGACCTGAAACACCACCCGAGACTTCTCCAACAGGTACGTCCTCATGTTGGCTCCGATGATGTGGTAGTTCCTGCTGAAGCCGATCTGAATGTACTTCCCAAAGCGACTGCTGTTGTCGTTCCGAGTGGTTTTAGCGTTTCCGATGGCCTGAGAGGATCAGTACATACAATGGGTGCGGTGAATATGTTCTGTGCTTCAGAAACATGTCACACAGTGAAATGAGATGAGACTCGTGAATTTCAACAAATTTATTGAAGAAGCACCTGAATTGGTTTAATAACGTGAAAATTACTTTTACATTTCTGTTTTTCTCTCAGTATCACGTGCTCTGTGCCCTCAGAAGTTGGGAAGAATAAGTAAATGCTCACTGACCTCCATGATGGGGCTAGACGCCATCACCTTCTCTTCCACGTTTGTGTCATTACTGGAGCCGCCCACAGTGGCAAAGTAGCGCATGGCGTACTTGGCAGAAACGGTTTTACCGGCTCCGGATTCTCCGCTCACGATGATGGACTGATTCCTCTCATCTCTGCAAAACATTCATAGGACACGAGGACTTTACCTGTCGCAGCAGTCCGACACTGTAAACGTAGGCCTGAGCAATTTCAGCTCAGTTTTCATTTATGACTTCCACTAATCAAACTGCAGGTGTGTTTGTGATCTGTGTGTTTGTGTCCACACTCTGGACTGACCTGGCCATCTGCTTGTACGCTTCCTCAGCCACAGCAAATATGTGGGGGTCCATGTCCCCCATGTTCTGGCCATTGTAGGCGTTGATGACCTCCTCTCCATAGATCTGCAGCTGCTCGTAGGGGTTGATGGCCACCAGAACGATCCCTGTACACACAGCACGGACACACAGCGTCACTTCCTGAGACATCTTCAGGCAGAGCGTTGGACGCTGTCTGTCTCTTCGTTCATGTGCTTATAGTTTTCCAGTTAAAGCGGTCCAACGACATTTTTCATGTGTAAACAAATGAACAAAGAGAACAGGAAGCTGAGGACGAGCTCCCTGAGACACTGACCGCAGTACGTGTAGATGTGGTTGGACTCCAAGAAGCGGACTTTGAGGTTGTGCAGGACGGCGGGCTCATGCAGGTAACTGAGGGCAGTGAGGTCGTTCTCCCCCACCAGGATGTCGGGGTTACGCAGGAAGGGGAGGGGATTACTCTTTGGACCCACAGGGTACTCCAGAGGCTGAGACAGGGACACGCAGCAAACACAGAGTTCATACATAGTCTAGGCATCAAGTACGCAGTACTGCAGCTTGAATGACAGGGCAGCTTGTCAGAAATGAAGAGGAACCAGATCTAAGGAGGTGAACATCAGGGGACAGACGCAGTAAATTGTCCGCAACTGTGTGTCCACCTGTGTGAGACAACACACATCGTATACGGACATGGGTCCAGGTGGAAACACTAACTCAAAGTGTGTTTTACAGCTGGAATATTATGTGGTTCTGTTTTGTCACAGGGACGATTTACCGTCAGGTGTTAGTTCCCACTCTTCTCTTTTACAGATAATTAATCCTCTCTGTGTGTTCAGTCACCACCAGTTGGTGGTGAAACTGCACTGAAAAAAAAACTGACGTGCTTTAACGTACAGCTGGAGTTCATCACATCTTGTGAGCGGCATGAGCTCAGCCAGACCAGAAACATGCAAGGGATGTTAAAGTTACAGCTGAAGCAAACACATCAATGAGGATTTTTAACGTCCGACACTGGTGCTGTCAAAAACTCTAACATGGTCAATAAAACAGATCAACACAAAACAGCAGTTCACATACAGTCTCATCCTCCAGTTTAAGGTGAAGAACTGATTCTCCTTCTTTGTAGTCTTTGGTGATCTCTGCAGCCTTCCACACATCCTCAGGGTCCGGGATCCAGACCCGAGTGAACTGAAACACATTAGCAGATCTGTGATTAGAGATTTTCAGTGATCATGTAGAGACAGAGGAACACACACACACACACACACACACACACACACACACACACACACACACACACCTAGGTGATTGTTGTCTCCTCACTGAAACAGACTTCAGCAGGTTCACACTAACACAACCTGCACCAACACCTTTCAGAGATGGAGAATTACAGGGTCGGCTCTCATTTGATGGATGAGCATTAAAACTCTCATCAGGACATAAAAAAAAACATCTGTGGTCTTTGACTTTGTCTCTGAAAGACAAAGACAAGTTACACAGAGAAAAAGAAAAACTGCAGGCAGCTGAGGAACCTCAACACTGAAGCGCTGTGATTTACACACAGGGACCTGAAGGAAACAGTCCACACAGAGCCCCTTCGTGGGTATGCAGACTCCACTGTCACAGTCAGTCCTGTGTGGGACTGACACACGACATGACATGAGATCAGATTTGATCTGGGTTGTGTCTATTTGCTCTGCACAGACTTTGACACAGTGCAGACATGCTGACTGCTGCAATAAAAGTGAAGCGACCACACCCTGATCTGTGCACGGGCTCAAACACCAGGGCTGCAAACATGTGACACAGACACTGGACCAGTGTCCTGTGACAGCAGTGCTCTGTAGAAATAATGTTATAAAGTGTCCTTGGGCGAGACACTCAACCCCTAGTTGCTCCCAGCGGGTCAGATGAGCACCCTGCGTGGCAGCCATCACCATCGTGTATGTGTGTACCAAATTACTCTGTAAGTCACTTTGGATAAAAGCGTCTGCTAAAAGACTAAATGGAAATGGAAATGTAATGCGCAGGAGTCGTCCTGTGGTCCTGTTGTTATTTAGAGAATCGGATGCAACTTCCTTCTTCCAACAGACAAACTGATAAGAGCAGTGACACGAGGAAGCAGCTTGTCATTAACCAGATAATTCGCTGTGTGTCGGTCAGACGTTCACACACACCCACAGCAGATGTGGATGCCACGGCTTCATGCAAACAGGAACCAAGTCAATTACATTAAAAAAAACACTTTTTCCCTGTGCGGCACCAGGAATCATCCCCCTCATACCCTCCACGGTCCCTGTCGGAGTCGGTCTTCCTGATCCATCTGCTAAGAGTTGATGCTGCATTCAGGGTCCGTCTGCAGCTCGTCCTCGGTCAGACACTAATTCCAAACTCTAACTGATGGATCACACAAAATCTTTCCTGTCACTCGGCTTAGACTCTCACCAGGCAGCGTCCAGCATGTTTGTCCTCAAGTCACCAGGCTGCTCACAGGTTTAATGTGAGAGCAGAAAGCTGAGGTTTATGAAAATAACCAAGTTAATCTGCACATATGGAAAATATCTGTGGAGTCAAAATCTCTCTCAGAATCTTACCATTAACCTTTTATTTGGTCCATTTACCTGCTGTCTACAAATTTAAGGAGAATCTCCGTTTGATTTACTGTCGTGCCGCTAAATGTGACAACTCTTTCAACAACTGTCCTGTTCTGTCCAAAAAGCTTCAGTTTACTGTGGAGAAATTGAAAAATCAGACATTTGATATCTTTGCTTAACAAAGCAGTTCACTTTCTTCAGATTCAGATATATCTTCTGAAACCTTCAGCTCTAAACATTTCAAGTTGACAATGTAAATAAGGCCTGACTCAGTGTCTCCCACTGATAATTTGTCCACTGTGAATATTAATGACAATCAAACAAAAGCCTGAAACATTAAGTCTCAATCACATTAAAGCAGGGCCGACCTCAGGGACTCACAGACAGTGGACTGAACTCAACTTCTTTGACCTTTGGAGATTTGAAGACCTTTGACTGTGGGAACCTGTGCTGGACAGGATTCATTTTGAAAAAATTATTGATTGATTGATTAACTGAGGAATTCATCAGTGATCCAATATTGATCATTGTCACTTGTCATCACTTGTCCCGCTGCAGTCCTAATGAGACAATAATCTGTCAGTCTGCATGAAGGAAATGTGTCTTCACACACTCCATCCAAAACAATGTCCCTGTGGAGCCAATCAGAGCAGGAACTTCTTGTCTGTTGTCTCTTTATCTGGGACACGCTCACAAACTGTCCAATGGCTGAGCAGCATGTGGTCTGCATGTGGAGTGTCTCAGCAGGACACTGGGGGGGGGTGATGAGGACACACACATATTAAGTGTTGTGATGAATGCCTCAGTGTGTTGATGCTCCCTGTATTTTCAGTGGGGGGGGTCGTCCGGCAGCACACATGGACATTTAATCTGCGTTCCCCCAAGACAGACAAATACAACACAGAGGGTCATTGTGCAAGATTCCTCTTGGTCTTTACATTGTCGATGTAAACAGCAGAAAATAATTCACTAAGAGGGTCCACCTGCATGGAGGAGACAGGCCCACTCCTAAATCCTGATCAACACGACTGGACAGGTTGTGTTCACAATCAGGCATAGAAGCACATTTTTACCCCGTGGACAGTGGACATGATTCTGGGAGTGGATGTAGATAAAAGAATGCCAGAAATTTCTCTTGGAAAAAGAAACTAATTTCTATTGTCCCAAACACAATGGGACAAGAATTGAATGTCAGTGAAGGAGAAACAGGAACAAAGTGTGGAATCCAGCAGCAGCTGGGGGGGGGGCCTGAATAACAGCAGAACACGACTCGTTGAACAGGTTTAGTGTGAAAGACGAGTCTGCTGTTGGACTCCCATCATCATCATCAACGTTATTATTCCATCAGCAGGAATCTGTAATCTGAGCATGAATCACAAATTCAGCAGATGTTCACTGAAGTGCTAAAATGGACAGACTCTTATTTAGAGAGATTAAACCACATGGAACACAACATTTTTAGCACCAAATGAGTGAGTCATTCATACAAACAGCTCTGAATGACTAACGTTGGTTTTAGTCTCTGCTTTTACCTGTAAAGATGCTAAAAAGGACAAATTGTCATAAAAAGAAAATCAGCCATTTTGAATTGGAGAAAAGACAGAAGACAATCAGAGGATTTGTACAAGCTCTGGACACTGGAAAGTTTGCAATGTCCTGACGAACAAGCTCAACAGCAGGTGAGCGAAGGAAACAGCAGCTGATCACAAAAACACTGTGAGAGCATAGAGTGGAGGGTTTTGGACTGAGTGAGTCAATAAAACCAGACTTTAAACCAGCAGAACAAGGATTTCAGGAGACCAACACCAACTGAAGGAAGCTGCAGTAAAAGACTCAGAAGAACAAAGCCACTAGTCGCTGTCAGTGACTCACTGCTTTGATGTGCAAAGAACTCTCATTAACTTGGTCTCAAGACGTTCTTCATAAATTTGCTCACTGTGATCAGATACAAAAGCTCCTGTGTTATTTCTGGTGTTGTGGTTCTCATGGTCTCAGAGTTCACATATACAGGCTCTGATTTCCATTCACAGCTCAGCCGAATCTCCGCCCAGACATGAGTCAACACCATGACATCAGCCTGAGGGACAACGCTGGGTGTGTCCAACAGGAAGCTACACCTGCGCCTGTCAGCAGTGATATACACGGAAGACAGCAGCAGCTTGGGACAGCGACAGCAAACAGAAAAACAACAACTGAAATGTCCACCTGTGATCCTGCAGAACCAAGCTCCATGCGGGTGACAGACCTGACCTGGACTCATCTGAGTCTCTGTACTGACACAAACAGAAACTCGTCAGCGATCCAGTCCCCTGGATCCTAATAGGAGACACAGGGGACAGCTTCCTCCTGAGGATCATGGTCAAAAACTCTCACTTCAGAGCTAGCAGCCCTGGGAACTCTTCAAGATTCAAGAGTCTTGAATTGTAGGTGGGATCCTAGACCGGGACAAAGAGTAAAAATTAAGTAGCACTGAACCACAGAGATGTCCAAACCACGTGCTAACTTTGATGCGACAGACTGTGACTCAGACAAATGTCCATCTATCCAGGACCCAAGTCTTTGTAAACCTTTCCTGCTTTCTAGTCTCAACACAAAGGACAAAGTGTGGACACAAAAAGGACATCTGATGACGTTGTCATTGGCTCTGGGAAACTGTGATGGAAATTTTATGAACCAAACAAAGTCCAGCACTGTATGTCCCCAGACATCACATACCAACAGCCTTAATACTTCACGTTCACACGTTTTACATTTATTAGGCAGTAACACAACTTCCTTCTAGTGTTAACACAATAGCTGTGCGTGTTTTCTGAAAATAACGAGAAACTGGTTTCTTTATACTGAACATACCTTTGTCCTATGGGCACAGGAAAATGCCTCCTAACGTAACTGAAGTTGTTAAAACGTTTCCTGCTCTAAGAAGAAACTCAGTAAAGTGTTTGTTGAACACAGTCAAACTGAACCCGATCCCTTTACAGTTCATCCTCTGAGGTAAAATGTCATGTATTTTTCTATTCCGATTTCCTGATAGTTTCTCAGAGTCCAAAGGTCAGTTTAGTGTGAAAACCTGCAGAAGATCAGAATCTACCAACTGACTCGTGTGTTTCACAGTTGAGCTCAGACATATCACAAGCTCCACTGAGTCCTAGAGACACTGGGACAAACACATGTCCACAACATAAATCCTGTGACGACCACAAACTGTCAGATTAACATTGTGACTCACATGCAGCCCCTCAGTCTGGAACGGCAGCACCAGCAGAGCTTCACTGAAACCACGTCAGCGTCAGGCTGGCATTAAGCCGAGGATTCAGCCCAGTCTCAGTCCCTAAACACCCGACAGATGGGGCACTGCACCCCCCCGGGTTTACTCAGTCTCTCAGGAGGTGCATAAGCTTCCCTACTTATGATGTGAACCACAGAGTCCGGGAGGGGGATTACAGAGATGCTGTCTGAATCAAAGCTGCCCCCCACTGCATCAACTGCATAAGTATCACATTAGCAGAGTGTGTCAGGACATTCACTGGTTTACTACAGACACACACGGAGACAGACAGGGTCCATCTAATCTGTGGGATATTTTAAACCATTATTCATTATTTTCTGAACGTGAGATACTTCATTGACAGTTGGTTGGAAATAGTTTTTTTGGGCTGACATCAGGTGTGTGAGGACACAGCGAGGCGTGTCCATCTCATGTCTTTGTCATCAGTCTGACCACAAATCTCCAGCTCACAAAGACCAAAAACAGCCCAGTGTTGTTTTCACTGCGAAATGTGTTTAGTCTGATCCACTAAAACATCAGTTTTTTTATAGGAAGAGAGACAGAAAATAGTCAGAGAACTGAATCAGTTCTGCCCCAGAAATTCATCACTGTCATGTGATGTCAAACCTTGTAAATTATAAATTTCCCCGTCGTGGGATCAATAGAGATTACCTTACCTCTGATCAGTTTTGTCCCTAATGATGATAAAGCTGCTGCTTTAATAAAGACATTCAGGTTTTTACAGCTACAAACTGGAATCAGAGTGGATTTGTCCCCTCAGTCCCCTTTGTAAATCCTTGTCCCGAGTCCTTCATGGGTTCAAACTGTCTCAGGGACATGTTGTGGAGGCCTGACTTAAACAGATCTCAGCTCCCAGCTGTACCTAATAAACCCAACACAGAGTGTGTGATGGCAGAGAAGATGTCTTTAGAGTTCATCAAAATGTGGGATTCATTTAAAATCCACACCAGACAAAAGGAAATGCAGTGAATAAATTCAAATATTTCAACGCGCCATCTTGAATGAAAATATCTATTAGGAGCAATGTTATTGTGTTTGTATGATCATTTATCTATTGAAGCAGACCACATGTACGTCATGCTGTGATTTTATCGTGTGACGGTCTGTAAAGTCAGCATACAAACTTTACAGATCACCGTCAAGTTCTTTAAAGGCAGTTTGTTAGGTTTTTATAACTTTTTACGGGTTTCATTGCTAAAAACAATATTCATTTGTATAAATCTAAACGTGAATTTGTCCATGACCTTATACCAAAACTCCGAAATGAAGGTGTGAAGCCCAGAGCGACAGGACGTGGGACCTGTACAGTCCGAGGGTGTGGGACCACTTTGCGTCGTCTTTTTCACTAAAGCCTTCACAGTTTTAAATTTAAAAATCACCACAAAGCTCAAACAACAGAGATGTGAAGACTGAACACCTCTGGCTGATTTTTCTGGACTCACACTGGTCACGTTTATACTTATACTTTGAGTATAGGTGAATTTACACATAATTGTGTCACCACGTCAAGACTGATGGTGATGATGCACACACACAGAAATATCTGTAAATACATGCTGATGCTTGTTCTGTTCTCTCAGAGTTAAACCAGGGACAGAGGCTGCATGTGTGTCCACAGCTTCAGCTGGTTACTTCTAACTATCTTCAACCATGTGCACCACAGACGTCCACCGTCACGTCCCATGAATGTGCTGGTCCACATCAGTAACACACACACACACACACACACGATTCTGACTGGGATGTGGGTGGTGGTGTGTTCACTGTTCATGCGTGACGAGAACGCGCGTAAAGCAGGTCATGAACGCATCCTCGCACTTTAGTGTGTCTCAGTCAGGAGGAAGCTCAGGGACAAGCAGCAGGTGGACACTACATTTCCCACAATGCACATGGACGGAGCGTCTCACTGGTTGAAACCTCCGCACCTGGAGCGCAGGTAACAACGATGACGTCACTAGGCCACCAAAATAAACTGCCATAGGTATTGCTCGATTATCGACGTGTGGAAAAACATTTACAGCGGTTCCATCGCTTCAGGAAGTCGTGGGGGATTAACCTGATCCTGAGCCAGGACTCGGCCCGACAGGTCACAGTGTGCTGCTGTCTGACAAACGTTGCTCCATTTAGTTTGAACCCTCATAACCGATAAGGATTCATAAAGCAGTTAACGTTATGCAACGCCCCCCCCGACAACGTCACCTGTACACCTGTCCGCTGGCCGTCTGCCGAACTCCACTCAAACGTCTCTACATTTGGGTCAAACTGCGGCCTCCGTCGAATCACATGAACGAACCTCTGATGAACACGTCTCTCCTAAACCTGAGGCACGTTCGGCTCATATTTAATCCGGCAATACGATGCAGTTTTAGTGCTCTTACAACTTTTAGTCTCCATCCACCTGCTGCCGCCACACGTTACCTCAGTGGCCGGAGCCGGTGACCCACCATCCAAAATTTCTCAAAAACAGCGCGAAGTTTGGTGCGTGTCGTGCGGCGTTAGTGGCGCTTCACCTCGGTGGGATTCGGCCACACGGACGTGAAGCGAAAATCACATGGAAATGTGGTTTGAAGCCGCGAACCGGCTCCGGCGGCCTCGGCGCGCTGGTTCCCAGGTAAACGAGCAGGAACTCACCTTGGTGAAGAGCTCGTTCACAGACATCTTCCGGCTCGGTTTCCCTCCGGTACCGACACTCTACGGGCGCTTCGCTCCCATCAAGAACCCACAATAATCCGCTTTGTGCCGACGTTTCTCTCTAAACCAGGTGAGTCCGCATGTCGAGTTTCGGTCACTGTGGTCGGCGCAGCCCGTCTCCGCAGGCCCGGCAGGTGAAAAACACTGACGGAGCTAAGCTCGGAACCGGGCCACTGGTTCATTAAGAGAAGAAGCGGCGAGACACAGAGAGAAAAGTGTCCGAGCACTTCCTGACAGTCCGGGCTCCCCCCACGCACGCGCTCGCGCACGCACGCAGCCTGTGGCGGCTTCCTGGATCTCAGCCAGGTCTCCGCTGCGCGCGCACGGAGCACTGGTTCCCAACATGAGGCCCCTCAAAGGGTCCCGGGATAAATGTGAGGGGTCGCCGGTTTTCATGCTCCTGTCACTGCAGAAGCAGAAGTAGATCAAATGTACTGAGCTTATCTGTCCTGTAACATATGAATCAATTGGGAAAAAGTGTTTGTTGACACATAATAGTTATAAAAAAAGACGGAATTGTACTTTAATCTGTGTTTGTCATTAAAGACTTTGTGAGGGACAATCGTCTGTCTTTTCACATGAAGACACCCCCGGCTGTCACCTGAACTAAACTGCAGTATCTGAAACACATGAATTCGCCTCTTCTTCTTCCTCTGATGAATTTCCAGCTGGTTGCACAGTAACAGGTGTCACAGAGCTCTCTCCCAAACTCAGTTCGTTTTACATTCAAGCCACGCCCACGGGGATGACGCCACACAGGTAAAGGTACCAGCTGAGTGACAGGTGCAACTGTGGTTTGACATTCAGATTAAATATGTTTTGGTTGTCCTGAGTGAAATGGGAAATTCTTTGGTCAAGCCAGACACAGGAAGTGAGAGCTGATCATCATTTAGGCCTGAAGAGTCAAATGTCCGTCCGGAGGACATGCCTGCAAACGTCCCGTTTGGTTCGACAGACCTACAAATACTCTGATTACTGAGATAAAATTAGCAATCTTTGAGAAACTCAAACTTGAATATTTGATCTTTCTTTTCCAGAAATCAAAAAGAATCTAAATACTGTAGTTATGTTTTCTGAGTGAAGTCTGCGAACGCCGTTTTTAAAATCAACACATGATGCTCTGAGAGAAATAAAAATACTCATTATGCGGCAGAACAGCCTGTGTCATAGAAGAGAGGACGTATGAACAGCAGGTGACTGCATGTGAAACTTGAAGGAACGTGAAGGGAACTAGTACAGGTTCCTCTAGAGGTCGAGAAAACATACTAGCAGGAATATCTCAGTCAGTTTTACTCTGGAGAGAAAAAGTCAGTACTAAGTAACTAAGTACATTTACTTAAGTATTTATCATTTTACCTCATTTATCTGCTTTTTACACTCGTTTAGACTGAACTACATGTACACACATACAGTACATAGTAATGCTGCTTTGAAGGGACATAAACTGCAGTATTACTATGAACCAGCTACGAATCCACAGAATGCTGTAGAAGGATTCACTCTGTGTAACTGATGATACTTTTACTTGCAGCGCAGTAGATTTGAGGCCTTCAGGACCCTTTCCAGGCACCTCTCAAACTAACAAGGTCGTGGACGAGTCTTATCACGCGCGTTGTGTAACACCTGAACCTTAACCCTGGAGGACGAGCTTTACCTTGGAGTAGGGGTAGTACTGACGGCTCATTGTCTCTGGTGAATCCACCGATCCTCATCTGGGAGCCACTGTGGGAAGCTGCGTGTGTCAGACCTGTCTGAGCACAACGATTATTCTCCGAGCAGCTAATGAGTCGCTCCCACACCACTCCTTCTGCTGGTATGAGCTGTTTACCTGCTGCCGGGCTGACGCCGGTCCACCCACATCAGCCATTCAAACAGCAGCTCGCAGAAACGAGGAGGGAGGGCTGGATTTCTGCAGGACCACAGGTCTGCTCAGCGGCTGCTGGGGAGGGGATATTAAACTGATTAATTCGTGTTCCTCAGAGGATGGATCCTGCCGAAGAACCATCTCTGTGTCCTTCTCTGGTCCGAGACATTTTCCGATACTCATCTGTGGGAGGAAGCTTCTGGCTCAGACCCAAACTGTTGCAGTAATATGACACAGAAGGTACAAACGTCACCTTTCCAACCCCAGTTTTTCTGACGGTTGTGCGTAATTGGAATCAAACCTGTCATATTACGTCTTATTTTTTATCAAAGTTCAACGTTGAGCAGAAATGCAGTTTGTTGCTCCTCTCGGCTGCATTGTTAAACAACATCCTAATGAACTGATAAATGCTGATGGGTCATACTGGACGAGTCACATTTCTGGACCAGACGTGTACGTTCATGTTATGATGAGAAATCTCTTTCTTACTGCAGCTCTGCTGCTGCTGGACATTTCAAAGAACGTTTCACAGCTTGTACTTAGCACTTCAGTAAAGCTCTAAAGGGGACGTCTGAAGATCCAGGTCTTTGCTGCTGCTGGTTTTCTTGAGTCCACTCAGCCAAAAGCTGCACTTGTTGCACGTGTGATGGATCCTGCAGGAGACGTCCCTGTGTCCAAGTGTGATGCAGTGACGCCATGCTGTCTGCAGGTGACATTGTGTTGATGCGGCTTCCTGCAACTTGTGCAACATTTTCCATTAAAAGACACAACGGAAACAGCGGGGATTAACCCTTTGAATCTGTACAACACACGCCTAATATTTAACAGTGTGTGAATTTCTGTGACACGGGTTTGATCAACAAACAAAAGCTGCACTGACTTCATTCGCAGTCGTTGAATCAGTCGAGTTGGTGGTTGGAAACTGTTCTGGAAGAACTCTTTAAAAAGTAAAAGTACCTGGGATGTTTTTATAAAGGCAGAAGACATTTACATGAAGGGATTAGTCTGGTGTTGAAGCTCACTGAGGGCCTGCTGGTCCCTGAAAACACACGGTGAGTCACTGACTCAGGCTCTGCTGCTGGATCCAAGGATTACTGCTTTTTTCATGGCCTCTTTCACAATAAAAGCCTCTTTAGGCAACATGGATCCCCGCCCTCCCTCTCTGTCAGTGCACACTGGATTAACCAACCAACCACAAAACCACCTACAGGATTTGTATGAGGGAGCAGGTTTGGAGTCAGACTGCAGGTAACGTCCTGCTTTTTTTTCACCACGACTCAAAATAACTTCGCCTGTCACGACTTCTCAGCCTGACACATTGACAGCAGAGACAAAGCGTCTCTTACACAACCAGTGAAATGTTTGGACACACCTTTTCATTAATGGTTTTTCTTTATGACTATTTACATTGTAGATTCTCACTGGAGGCATCCAAACTATGAAAGAACACATGGAATTACGTCGTGAAGAAAAAGGTGTGAATTAACTCAAAACAGGTTTTGTATTTTAGATTCTTCACAATAGCCACACTTTGCTGTTATTACTGCTTTGCACACTCTCGACATTCTCCCGATGAGCTTCATGAGGGAGTCACCTGACATGGTTTTCACTTCACAGGTGTGGGTTGTCACGGTTCGTTTGTGGAATTTCTTGCTTTAATGAGGTTAACACAATAAAGGAAAACCATTAGAGAGACAAGGTGTGTTCAAACTTTTGACTGGTAGTGTCCAAAGATCAGTAATTCAAAACCTTCCTCTGTGATAAACCTTCTAGTTAGTTCTGGTCCTGCTGCTCTAGGCTCAGACTGCTGGGGGACTAACCCCTGAGGCACTGAGACACTTTCCTCCTCTCAGCCCACATTTATATGTCACACCTGTAGGACATTAACTCTCTGTTGCGCTTCTCCCTCTCTGTCTCCCTCTCTCTGTCCCTGTCTTCAGGTGTCCCAGGATTTGGTGCTGTGTGTCTTCCACTGCGCAGCTACTGGTCCTACTAACCTGCCTAATGTTTTCCACTCATCCCGACGGGTCCAGGCAGATGTCCGCCCACCCTGAGCCTGGTTCTGCTGGAGGTTTCTTCCTTTAAAGGGAGTGTTTCCTTTCCACTGTTGCCTACAGCTGCTCAAGGGGGATTTGTTGGGTTTTCTCCAAATGACTTTATCATGTAAAGTGCCTTGAGATGACGATGTTGTAAATTGCCGCTCTATAAATAAAGATGAATTGAATTGAATTGATTATTCTGATGGTAGCAGAGAGTTCCTTCACTGATGATGTCAAACAGACATGTTGAACGCTTGAGGACAGACATGGACCAAATAATTTGCTCCATTGTCCTTGAGCTCCAAAAGCTCAGCAGCACCTACACCTGTTTAAACTGAGGACGGGAATCAGGTCAGGACCTTTTACTCTCTGAATCACTTTCAAACTTATTAATCATTAAGAACAATCATGACAGCTTCGCTGATTTTGGTGCAGGACCCCTCACTCACTTTACATTCTTAGTTTAAATAAAGGAAGAGGAGCAGAGGGAAACCCTGTGAGCGCACATTGTTAATGAGCTACAAAGCAATCTGCAGCATGGAGCTGGAGACAGTTCAGCGGGGACATAACAGAGGTCTGTTAGTGTTGTCACACAGTGATGAAGCTGGAGCTCTTTGGTTTTAGCCAGTTATTTCTTTTCAGTAGTGAGTGTTCACTGCCTACATTTTCTAGCAGGTCCCTTAAAACAGCCTCAGTGATGTGTCCAGTCCGATCTGGACAGGTGTTCAACTCAACTCCTCAGAGGTGAGAACACGTTCTCTCAAACCAACTGTCTATGAGGACAGTTTGACCTGACGTGATGCACGATGCATGACACCAAAGTCTGATCCACAGGAGCAGCTTTTTGGGGACGCATTACGTGTCCTTAAGGTTCTGTTTCTCTGGACCTGAACTGGGTTGGTCTCATTGAGAAACTTCAGCTTGTTATTTTGTAAAGGAATGAACATGTATTACCCCGTGCGTGACAGACTCAGGACCCTCATCCATGATTCAAATCTCATTAGAACATTATGGCATTGTCTGTGTCTTGGTGTGTAATAATTTAGCTCAACCAATCAGAGGGCTGAAGGTTCCCCTTCCTTACAATAGAAACATATGAGGGAACAGCTGAATGAAAGGTTCTACTTCAGGACAGAACAAACAGCACCAGAGATAAAAACCATGATGTCAAGAGATTTTATTTCCCTTCAGATTCTCAGGTAAACACCCTAGTGACATGTGATATATTCTTTGTGCAGCTGGACTATGTGAAGCTAAGGCGTTGCTGGGGGGCAGACCTGGCTCCCTGCGTTCTCCTGAAGGGGTGGGTGGTGGTGAGGGATTCGGGTCTGGACAGGATCTGCTCTTTCCTCTGCTCGTAAAGCTGCTGCACAATCAGGCCCTGCTGCTGCTCCCTCTCAGCCTCGGCCCTCAGCTGTCCGCGCAGCTGCTGCTGATGCTCCATCTGAGCCCTGAGGTCGGCCCGGTACAGCTCGCAGCTCTGCTTCTGGCTGTTGGGACAAAGACATGATCAGTCTGAAGGACTTAACACGGAAAGGACGATGACAAAAACAAAGACGTACCGTCTCCTCTCCTCCTCCTCCAGCACTTTCACCTTTTCCATGACTCTCTTTAGCTCCTCTTTCTCTGCGGCCAGTTCCTGCTGCTTCTGCATGTTCAGCTCCACTGGGCAGCACACACACACCCACACACCCACACACACACACACACACACACACACTGAAAGCATCAACTCCTGCACTTAAACTTCCTCTAAGCAGCACTGTCTGCTTTGAGATTTCTGAGCAAGTCTTGATCTTAAACCTTGTTTGAATAAAATGAAAAGGATGGAACCTGTGAAATCTTAACTTGAAAGGTAACTGGTAACTACAGCTGTCAGTTGGACCCGAAAGGTGGTGGATTAGTAACAGGAGCATCAAATTAAAATGTTCTACTGACACATTTAAATGCTTGGTCTGACATGAAATTATTCCAATATTCACAAGAAAATGTTTCAAAAGAAGAATTTCCTAATGCATAAAATTATGTAAACCAATAACACTGGTTACGTGTAGGTCTAGGGACGTGTAGGTTTGTGCACGAACAGTGTGGTTCCTTACGTCTGTGCTGGATCTGCAGGCGTTGAGCCTCCATCACTTCGTTCATCAGCCGGTTCCTGGCCTCCCTCTGCAGACGTCTCTGCTCCTCTCGTTTGGTCCACGTCTCCTTCAGCTTCTCCTCAATCAGCTGCTCCGTCTCCGCCTCCTCCCTCCTTTGCTTCTGCAGCTCCTCGGACAGATACTGCCGGTACCTCTGCTGCTCCTCTCGCAGCTGCAGCTGAGACAACACACACACACACACACACACACACAGCCTGAGCTTCAGCTCTAGCCTCAGTTTCCTACAGGATTGTTGCTTTGGAGCGCATAGCTCCAGAGCTGTGAGCTGTCCACTCCTCAGGACAAGCTTCGTGAAGTCTCTGTCTTGTCTCCGATTGTCTTTTAGTTTTTAACTTAAGATTTTTCATTGGTCTAAACACACTATCAGCTTATTTCCACTGTGCATCTCCACATGTAACAGAAAACACAACAGAAGAGAGTGTGATGTGAAGTTACTTCCTGCTGTGGGGAGCAGGAGCTTCCTCTTGTTGCCATGGTTACCGGCATACCTTTGCTTTTGTTTGGCTAACATGGTTTAATGGAACTCACGATCAGGAGGAAGGGGACCCTCACTACATGGTGCACAAATAGACACAGGACATACAAGTATTTCTCCTTGTTTGACCTTTATGTCTCCACGCAGTTTACTGCAGACACTGAAACGAAAACCTTCTTCAACGAGACAATGAGCTTTGTCCACGTCATGTGTCATAGTTCAAACTAACTCCAGACTGTAACAGGCCCAACACAAACTGCACAGTTGGCCAACATGGTTAGCAAAGGATGCTGCGTTTGAGAAAATTACTTAAAAACACGGGTTCTGTCCGTCTTTACTCGTAGAGCTGAGGACAGACAGTAAAGCTCGTTCAAAAGACGTCGTGCCGTGTCTCTATAACTAAAGCTGAACAGCGTTTCTGGTGTTGGTCCCTGTGCAGGACACCGTGAACTAACAGCCCCCTGTAGTTGCGACAACCCTCATCTACCTTCTTTTGAACGGCTTCCTCCTTCTCGTCCCTCTCGTGTGGGAGCAGCTGCTGCAGGACGCTCATGTCCAGCTCCAGCTCCTCCTGCTGCTCTCGAGCCAGATGCTTCATTTTGAGCCGCAGACAGTGGTCCAGCTGCTGACGCCTGCTCCGCTGATCCTGCAGCTTCTGCTGCTGCTGCCGCTGCACCTGCAGCAGCTGCATCTCCTGCTGCTGCAGCTGCAGGACAAACAACATTTAGTTACTGTTGGGTGGAGTGTCCATCAGCATCCACACTGACCGTACAGACAGTGATACGGACCCTGAGACGAGCCTCCTCCTCCTTTAGCACCTTCTCCTTCTGTCTCTGCTGCTCGGCCGCGTCCATCTGTCTCCTGAGGACATCCAGCTGCTCCATGCTCCTCTCCTGCTGCCTCTGCACCCTCTGCATCTCCTTCTCATCCTTGGCTCGGCGGTCAGCCTCCCACAGGTCATCGAACAGCTTCTCCTCCTGCTGCAGCTGCAGCTGCCGCTCCTGTCGGATCCTCAGCTGAGCGGCTCGCTCCGAGCTCACCTGCTGCTCCCTGCGGCGGCTCTCCGCAGTCCTCAGCTCCTCGCACTGCTCCCTGATCACAACGCACAGTACTTTAGCTCATAGTCAATTATTCACCAGCTGGAATTATTGCTTGGTTTAGATAAATTCAGAAACGAGGAGGACGCCTGTTCTTTCTACTTGGACATTTTCATTGTTTCCGGAGTAACAGTCAAAAACAAAAAGACAGTAACCTCTGTCCCATCTCATGGCCTAGAGAATCCCAGACTGACAGAGACTAAATCTCGTTTGCCTGCTGTGTGTGGTAATTTTTTTTTTTATCTTTCTTGCATATCTTTGTGGTCACTTTTAACGGGGTTTCCTACAGAAACTCCAAACGAGGCCCGGTCCGTCCGTCTGTCTGTCTGTCTATGGATGTGTCCACGTCTCCTGGTCTCCAGGTCGTGGTGTTTACCTGAAGAGCTGCTCCAGCTTATCGGACACCAGCTGCTGCCGCTCGATCTCTCTCTTGGCTCTCAGAGCTTTGGCCTTCTCTCTCATCTTGGCCTGTCTCTCCACAGTCGTCTCCTTCTGCGCCTCCAGCTCCTCCAGCAGCTGCTGATCTTCAGTCTCCAGCAGTACCCGCAGCCTGAGGACACCACACGGGAGGAGACAAAAGACACAAGTTCTCCGCTTTACATACAATTGATAACACAGTTGTTGACAACAAGTACACCAGCTGAAATTGTACTTGAGTAAATGTACTTGGTTACTGTCCAGCACTGGACTACATAGGATAAAGGCAGAGGAAATACACGTGTCTCTCCACAGACAGACCTGTCCCTCCTGTCCTCAATGCTGGACTCGTGCTGCCTCACAGCAGCCTGGACTTCTCTCTGAATGGTGTCTCTCAGGTAGTGACGCTCTGAGCTCTGTAGCCAGGAGTTCCTGATGTCGCAGGTCTGCTGGTACCTGGTGAACTCCAGGACTTTGTCTCTGACCGCGTCCTGTTTCTGTCTCTCACGAATCAGGTGGTCTACAGGTCTGGAGGAGGGAAACTTTTCTCTCTGTTCAAAGAAGAAATGACATAATTTTTAAATAAAATACTAATCGTCAGCTCGACTACTGGTTTAGCCTTTTCTCACAGTGCTAAAAAAAACACACATTTCATGGTTTCAGGTTGGAAAATATCTTGTTATTATTATTATTAATCAGTAATCATCAGAATTAACAAACCAGGTCACTGTCACTAACTAGTACTTTGACTTGCTTTCTTCACAGAACCTACAGGATGGAGGACACGTCACTGTGACTGTCCAACACAGACGCTTTTCAATAATCAACGTGTCTTTCTTTGTCCTCACGTCTTCAGAAAACGGACCGGGCCGGTGAAGTTCAATCACTAACGAGTCAAAGGCACTTTTGCTCTGTGCCCACTAGCTGGATTCAGTCTAACTAACTGACTGACTGACTGACTAGTCGTTGGGTCCGTGTCTCACCACGGCCACAGAATGAGGCGTCGGTCCCGTGAACTCCCGAACTCTTCTTCTCTGAGTCACAAACATGTCAACGGCGGAAGCGCTTCGACTTTTCGAAGGTTTCTGGCAGATTCGTCGAATTATTGCTCACGCACAGAGGCCTGAAGACGTGCGTTGTTACCATGACAACGGTAAACAGGAAGCCGGTGGAGCAGGAAGAGCACCTACAGAGAACTTATGAGAATGAAAGGTTCCGGATGAACGTAGACAGGCCGGGGCGCCGTCCATCCGGGCATCGCGCCGTTATTTCCGACTATTAGAAAATCAGCCGAGCGCATAGCAGAGCCGAAAAATGATGATATGATAATTATTGACTTTCCTAAGTCCCCCCTCGTCCTTCGACTGATTGGACTGTCCCAGTCCCTGGGAGGGTGAACGAGCGCTCTGACGTCACGAGAAGAGGAAAGAAAATGTTTGTGTCCAGCAGAAAGATCGTGTGATTACTGTTAATAACCCATAACCTGGCATTCCCATATCCTTTCTGTTTTAATAAATATTGATCTAGTCTAATTTTCATTGTATACTCTACTTGTCCACCACATCTATTAGGTCTTTCCTTCTTATTTTTTCATTTCATATTTCATTTTATGTAGTTCTTGCAGTCATCTTTTCCTTATTATTAGACTGTAACAACCAGTGGTGTCACATGCTCCTCTTGACAAACCTTGGGCCACCTACAGATACCTGCACAGCAACGTCACGTGATCCAGTGACGCAGCATCAGTCTGCACCAGCAGGTCCTGGTGCGAAGAGAGTCAGGCCCATTGGAATTGAAAGCATCTTCACAGTCTCTTTTTCAATCCAAAAATAATAATCAGATAAGCCCATTGGTTTAGTTCATATCCTATTTTTTACAGCGCCTTCTTTATTTATTTGATATTTTTTATGTCCCTAGTTTACAGTTTTTATTTTGTGGGTAGTTAAAAGTTATTTACCTGTCCTGGGCTGCACACTGGACTCCATGGAGGAGGTGTTGTCCAAACTAACATCCATCCTGGGTAATAACCCTCCCACCCCCTGCACCACACTGAGCAGGAAGGAGCTACTGTCGCTCATTCACACTGTACAATGCATCACTGCAGTGACGCACAATGTCCAATTAACCAGGAGACGTGCAATTTTCACCTTTTATACTTTTCCACTGTTACATAAGTACATATGCAGAATACGAGATTCTTTATTATTTATCTTTTAATACATTGTTTGCACAGTTAGTACTGTTGTCTTACATTTATCCTGTTCTTTCTTCCCATTGCTGCTGTAACACAAGAATTTCCCTACTATGGGATCAATAAAGTCTTATCTTATCTTATCTTATCTTATCTTATCTTAATGCCCTTAGAGCTTGATGGAACAAGCTGCTGTTCAGTCTTTCAGTTCAGGCCCTGAGCCTCTGAGACAGATTGTGGTTAGGGTGGGAAATGTCCTTCATATGGCGCTGTCCCTGATATAAATGTCTTCTTGCAGGTCAGGGAATTCAGTCCTGGTGATGGGCTCAGCACACCTGGGAACTGCTCTTCCCGTACCAGACTGTATTATTCCCAGAGATAACAGATTGGATGATGGAGGTGTATAAAGGTTTGTGCAGACCCTAGGAGATCCTGAACTTCCTCAGCTGTCTGAGGTAGTACAAACGTTTCCCAGTCTTCTTCACCAGTGAAGACACATGATGTGTCCTCAGACACATTTAGAGACATTTAAGTCCAAGTTATTGACCTTACACCAAGAAGGTACTTCTACTATCTCCTCCCGGTAAGCTGTCTCATTATTGTTCTGGATCAGACCATCCCGAGCTGGGTCGAGCACAGCAGTCCTGTTAGGGGACTCAGAGCACACTGTACAGATTAGTGAAACCGGACTTCTGTCCCCAAACAACAAATGGGGTTTAGTTTGGCCTACGTGAGGGTTGCTGTTTCCAGGACACTGTCGGAGACAACGTGCCGAGAGCATCCTCCGTCACCTTGTGGGGTTCGGCTCTGCGTCCTTGGGACCAGAGATGCGCAGGCAGGGTTCAGGAGCGATGTCCTCAAAGACATCCCAACTGATGATAATTGGCCACGATGTAATTTAAAGATTAAGGCTGGTATTTTTTAATTCCTTGGTCTAACGACCAAAGTGGGGTTAGGGTTAGGGTATTTATCGTGTATTTTTAAAATTACATATTCTGCATATGCATCAGGCTGATTTTCTGCTCACCACATGCGGGAATTGTCTAATAACATTAATGAACAATGCTAGACATAAGCGTTCAAAAATAAAGTATGTGATTCTTCAGAGTATAATATAGACATTGATCGTTTCCTATTTCTTAATAGTCAAACTAAGGTGTAATCAAGAAATGACCACATAAAAAAAGCATGCCTTAGAGCATGAGATACAAAATCAATAATCATAATACACTTATTCTAAACTGGGACAAAGGTAGTCATGGATCTAGGGAGCATTTGACCATTTGGTGGCACTGTGGTTCTGTGAAACATTTAAGAATTTCACCAGGAGTTTCCATCAGATTTCAGCCAAACGTAATAAAATCACTTACAGAAACATATTATTAAGGTTTCACACACTGTGAAGAGAGTGGACAACAAGGCAGCAGAGCTCGTACTTCACTCCCCATCACTAAAAATATGTCAGCTGTTGTTAGTGACATTATGCAGAGTTCTGTAGAAATGATCCCAAAGTGTAATGATCAGTTGTGTGTACAGAGCACCAGATGTGTAGCTGCATTTAAGGATGAATAAGTGACTACATATTAAAAGATATTAAGCAGTTAAGATGTTTTTCTTTGTGCTGACCAACACATGACTTCAACACAGTTTTGTAGAATAGAGTTTACGTGTGTTTCCACAAATCTTTGAACCAACAAGAGTCACAGATTAATGGCATATAGGTGAAGAAGTGGGTTGATGCTGTCTAATATATCAGTGATTACTGGCCAGTTTTTTATAACCTGAAATAAAACAGTCAAAAGAAAAACAAACAATAACTGAGTCATTAAAACTGATGTACAGAAACAGAAGTGAACCAAGGTTTATGTTGGGGAGCTGAACAAAGAATAATAGACTCACTGTTCAGGGGCGAATGAGAAAATAGGCCTCTGATAAATAAAGGTTTACAACACACCTGTAACAAGACAAAATCATGACAAACAAAAGAAGCTGAAACTCAACAAACATAGAAAAATAATTGTACCAGAAGAAAACAGTAAGAACATGAAGAGCACGTGATACTTGGACTATACTAGGAACTTTCAGTCCTGAAAGACGTGTGAAGGACGATGTGAGCAGCTCTGCTCGTGTTTTTAGGCGGAGGAGACGCTGGGACTGACATATCTTTACTCTTTTATATTTACTCTAATTCATCTCTAATAATAAATTAAATAAATTCACCTCACTCTAAATGTTTTATGCAATTTGAAGAAATCGAAAAATCCCATGTCACCAGCAGGACGTCTTTTTCTGTAAAAAAGCAAATCTGAGGACAACGGACGACTTCATGAGTCTGTCCTGGTCTGCATCAGGCTGAGTCCCCGAACCGCGAGGCTCAGGACCTCCAGCATGACTCCTGGGGGGAAGTCCGGTTGGTCCCACCGGTCACTCAGTTGTTCCAGCGTCTGATTGGTGGAACAGAGGAGCTCCACCACCCAGCGGAGCTCCCCGTCCTCCTGCAGGGGAGGGGGCAGAGACTCTGGGAGTTTGGTCTGAGTGTCCCCATTCAGACTGTCCACCTAAACAACGAGAGACAGAAAGCTGTTTGGATACCACGCTGCAGGAACCACAGGAACAAACCACCAGCTACTGGACAGAAGAGAAGTTTTTCCATAATTTAAGGTAAATTTATATTCAATAGTGAGTGAGTTCATCATCGCAGTCTGTGTCGCCGGGTATCAGGAGGAGCACAGAGGTGTAGGTAACTGACTGCACCCACCAGCTGGTTGAGGACTCTCAGTGTATCAGGACTGCAGGAGGTCAGAAGTGCAGGTAGATCATCAGGCAGAGCTGCACAGATCATCACACACACACACACACACACACACACACAGACACACACCTTAATATAACCAACAGTCCAGCATATTCTTATGTCTATGGTAGACTTCTTAGAGTTCTGCTGACTTACTGTCCATGGCGCTGACCAGCATGTAGGCAGCATCCTTCTGAGCGGAGGTGGTGCTGGGATCATCCAGGAAATCCACAAATGAAGAGACACCCTGAGACTTTGGAGGCTCGTTCCCTGCTTTACTGCGCTGATCCAACTGGGGGGGAAGAGGGTGACAGACAGGGTCAGGAAACTGACTGTCCCGGGTACGTCCTACTGAACCGAACAGCACAGGTTCAAACTGAAAGACCGGACTGTGTTTGGGACCATCCTCGCTGCATAGGAGACAGTGGTGGATCCACGTGACAGAAACGTCACATGTTTCATGTGTGAGCAAACAAACCAAAGTCCCGAAATGAAGCCTGACGTCTTGTATAATGTTTGAAACCTTAGTGCTACCTGTGCAGTATCTTCCCCTTATTCTGGTGCAGATTTGCACACTGCTGCCACCTGTGGTCTGGGTGTAGGCACCACAAAGAGAACAAAGACTATTTTTCTCACCTGAACATTAGAACAAAACGGGAATGGGAACAGGAACGAAATTCCGAATTGCAAATGGTCCTTCCGTTGGAATGGGCCACTGTGTGGAGTCATTAGGAGGTTAGGTGGATCAGGTCCAAGCCTACACCTACATTCAGATAGGCCGCAGGTGGTTCTGATTGTTTCTGGATGTATCTCCCCCCGCTTCAAACAGGCGATACACAGGTGAACTGCTGGTTCTATTCCTGAGCACATGTGCAGGACTGAGAACCAGCATGTAGAAAACGGGAGAAGAAGAATCACTTTGTTGCAGACTGCAAATCAAAGTTCTGTGTCCAACTGAGTAAAAATGCGTCACTGCTGCCACCTCCAGTTCACGCCCAGATACAACAGGTGATCTGCCAGAGCTGGACATTCCCTGTCAGCAGGCCACGTTCCTGCCGTTTGATGCTCCCACAACCACTGCCGGGAAAATGACACTCTCAGACAGGCCGTGGGCATCTACAGGACACACCACGATGTCAGTCCAGGACACGAGGTGTTCTCTTGTTCGCAGGCATTTATTTTACCAATCTTAACCATGTCTCTGTCCTCTAAATGTCCCCTCTTTTATGCAGAAATCATTTACATATTTAACCAGAACAACTGCATAACTTGAGCAGCATAGCGGATTCTTGACAGCAGTTACAGGCCAGTTTGGGAAAGCCCCAGGTTTTAGATTTTACCGTCTGCTCCAGCAGAGTCAGAGCATCTCTGTCCTCCAGAAGCTCACTGAGACTTTTCAGCAGATTCTGACGGGTCGACTCAGGAAAATCTGCCAGCGGCTGCAGGAGATGCTCTTTCTTCTTTATCTCTGCGGGAAACAAATTCTGTGTTTTCATGCCTCACCCTCCAGAAAAACATTTACTGTGATTTTTGGATGAGAGCTCCTATGGCCACATCACATCCAGGGAATAACTCAGCATATCACCCTGATTAGGGCCTGAGACAACTAGCGAGACACGTAGGTCTATGGACACGGTTCGCTGTGCAGAAATACCTTTTTTCACTTGTTGTACAGTTGTGCAGGAGGTAGAGTCGGTATCATCTGATGATGAATCGTTTCCAATGAGCATATCTGGGAAAAAAGTGCTCACGCTCATTAAAATCTGCACAAGAATAAAGACTGGACAGACAAACATTAGAGACTTCGCAGAATCCTGTTCAATGAACAGAGAGACAGTTCGAACTCAGGACCAGGTCTCACATCTATTTTCATGTGCTGTCACAGAGGCGGCGACGTACCTATGACACCACGGTGTCCACCCCAGGGTTCACATGAGATGTCTGAATCAGAGTGAGACACAAATTACACTCAGTAACAAACGCAGAGCTGCACTCACTCACTAACTCAGTGAGAATCTGAGATTTCTTACTCAGATTCTCTTCCTGGAGTCCTGTTATCTCCATGAGGCCATAGGCAAAGGTGGATTTCTCTGGCACGGTGAAGCTTGTCTGCTCCTTCTTGCTGCCCTGAGGAGACAAACAACAGTCAGAGGTGAACAAAGGTGTTAGCGGCTTTGAGTGTGAGAGACTGCAGCCAGCGTTTAACGGACGCCCCTTATTTTACGGATTTATCGTCAATAGTTTGACTCATAAAGAGACTTACGCCTGATTCCAAAAATACGTCTGTCTTGTTCGCACTTTAGTCGTTACCAGAGAGCACAAGGCTGGTGTTAGAATGAGTGTGGCGGGACCTGTGGCCTGTCTGTGTCTTTGTAATGTAACGGCACACTGGCAGTAGAACACAGTAAATACAGAACACAGCACCTGAACGGATGTGGGACTGCGGGACACAGACGGGCTGCTGCGGCCCGACTGGAGCTTAGGGTCGGAGTTCTTCCCAGAATGTGTCCGAAAAGGTTTGGAGCTGCAGATCCTGGGACAGCTTGTTCTCTTATCACACACTCACCTTCACAAACATGTTGAACATTTTGTGACAGGATCCTATAATGGAACCATCCATTTTAGAAGATCTGGCCAGTTTGACGGGGCCTGTGTTGTAGATTGTCTGGTAAACAAACATCAGTTTGTCCCTGTCTTTGAGTCCCAGCATGTCCACATTGTTCTTGATTAATTTTCTGAGAGGAAAAACAGCCACCAACAGGAAACTGGTGAGGGTTTGTTTTGGTGCTGCTGAATTTTATCATTTGGAACGACAAAAAGAATAAAACAAAGATTTTGTTCCATCCAATGTTCCCTCATGAGAAAATAAAATTATTTTTTTATTGGATGTAAACACTTTCTTTAAAAAATTCTTTAAATTTTTCTGTGACGCTATTCTTTGTTTTACGGGTAAAGCAGTGACGTACCTGCCGCCGAACCTGTTCCTCACGGCCCTGATGTTTGCCTTCTTTCTCATGATGCAGACGGGTGTCGCCGCTCCGTCTACCGTTTCGGAGTTTGCACTGACTTCACCTTTAATCTCGGGACTGTGTGCTCCTTCAAACTTGCCGCTCTGACTCGTCTCTACAGTATTGGTGAAATCGTTCACCAGCACCTCCTCTTCGAAACCTTTTTTGGGGGGGGTTAAAATTTAAAGATGGAGTTTGCTTACTTGTTTTTTCATGTGCATGTGTGACAGTACACACCTGGTGTGAATTCGGACTCCTCCATCAGCTCCGGCAGCGTGTACTCCATAGCTTGGTACTTAGGAACGGGCCAGATTCTTCCCTCTGTGACTTTGACCAGAGTGAGCAGATCCATTTTTTCATTCAGGTTTTTGTTGGAGATGAGAGCTCCATGCCCTCCCACCTGCTTTAGCACTGCTTTGGTCTCAGCTGCAAACATTTCCTGAGGACACAAGAAACACGACATTCACACAATGACCTTTTCTACTGCAGAGTTAACTCAAATCATCAACGAGCATTTTGTGCAGGTCTTCAATTCATTCAATCTACAGCACTAAACGATTAAGAAATGCACCAAATTGAACCTTGAATTAAACCTTTTAATCGTTAAGACACCCTGTGAGTACGAGCTGACGACACCGATTCTGTCAGCACAGTCATACCTTACCTCACAGCTGCTGCAAACACAGCAAAGGAAGTTGTGGCTGCGGCGTTAAGATCGACCTGGGCTTCACTCCTGCCCTGCAGCCTTATAAATGCAGCAGCCAAACGGGAAGAATGTCAGCGGAGCCAGGAACGCCCGCAGCAAAGGTTCACTTCTCTGGAAGGATATTTCCTTTATCAAAGTCATAAAGGCTGCACCACAACATTTAACCCCGGGACGACTCAAATTAATTCAGCTTTAGAAACTCAATGAATAACACCGTCCTGGCTAGAAAAACGGGCTCTTAAGCTCCCCATAAAACGGTCTGGGTTCCCTGGTTTATTAATACAGTGCTGGACATTGATTTCTTTACTGAAGTCGCAGATCATTTGCTGGATCCTCAGAACACCAGAGACAGGTCTTCTGTGACTGTTTTCTACTTGACTGCTGCTAACCCTTATCTGACAGACAGTTCAGCACATGCACTGCTGCTGTTTCGTGTTTGTACACTCACTTCCAATGAGCTACAGGAAACAGAATTAGTAGACGGAACAAATGTTTGACCCACGTCCCCACCCTGTCTCCAGTCTGGTACCGTGTTGGAAGGATACCATGCTGTTTCCACAGTCGGAGGGCGGAGGAGTTCAGCCTTGTAAACATATGGAGGTAGGCCACTGTAACCGTTAGCAAACTGAGCAAATTCCTAACAAAATGGCGTCCCTGTCGTTAACACACGATGTAACTTCCTGTTCTCTACAGAACAGAAGAGGTCCCAGGCAGTAAGCCCTGAGGCACACCCGCATAACTATACAGTAAATCTTCAGGCTTTGAAGGACTTAACAATTCTGCCGGTTCAGTCTTGAATTAGTTGTTTTAGCTATAGACTGTCTTCAGTCAACTGTCTTCAGTCTGTTAGAATATAGAATATGTATGTGTGTATATATATATATATATATATATATATATACAGTATATGTAAAATATATAATATTTCAGGTTCTGTGGTTGCTGCTTCATACTACAGTCAACAATAGTAAAGGTTACACACACAGAAGGATTAAAGCCAACAATAATTTTCACACAAATCTTTATCAAGGTATTTTTCAACAGAAGACTGACAGGAAGGAAGTTGTCGGACAGGTTTTGTGTTTGTGCGACACAACATTCTATCACTGACTCCACTCGCGTCGCACACAAAAGTCTTTTAGATGGAGTTTAAGCAGTATGTGAGACCACCAGTGTGACGCTGACTCACAATCAGCTGATAATCAAACAGGTGTTTGATTTATGCCATTTGACCGTGTGAAGAACAGAGAAGTGAAACAATGCAGAAACAGTTTGGTGCCAAACAAGTGTCCAGAAAAGGAAAGAAGTGCCAGATTCAGGTGAAGTGAACATCACTGGTATGATCACACCCACAAAGATTCCTCTGTCACAGAGACTTTAAGAACAATTGGTGCGAAACCAGGAGGAGTCTGAAATTCAACAAATGTGTTTCCACAGAAGCTGCTGCTCGTCTGGTTCTTGAAGTCTGACTTGTGCATAGAGGTTTTACGCCTGTATGTGTGTTTAAAAGCTGAAGCTACAATTCACACAGAGTTGTGAATCAAATGGTACGTGGTCATTAACGCACACGCTGTGAAACCTGTGATTGGTGGGTGACAGCTCTATGTCCTGATTCAGAGCAGAATTTCTGCATGTGCTGAATGTGAGGCGCTGACACTGAACATCCCAGAGAACAGCGTAACATTCACTGTCTTCAACAATTCTTAACCAAACGTCAGTGATTTCCTTCATGAGTCTGTGGGATGAGTGTCGTGCAGTGACGGCAGAGACATGATGTTTAACGTGGGGACGAGGTTCAGATTGATGTTGACTTTGGCTCAATTCACAGTCTACGAGCATACACAGCAGTTAAAGGGGCGTCAGAGCAGCTGAAGGGAAACGGTTGGACGGTGGAAAGGCAGGTCAGACTCAGCGCCATTGTCTTCACTCCTCCTGGTCTGGGACAGGTTGGTTCGTGACTCGTTATAATGGTTTAAGAATTGGTGGAAACCAAACAAACTAATGGAAAATTGCTCCGTGCACTTTCTTTGAGGCAACAGACTCTGGCAGCAGGGAGCTTCACTCCTCCTGGACGGGGAGAGGTTGGTCCAAAAACTGGTTTGGTTGCTTTTCTATAAGACCAAGTTTTGGCTTCTACTAATAATTAAACTATTAAAATACGTCTGGTAAACTGAAGAAAACAGCGCTCGCACGTCTGTAACCTGCTGTGCATCCATGACAGCCCTCCGTGTTCAACATCAGCAGACTAACACAGAACACAAAGCAGTTCAGGGGAAACTATAGGACATGAAAAATTACATCCAATGCAAAAACACTGCAGCTAATTTACCCAACAGAGGCAGTTTTCATCATTTTGGCTCTGGTCAGCTTTAAATTTGAATAAAAAAAAGATTTTCATTCACTGTTTCCATGGCTCAAAAATATTTGAACCAACTATCAGATTTAATATGTTTACTGTGTTTGGTTTCAGATCCTGTTCAATCAGTGACAGCTGCTACATTTGAGGCCACAGCCACCTGCAAATTATCAGGAGGGAGCGTAAAGGCACGTTCCCACTGCCACAAACGAGCCTCAGCCTGTGTGATGGGAATGAGACCACCAGTTGTGTCGACTCCAGACTCCTCTCTTCCCATTTCTGAGCGTGGTCTCATCTGTCCATGAGATATGGTTCCAGAGCTCTACAGGCTATGCGCAGCTCTTTTTGGACAAACTCTCATCTGGTCTTCCTGTTTTTCAGATTTTTGAGGGCTTCACGCTGGTGATTTGCTGTGGTGAGGTCATCGACAGAGACACACCCACCACCAGGTGAAGAAATCTTCTGTCCTCTGCTGCAGTTGTTTCCGTGCTCTTCCATGGTTTTTGACGTCCCTCCATTCTTGTTGAGAGTGAACCCGGCTGTAGATTTGTGGAGTGAACCTTAAACACGTCTAGATTATTTCATTTCAAATCCACCGTGGTGGTGTTCAGAGTGAAACCTATGTCAGTCTAAGGTCTAAGTGTTGCTTCAGGACCATGCAAGACACACAAACCGGATTAGAAACTCTTCAGATCGTGCAAAAAACACCAAAGTAATACCTAATAATGAGTATTACTTAACGTTACCTTTGTTATGCTGCTTCTCTTGTGAAATGTAAAATTTAACAAACAATATTGTTTGAGTTTTTGTATGAAACTGCAGGTTTTGAGTCCAACATGGAATACATGCACATAGCAGGTACCTGAGCTGGTAGCTGTGTGTTTCAGGGCGTCATGTGGCGGTTGGTCCTGACTGTCACGCTGCTCTGCTGCGGCTCCGAGGCCTCGGTGACCTGCAAAAATGAGAACAACGGACAAGTGGACTGGTGAGACGCCACTGCAGTCGTTTGCTTCATTACAGGCTACAGGCTTCATTCAAAGCATCAAAGTAGTTAGCATCATAACCATGACAACAGCAGCCCTGTTACACCACAGAGCATCTGAGTCTACACAGGCCACACACTTTCCATAATGAGGATGCACCTGAGGGGGGAATGACAGGGTACAGACAAACGCCCTTGTTTTTCTAGAAAAAGCTCATTGAACTGTATTGTTTGTACTTTATGATCAGAGTGAACAGTGCTGAGACAGACAAAACTTTGACACATCAAGCTTTCATAAAATTAAAACAAAGAAACCTCAAGCACCCATCACCATAACAAACACATTTTACTTAGTTAAATATTTGTATGACAAATGGAAAAAATGACAAATTACCTTTTTATGGACGGATTTGTGTCAGAAGCAGTTCAACACACCAGACTCTTCTTATCTAGGTACATCTTATACAAGGCGCCGCGTCAAGCCCCTTTAACCGGTTTGGAGTATTTGTACATGGATTCGACTGGAGTGAGAAAGATGGATCCCCAGCAGCCCAACTATAAACCTATAGACCATCCCGATGGCGTCCTGGCCCACACCCTGAGGCCCCTCTTCACTCCAACCAGGTCCATGGTGAGCGTCACATCAGCCGTAACAAATTCCCTGAACCTGACTGACCTGAGGTGACTCCGCGCTTCCTCTGTCTCTGCTGCTCCACGTGTAGCCATTAAACTTTGGATTCATCAGCTACAGCGATCAGCCTCCGGGATGCAGTGCGGACGATAAGTTTGGCCACAGTAAAGGTACATCACAACGTTTTGTACTGACAACCAGGTCCAGTCACTCACGTGCTATTAAAAAACAAATGTCATGACATAAAGATCCTGATGACGTGTTCTTTGCCTGTTCCTCAGGAGTTCTGATGGTGGATAAAACAGGAACTGGGGTCTGGCTCCTGCACAGCACACCCCAGTTTCCTTATGACAGAGACCAAAATAACTTCTGGCCTCCGACCGGAGCATCTAATGCTCAAACCTTTATCTGTGTTCCGTTACGACCAGTTCACAATCATAGGTAACGTGTTCAGTTCCACCTGCAGTTCCATCAGTGAACCTGCAGTTCACCTGTCATGTGTCCACATGTGTCCATGTGCAGGAACACACTTGAAGTACATCAGAGCTTTCCCATTTGAACATGACATCCCACTGGACTTCCATCAGGAACTGAGGGACGTTCAAAACTGGGTTCATCCTGTCCCGTCAGATTCTTTCCAGAGTCTCACCTCAAATCTGAGTCTGCCCCTCCACAGTATTGCTAAAAAACGACCTGAGGATGATGACGGTGAGGATAATGAAGGTGAGATCTCTGCATGTTCATCTCAATCACCGCTCAATAAGTGTCACTATGGAAAATCCTGTTTGGTGTGAATGAGGACACTGGCAGGTTTTCTACCCTGGAAAGAGGCCTCAGAGGCCTGAGCAGCACACGTATGTCTGCATGTGGTCCCAGAAATCAGTTTACTGCACAAAAAAGCAAGACAAATAAGGATTGTCTTGATTGTGTTCTAATGTGTGAAGAGCTGCATGTGGTTTAGTAGAGGAAATCACAGTGGACACGAGAAACATCCTTATCCCCTGCACTTAAATCCTCCAAACCCAGTCCCACCAAACATCATCCTGTTGCAGCTACATACCAGACAAGGATGGGGGGATCGAACTCCCCCCTGACATCCTTCAGAGCTGCACCGGGGCATTTAACCTGACTCCTGTTGTTGCCTTTCAGGTGGAGACCTTTATGTCACTCTTACAAACAGAATCGAGAGTCACCTGCTGGTCCAGACCTGGGGCTGTCAGGCTTCCCGGGCCCATTCTTTCTGCGGACCTAATAACCATAAAGTGGAAAACATCAACTCTGTGAAAACCCCTCTGGGGAACTGGAAGGCTACAGTCGATCATTCCAAGTGGTGTGTTGCCAACAATCCAGGGAAACCCTGGACCTGCATCGCTGATGTGAACAGGGCACAAACCCAGTACAAGAGACGTGGGGGGGCACTGTGCATCAATAACGCAGCAATAAAAAAAACGCATTCCTGGGTTTTGTAGATGGTGTTGAGGATTGTAAAGGGCATCACAGTGTGGACACCTCTCAGTGTGCCCCCCAGTCTGGGCCCCACATGGACCTCTCTATGGGGTAAACGGCCGCCTTGTTCATGTTCTCCCTCCCACCTGTAAACATTAACAAAAATCTTTTTACCTTAATGTGGTTCAGTTCTGTGTGACTATGTCAGGCTGACGTGATTTGACACGTTTGACAGAAACAAAATCTTCTGTCAGGTGTCCGGATTCTCCCTGAGGTCTTTCCACCTCCTGGGGACCCAGTCCTAATTTTCAGCTAAAACAGCCGACTAACCGATAACTCATGTGCGTTAATTCATTAATTCTTTTCATCTTCTCCAATCCTTCCTGTTTGTTATATGCCCTAAACTAATAACCTTTGGAGAAAAATCTGTTGCACAGTAGTGAATACTTCATCCACGGCACAAAGTACAGAGAATTTTCTGAGTAATGCTTTACATGAAAACAGCAAAATTACAAAATACATCACAGCTGTGCCTGTGTGAGGATTGTGACTCCTATAAAACATTATCTAGTTGTGTCAAACGTTCTGTTGCAGTTACATTTTACCTGAAAGATGCGAGAACCAGCTCCTGCTGAACCCAACTTTGGTTTTACTTTGCTGCAGTAAAGTAAAACCAAACAAAAACCATCAATAAACTGTCCGCCCTCACATTTGTTAGGGGCGTTAACAGCCAAAAAAAAAAAAAAAGTAAATCACAAGGTTGATCCACAAATCAACTGCTAAATGTTCTGCTTTAATGAAAGCTTGCATTTAAACCGTCCTACTACTGCTGTTCACAAAACCAAAATGAAAGAAAGGTTCCACAGTGAAAGGTTTAATTTGCAGGCATTGTTCTGTTTTTGGCAACTTTTGAAAAACCATCCGCATTTTCTGGTAGATAGGGGAGGTTTAGAGCTCTTAGCTGTACATATCAGCACATTTTAAATGTTATTTATGATATTCATTTGCCTTATGTTTTATAATTTCATGAACTTTGGCTTTAAGCAGAAGACAATGGCATTTTGGATTAAAACAAAGCAGTTTAAGCCAACCTAGCCTTCATACTGATCATCAAGATGCCAGAGCAACGGTTTGTACCAAATATGAATAGTCAGTGTGAACCTACCCCTTTAAAAGAATGACAGATTGCATGATTTAGGAAAAACGCATTAGGCAGCATGTCAACAAAAGCTTGGGTTTATTTGAGAAAAATTTCACAGGACGTTCTAGAGGCTGAAAGCCTGAAGTTGGACCATAAATGTGAGAAAGCCTACATTTTGGTCGCTTTGCTTGCGTCAGCCCCCGAGGTGCTTGAGTCAGCTGTTGTGCTTGCGGCGACAGTAAATTGCGAAGTTGAATCTCTTGCGCCGGTTGTGGTTGCATCGGCCCCTGTTGTGCTTGCAGCGGCAGTAGATTGCGAGATTGACTCTCTTGCGCCGGTTGTGGTTCCGGCAGCCGCTGTTGTGGTTGCGGCGACCTGTGTTGTGGTTGCGGCGACAGTAAATTGCATAGTTGAAGCTCTTGCGCCGGTTGTGGTTACATCGACCCCTGTTGTGCTTGCAGCGGCAGTAGATTGCGAGATTGACTCTCTTGCGCTGGTTGTGGTTCCGGCAGCCGCTGTTGTGGTTGCAGCGACCTGTGTTGTGGTTGCGGCGGCAGTAAATTGCGAAGTTGAAGCGCTTGCGCCGGTTGTGGTTACATCGACCCCTGTTGTGCTTGCAGCGGCAGTAGATTGCGAGATTGACTCTCTTGCGCTGGTTGTGGTTCCGGCAGCCGCTGTTGTGGTTGCAGCGACCTGTGTTGTGCTTGCGGCGGCAGTAAATTGCGAAGTTGAAGCTCTTGCGCCGGTTGTGGTTCCGGCGGCCCCTGTTGTGCTTGCGGCGGCAGTAGATTTTGAGGTTGAAGCTCTTGCGCGGTTGTGGTACCGGCAACCGGTGTTGTGCTTGCGGCGACCTGTGTTGTGCTTGCGGCGACAGTAAATTGCGAAGTTGAAGCTCTTGCACCGGTTGTGGTTGCATCGACCCCTGTTGTGCTTGCAGCGACCTGTGTTGTGCTTGCGGCAGCAGTAGATTGCGAAGTTGAAGCTCCTGCGCCGGTTGTGGTTCCGGTGGCCCCTGTTGTGCTTGCGGCGGCAGTAGATTGCAGGGTTGAAGCTCTTGCGCCGGTTGTTGTTGTTCCGGAGGCCCCTGTTGTGGTTGCGGCAGCACTGGATTGCAACGTTGAAGCTCTTGCCCCTGTTGTTGTGCTTGCGGTGGCAGTAGATTGCAGGGTTGAAGCTCCTGCGCCGGTTGTTGTTCCGGAGGCCCCTGTTGTGGTTGCGGCAGCACTGGATTGCGACGTTGAAGCTCTTGCCCCTGTTGTTGTGCTTGCGGCAGCAGTAGATTGCAGGGTTGAAGCTCTTGCCCCTGTTGTGGTTGCGGTTAATGCCGGGCCTGTTGTGGTTGCGGTTGCGGCGGGGCCTGTTGTGGTTGGGGTTGTGGTTGTGGCGGGGCCTGTTGTCGTTGCGGGTGCGGCGGGGCCTGTTGGGGTTGTGGTTGCGGGTGCGCGGGGCCTGTTGGGGTTGCGGTGCGGCGGGGCCTGTTGGGGTTGGGGCGGGGCCTGTTGTGGTGCGGGGCCTGTTGGGGTTGGGGTTGCGGTGCGGCGGGGCCTGTTGGGGTTGGGGTTGCGGGTGCGGCGGGGCCTGTTGGGGTTGGGGTTGCGGGTGCGGCGGGGCCTGTTGGGGTTGGGGTTGCGGGTGGCGGGGCCTGTTGGGGTTGGGGTTGCGGGTGCGGCGGGGCCTGTTGGGGTTGGGGTTGGGGTGCGGCGGGGCCTGTTGGGGTTGGGGTTGCGGGTGCGGCGGGGCCTGTTGCGGTTGGGGTTGGGGTGCGGCGGGGCCTGTTGTGGTTGGGGTTGCGGTTGCAGATGGCGGGGCCTGTCGCGGTTGTGGTTTGGTGCGGTTGCAGTTGTGGCGGGGCCCTGTTGTGGTTGCGGTTGCAGTTGTGCGGGGCCTGTTGTGGTTGTGGTTGCGGTTGCAGTTGTGCGGGGCCTGTTGTGGTTGTGGTTGCGGTTGCAGTTGTGCAGGGCCTGTTGTGGTTGCGGTTGCGGTTGCAGTTGTGGCGGGGCCTGTTGTGGTTGCGGTTGCGGTTGCAGTTGTGGCGGGGCCTGTTGTGGTTGTGGTTGTGGTTGCAGTTGTGGTTGTGGTTGCAGTTGTGGTTGCAGTTGTGGTTGTGGTTGCAGTTGTGGCGGGGCCTGTTGTGGTTGTGGTTGCAGTTGTGGCGGGGCCTGTTGTGGTTGTGGTTGCAGTTGTGGCGGGGCCTGTTGTGGTTGTGGTTGCAGTTGTGGCGGGGCCTGTTGTGGTTGTGGTTGCAGTTGTGGCGGGGCCTGTTGTGGTTGTGGTTGTGGTTGTGGTTGCGGCAGCAGTAGATTGTGAGGTTGGTGTTTGGATGACATCACCAGTATACGGCCCAGCAGGAATGTCATAGAATCCCCACAAGTCATAGAATACGGAGTCATCGTTGACCACCTGCTGCGATAGTGTTGGGTTCGACGTCCCTGTTGCTGCTAGAAGACCACTGCCCAGGTTCAACACTTCCCATGTGTTCAAGGGGTTTTCCAGAGCCCTTGGATGACTGCCAGGTCCGCTCTGTGATCCTGTATTGAAGCAAGACACCAGCATCATGGACATCTGCCCAGCCGAGTCTGATGAAATGAGTTCCAGGACAGTGTGCTGCAAAACATTCAGGCATTAGCTTCCAGCTCAAACATTTATGAAGTTGATAAGCGGTGATAATTACCGTATCAGCTAGTGTCAATATCTGCACCAACACAGAGTCTGAAGTTGAAGATGAGAGCGTTACACCAGCAACGCCACCTTTTCCCAGGGGTTTTACTCTCCTCAGTCTGGATCCAGGAGGCAGTTTCACGGTGACCTCAGCTGCTCCACAACTCACCAGTGGTGGCACAGTCAGTGATTCTGCAGGATTCTTGCAAGTGGCCACACCGGTCATGACGTCCTGCAGCAGGTGGTCAAAGTAACGCAGCGTCAACTGGCGTAACCACATCCTGTCGGAGACCTTGATAGAACAAACAAAACATCAGGCAACGTGACCAGATTTTAACAACGTTCCAAAAATGATGTGATCTTTGATTAATGGAATAATTTAGTCTCTTCAATGTGTCGTGAAACAGTTTTCCAAAGTTCACTGTGACATTTGAACCAAACATTAAAATACAAGGAGCAGAGTTAAACAAAGACTTTTTAAAACTCTGGAGTCTTACAAGTTTAAAAACTGATGTTTTTGTAATACAACTACTCAAAATTCTTACTAATGATTTTCTCAGCTGCCATGTTAAACACGTTCATCGAACTGCTGTCCTGTAGCAAGCCTCTGTTTAATTAATTCATCATGTAAATCAAAGAGGTTAAATGTCCACTTGTCTTCAGTGAGATTTTCTGTGCAGAGGTTGCATTCTGTTTTTAACCTGAATCCAAGTGACCAAAGCTGATGTAAACGCATTTGAGAATAGAGTTAAACTTTCCTTGAGATAAAGCACCTGTTCAACTAACAATTCAGACTTTTCCACATACATTTTAACTCAGCAGGAGAGAAATAACTTTACTTTTGTTTTCCCCAACCTCATTTCAGTGAGTCTCAAGCTGTGGTATGAAAATCAGGGACATTTTTACCCATATTTCCATGGGGCAGCTTGCATAAGGAAGTTTCAGGAGCCTCCATTGGCCAAGGGTGCGCACAGAACCATGACAGCGCTCCAACAAGCTGCTCCTGTCTGGAAACAATGTAGACACAGATTTGACGTCCACATAAGTTTGAAACAGAATGACCTACAGTCCTGCAGAGGGAGATGTAACAGTGAACTGAGACTTGCCTGTTTTTTTTTTTTGAACACCTCAAATGCTAATTTAGGTCCAAATGTTGAAATAAAAAATTTAAATGCAGTTTTTAAAAATGTAACCAACTTTAAACAATTTAGATGCATTAATGTATGACTTTATGTACTGCTTCCATCGCATTTTAGCACCTGCTTTGACAAGATGTACAAATACTCTGATGAATTTCAGCTGCGGGTGGACGAATCAGCAGCCGTCTGATTCCAGACACCTGACGCAGATGAAGTTTCCTGATTAACATTTAACACAGATTAATTCAGTTAGTGCTTTAAGATAAAGCATGTTCCTAGCACTGGATTTCTGGACTTTTCCTACTGATACAGGACATTAACAAGCTGAGAGGAGAATTTTGATATCAAGAATGTGGGAACATTTTCCTGAACTAAGTGAAGCATTACAAAGCCCACTTGGACTCTTATGCCATTTCATATTCTACAATTGCTATTTTACTGTTGAGCAGGTCAGTAAAGAGGCTAACTGGGCTCATCCTTTCCTGTTAACGAACTGAACGATTGTAAAAGCAGTAAATTAATCCTCAGTCACATCTGTTTAAAGCTGTCTTTTAATGGTAAACACACCAGGACTTTGGGTGTTTACGTGACAAATTAGTAGAAGGAATTATGTTATGAACAGAATATTTATCTTTACCAATCTATTCTAAAAGTTGCATCTAAATTCAGATGCCTGTAGTAGAAACTGCAGCGCTTGCCTCATTTTTAAAAGAGCACAAGTTATTGTGACATGAATACTAATACTCTTTGCAGTACTTCAGACCGTCCACAAACCGACTGGGTTTGTGGATAAGGCTCCGGGGTTAAATTCAATTCCGTCTGGACCTGGTGTGTTGAGGTCTGGTGGCAGATGAAGCATAAAACTACAGGTCAGAATAGAGGATGAACGACAGCTTCGGAGTCACCTACGAGAGTTTAGAGTCTGACTGGTCCCAGGCTAAAATGGTTCGAGTCTGGTTCGGGTTTTGTTTAATGGACCTCTACAGGCTGATAACAGTTTTATATATAGTGACTTTTTATATTAAACCTTTACTGAAGTCCTACTTGTCTTAAGATTAGTAGAAAGACTCTCTAACCAAACCCCTCAGGGCTGGGTCCAGGGTTTCAGTTTCATTGAGGCACAGAATCTGGAGTAGACACACAAATCAAACTCACCTTCCAGATTCAGATTAGAGTGTTGGATGAGCGAGAAGCGAACAGTCAGGGAAGCGTCACCGCAGTGATACTGAGGGCGACTGAACTCTGCAGATCCTGCAGCACCAGAACCTGAAACTGGATCCGCACAAACAGACGCCATCAAGAGTTAAAACACAACTACTGGCTTTCATACCTTAGTCTTTAGGTTAAAGAACGACTGAAAACCACCTTAAACTGGAAGTTTCATTCATTTTCAAAGCAACTGTTTGAGTCCTCACTCATGTGAGGAACTTCTACAAACAGGAAGTACGTCCCTAGTGAAGTAAGTGACTGAACTGCTGCAATGCTACGGTCGCGTGAAAGACCAGAGTATCTACATCACAACCACATTCTGGGGTGAGCTGTGCTGAAGCCATTTTGTGGTTTTATCATTTCGTTCGTCAGCTTCACTCAGTCAGAGCAGTGAGCTGATGTTCATGGTCTACTTGAATCCAGCTGGACTCATTTCTACTAGTCACAACCTGAACTGTTGCCTCCTCGGACATTTTCATTAGTCAGCCAGAATAAATATTTGAAATACAGTTGATATATTGTCTCTTTAATACATATTAAAGAAATACAAGCTGTGACATATTCTGGAACTACGAAATCCGGCAGAGGATCCGGCACATCCCATTAACCAGCTTCAGTCCTCAATTAAAGTTACATGAATTAAAGTCCAATCAAATGCACTTTTTTTGTGTCTATATTTTCGCCATTAAAATATGTCGTTCTGCCTTTTTACCTTCCAGAAACTTCCAGACCGGCACCGGGAAGAATCCTCCCCCACTCCAAGACTCCCCCGGCGCCTTGAGTCCGACCAAACCTGCGTTAGCGTCCCGGTGCGATTCCTCCGCCGTGTTGACCCGGGCTGCGGCCACCAAACCGATCCAAACCCAGACCATCATCGTGACCGTCATCCGTCCGAAAGCCGTCAGCATGGTCCGGTCCGGTCCGGTTCGTTTCGTTTCGTTTCGTTTCAAAACCTGAAGAGGCTGGAAGCTGCAGCGGCTTCAACACCTGAGCTTTAAGAGGCTCCGGACATTGGCGTCCACCTGCTAATTGGGTAATTAGAACCGGAAGTGGTGTAAGTTTGAACGCGTTGGCGGGAGCAACAGAGACCGAAAGCGTCGCTCAGGTTCGTGTGTTTGTGGAGAATCTGAAGGTGTGAATCCAAAGGAAGCAGCTGGACTGAAAAGTTCCTTTGCACTTCAAAAACTAATAAAACACGTTCTGCTCCTTCTCGTACTTGCACTTTATTCTGATGTTTTTTTTTTGATGTTGATGTTTTTTGCTGCCTTGTACTTGTACGTCGCTTTGGATAAACGCATCTGCCAAATGTTAAATGTAAAAACGGTTCAGTGTTTGGAAGCTTTGGATTAAAATGGCCATTTCTGCTGATCACAGGACAAGATGCTTTTGTGCTGTCATTGTTGTTTCTTTGTTCATTAAATTAAATTACTTTGTAATAAACTGCAGAGCAAAGACGTTCATCTGATGAATCAGAATCAGAGCCTCACCTTCAGATTCAGGTCTGACATCAACACATTTAGTCAGTCAAAGTACAAAATAAAAGTCATTTGGACAAAAGGATCCAAAGCAGAAAACAATTTCTCTATGAACAGGCGCACGAGTGGCTGGTGGAGCCTGGTGACAGGACATGGTGGGAACTGGAGACAGCTGCTGTTCAGACAGGGCAAGCACTCCACTGATTTCTATAGAGCCTTTACTTTTGTTGTTGCTTTAGAAACATGTTGACCCGACCTTTACTAAACTGGAAAAATGACTTCAGTGAGTTTACGAAGAAGTTTCTGAGCTAGAAAACAACGTCCCCAGGCAGCCACTGGTTACCACCATCATCCTCACAGGTGTTTCCACGGACACGTGGACAAAAATCAGGCTGATCGCTATAAATTCACGTACACATACAGCAGGTTTCCGTGACAAATGTGTGGAAAACAGCTGGAGAAAGAGAAAAATCCAGGTACACAGGCTTAATGATTAAACCACACGAAATTATTAGCAATTTAGATTTTATTAATGTCTCAACATCTGATCATTAACATTATTAATACGAGTAACAACATTGTAAAGCGCTTTTGATAGACGAGCTACATAAGTTGCCATTTACTAACAACAGTGGGCGGGGCCTAATAGGACTATGGCTGGGGCTTTACTCTCACAGTTTGGCCTTGTTCATGCGGCTCATCAGTTTGTCCAGTTTAATGGCAAGTGTCATGTCGCCTTTGATCGCCAGCTTCCCTGACATAAAGGCCATCGTTGGTTTCAGCTTCCCTGAAACAACACAGAAAAACATTACCATGGAAACCACACTGCAGTATCCCACTGAGATTGTTGCTATGATAACTTCATCCTATCATTTTTCACTGTTACCCTGGTGACAGCCCACCTGCGAACATCTCAGTGAAGTCTCTGGAGTCCATCGCCATGACAACATCTGCTTTTACAGGTGGCTGACCCTGCCCCGCGCTGCCAGAGCCGCTCTTTAGGTCCAGAAACCAAACACCCCCATGTTCTCCTTTTACAGACACAGCACGTTCATGTTAACGACAAGACCACAGGGTCTCCGTAGATATGGACAGTGTAAATATTTCTTCCTACAGAATATCCTGTTACCTGACAGATCAAACTGATAAATGGCCTGCGTTGACTTGACAACTTCTTCATTGAGGATTCCTCTGATCACGTCAAATGTGTTTTCTATTGGCCCTCCAGAAGAAGAGGAGGTGGCTGAGGATGATGATGCTGGTGTAAAAGCTGGGGTTGCTCCTAGCAACCAGGAGACGAAATGAAGGAATGAAAAATGCCAGTTCATATGACTGAAGACAGTAAGCGATGCTGCAGATATGCCTGAAATCTTTGTTAGAAAAAGAAAAACATATACAGCAGTATTCAGAGTACACGTAGTATTTACCATGTTGCTCCATTTGCTGGACCAGTTTCTCTGGCGTCCCGTCCAGGAAGAAGTCCGGTAGCAAGGGGTGACCTGTTGACCAATCACAGACCAGTGTGTGACAATGTGTGGGAGTGCTAAGCCACAAACCTGTGCCAGATTTGCTTTAGCGTACCTGGTTGGACAGCGTACTGATCAAAGTCTAGAACTCCATGCTCTTTCAGAACATCCTCGTCCACCCAGAAGTGACCTGTGTAGTCCTTCGGTTGGGACAGGATGATGTAGGCAGCATCTGCTACGATGTCAGCTGTGCGACACTGTTTAGCAACACCCTCCCCACCCAACATGTCCATGGCTGCTGTCTGAATCGCTACAGCAACAACACACAGTTCAGAACAGGGTGGAGTTAGCATGCTAGTTTATACTGTCTTTTTATTAGCGTGCTCATATTTTGCCACTGACCAGTTTTGGGCCAAAGGGCGTTGACTGCAATTTGACCTTTGAACTCTTCGGACATTCCCAGGACACACATGGACATGCCATATTTTGCCATGGTGTACGCTGAAGAAGGAAACAGACATGTTCTTACTGCACGGGTGTATGATAGGACACCTGGTCTGTATGTTGCTACGGTTACCTGTGTGGTTCTTGAACCATGTGGGGTTGAGATTGAGAGGAGGTGACAAGTTTAGGATGTGAGGACTACGACTCTTCAGCAGATGAGGGATGACCAGCTTAGACCTGAAACCGGGAGATGCTTATGAACTTGATAACCCAGCTTGTTAACTCAGCACATAAATTCAGCCTGTCAACCAGAGCTTGTTATTTAAAGCCATTATAAACAGCTAGATAGAACAGCGGCAGCACACAGGGGGACTTGCTAACATTCACTTCGACTAATGTCGCTGACCAGAGAACAGCAGCTCGTTGTGTTATAATAACGATACAAAGCCCCGCTCTTCGCCGTGTCAGTGTGCATTCAGTTACAGTGAGGTGTCCGATTCGTACGTCAGGTATGTTCCTCGCAGGTTAATTCCCAGCATTAGGTCGACCTTCTTCATCGGGGTCTCTAGAGTTCCTGTCAGACTGATGGCGCTGGCGTTGTTCACCAGGATGTCGATACCTGCCAATAAGACGCAAACTCTGTGATGAAATCACCGTGAGTCTCTAAGAACAGTCCGTCACTATCACACGACCTACTGTATGTGTGCTATCACAGAACTTAATCCACTGCTAAATAACTAATTAATGCACTGAGGTCGATATAAAAACTCAAGTAAAAAACACATTGGTTCACCTCCAAACTTGTCGACAGCCTTCTGAACGGCTTCTCCAATCTGCTTCTCGTCACGAATGTCGACAACACAGGCTAAAGCTTTCCCACCCGCTGCCTCAACTGTAATACACAGAGAAGACAAAAGGGAAAAACGCACATTAACGACAGAAGACTTAAGTGTAACTGAAACATAATTTAATTGTTTAAAGAGCCGGTTACTGTTAATTTTCAAGCCCAGTGAACATTGTACAGTTACTGACACCAGCAAAAATATGGTTTGTTTTCTATATAAATAAAACCAATAAAAAAGTAAAGTGACGCTGTTATAGTTTTAAAAAACAATCGGAAAAAAGCTACATACCCGTTTAAACCTTCCACCTTTTTAATTTTATTCTGTGTTTAAATTTTTAAAAACTTACCACAAATACATACTTTATTTTTTTTAAGGTAAAAAAACTTTAGTTTTCAATCAAACCAACTGCACATTTGTTGGAGACTGTTTTCAGTGGTGTGCATTTTTCCATGATCCTGGATAGTCTGTCAGTGCCTCACCCTCCTGAGCAGCGGTGTAAATGGTTCCTGGCAGTTTGGGGTGGGCCTCGACGGTCTTGGCAGCGATGACAATGTTGGCTCCATCTCTGGCAGCTTTCAGAGCGATTGCTTTACCGATCCCTCGGCTTGCTCCGGTGATGAAGAGTGTGCAGCCGGCTAATTTCCTGAAACACACACAGAACACCTCTCCTGAAACGACTTCTTGTTTGTTTATGTGAGAAAATGTGTTGTCCTCTTTCTGCTCATCAAATGTTGTTGTGATTTCTGCTTGTATATCTATTTGTAAGGAGAGGATGAGCATAATTTTATTGTACAAGCTACCCACTAAAGGATGGGAAGAATTTAACTGACACATTTACCGTTTTCCTATCCTATATCAAGGATAAAATCAGGTTTATATTATCTTGTTATCTGTTATTATTCCTCCTGTTCATACTGGATGTTAAAACATTGCTTCCTAACATGCTTTCAATTCCAGTAATGGGCTACAAAAGGTAGCAGTCTTCCATTTTTATATAAATTACATTTCATAGTTTATCTCATGGTAATATGAAGCTGTTATGAGTTGGATGTATTGAGTTGGTATATTGTTCCTGTTTTAGGTTTTTGCTGCCCTTTTTTGGGTGTGCCCTTGCACTTGCCTTTTGCCTTTCATCTTCATCTCACCTTTTGCCTTTCATCTTCGTCATCATCCACCCTGCATGTTTGCATGTTGCTAGTGTGTCATGGTCCGTTCTGGTGCTCCTTCCTAATCCTTTCTTCCTTTTCTGTTCTTCAGCCTTTGATACTGTCGTGAGTCTGTTCATAGTTCTAGTTTGTTAGTCTTCATGTTTAGAGTAAGTTTCTGTTTGTAATATTATTCTCCTCTCATAGAGTGATTTTCTGTTCTAGTGTTAGTCTTATCATTAAGAGTGTATTTTGTTATGGTCTAAGTTGCCTTGTAAGGTTTTGGTTATAATCTAAGTTTCTGTCTTTGAGTTAATTGTTTAACTGTTTTCAGAGGTTCATGTGTTAACAAACCTCCTGCACTCTTGGTGTGTCTCAGCTTCTACTTTTGGGTCCTATAGTTACAGTATCCAGTTACGGAACCTTTACAGAAGCTTTATCAGTTACCTGCTATTTGTTACCTGTTATTTGTTAATTATCCCCATATTTGATTAAAAAAGTAAGAGCAAGACAACATCCATGTCCACTACCACTCTTTCAGATTTTAATAAAACTTACTAAGCAAAACTAAACCAAATAATATTTATTTAATTAACTTTTATTTAATTTTGCAGGTGTGCTCCTTTATATTTTTTACATGTATACACTTAAATCAGACTTTATCTTTATTAATTGTTGTGTTGAAGGGTTTTGTTAATGTTTAAGAAAACTTCCTGTTACAGTTGCAGTGTAAAATGACATTGGATGCTTTTACTTTGAAGAATGTCTGGTTTTGTGCCTTTTGTTGCAATTCAGTTGGAAATCATTTGTTGTCAGAGAAAGTTTAGATTAGTTAAACTTGTAAGGGCTTTTATTTTGATATGACGGGTCATGTGACTGGAGTTGATGCAGGGCATCGCCGCGGTATTATGGGTAAAAAGGTGAGCATGAATGCAGGGAAAGATGCAGCCCAAAGTAAAACCTTTCTGCACTTGGTTCAAGAGGCGCACACGGTAACTCTGTTCTGTTTGTGTTTATATGGACATTGGCCTGAGAGATGAAGAACCTGAGAATATGTTTTAATTTAAAACGTTTTATGTGCTTTTATTTCTTTCTAGTTTTCACGGTGTTTGATAAGGATAGAGCGCAAAATAAAAACTCAAAAGACCTCTGTATGATGTGTAGCTACAAGTATGTTTCCATACTGTTTTCATAAACATGGTATGGAAAGAAAAGACAATCAGTGTATTCGACAAATAAGGACAACAGCTGACTATTAGCTTCTGCCTAACACACGTGGATTTCTGTGCAACGTCCCTGAAACATTTTTTCTTTAATTAAACGGCCGAACATTCGTATGCTTCCACCAAACTGCCAAAGGTCAAAGGTCACAGGGCAGAGGCACCCGAATCAAACACAGTAGTGCTTTATATATAACTCTTCATTCGCCCTTGACACAAACTAAATCTGAGCCAAGTTGACTTCATTAAAAAATTTAACATTTTTAAGCTTAATAAAAAGTGTTGTTCAGTAATGTTGGACTATACAGCCACAAATCAATTCTGCTCAACAAGCGCAAAGACGAGCGGTGAGACCGGCTTTCACCAAAGCCTGCGGGGGGAAATGTAAGCTGTTAAAAAAGGACGAGCCCAACGGGCACGGAACCAAAGTCCGTCCAGATTTCCGATCAAATGAGCGAACTGTCACATTCGGCCTCAGCAGAGTGCAGACAAGTTGTTGTTTCCGTGGTTTAAATAGCGCGATGTTCCTGAATATATGTGCAGTTTTGTCAAGCGGACCAGTCAGAGCTCCAATGCACAGTCTCATGGCGAGTCACCCGGCCACCAAACTCTGTAGGAAAATCTTCCAGTTTCAAGCTCCGCTGCTCTGAGGTCATAAGACAAACGCTCCACAACAAAATTACAGAAAGTTACTACAGCGATGTCACGCTGCTCATGTCGGCTTTACGGGACGCTCAGAGCGCACACGGTTAATGCACAAAACCGTCAATTTATTCTCCGTTTACCGTAATTACTGTTCTGGAACAGACGTGGCGTGTAGCCGGACGTGGGAACTCACCCTGTGTTCTGCAGCATCGTTGTTTTCACGTCACTAAAAAGGTGCCGGAACTTTTCGAACGGTTTGCGCTCGTGCTGACGAATTTCACCGTGTTGTCCTCTCCACCTTTCACCCACATCCAACAGGATGTTACTGATCAGCGACTCTGCTCCACTTCCGGTCTGCAGACGAAGCGCTTTTCTGACTCAGAGATGTCCAACTTTAACTCGTCGTTTTACTTTGCATTCAAAAGTTTCATTTCAGGGAAAGAAATAGAACAAACAACGAAAATATCAGTTAAAAAGGCTTACCAAATATCTCATATTTATCATATTGTGCATATAGACACTAAGGTTAAGGTATTGTTAATAATTATTATTTTTATCAATTGTTACTTTTGAATGTCTAGAGAAACAGGAGTCATTGTGTTGCAGAACAAGTACTTTGACTTTTTAATCCGTCTACATCATTTTATTTCCCTAATTGTATAATAAATTATATATGTTGTTAAAGAGTATTTTCACATCTTCACATTAATGTGTAATATCTAAGTCACTGCCATCACAATATTTTGTTAACATCTGCCTCTTATTAATTTAATTAGCACAACATATTATTAATTATTTCTAATATTATTATTATTTGCATTCAGTACCTGCTCTGGGAACCCAAGGCAACCTGATGAGGATTGGGCTGCTCTGGGCAAATGTTAATAACTAGAAATGCATTTCCGAAAACAAAATGTACTGTGAATGCTTCAGTGCTTAAAGTATTTCCCATGCAATGCTGTTTAAAAAAGCTGAAGAAAGTCTTGCTTTCGCAGAAATGACATTTTGAAAATGATAAAAGATATAAAAACTGTATAATTTAGCTCATATCCAGAATAAGCTGAATTAACTACCTATCTAATAGATGGTAATACGCAGTATACAGGGTTATGATAACTGTAACAGGTTGTCATTACACAAAAGTGATGAGTGGTGCGTATATCCTAGAGTGGAGCATCTCCGGCATTGGCTTACTAACAGTGGACAAGAGTCCAATGTCCAAAAAAGTCGGTCTTTCTGGCTGAAAGTAGGCTGAGGCAGTGAAGTGACAAAAAAGGCAAGGAAGACGGAAATCAGAATAAAGGAAATAGTAATAACAAAGATTTGGATATCATTACGGTGAATACTGAAGCATTGTTATTATTATTAAGTACACATTAATGAGACACAATAGAAATTTAAAGGAAAACTGAAAAATAGCAAAAATTAGAAAACGCACACTGCACACTTCCACCATGTCACTACTAGCAGCCTGTACAGACTGGGACGTTCGTGTCGTTCTGGTTCACACTGGACCACAGTGAACCACTGGCACAGAGATTAATCTGAATGAAATGTGAACAGCAGGATTCATTTCTACTACAGAGGCTAATTAAAATCTAACTGGCATGTGCATGTTTTGTTTGCTGCCCGTACGAACAGACCAATTGATAATTCATGATTATCGATTCAATTCCGATCCGAGGCGTGTCCCCAAGCCGCCATGTTCTTCCGTGACGTCACCAAACGGGAAGTGAGCTCGTTGTTCTCCATGGTCGCTGCCTGGCTGCGGAACGGGAGGCTCGCGGACCACAACAACTCTTCCTCTTGTTCTCATCTTTCTCTTCTTCCTCGCGGACCATGGACGGGTGAGCTCGGGAACCCCCGAACCTTTCCCGCGCATTCCCGCCGCCGTTTTTCCTTCCTCCCTTCCCTCCTTCTCCGCGTTTCCTTGGTGACTAAATCGCACCTGCGCGAGCCTCTCGCTTCAGTCCCTCCCGCCAGTTTGTTGTGGTGTAGTCGTTTGCCGAAACCTTTTCCCGCCACAGAACCCTCTACCCCCCACCCACGACCCCCCCGTCTCCTGGTTCCGTTTATCGCTCGCGTGCTTCATTCGTGTTGCGCTTTTTTTCTCGTTTTGTTTTGCTTGCAAGTGTCGCGAGCGAACAGTGACGACACATTTGATTGGCTGAAATCCCGCGATGAATGGGTGGCTACGTACAGAACTAGTTGAGCCAGACTGCTGTCATGTTCCGTTCATTTAGTCTGTGAAAGAAGAGAAATGTTCTAGGTAGAACTTGTTTGGATGTTTGTTTCAAACCTGCATCACTGGACACGTCCACGACGTAATCCCAACGAAAACTCTAAAGAGACGTTTCATTGCCCAAAGTAAACTCAGAGAGAAAGGAACTGAAAGAACCCAGCAGCCCCAGATAATGATGTTTTCTTTAACTGAAAACGTTTGGCACTCATCATAAGATTAGTCAGCAACTATGTCGATAAGTGATTTACTAATGTGAAATCAATTGTTTTTTTGCTTTGATAGTACACGTATTTGAGTGCTTAAGGAATAATAATAATATAATCATAATCATATAATCATAATAATACTAATAAATGTTTACGACTGCAGCTGGTATGAGAGCTGTGAGCCACTGTGGCCTTTTCATTGCAAAAAGGTCACGTTAAGTTCTTTTGAAGCCACTAAGAATCTTGTGATCGCCCCAAAAGAAGCTTCACTAAATCCTAGTTGATCAGAATGGTCTCGGGTCAGTTTTGAATGTCAGATCTACTTCTTAGTAACCCTCATTCACATTTTCAGATTTATTGTTGATCTGTGTGATATGATTACAAACAAAATGATGAAATATTTTGAAAACTGAATAGATTTAAATGATACCATTTGAGTTAGTGTGATAACACGGCCGTGCATGAATTCTGTTGGTCTGCAGGAATCAGTGTTTACGACGTCTCCCAGCTGCTCTTCGAACATGAGCACGTCCGGCCTGTCCACAGGTGGGTCCTCCCTTCTTTGTGTCTGTGAACCGCACTGATAATCGGTTTGTCTTTATCCTTATTTGTCCGTTTGTGCTTCTTCACAGTGGATGGCACTGATAGGCTGTGTGTTTCTGAGCGGGCTCAGTCCGTCCCATCTCAGGTGCTTCACCTGCGTCAGCTGCCTGCCGACGTTTCTGAACAGGAAGTGCTCACTCTGGCACTGCCATTTGGCCGAGTTAATAAACTGATAACACTGAAGAGCAAAAATCAGGTAACTGTTCCCACTGAGGACTAGATTAGCAGTGACGTCCAGCCCAGACGGGACTGGTACCAGAATATAATGTTGCTGCAAATTTAACTCAAAGGAAAATCCCTGAAAGGATACCTAGTGCCCACAGTGTCACACTTACAATCAGTGGTGAAAGAACTACTCTAGGCTTCTTTTATTACAGTGCGAAAGTACACAAGTTGTGTACCACAATTTGTAGCTGAAATATTGGAGAATTGCTTCACATCCTAACTACACATTTGATGGAGTTTTTAAACGTCTGGGATCTGTAGATTTCCTTCAGACTGATTGGTTCTTTATTGCACTGTATCTAGTTTTATACATTGCAACGTAATCATATCTGCTGTGTTTCATTGGGATGAATATCAGTAAAGACAGTTAATAAAGTCAGCTCGTGGCTTCCTTATGATGCCATAGGCATGGTGCTGAACAGATGATGCATTCTGTGGGAAAGTCTGAATGTAAGCATCGCCCTGGTGCCCTCAACAAAAAGCACATGGGAATTCTTTGCATTTTTGCTTTACTGCGGAAAACAGGCTCAGCAAGAAACAGAAGTTTATGTGCTTGCATGTTTTGCTCAAGAAAAAAAAACTTCACTGATTTAACTCCTTTTATCATTTTTGAAGCTTAAATATAGTCACCAGAAGGAAAAAAACATTTTACGTTATAAACGAACTACACCAGGGTTGCATGATTTCAAAGTCACCAGCACTTAGATTTTGAATTGATTTAACCGCACGTGGTCACATTGTATGCACGTGGTGACCGCATGAACGGGATGATTTTAAACGTGTCTCTTGATTTTAGCAATCAGCGTTGTAAGACACCTAAAACCATAAAAAAAATATGAATTTACAAAAATGCAAACTGGTTTCGAAGTCTTAGGACCCATGATTACAACACAGAATTCTTCCTTTTGTGAGGCCAAAATATTTGGGGCCATATATTTTTGAATAATCTACAGGTATTTTTGTTTTTGTGGCAACTTAGGCTTTTTGATCACATTTTTATTTTGTCACTTCTCTCCGTTTTCATTTCATTGATTTGTATTCATCAATAATAATAAAAAAATAAAAGAGTCCTAATTTTGTTTTCAGGCATTTTTAGAAATGGGGTCGGAGGAAGCTGCGGTTAGTATGGTGAACTACTACACCTCAGCCACGCCCACCATCAGGAACCAGCCAATCTACATTCAGTACTCCACCCACCGCGAGCTCAAGACAGACAATCTGACCAATCAGGTCTCGTGTGATTGGGTTACTTGATTGGTTTGTTTTATATAAATGATTCTATTTTAATGTTTAAATGTCAATATATGAATAGATTTTCTATTTACAAAATTTACTGATTCTGGCAGAAAACATGTTATAAGCAAAATGTCATACGCCCTTAAAGATTGAAATTGTTACATTTTTACAGTTTAAAAAATAATGCAGCAGCAGAAACATCTGATTTTCATTTTTTAAAACTACACGTCTCTTTCTGATAGGCACACATTTTTATTTTGGGTGTTGCTTAAGAAACTAATTATTTTTACAATATTTTAATAAATGTGTTTTAATATCTTTGTCCTGTAGAGAGCTCAAGTGGCACTGCAGGCCATCAATGCTACAACGGTGCATTCTGGGAACATGACGACAGGTGTGGATGGGCGGGGCCCAGCACCTGTTCAAAGTCCCGTCCTGAGAATCATTGTGGAGAATTTATTTTACCCAGTGACCCTGGAGGTCCTGCAGCAGGTCAGGTTATTATTATTTGTTCTGTGTTGTTTTTTATTTTTAGTGTAATTATGATAGACCATTTTTATAATAAAACTTATGGGTTACAAAGTTAAAATTGACAATACAAACATTTTAAAAAGTCAACAATGGACTATGTGAATTATATCTTGGTCTAAAGTATTTAAAAAATACTAATAGAGTAATACAAAAAATAAAATAAATAACAGCACATATAATACTAATATTGTATAATATGTCTGTATTTTCCCTTTCATATCCCAGGTAAGTATGTCAGCAGATGAAGACAGCATTTTGCCCCTAGTTATAAAGCCGTGTTTCACTCGTTTTAATTCATCCTGAAGTTTGGTCCATAAATTCAACCCCTTACACATCGGCTTTTCAGATTTCTACTGGCTCAGATTTCCTTACACACTAAGGCTCCTTTGACATTATGCTAAATGGTCGGTACTCAAAACTCTTAAGACTGCTTCTTACTAACCCATTCACTCACCGGAGATTGGAGAGCTGGCCAACACTCACTGGAGGCTTGAAGCAGCAACTGTGGGATTGGTGGACAATCTGTTTTTACCGTAGTCTGGTTTTACCTTAGAGCAGTTGATTTTTCTTGTGGTGGCACGATGTTGGAGTGGTGAGCCCGGCCCCTTCGTAGCTAGAAGGTCCTGTATGCAGATAAGATGAGGTGAGAAAACATGGGCACATCTTTACTAATGAACTTAAATTGTTTTTTCTGAACTAGTCCTTTAGTATCTGCTGTAACTTGAATATGTTTGCATGACTATCGAAGACTGCGTGGGATGTACACATTCAACATGGTGCCCATATTCAAACATTTCTGACACAGGAGCTCCAGTGACCTCATGCACATTCTCAGGCGTGCATTTACGCTCTCGTTAACGAACTGTGGTTTAATAATGGCTTTTGTCTTTCCAGATCTTCAGTAAGTTTGGCTCTGTGTTGAAGATCATCACGTTCACCAGGAACAGTCAATTTCAGGCTCTGCTGCAGTTCAGTGATGCTGGGCACGCTCAGCACGCCAAAGCTGTAAGTCATGTGCACGCTAACAAATGCACCCACTTGTACGAACATACCGCTCATGGACTGGTTTTCCCCAAATGCGTGAAACACATCATCATCAGGTAGTCAGGTGGTAGAAATCAACTAGAGATGGACTGCAGCAGTCACAGTTCGTGAGTTCGTGAGCCAGTCAGATGGCAGCTTTCTGACCTCTTGTGTTGCAGGCTCTGGATGGTCAGAACATCTATAATGGCTGCTGCACGCTAAGGATTGACTTCTCTAAACTGAGCGCACTCAACGTTAAGTACAACAACGACAAGAGCCGAGACTTCACCAGAGCCGACCTCCCGACTGGAGAGCTGGAGCCAGCCGCGTTCGGTGAGAGGAGCTAACCGTGACTTTTGACCCAAGACCTTTGAAAGGTTTAACATCAAGAAAGAAGATCTTGCGGAAAGAAGTGTTTGTTGTTAGGAAGCTAATTTCAATTACGACACATGAGACCGATCTTTGCCTGCTCCCAGCCAACACATTACTTTTTAGCCTAAATATTGTGTTTATGTGACTTCCTGTTCATCTGATACACCTGCTGTCTTCGATCGGACAATAACTGTGTGTGTGTGTGTGTGTGTGTGTGTGTGTGTGTGTGTGTTACAGGTGTTGCTCTCCCTCCGTACGGACCTGCAGCTTTCACGCCCACATTCCACCAACACACAGGTGAGGCAGACATCACTGCATTTTAATCAGTGTTGAATGTGTGGATCGGTAATTCGAGATCTGTTCAACCAAAACCTTTTTTGTCATTAATGAAGTGGCGTTGTTAAGCTGCAGTGTTTGGGGAATTAAACTGTAGCTATATACACAAAACCGGGTTTGTTCCTGCTTCTCTAATCTGACGTGTGTGTTTGACTAGACTTGTCAACGTTAAGGCACTAATAACATGTTAACGCCACTAATTTTGTAATGTTATTAACTCAGGTTCTGGTATAATGGCCTGTTACCTCAGAGCTCGACTCAAGTGACTGAGTGGGAATGATGACAGATTCTCAGCTTTTCAGCAGTGACATTAACAGATTAGATTTTTTACACACACAACAGTTTTAGTTGTGTCTGTCTCCAGTGGAGGGCGGGGCATCTCCCACGCACACACAGATCACAGCTGAGCTGAGACAGCTTTCTGCCGCGTTCATGTTGAATGATCCTAATCAGACAGAGGGCGACTGCTCAATAAAGTCCTCTGGTTAGCCAAACATCTGCAAACATTAAATGTCCACACAATTACTGGCTCTCTCAATTCCTCTGATCGGACAACGGAAAAAAAACATGGTCATGAAGTGTGGAGAAATGCAAAAGGTGTCACTCTCAGTGAAAAGGCAGCTGACACTGCTAAGACATCCTTAACTGTATCATCACACACAAATACGACTGGTGAAGTAATACCACAATAAAAACAGGTTGTTAAAAAAACCTGTCGAACAAGCAGAAACGCAGAACTGTGATGTCAGCACTGCCCTGATCAAGTTGTGCTGGAGTCTGTCAGCAGCCTCCGCCCTCCACCTGCCCCCTCGCTGCAGTAACAGTCATTGTTTTAAACCTCACCCAGTTCCCATCAGGACTATTTTTATTCGACATACACAATCGGAAGGAGAGATATATGACGTTGCTGTTGTAGAAGTCAGTTCCTAATTGTTTTGTCAGTTTCATTAAGTCAGTGCCCTCAGGGCCATGTGTCCCCTCCGGTTGTTTATCTAGGATGTAAATATGCCATAATTTCTTCTGATTTTTAAATAAAATTGCTTGATTATAATCAAGCTGTGTGTGTCTATTTCTCAGTTAAAATATTATGTCTTCTTTTCCTCAGCTCTGTCCATGGCGGCCGTCCCGGGCTCGTTAGTATCCCCCCCACGCGTCTCGCTGCAGATGGCTCCGCCTCCTGTCCACTGTGTGCTGCTAGTGTCCAACCTGAACCCAGAGGTTAGAGGTCGCACTGTGGCATAACAACGCAGAATGCTGCACGCTCCGATAACTTTACTAACCCTTTTTGTCTCTGCAGAGCGTTTCACCGCACTGCCTCTTCATCCTGTTTGGTGAGAATACTTTCATCAGTGTCACACAGAACGTGCGTTGGTAAATTTCTGCTACAGCGGGGTGCGAATTATTTTACAGGCTTCATTTAAACTTGACTACGTTTAATCCAAGACCGTACACAAATGGAAATGACAAAAAGGGAAAGTTCATTTAGAACTTTATACCTGGTTTTGTAAAGGAGTTTTAAACAAAAATCCGAACAATAAACATTTGAGTAAAGATGTGAAAATGTGAATAATTGGACATGAAATATTGTTACAGACTTATGGAGTCTGGTTAAAAGGCGAACCACGTTTGATTTTTTTCAGATCAGCAAGTATATCAAGGATTTCCCCACTGTGGGATTAATAAAGTCTTAGGTTGTTTAGTTTGATCTTCTTGTCTTTCTCAACACAAGTGTAACATTTTTTAGAACTATCCTTAATAAAGCGATGTTTGATTTTACTGTTTGTTGTTTATAGGATTTTTTGTGTTTTGTAGGTGTTTATGGAGACGTTCAGAGAGTGAAAATCCTCTTTAACAAAAAGGAAAATGCTCTTGTTCAGATGACCGACGCCACTCAGGCTCAACTCGGTCTGAAATTCTTTTATTCTTGAATGTAAAACATAACATTTAATTAAGACCTTAACCTGTGTTTTGTTAAATATTGATTTTTAAATAATATTATTTAATGGGGGATTGAGTTTTTTCTTTTTACCTTTTAACCAATAAACAGAGGATTAAACCAATATATTTATATTTTTGAAGATTTTAAATTAGAAAACGTTTTCAAAAGTTTTTAAATATACAATATTTAAATTCTTTTTGTCATTTTGAAACATCTTTATGTACATAGCCCTTGTTAATTAATATATTTCAAACACTGAAACGCCACAAAAGGATAGAAATATAAAGAAATGTTCACAATTAAGGCATCTTTCAATTTTTAGACATTTCTGTTTTTGTATTTTACGTTTCTGTATTTTTAAATATGTGTAAAATTTCTTGTTCTTGCCCAAATTTATTAAATGTTTTCCTAATCTTTACCCATGACAGCAATGAGTCATCTGAACGGGCAACGTCTCCATGGTAACGTGATCCGAGTCACATTGTCCAAACACCCTGTGGTGCAGCTGCCTCGTGGAGGGGCAGGGCAAGAAGAGCAGGCGCTGACACGGGACTTCTCGGGCTCCGCCCTCCACCGCTTCAAAAAACCTGGGTCCAAAAATTTCAACAACATTTTCCCGCCTTCTGCCACGCTGCATCTCTCCAACATCCCGTGAGTAAGAGTAGTATTTAATTCATTGCATCGCTCCAATATGGGCATTTTTATCAGTTGCATTCCCATTTGTAAATCACTTACAAAGCTCAGAAGATTGAACAGGACCAGGCCGGGGAATGAATGGATGAGAGGTGGGGTCCACCCCTGACAAGTCTCCGGTCTGTCTCAGAGCCGCAGAGAGACATCATCTATCGAAACAAAACCGGAGTGTTTGTCACGTGTCCTAAAATCACATTGGAACTTGTTATCGCTGCCTGATCACCCGGGACTGTTTAATATTACTCTTCCGTCTGTGTATTCTAGCTCTTCAGTCAGTGAGGAGGCGCTGAAGGATTTGTTTTCCTCCAGTGGATTTACAATAAAGGCCTTTAAGTTTTTCCTGTGAGTACCAACAACACTTGATTCTTTGGCATGTTCAGCAGCGTTGCAGTTCCCGCATCTTGGCTGCGACGTAAACTTGATTTTTCTTCACATTTTGAAAAATTTATCTGTTAGCCATTGTTTTGCTACAAGCTGACCTACAGCACAACAACAAATTACTAATATTTTTGCATGACTATAGAAAATTATCAGTTTGGGAAGCATTCTAATTCCTGCATAATTTACATGGTCAAAACTGTGTTTATGAAATATTTACAAAACAGGGAATGGCTTTTGTACTCTAGCAAACTTCCAAAGTGGGCGTGAAAACATGAAACTGAACCCAACACGGCTGCTTTGTGTTTTTCTCTTGTTTTGACTGTCACAGCAAGGACAGGAAGATGGCTCTGATGCAGCTGGCATCAGTGGAGGAGGCTATTGAGGCTCTGATTGCTCTGCACGACCACCAGCTGGACCACAACCAGCACCTTCGAGTCTCCTTCTCCAAGTCCACCATCTGACCCTGTCCACGTGTCCAAGTCCACCATCTGACATATGTCTAGTCTCTGAATTCACCATGTTACCTTCTTGAGTGTCCGAGTGCACATCTGACCCTACACCTGAAGCAAGCCACCGTCTAACCTCCTCAGAGTTGTTGAGTCCACCATGTGACCTTTAACTTTTTGGGCTGACTAAATAGACGTCGGGGCTTCTGATTGGCCCACAGAATTAGCAGACCAATGGGACAGATCTGATACTGTGCCTACAAACGCTGTTGACATTACAGTCAAGGACGGTGTCACAAACAAGGGTCGTTTCCATGGTTACAGAGCACATTCCTGAGCAGACTGAGGACTTGGTAGCAGTGTTTTGTGGGTAATGGAGTCCAACAAGGAGCCAACGTGAGTTGAATTTTGTTTGTCTAAGTGTTAAGTTATGTGATGGAAAGAAAATCAGGAAATCCGCCTTTTCATAGAATCCCAAAAAAGGGAATGATTTCTGTTGTTGTTCATTTAAAGTCCTGCTGCATCGATTATTTGGTCTTTTTTACTCAGTAAAAAAGCAACATGAAATAACATTCTCAATTTTCCCACACTATCCTGTGTATTATACATAAGTGTGTGTGTGTGTGTGTGTGTGTATACATACATACATACACACATATATAGTGTGTATATACGTGTGTGTATATACATGCATACATATATATTTGTGTGTGTGTATATATATATATATATATATATATATATATATATATATATATATATATATATATATATATATATATATATGTGTGTGTGTGTGTGTGTATATATACATACATACATACATACATATTGTGTGTGTGTGTGTGTACACACACACACACACACACACATATATATATATATATCCATATGTATCCATCTCATAGATCTTTTTTTTTTCATTTAAGGATACACCTGTAGTAATTTACAAACGATCAGATATTTTACTTCATTTTTTGACAGAATTTATCATCACTATAATTTTTATTACTTTTAAAATAAAACTTCTTCAGTGCCTTATTTTTTTCAATTATTCTGCTGGCTTTGATTTGATTTCATTTTTTTATTGTGTTTGGGTGGAGTTTCGGTGGTGGGTTGTATTAAACAAAATGTTTTGTAGTTTTTCACTAGTAAAAATATTTTTGTTGGTTTTTAATTATGAATGTATTTATACTGTAAAACATAAACTAGGTAATGCTTTTGACATCTTGCCACCTGTTGTACCTGTGAGTGTGTGCGTGTGTATTTATATCTGTGTGTGTGTGTGTGTGTGTATAAAGCTGAGCTATAATTGCAACTGTCCCAACATTTTGACTATTAAAAAAGTCTGTCAGTAGAATTCTGCTGTTGTTTTTTACTTTACCATTTGTTTTCATTCTGTTTGATCTGTTGGTGATTTTCTTGAACAGGAAACAAGCCACAAAAAAACAAGAAGCTGCCAATTCCCAGTTTGCCTTCTGACTATATCTATCTTATCTATATCTATTTTTCAAATCAGGTAACCACATTAAATTTGGTTTGGACTTTTATCGTTTTTTTAATCAACCTGTTTCATTGTTTTTAAAAAGTAATTTAATTCAGTGACTGGGGAAAAGGTATGTGTGCGTTTGTGTGAGGGGAAGGTCAACCCAAGCCAAAGTTTGTGTGCCTTTTGATTAAACCAACCCATTTTCTCATCATCTCATCTTCTTCATGAAATGGCTTACCAAACATTCCCATTACATATTTCTACAAGGTTTACGTTGGACACGTAACGTACGAAGCTTGCTACGGAACAAAACTTGTGTTTAAATGCACAATACTCAAGATTTTTATGGTTTCATGTCTTCACGTAGTTGAAGTATGAAGTATGTTACAAAACTGTTTTCTCTGTACATATTGTATAGCTATAAATTTTCGGTTTGTTTACATGTCTTCACGTTTCAAATTTTTGGTTGATTTATATGCAAGTAAATTGTTTTCAGAAATTATCTTAAAGCACCCACCCACTCTATCAAACCATGACACTTTTTTTTTCAACTTGTTTTAACTTTTTTATATTAATATTTTCTACAACACAATGCTGATTTACTGTACAAAAACATGGAAAAAATGTTGTTGAATTTTACACAGCCACGTATAAGATGAAGCATGGTAACAGCTAACATTTTACATATAATCTGAAGTTTCAACTTGTAAGATTACACGCTTGAGCATCTTTATGTAAGTATAGGTATTTAAAATATTACATACTTAAAAATGTAAATATACTAGATTGTATGAATCAAATTTAGTTTTTCATTGTTTTAATTTTACTTGCAAATAAAAACTACCATGTAACTATATCTTGTAAAATGTCGCAGTATGTTAGAAATCTGTATATTTGCATTGCACAAAAGTATATAGATACAAGAATGTGAAATGCATACGTTTTTTTTTTTTACTCTTGTGCTACGTTTGTGGGCTACCTACATGTATATTGTTACATATTAATATATATTTAAAGCATGATATACAGTATACGGTTTTTGATTTGATGATTGACTACAACAATTCACACTAAGTACTGTAATGTGTTATATGATTTTATTTAGTTTGTAACATGCACTTGTTTTCATAAGTATTGTTCAGCATGTTTATAACTTGTCTCATGTTTTATGCTTGTTTTTGATGTAGTATAATACTTTTTTACATTATACATATTTTACTGTGTAGTCTGAAGTAGTGCAACATGTTACATTTGACATGTAACATGTTGCAAATACCTTGACAAGAACAAGTATTGCAAGTTTGTAACAACTTTAACAATAATTATTTACATATGTAACATGTTACATCAGAAACTTATACCATGAAGTCATAAAAACATTTTTTCAAAATAAGTATGCATCTATTTTCCATACTTGCAACATGTTTATTACTTCTGTAATGAAGACATGAAAACATAAAACTTTAAATAGTTTCATCTGAATCCATTTTAGAAATGTTTTAATTTATTAAAGCAGTTTTTGCCCATTAACTTTGCATAAAACAAATGGACATTGTTCATATGATTGTATTGTTCATATGATTGTATTCTGTTTTTACACTAATGAGTGTAAAGTACTTGTGGTGCATTGTGGGAGCAGGTGGGACTGTTGTGACTGTCGTTATTATATGAAATATTTTTATTATTGAACCAGTGCATGAAGATTCGGGAAGGCAGAACGTCTGTGCTTGATTTACAAACAAATTAAAAGTTGAATTTTTATTTATTCTGAAACTTTGACAAGAAGCTGTAGCATGAAATCAATCAATAAATAAATAATCTGACAACCCATGGCTGCGCCCCATTTCTACACGCTCAGCCGCTGTCTAAAAAAAGAAAAAACCAACAACAAAGAAAAGGTTCTTGTTCTTAAGTTGACACGAGCCTCTAGATTCATTGGTCATTTTGCAGACTACAGCAGATAACTGTAAAAAAAGTCCTACTAATTAAGTTGGATGACAGCAAACGGGTTTGTCCGACTCAAAACGTTGTCATCAACCAAACTGCCCGTCGCTATGGTAACAGCTAACAGTGAAGTAACGCAGCTTAAAAAAACACACACATGCAATCATCCGTACAGTGTTCAGACTGCAAAACAAAACTTATGTTCACTGTTTGTTTTCTTCTTTCTAAATCGCGTCTTCTTCTATTTGGTCCAGTGTTTAATGCTTTGTGGATAACTTGAAATGTAGTGACCTTCGAATGTCACGGAATACTGGAATTCACTCAGTGCTCAATTGTGTATTATTCATAATGTAATTAGGTATGTTTGTTGGGGAGGGGGAAAATGTAACAAAGTTTTAATGGCAAGAGAAAAAACTTATTGGCTACTTTGTTTTTCACCTGCTTGTTTTCTAAAGCAACTCAACATTTACTATAATTTCACTTTTATGTCACATACAACAGAATAAGTTCCTGTTCACAAAAGAAAAACAATGGAGACATTTTTGTGATTATGACAGGTCAATTCCTAATTAATTTTGACCTCTAAACAACAGAGTTCTGAGAAGCTGATTTTTACCTCAATGCTTGTAACTAGAGACAAACATTTGGCATTTCTCCAATTGCTTGTTACAATATGCAGATTTCTTATTTACAAAGCTCATTTATGAGTTAGTTTTTGGAACAAAGAACACAATAAAGGCGTGTATAAATATATATTTTGTCATCACGGGGTAAAGTTCTAGAATTGAATGTATTCCAAGTTTTCACTTTTTAAAAACATTCAGAATGTTTACAAAATGCTGTAAACATAAACAAGTGTCAACTTTTTACTTCCTAAGTTTTTTTTTTAAACTGATTACAAAAATGTCTCCTGTTTGAATTTTGGTGAATGTACTTCTGCGAAACATTTCCCAACAATCAAATCAGCCAGGGAAACTGCACACCTTCTTCAATGGCTGATTATATTCACATTTGTTTTAAACCTAAAGCTGCACAATATCTCTGTCATACTTTCATACAGTTGTACAGAAGCATACCATAGTTTTACATCACAAGTTAGTAAAAATTCTGTATTTATGAAATAATTCACTTTATCTCCAAACTGTTAACACCACAGGAATCAACCCCGGGATTTTGACGCGTGCTATTCTAGGCTCTCATTTGTTCAAATTAAGTTATACTTTATCAGAATCCGACTATTCAAGGCACAGATCTTGCTTTTTAAAATTGCTATAAATATTTGATGATATATTTCACCTGCTGTATTTTGCAGATTATAAATATAATCATCTAAATAGGTTTTTCTTATTCACTTTTGAATACGATGGTAGTTCAGCGACTCATTACGAAATAATAAATTTTGGAATTATTTTCTGAATTCAAACCTGAAGAATGTTCCTGTGGTGAAAACACGTACCTAGTGCTTTCACAACATGAAGTCATATACGTAGAAAAACTGCTTCTGTACAATTAAACGATCCATCTGTGAAACTCTACCCACAGCTCAGAGTTTTGGTTTTTGGCCAGAAATCTTGTCTAACTTATTCACCGTTTCTTATCGTAACAAAATATGGAAGCAAATAACAGCTGTAATAACTTCTAAGCAAATAAAGAGCTGTTTGATGTCTGGACCGAGCATATATTTTATTTAATTTTAGCTTTTCACTTCAAAATTATCTGCCCAAATTAATCTCGTTGAAATGTACAGCAAGTCTGGGTTTAGGTGGCCAACGTTAAAGCAGCTGAATTTAAAGACTGAGCCTTTCTATTTATTCCTGCTGTTTCCATTTTATCCGTGTTTATCAAATAAATGCATTTCAGAATTTGTGTTTTCACTTGACAAATTCTGACAAAATGACATCCAGTTAAAATTAAGTTGCCTGTTATTTGCTTCCATATAAACTTGATGAAATTAGGTGAAATCCTTCTAAGTCCTCCTGCCTTTTTTGTAGTACAAAGATCAGGCATTTCAATGTGACGCATCACTCCCTCCTATTGTTTTCCTGTCTTCCTGTGCTGTCATTGGCTTGTTCTGGCATCATTTCATTTTAGCACCAAAAGGAACATACACACACACACACACACACACACACACACACACACACACTTCAGTTCTCCTTAAAAAAAAAAAAAAAAAAAAACAGTCTCTCGCTCAGCTTCCTCCTGCTCCTTCTCTGTGCTATCAGGAGAATAAAGGTGGAGTCAGCTGACAACTAAACATCGAGGATCTCCTCTGCAGTACCGCCGCAGCGCAGTCGGTACCGTCCAGTTCTCCAGCTGATCGTGGGGTCCCACAGAGCTGACAGGAAGATCTGCACTGCCATCGACTCTCTGATAAACCACGCGACTGCAAAGTCCAGCTTCGAGAAGCAAAGAGGGCCGCCCTGCAGGACGATTCATAATCAGTAATCGGTCAAAGGTAACAGACTGACACAGGCCACATCCTTTTTATTTTTTGATTTATATTTTTATAAGTTTCATAATGCCTTTTTTTTAGCTTTTACTGTAATCATTACATATTCATACTTTTGTTTTCGCTCTCTGCTCACTTATAATTTAACACTATATGATAAGATTGAATTGGAAGTGAATTAACATGATGTAATAACATTCATTGACATTTATTTAGTTTTATTTCACATATAGGTCTCAAATTTTTCTATGGATTTGATTCAAATACCTGAAAACAAAGTTGTTAAACACAATTTACCCTTTGATTTTGACATATTGGTGTGTGGCCAAAAAATGGATTTGCGTTTTGTGTCACTCTATGGCCTTCCTCACTAGTCTCCTCTTTGCACAGTCAGCACCCAATTTTTGAGGACAACCAGATTCATGCATATTGACACATTTGCCACATTTCTTCTATTTGCTGATGATTTTCTTGTACTTCATGACATACAGTATTTAATGACTAGGAAATGGCCCTTACAGTCACCCTCAGTTTTTTGCCTTTTAATAATCTTTTCACAGAGTTGACTGAAGTGTTCTTTTGTCTTCATGGTGTAGATTTTGGTGAGGTTATTAATTAACTCAAATCTGGTGTCCGTTTAATTAACTTTGGGACAGTGGAAACTAATTATCACCACCAGTTTTGATTAATGTACTCTTAACTTTTTTTGAGTTACTTTACATAATCTCTACTTTTCTGTTTCATTTAAGAAAAACATGTTACCTGAATTCCTGTGAGCTGGATGTAGTCAGATATAAACCAGGCGAGGCAATGACACATAAAGAAAACCATCATGTCCCACCTGCAAAAACAAATAGACTGTTTCAAAGTCTTGAAATAACAATAAGTTTCCCATTACATATACAGTAGTTTCTTAGCATGAAACCAACACATATCTATACAGTGACGTTCTTTTATCAGTACTCCTCACATTATTCCAATGGTTCTAACACTATCAGATACGCTTTGATTGAACTGAAGAGGGTTTTTATGTTGCTTTCAAAACATTTGCCCACATTTGCTTTTCAAGGAAAAATGTAAATTATTTGGTTTTATGAAACATGTCAGGGTTTCAGGTTATGTTATTGTGTTATAGTTTTCTAAATTGTTCACCCAGCAACAACAATATCCTGACCTAATACATTCTGCTCTCTGATTGGTTGAGTACCTGAACACATGATGTGCTGCCCAGCCAATGATGAGGCTGGCTAAGAAGCACTCAGAGACAGGCTCCAACACGGTACCAGGAAGCATGTTGATCCTCAACTTTGTCCACCTGAAAATATCCACAAAACATTATTAATGTGAGTCTGAGTCAAATTATTTATTTAGTCAAGAATTATCAGGAAACTACAGTTAATAAATACAGCTGCATATAGGCTAGAATTTAAGGACTGAAATGGCACCAAAGTACATGCCTGACCCTATGCATCAGTGAATGCCATTATCTGATGGAAGTCCAAGACTGAGATAAAACGTAATAAACCTGAAGCAACGTTTGGGCACTCAAGTGCTTATTAGTGTTAATTATTTAACAAGTTGAATGAAAGGAACTTAATCCGCAGATACTTTCTAAAAAGATAATTGTCTGAGTGACTTTTTAAAGGAAGAACCAGAAACATTTGCTGCTACCAACTTCTCAAATATACAGACTTGTTTTTATTATGCATGACTGTAAAATAAATCCTCGCAATTTAGGAACATAGGAAAGTTTTGGCAAATTTACCACATTTGACACTATAAATTAAATCATTAATTATTACAGATAAGGGCAGTTGGAGGGGAGAAAAAAATAAGGAAAAAAAAGAAAAAAGAAAACTACAACAAAAGCAAAAACGGCCAATTACAAAGAATTCTGTGGTCACCTGATCATACGAGACTGGAACTGGCCAATAGAGTAAGACCCCGAATTCTGCAGCGCCACCTGGGTTGCCATGGAGAACTTCCAGCCTCTTAGAAAGTAAAGTATGTAATAAATTAGCAAATGGTTTGATGTAACCTTTACACATGAAACATCAGCAGCAACGTATCACTCCTATTACTAAGATGCCAACCTGTCAGCGATGGCTTTTGCCATAAAATAATCCTCTGCGATGTACTGAGCAAAGGCGACCAATCCTCCGGCCTGATCCAACACATCCTTCCTCATGAGACACGACATCCCTGTCACACACTTTATTCCTGTCACATTTGCTGAGATATAAGAACGAGGGTGGGATGTTCCAAAGTACACCTGGAAACAAGTTAGCAAATGCATCTGTTCATCATCACACATTATCCAATATTCACATAAAATATCATCCAACAGCTACAGGAGTTAGAACAATGGTGAAATAGTCAACAGTTGTTAAGACAGCTTTACACTCATAAAAAGCTTCTTGAAAAATTCACATTGCTAAATAACACCAAAAGATAAACAACATTAGCATCGCTGTCTGTCCAATATTGGTTGAGATCAAGACATCTAAGATGTAAGTTTTTTTTCCAAAGGCATCGTGACTCTCAGAAATCCCATCAACTTCAGTCAGCAACTGTTTCAGGATCAGCTGGGCCCTGGACTTGGAAAACTCTGTAGTGTGAACAACTGGACAGAGCATTGATATTATAAAAGTGATGTACTGTCCGCCCTACAAAGGCGTTCCTCGAGGGAAGCTCTTGATTGCTAATGCGGTTTGACAAGCAGTTCTTACATCCGACACCTTCCATCGAGTTGGTCATGCTATAGAGTGTAAAATGGATGTCACATCATGTGGAATTTGAGGTTGAAGTTGAGGTCTGGTTTTACATTTCAGTCATTTTTCTCAAAAGTGTCAGCTGAAGGCCCCATGTCCCTCAAATTTGATTAATTTAGCCAACTTCTAGCCAAACTAAGGAAAAGGTGTTCAGGTAACCAATTCTAACAAACATAACAAGCTCAACAGCCTCATCCCCTAACACTAAAAACATAATTACATACTCTGTAGATTTGTGCTTACTTCACATAGTTTGGCTCCAACATTCAGAACTGGTTCATAGAAGCATTTATTGGAAATTACCTGCTCCAGTGTAGCAGCAAATCCTTGGCGGTCGGCAACATAGGGCAACCCATGGACCAATCCCACCTTCTCTGTCATCTGATTGGTCATATCCATGAGAGTGTCAGGTTTCACTGCCCCCACACACACACACACGGCGAGTTAGCATTACTATGAATAAAAAAAACTTTCATCTAACAGTTCAAGCTTGTGGAAACCTGAAGTACTGACCTCTGATACCACTGTCACAGATCCAGACCAGGCCATATTTGGCACCTTCATAACCTGGCATGAGATTGTTGATTTTGGGGTTGATTCCAACTTTCTTACCACCTGGGAACCAAAGAACAACACATGCTACTGTCAGCTACTAACAAATCTATTCAATACAGAATATTTCAAGTGACAGAACACTAAAAAACAAGAACCACAATGTTTTCCCACCAATAAATAATCGAGCATCGACGCTAGGATATTTGCCCAACAGTTTTTTACAGACATCGACGGCTGGATCATCCTTATCCTGAACACACAGCAGGATCTCATACTGTAAAACAAAAGCATTTAAATTATTAAATGGAGGAACTGAAAAATTATGGACAACTTAAAACACTGTGGTTTGAGTGTGCAAAAATTCTAAAAAGCTCAAGATTTATAGCATGATGTAATCAAGTATGGAAGCACTTCTGATGGATACCCTGTCCTAGTGTGGGGCATTAACATGTTAGTCGGGGGAGCGTTTGCAGAAGTAAACGCATGGGAATCACGGGGGGGTAATCACCTTGGGATAATCCAGTGTAAAAAATGTCTCCAGGTTGGAGATCAGGTTCGGGTCAACACCCTTTAATGGCTTCAGCAGAGAAACTCCTGCCAGTTGTGCAAACGGCTGCTTGACCTCTGACTTTTTCTTGTGGAGATGGAGACGACTGAAAGACAAAGTTCAAAGGTCAGAAGGCAACAAGTAATCAGCAATTTAACCTGGACGATATTAAAAACTCATTTGTCAGTGACAGAGAGTTGTCAGGTGAAAGGGGAACATCTTAATAAAAACAAGAACATAAGTCAGAAAGCAGCAGTTGGTAGATTTGGCCATAATCATAACATGATAACAAACCAAAAATAAGAATATACTGTGTTATTAGGCAAATATATTATCACAAGCAATATGTCACTCTGAACCTGACCAGAGCCTATAGGTCTGTGCACAGTTCAAATCCTGTATTTTGCTATGGAAAGTGGACGCTTTCATTCAGGACAGAAAGTGTGTATCAAGTGATTTCGATAAAGTTGAAAATTAAATACATTTTGTGTTTTACTTTCTTATTTATCAAGAGCTTCAGATTAAACTTATTTTGAAAAGTAAGATTAAAAAAAAAAACACAATGTGTTTGCAATGACAGATGAAGGTACACTGACGTTTGATGGCTCAGCTTTTGTCCAACACTGAATTATAGGGTGTGTAGCTCGAGTCTGAGCGCCTCTGAAGCCGATGCTGTAATCAGTGTCGGCCGACTTGGGCTGGGCATCTTTAAATGTATGGCACAAATGAAAGGATTCATTTTTTCATATCGCGTGCAAGTGATATACCAATATATATTTTTGGCTGATGGTAAACATAAAACCGGAACCAGTCAGGGGCACCTGGCTATGGACCAAGACAAAACTGTGCCAACACAAGTCAACAACCAGTTAGTGCTGTCAGATTGTTTTTGAAGCTTACCAGGTAGACCGACGGATTTCTCAAACCATAACCACTCAACTCTATTGCCTAACCCAAACCCCTTGGCCAACACCTACGACTGTCTACCATCACTGTCTGCAACCAGGACCAAACAGGCAGAGGCAGGAGGTGGTACTGGAGTCACAACATTACAGAAAAGTCAGGCTGTGGGGAAACAGTGTGCCGTTTACAGCACATCGTAGCCATGCGTCTTTACAAAAAAAAGAAAGTTCTATCGCTTGAAAAAATGTTGATGACAGGTCATGAACAGGTCCATTTGTTTGCTTTTAGTCCTCCTGATAATTCAGGACAGCAGTGTGCTGCACGCACACAGTCTCAAGCACCTGATACAGACTTTGTACTGGAAAGGTCCGGTTTGGACAATATGGGGAGCATCTCACATACACCAGCCCCAGAAAAAGTCCAGAGAATTTCAGGATTCCACTGAATGAGGCTTTAGTTTAGTATTTGATGATGGTCATGGCATTTTTTTTTTTCTGTTTGTGTTTTCATCTCTCTCACACACACACACACACACACACACACGTTTGTCTCTCGATACTTGTGAGGACAATCCTTAGGACATAATCCAATCCCTCGCCCCTTAGCCTAACCCTAACCAAGACCTCATTCTGACCCTAAAACCCAGTCTTGACTCTCAAAGCCTTTTAAAGTTGTGTAGACCAGCTAAAATGTCCTCACAGCAATGGTACTGAAACACAATTTGTCCACAGAAGACTATAAAGACGAGCCCACACACACACCAAGAACTTACTATTTGTCATGTTCCTTCTCTGCACATTTTTGTCCCACACATTCTGTAACAAGCTGAAGAGAAACTGAGTTACACACAAGGTAGAGACACATGTTGTCCCTTAGGAAACGACCCGAGTGTGTCAGGTTTGTCAGACCCTCTGCCTTGATTACACAAATCAGCTGGTGGAGAAACATTACAGAACCCGTTATTTTACCATTACGTTACAGACACACTGATCCTGTACATGAATGTCCTGTCACACTGTGTGAAGTGATCTCATGAAATCAGATTTGTTGGTGAGATGATATCTGCTTGAACTGAGCACAGTGGCATACACAGAAGAGACTGTATTTTAGGATTCGTGAATTCGTAGCCGTGGGTCACAGGAGCAGTCGAACTGACTGACCTTTCTTTAGTCAAATCGTTTCTTTTAGACTAGAATCTTAGGACATTTTCCTAAATCACACACTCCTCACAAACCCTCGTTTTGGTCTCAGTTTGCAGCTGTTGATCAGAGTGACAGGAGATGTCCAGTTACAGTCTGAGTGTAGAGAAAAGAAGTAAATCCAACGTATTTCCAGTCCGAATAAATAGTTTGTTAAAGGGCTGATGATGCAGCTTAAAAAAGTCACAACAGTGAGTCCAAGTGAACATGAAGACGTGCACGTCTAAATCAAACAGCTGACCAACGATTACAGCTGTGTGAAATGTGTTTTCGGTGTTTGGATCAGAGAGAGAATGCTAAATTTGGCTTCACACATATTTCAGTTTTCACTGGGTGCTAAAAATTCCTGCACAGATTCTCGCTCCTTCTACATTTCAAATCCTGGAAAATCTGACAATAGTGGAAATTTCGGGTAAATGATTGACAACAAGGATAAAGAAAATGCAAATTCTGATTATAATGATCCTCAAAATTCAATGACAATTTTGTCCAGGCAATATTTTCTAGTATTCACAGATCCAAATCTAATTTAGTGCATTTCGTTTTGTATTTGGTGCGATTCCACATCCCAAAAGCAGGAATGCGTTGAAATGTGATTAGAACACGTTTTGAAATTCTTAAATTATATTTCAAATTACACACACAGGAAACCATTAGCAAAGAGCTACTGGAAATCCAAAGTTGGTCCATATCCTTTAGTTTTCCCAACTCGACGTCACCGAACTGCCTTTGAAAATCCGCTACTTGTAACCGGACCCAATGCTGTGGACCACACGGTGAAGTTGGTAGAAAGAGGAAATTCGGAACAAATATGACACCGAGTGTTCCGAGCCGAATCAAAGAGTGTTCCGAGCCAGAGCACATTTGTTCATTTCCACCATGTGAGATTTAAAGGCCTCCGACCAAAACATGGTCCAGTCGGCTATTGTCACAGGCAGCTGGGTGAAGGAGCCTACAGAGGACATCTGAGACCGAAACCTAAAGTCATGACTTGTTCGATTCCCGGAAGAACAAGCCCGCCCGGACCACCGCTTACTGTACTGGGACAGAAGCCGCGGGGGTCTCCGCGGGAGCAGAACCTCAGAGCTAACCAGCTAGCGGTTAGCGGAAAACGCCCAACGACTCACGCTCCGAACGCGAAGCTATTTCCGCGGTCACAAAGTGAGAAAAGCTGCCGCTGGCCACATCTGTCGGTTTGTATGTTCCATCCGAGAGCAGACGATCACTTTAGCGTTAGCGGCGGAGAAGGAGACAGGCTCGGCTAGCCGCTAGTTAGCTTAGCGGTTCACTTACACGTAAATGATGGACATGAGGTGCATGAGCCACAGGACGAAGAAGAGGATGAAGCCGAATACGGCGAGTCCCTGCATGGCGAGGTCCAGCACGGCCATGGCGGTGAGCGGGGGCTGCCGGGGCCGTGAGGGGCCACACAGGCTCGGGGTACCGTGCCCCGCGGCGGGACAACTGCAGGAAGCACAGCGAACCGATGCGGCTCCGGGTGCGACGCGCTCTACTCGGCCCAGACCGACGATGCGGGACAACCGGGGCCGCCGGGAACCAGTCCGGGTCAACAGCTGTGAGAACGGGAATACAGAGGGACCGGGTTCGGCCCGATGATGCTGGTATCCGGGTCACAATGCGAGACTCAGGCGTTTGACAGTCAGCAGACCGGCCGACGGTCAGCTGACTCCGATGGGAGGCGGCGGGCTCGCAAGCGCAGCAGCAGTGAACTTCACAATAAAAGCCTCAACTCTTCTCGACACTTAGTTTTTTATTGTTGGCGACACTGGAAACTTCAGTGAGTCAAAAACACATGCAAATAAAATAAAACAACTTCCCCAATTTGACAAATACAAAAAATCCAAACTTCAGTTTCCATTGTTTCCTGTTCGGTCCTAATTTAGTACTTTACATGGTTTGTATTGATGAAACACGGATCGTAGTGGATTTAGTGTTGTCTTCCTGTCTATTGGTTTGTAGTCAGTATTTCCCTGCAGTTAGTTTATCTACATAATGATGTGAACATAAGAACTCCATTATTTGGGAAGATGTTAATCATATCAAAACACTGAATATAAGTTATCCACAGATGAGCCAGTAGGTGTATGTGAACAGATGTCATATATCATCAATATAATGTAATGATTAAAGAAAGAAAGATTGGACTAAGACAAAGATGTGAGTATTAGTAAGGGAATAAAGGGAAAAAATAAAAGAGCAGCTGAGACATGAGGTGCTGTATGTTTAATGGCTTTTCTGTAACGTCATAACATTTGAAAATATTAGCTGTAATTTCCTGTAGAAGTCAAACATTACTCAGCTGTAAAGATAATGTTTTTATCTGCAGGAGAATTGAGATGAAACCCTTTGTTCATGACACGCATGAGAAACACTTACCTGTAAGCTCCGCCCCCACAGGTGTGTCACAACAGTTTCACCTGTGTCAGTTTCTGTGGGATAAGAATGATGAGGAAACACTTTCCCACGACATCACTGAGAAAAAAATAAACACAGGGCTTCCCCCTGATGTGTTCGTGACTTCGGTCTTCTTTATCAGGGCCTCTGAAATGTTTTTGACAGAAAGTGCTGACACCTGACACCCTAATTTGTTAACCTGACCTTCAGGCTCAGGTGCTCTCTGCCATGGGTCACAGAAATCCCGGAAAACACTTTAAGGCGAGTTCACAATAACGTCCCGAACGTCTCGGCGTTAAAAGACATGGATGAATCATTGGACTACTCCCAATCTTTGTTGGGACGTTGGGTAAAATGATGTTGAAAGTATTTTTAACTTGTTTTTTTATTGTAGATATTACAAATACAATATATGGCATTTTGAAACTGAGAAATCTGTGTTTTTTCCAGCAGCACATTGCCAAACAGTTAGGACAGTGTGTACCACTGTTTTGCATCACTGATGAACCGCACCCCGATCCGTATTATGAAAGACTCAGCTCTTCTTCCCAGTCATGATAGTCACCTGTTCCCAATCAGCTGTGACGTTTTCTTATCCAGCTTTTCCAGTCTTTAATTCTCCCTGTTGAGAAAATGTGTAAAAAAAAAAAGTGACGTTCAACAATGTTGTTCTATTGTTTAAAGCAGCTCACCCAGTGTCCCAACTTTTCTGGAATTTGGCTTTAGACCATAGACAAATCATAATGACGTCATATACAGGGATTGGTTGACAGGCGAGTTCACAAATCATCATCCTCTGATGAGGTCATCTCAAGTACTCCTACAGTACCGAACAGTCAGAGTCACTAAGCTGATAATTAGGTTTAGACCAAATATTAAGGAGGATCCTAACAGCAGAGATGGAACATAACTAAGTACATTTACTCAAATATTTGTCACCACTGTAGGACATTAAATCTGTGTCTCCTTTGTCCCATAGTTGTGCTTCTACCTCTCTGTCCCCGTCTTCAGGCTTTGGAGCTGTGTGTCTTCCAGTGTGCAGCTACTGGTCCTACCTACCTGCCCAATGTTTTCCACTCAGCCCAAGGGGTCAAGGCAGATGGATTATGTAAAGAGCCTTCAGATGACTTTGTTGTTAATTGCCGCTATACAAATAAAGTTGAATTGAATCCACTCATTAGACCCTTTAGTTACTCGTAACTCAAGACTATTTAGACTGAAAAGACAAACTATACTATATTCACGAGGAACTACCCAGCAGCATGTGGCATTTCTCCAAGACATTTATTTGATCAATTATAACAGCTTAAAGCAGCTACTCTTTACAGCTGTAACCTTGAATACACAGCGGCTTTACTATGTTTATTAAGTCAGTACTTAATCATTCTCCCATCACTTATACACTTTGCTGTGGGGTCCCAACACCACACACAGGAGATCTCAAGCAAACTCCTCCAGCTTGGGGGTCCTACAATAGTTGAACAAGTTTCCAAAGTCTGCATGCTCGGCAACCTCACCGCCAATATTAAGAAAGTGCTGAAAACCGAACTCTTCTGCAACTTCCTCCGCACTTTGCGTTAACGTTTTTCTTCACTTACAGTCACTGTCGTTGGCGAGTGTGGGGCAGGAGGTAGAGGCTTCGTCCACCAATACCGAACTTGGGCTTCTCCGGTCACGTGTCGAAGTGTAAGTGCAGACTATTTATTTTAGATAAAAGCATCTGCCAAATGAATAAATTATCAGTATCAGGCAATCCTAATCCTGTTCATTCATAAACAGGATGAGATTCTTTGTAATGCCTTTCAGTAGGAGCGTTTTCAGATATGTGTCTAAAGCTAATGTTAGAAAATATTAAACCAGACTTTTAAAGCAGCTACTTCAGAAAAAGAACAGATGACAAATGAATACATTTAGTGTTTTATTAGGAATCAATGTAGACTTCATTAAACACTGGTGTTTTCTGCGTGCATTTTACTCTGACTGGACCAGGAACACTCAGAGTTCTCCTTCCAGCTCACCTCCTGTGTGTCGTAAACCTCCTGTCAATCACAGTGACCGTTACTCACGATGAACAGTTAATCACTGACTGGTGAAGAATTTGGACTGGGGTCTGTGGCTCTGTTACCTTCTTCCAGATGGGGATGCTGGCCTTAAGCTGGGAGATGCAGTGCTGGACCGCCTGATGGCCTTCATGGCGATGAGGAGAGGAGATTGCCATGACAACACTGGCCTCACCCACCTTCACCCACCTGATGAAGAGAGTTACATACTGTTTCAAACAGGGGCAAGTCAGACCACCACAGCAGCCATTAGCCGTTAGCAGCTCACCCCAGCCGGTGATGGACGCAGATGTGGGCGACACTCGGCCAGCGCTCTCTGATATCAGCGCACAGTTTGGTGAACTCTGACTGGGCCATGGGCTCGTACGCCTCATACTCCAGACCAACCACCCTCCTCCCCCCCACCTCGTCCTCACGGGTCGTGCCTGCAGAGCCATACACAGTTGGTGACGCAATGAATCTCCCAGCCCCTTAACCATTGTTACTACTGAACACTGCATTAACCTCAACACAACCCTAACCCTTACTCTAACCTGAATCAGAACCAGGATCATCAATTAACTCGCTTACAGACCACAGTACGTGAGACTGTGCGACTGTGTGTCGTATGTGTTGGCTTATAACAAGGGGGCCACCCAGGGGACGGTGAAAGGAGCAGGAACACAGGGGAGTCATCACTGACTTTGTTGACCTGTTGACTATAAATATTTCCATGATTTTCTCAAATAGTTCAACTTTTTCTTTGGTGTGAATTGTTCCTCAAAATGAAATATGATCTTGTCATGAAAAATTCGCAGTTATGTTTACTTTCCTTATATTATTTGTGTTCATGGTTTCTTTTTAAAACAGTTTTTTTTCTCCATGAAAGTTTAAACTTTTCCATAAAAAATTTCTTTGGGGTTAATAAGAAGAAAGACATTTAGAATAAACATTTCTAGCTAAATAAATAAACTGAAAAATCGGAAGTTATTATGAAAATTTTATGTGAACCTATAAATAGTGAAATGGCTCCACAGAAAGTGCTGCTTACGGCGTTGACCACTTCCTGCACACACAGATAATCACAGGTCAGCTTAAGAACGTCTCTCTGCTCCTCTGACATCTGAGAGAAAAACAACACAGGGCTCAAAGTTCATCAAAAGAAAAATAAGCATGAAATTATCACATTCATCGGAATGAGGGAATTAACTAGTTTTTAACCGATTCAAGAGACTAATCGCTATAAACGGGTCTAATGAGTACTGTTTCTTCAGGATTTATGCAGAAAACTCAAGAATGAAAATAAGGCTCATGCCTTTTTCCATCAAAGTAAAGAATAATAAAACAGAATCAGGTGAATGTGTCTCCTCCTTAACGTGACGAAAATAACGTCTGTCTTTAACACAGTTTTAGTCGTGAAACTAGAGTTTTATGGTGCCAGGTCTGATCATTTACCACGTCTTTGATGTTTTATCCTCCGCTGAGTGGTGGCACCACGGCCACCTCGTCCCCGTCTCCCAAAGTCAGCACCTGGTCGCTGATAGGTACGTACTGCTGACGCACCGCCAAGATCACGTGATCCTGCAGCGCAAAAAGTCTAAAACACACCCACACAAAGTCATGTTTACATGAAAGTGAGACAGACCTCAAACCACATCTTCAACCTAAAATTAAATGGGTTTTATTATGAAGACTTTTTGTCCTCAAAAAGAAGTGGGGTCTCCCACAGGTATGTCTCGATAACTACAAATGAGCCTGTGTGAACACAGACTGCTACAGGACAGAAACCGATGATTTGATATAAACCTCATCTCTCTTCCAGCATCATGGGGAATGTGTGATCTTTTCATAATACAATGAATGAGTTATCAGCTCGAATGAAATGCCAGTGTCCCAGAATGTGTCCCAGTGTTAGCACCACCAACAAGAGCGTCTCAGTAAAATGTAATGAATTATTTAATTAGTTTCCAGGGAAACACGTGAGTTGTGTGTACCTCGGGTGTCGCTGTAGCAACAGTTTCCAAAGATCCCGGCTGCTGATTAGTGTTGGAACGTCGACAATCTCCTCTTCCTTCACTCCAGTCAGCTCCACACTCTTAGCGAAGTACAACACTAGCACCTGAAAAGGAAAAGAGTGCAAAATAAGCTGCTACGGCTTTCTGTCGGTGCATTAGACCTAAAGCCACAGAAACTACGTTTTTAAAAAGAGCAACCCGATCGTCCTGTCACACAGACTCAGCGAACAGCTCTGGCAGCAGTGAAGTGATTTAATTCTAACCCTGAGCATCACATACTGGCATGTGGTAACATCTTGATTGTATCCATGAGAAGGAGTGTTTCTGTTTCACAAGATCCAAGTGAAGGAAAAAACACAAAGGATTTCTTGTTTTTTCTAGATTCTGTGCATAGGAAGTTGCAGAGGAGTTGTGTCTTTAACAGCTTTTTGAATAATGTTAGTGAGGATGCAGTTTGGATCATGGGATCACTGCGCTGAAGAGTTTACTCGGGATCTTTCCTGTGTGGTGAAGGGACCAACAGGTGCACAGCAGGCAGATGAAGGAATTTCACATCGTTAATGTCACAATTCTGTGTGAGCAGCTGTTGAACCCTCATTAAGCAGATTTAACTCCAGACGTCTGCTGAACGATTCTACACTTAGTCCTATTAATCACTTAGTTGGTTTCAGAGCACTGACTGACTAGAAGATGGACATAAAATTGGATGACCTGCTGATAAAGACAGATTGGTTGAAGTATCTTAATAGTACAGGTTTCAGAAGACCAACGTTGTATAAAATTGTATAAAACGTAATAAATCAGCTGGATTCCTTTGGAGATTTCATTGTCCCATCCCGTGTAAACAAACTGAGTGTGGACTAAAGTGAACAGGAAACTTTGCTGGTGTTCTATGTTAAACCACAGAAAGAGGATCCATCAGCCAAAAACCTGCTGAGCCAGTGCTTGATCTGGTTCAGCTGAAGATCACATGACTCCTTTTGATTCCTGACTTAAATGTTCAGGTAAGTTGATTCATCTGCGGGGTCTTTGAAGAGTAAATAAATACTACTGCAGCACCGCAGCGGTGACAATAGCAAAATAATGTTTTACTAAACCGATTTTACCTTCATTAACACTGCTCAACAAATCCGATCCCCTCCACTCTTCTTCAGGCTGTTGCACCTACACCAATACCAAAATCTCTGTTTCCTGCCTACAGAGTGGTCAACTCTACAGCTCCAGCTTACCTCAACGCAATCATTCTACAATCTAAAATCCCTCCCGTCCACTGTGCTCAGCCAGCGAACGACGTCTGGTGGTCCCAGGCACCACACAGAAGACACCAAGGACAAATCTTCAGCTCAGTGACCCCACGATGGTGGAACGAGCTGCCAACTCTGCACGCTCAGCGCCCACACTTTCAATATTTAAATAACTGCTGAAAACAGAACTGTTCTGCATCTTCCTATGTGTAGCATGTGCGTTAATATATAAGATTTATATTTCACCAGAAATCCACCTGCTCTTTTGTCCTATGTCATTTTATTTTAATATGCCTCTGTCCCTGTGCATTATGTATCATTTTTGAGGAAGCTTTTTATTATATTTTATTTATTTTCTATATGTGATCTTTGACCGCTCACTTCCTGCAGACTCGCACTGCTTACCATACACAACACAACGCAGGTATTTAAATGAAAAGAAGAGGTGCCTGTTGCATATGCAATTAAAAAATATATATATTATCTGCTCTTTCTCGTACATCTCATGAAACAGGAACTCGGGTTCTCATAGCACTTTGATGTTTTTCTCCTTGACTTAGATTTTTGGTCCCTTGTCCCTCACTTGTAAGTCTGTTTGGATAAAAGCGACAAATGAGTAAATGCAAATTTAAATACGAAACTGATAAAATCCCAAAACATTAAAACAAAAAAGCACTCTCATTCCACAATGTAAAACTACTCAAAGTAAAGCACGAATAACAATGGCATTTAAAAAAATAAAAATAACTTTTACAGGATTTACTATTGTTACATTCACATTTTTTCATTTGGCAGATGCTTTTGACCAAAGCGAATTACACGTTATTTTTTGTTTAATATATTTAAGCCCATGGGAAGGTGCACAAGAGTTCTTTTGAGTATTTTTGAAATACTGGGAGGGAGCAGAGCTTGAAATTCAGTTTATTCCCACACAATGTTACTGTGGAAATAACTGAAAGCCTCAAGTTTTTCTTCTTTCAATGACCACGTACATAAGATCTACACACACTTGTGCAGCTGATGTCGCCAAACGTTCGGAACCATTTCCTGAATCAGTTGCTTCGACTGTTTCAAACCTTTTCACTCCCTGAAAACAGAAAAAACCCTCCATCACCGCACTAATAACAGTAACAATATTATCATTATTAGTTTAGTTATTAGTTATTATTGCTGAAAGCAATCACTCTTGGTGTTTCCAGTATTTATTAGCATTATTATTATGGATTCTTGCATTCGTTTATTAAAACACTGTTCCAACTCTGTTGTTAAAACATGTTTGCTGAGGTGTGCTATTACTTTGTGTGCTGATAGCTAATGAAGAATAATTAGTATAATAATCATTTTCATTTTGAATGGGGGTCTTTGCTGTCGCCCATGTATGAAAATCCTTCGGGTTATTTGTGGAGTTGCAGTTGTTGAACTAAGTTTATTTTCATGCTTCACATTGTTAGGGGCCTTGTAGCTCAATGTTGTCATGCCTCCCCACCAGGTGTGTCCCTGAGCAAGACCCCCAGCGCCAGCTCCCTCTACTCCCTCAAGAAGATGGGTTACATATGCAGAACTAAATTTCACTGTAACATGTATGTGCAAATGTATATGTGATCAATGTGACTAAAATAAAGGTTCTTCTTCCGGTCTGCGAGCAGCTGGAGCATGTTCTTCACTGGGCTCTTCTCCCACGTGAATCCGAACACTTCCTATCCACCATCCTCCATCTCGTGACCAGCACGAGGAATCGGAGCTGAGCCAACGCCATGACAGACTGAGACCGAGTTCAACACACTTCGGAAGTCTAATTTTAATCAACGTAAGAGAAATTAATTTCCGATTGTCATTTTGGCTCCGACTTCAGCATGAGGTCACATCGTGTGACGTGCATCTTAAACGGCTGTTGGATGTTGGATGTTGGATGTAGGCGGACGTTCGACGTCCGACGGCGTCTGGCTGAACCGTCCCGTCGACCCAATGACGAAGGTGTGACACTCACCTGTGAAGTCATGAAGACCTGAGAGAACACGCGTCTGAAGAATCGCTGTTTACATATGACGCCACTTCCTGTCGTGCAGCGGAAGGCTCCGCTTTCTTCTTCTGCGTGCTTATTACTGGTTGTCGGACAGTGAGGAGCGTTACCGCCCCCTCCGGTCTGGACAAGGATCAGCGGGTTGACAGCGAAAACGCTTCATCCCTGCTGATTCTAAAGTCTCAAATTCAGTCGTTTACAGTTCATTTGATGTTTCAGGGGCGGGGCTAATCCCAGGTGCCCCTCGCAGACAGGTACGGGACACCTGTACAGGTTTTCATCAGTCTGACAACCGAGACACAGGGATCCAAGAGCAGAGGTTTAGTAAGCGAGGAGGAGGGTTCGACGGCACAGGAAAGCCGAGAGCACACAGGAAGTTTGGAGCAGGAACATTACGTGTGCCAAGGCAAAAAGAACATAACGTGGTTAAAATAATGCTCTCAAACGGAAAGATACAGGGGGAATCAGTGCAAGTGTAAACCAACCACACCCATGTCTGAAGGCCACAACCTGCTGCTGTAATAAAAAAAAGGAATTCAAACTAAACCCATTCGCAACAATCAAACCTGAAAAGAACAACACTAATCATAGACTTAAAACACGAAATAATATTTATGAAATCAGAAAAGTTCTACAGTAAGAAGCTGATTTGTTAATTACAAACATGAACAAAATCATGAAAAACCCCAGTGAGCTCTCAATTCAAGTCTGGTTCACACTGTAACTGTTAGTGACGTGTGTTTAAAGATTCACCGAGAACTGATGGGCTCGGAGCTGAGAGCCACACAGTGAGGCAGTGAGCAGTGAGGACACAAACTACGTTGTGACTGTAAATGTTGAGAGTGAGAAAACTGCCGAATGCTTCCAGCCTCACGACAATGAGAATGCGAGCTCCCTGATGGAGCTGATGGTGTTTGTGGACGTGAGATGAGCTCCTCCGAGGTCTTTCTCTGCTCACGGAGCTCGGTCCTCTTCAGAAACACCCAGGTGGTAGTTGACCAGCTCCAAGTCCTGCCGTCTGCCCGGATTCTGTCCCCTGTAGCCCTGGAGAGACACGACAGCACACAGACGTAAGTCCCCTGTGTCAGTCCTCGGTTCAGAACTACAAGCATGGGCCGACGCAGATGTCTACAGTACCTTACAGTAGAAATACAGGGCAGAGTTCATCAGCAGCAGAGTCAGAGGCAGGACGACCACTTTGATAAGAACTGTTGGATCTGGTCAAACACATTCACAGTGAGTCCAACAAACTGTACTGACCTGAGACCTCCTGAAAGACAAATCTGATTAAACTCATTACAGCAGAAGTGTCTGTACGTTCGTTCATGCCGTTACTGTCCACTCCACAGCACCGCTCCCCTTTCCTTTTCCTATGTGTCACTTGTGTGGTTGGGTGTTTTGTGCAGCACCGTGGTCCTCAGGGAAACGTTGTTTTGTCTCTGTCATTTGTGTACTGTGCACACTGCGTGACCTCTTGACCTCTCAATAGTGTCCAAGCTGAGACTGTAGTTATGAATTTGAGGGGGTCTCCAGTTCAAACAATATGTTGAAATTCTGTAAAAAGCCAGTGGACTCATGACCTTCATAAAAATCAGTGAAATGGGTGATGGTGAGTTTGTGAACTTCAATGTTCAGACACATGATGTCACAGAGGGACGTGGTTCCACTGTTGCTTTGTTCTGTTTGTTCTGTTCAAAGCAGTTTGCTAAGAATCTGCTTTATTGGTGCTTTTACATCGTTATATTATATTATCCTGGTAAAAACATCATGAGAATCAGGAAATCACAACCTGAATGAAACACAAAGTGTAACATTTTTCGCAGGTCCATTATTCATTTAACAAAAACAAAGCTAAAAAGGGAAAGCACTGTTTGTAATTCTAAGCACCCAGTTACTGCCTCTGCAGGATGGAAGAGCCAAGAGCTGCTGATGATCAGCTTTTAAAGAACTGATCATCAGCAGCTCTGCAGAAGTTTTGGCAGTTGCTGGTCTGCCGCAGGTGTGTGAGGCACACAATGACAATCGTCTTAGAGAAGCACATCAATCTGGAAAGGTTATAAAACCGAAGAGTTTTAAGTTCTCAACCTTCCCAGAAGTCATTAGGAGAAAGTCTGTTCTGTCCAAAAAGAACAAACCTCATGACTTCTGGAACAATGTCCTATATCCTATGTCACATTTGTTAGTATAAACATACATTCCGGACATTCTGATTTTGTCGGGTTTTATTCATATTTTGTGGGACATTTCAGTTGTTCCACTTTAGCTCACCTGACACAGTGACAGACAGATGACAGCTCTCAGAGGAGAAGGTACACGAAGAATTGTCGACCTGATAAACACAGGTGTAGCTTCCCTGGTGGGCAGGCTCTGCAGCAGGAAACAGGAAGTGGGCAGAGTGATTGACAGCTGGCTGGGTGTAGCTGTTTGCTGCCTTGGAGGAGGTGAAGTCGAGCTGGAAGGAGCCTCCTGGGTACTGTGGCTGGACAGAGCAGCTGATGGCGAAGGTGGAGCCTGTGGACACCTGAAACCCCTGATGCTTCGCCTCAGAGACCCCATGGAGGACACAGAGATGAGCGGTGGGTCTGTGAACACAGACGCGTTGAGCTATGACAAGAAAACAACCAAAGCTCTACCACTTTTATTTGTGACGTGTGCAAGAGATGCACATGTTCACCCTAACAAAAGGCCTGTAAGGTCAAACGTTTTCAAAGGCTGCTCGACGTCATCCATTTTAAACAGAAATAGAATTAAAGCTTCAGGTCTCTGAGCAGGAACCTGTCTACAAGAGAAATGTTTTGGACAGAAAGTAAATTCTGTGGTCTCACATGACCTCGAGTTTTTTTTGTAGAGCAGTCGACCATGAAGTTAAGGTGTCTTGGGCAAGACACTGAACCACTTAAAGAAAACTCAGACACACACTTGGACTAATGGATGGGGAGCCTACTCTCATTCTCGAGGTTCCTCAGTTTTTGATGCCTAAAGCAATGAAATACTATATAAAATAAAGACAGCCTTGTAGGCAGGAGGACGGAGTTATGGATGGAACAGGACACACACCTTTCCACAGGAGACCTGGGTTTGACTCTAGTCCGAGATGTAAACTGTACATCCAGCCTCCACTGCAGCACCAGAAAAAGCTAAACCACCCTGACTGACTAATGTCTAATTAGTTACACAAAAGTAATCCGATTACAGTGAGTAGCGAAACATGTTCTGATGATGACATGTGACAGCCCAGGTTTGCAGCACCTGGTCTCTGTCTCCCAGTGTCTCTGTCCTCATCACCATCCTCATGGACAGCACCGATGTCTCCAACACAAGCCACAGTTACTGTTTTCTGCTAAATTCATTCAATACCTGACAACTGCATATCCTTTCCCGTTTTTTCATGGCAGTGCCAGGATTGACTACGCTGATGAAATATAGGTGGTTATATAGGTGGAAATATGTAGGTCAGATCTCAGTGTCTTTTTGCTGAAAACGTTACATGTCATTCCACTAAAAACTAGTCAACAAACACACTGGAAACATTAATGTCAGACGCACTGATGGGCTTACCTGAGCAGATAAAATTCAGCTTGATAGAAGACTTTGATATTCTCACACACTCAGTTAGAGGAGATCCAGACTGAACACAGTCAGGGCTAATCCAGAGTAGAGGTGCAGGCCGGAGAACAGAAGTGAGCCCAGAAATAACGTGAGGGCCACAACCCAGCCATCGACACACGTCATTTTCCTTAGTGCTCCAGTAGGATCCAACCACTGGTCTCCAGTCTCCCTGTTTCACCTGAAATTTACCTGCACAGCGACTGTCTTCTCCCACCAACCTGACAGGTTCTGAACAGAAAGCAGAGACTCAAAGTGAGTTCTATTAGAACAGACATGAACCGAATCAGATCTGCAGCTCCTCTTCTACCTGAGCAGGTGAGTCCAACAGCTTTGCCAGGGGAACAGGTGGTTCTAGTCGAGTCTGAGCTTCTACAGTCCAGGAGAGCCGACTCGTGGCCTCCACACTGGAAGTCTCTGGTCCACACTGGAGCCTCCTCTTCTTTGTAGAGCGCCCCCTGGAGGACTGAAGGAGCCCCACAGCCGAGCTCCCGACAGACCACCTCTGCATCCTGCTGGTCAAAGTCAGCTTCACACACTGAGGACCACCGCTGGTTAGACCGGTCAGACTGGTCAGACTTGACCTCCAGTCTGCCTGAACACAGACTGGTCCCATTCACCAGCCGGACAGACTCTGAGAGAAGACAGCAGATGATTCACTGTTTCAAACATCACTCGGCACAATTCTATTTCGTTTCAACAAACTCATCCAGCTGGACCAGGACAAGACCTTTAACTGACATCCATTAAACACTGTCAACAGACTTTCTCACTGTCTCTGTCCCTTTCTGCACGTGTCCCTGTTGGAGAGCTCAGCAGAGCTCCCTGGCAGACAGAGTTAGTAACGGCAGAATAACTTTTTGAAATGGTGGCAGTGTGATTGTTATGATTGTTGACCTGCTAAACATAATTTCGGTTTTGGGTCATTTCGTAATTAGTGGAGTAATTGTTATTTCTGGAAGTTTTGGACTTAATTGGCAGGATGCAGCTAATTCTTGGCTTCTGTCTCACAGTATCACGGTGAGTTTAGATTCCGAATGTTGCTGCTGGTACTATAATTTGTTTTGTTCTCTATTTCTCTATAACTAGTTACAGAGATTTGAATTTATACTGAACTTATAAGATTTAATTTTAGGTTAAGCATTGACAGTGGCTATGTGCTGCAGTTAAGATTAAGGTTGTACTTACATCATTTGTATTCTCTGTTCACAGACCACATACACACATCCCCTCAGCTCCTACCAACTTATCCATGATTTGTTGTTGCTTTTTCTATTCTTTTCTTTTCTTTTGTCTCTCCACTGCCCCCCCATCAATAAAACCAATACACCATCAAAATCCAAATTTCAGGTCCTGTACCAAAGCTTTTTCCAATCAAGAGCAGCGTGATTGTTACTGAGAATGTTTCACTTTGCAGCTTCACAATATGAACTACACAATGTTTTGAATAATAAGTAATTTTAATGTGAAGAAGCAAGAAGAGAAAATGTGTAATAAGCAGCCATGGATTTAATAACAGGTTTTTAAAGAGAAGATGAAACATCAGCTGGAGTAGTAAATGGTAAAACAGAGTCTTTAGCTATCAAGCTCCTCTCCTGTGGAACCAGCTCCCAGTCCAGATTCGGGAAGCAGACACCCTCTCTCCTTTATAGACTAGGCTCAAAACCTTTTAGTTGGTTCTAGTCCTGCTGCTATAGGCTCAGACCCCTGGGGGACCAACCCCTGATGCACTGAGACACTTTCTCAGCCCACATTTCTATGTCACCACTGTAGGACATTAACTCTGTGTCTTCTTTGTCCCGTAGTTGTGCTTCTCCTTCACTTTCCCTGTCTTCAGGCTTTGACGCTGTGTGTCCTCCAGTGTGCAGCTACTGGTCCCACTAACCTGCCCAATGTTTTGTTGTTGCTTTTGTTGCTCTGTTCTTTTCTCTCTCCACTTTCCACTCAGCCCAACCGGTCAAGGCAGATGTCCGCCCACCCCGAGTCTGGTTCTGCTGGACGTTTCTTCCGTTAAAGGGAGTTTTTCCTCTCCACTGTTGCCCATAGCTGCTCAAGGGGGATTTGTTGGGTTTTCTCTGAATGTCTGTATAGTTTGGACTTTATTATGTAAAGTGCCTTGAGAAGACGTCGTTGTAAATTGGCGACATATAAATAAAGTTGAATTTAAATTTGAAAAGGTTGAATTTAGTGCAATGCAGTCAAAATGTCCAATATCACTACTGTCCAAGATGAAATGCTGACGTGAGAGGATGCAGGTTTTTATAGTGTAATGGCAGGGAGATAAAGAACATGGTTTAAACTGAAGTCTATGGGGCCTTTTTGGCCACAAGAGTTTCTAGAGGGATGATCTGGCACTAAGTAAAAAATACTAATGCAACCACACCAATTTTGTTGTTAATCTTTGACACGTCAAGACTTTAATCACCACCAAAGCCCCATCCTCCTACTATTTAATTTATGGATAAAAATGAGTTTTTGTGTAATATAAACTCAAATTTATTCTTATCTTTTATAAAGGCATTAATTTTTCTGTGTGTCCCTGTAGTCTTCTTCCCTTCCTCAGCTGCACTGAACTCACCTCATCATCATCACCCCTGCATGTTTGTGTTTAAGGACTTGTCTTGAGTTTTGGAGTTGCTAGTGTGTCGTGGTCCGTTCCGGTGCCTCTCTCTGATCGTGTTTAGCCGTTCTCCAGCCCTTATTACCGTTCGTGTGTCTGTTGACAGTCTCAGTAGTTCAGGATTTTGCTACAGTCTAAAGTCTCCTCCTTTGAGTTAATATTGTCATCACCTCAAGTGTCAGTGCTGAGTATGATAGTTTCAGTAATACATGTGATAATAACTGTTTCAGTTCATGTGTTAATAAACCCATTACACTCTCTGCGCATCTCAGCTTCTGCTTTTCAGTCCCATAGCACATAGTTAAGGTAGCCAATAAAAAATAGGTGCAAATTACAAAAAAAACAAGCTAAAAAATACCCACACACACTTTTCTACTTCCTTTTCTACATCATAAGTTTAAAATTATCTCACATATATGTAGAATATAATGTTTAGAATTGCCACTGTTTATTGCAGAAAGGTAGATCTTTTAATTTCTTGTTTTATTTCTGAGTATTTTATTTTTATTTCTGAGTATTTTATGTTTTAAGCTTTACAGCACTTTGTTCAACCTGGTTGTTTTAAAGGGCTTAACAAATAAAATTTCAGTCCCAGTTACAGATGTACTGTGTATACTGGTAGGAAGATCAAGAACACTGGAGGTTGATTCAGTTCTACCCTAGCATGGAAGAGCAAACGTTGTAATTATAATTTTAAATAGTACGAGTGTGATGGACGTAAAAAGAGAGTGTGACAGAGTCGAGCTTGAAACCGATAATTGAAGTGGAGAATGACATCAGTGCACATGTCCCACAGTTTTAGTGTGTGATGGTTGGAACAAAGACTTTTGGAGCAAGTTAGATGACGTGCTGGAGGGCACAGCCAAGGAGGAGAGAGTGACGAGTGGACCTGACTTCAGCAGACTAGTTGGCGAAGTGAACAGAGTTGATGAGGAGGTGATGGGTAGGAAGAGTGTGAAGGAGTGGAATGTGGAAGGGTGAATACTTATTAGGCTTCTCGTTAATGCTTCTATCGCTGCTTTCAGGCTTTCAAGCCCTGAATAATTTAAAATAAAGTAATGACAAAACGTTTTTTGGACACATGCCCCTGGCTTACCTGAGCATGTAAGACCAATGACAAAGGCAGATTCACTTCTTCTGAGACAATCCCACAAAGTATATCCCAACTGAACACAATAAATGCTGATCTGCCACACAGATCTGACTGAGGACGCCTTTCTCTTTTCTACAGAAACAACAGAACCACAGTCCAATTCTCTACAGAAAGGAACCGCTGCTGTCTTCATGGTCCAGTCAGATCCATCCACTGGTCTCCAGTCGCCCCTTTTCACCTCCAGCTCACCTGCACAGCGACTGTCTCCTCCCACCAGTCTGACACCATGAGGTTCTGAACAGGACAGCCGAGAATCATCAGGAAAAGAACTAAGTGAGTTCTATTAGAACAGACATGAACCGAATCAGATCTGCAGCTCCTCTTCTACCTGAGCAGGTGAGTCCAACAGCTTTGCCAGGGGAACAGGTGGTTCTAGTCGAGTCTGAGCTTCTACAGTCCAGGAGAGCCGACTCGTGGCCTCCACACTGGAAGTCTCTGGTCCACACTGGAGCCTCCTCTTCTCCGTAGAGCGCCCCCTGGAGGACTGAAGGAGCCCCACAGCCGAGCTCCCGACAGACCACCTCTGCATCCTGCTGGTCAAAGTCAGCTTCACACACTGAGGACCACCGCTGGTTAGACCGGTCAGACTGGTCAGACTTGACCTCCAGTCTGCCTGAACACAGACTGGTCCCATTCACCAGCCGCACAGACTCTGAGAGAAGACAGCAGACGCTAAATGAAAAGACATTCAAGTTTGACACTTTCTTCTGATAAATACATTTGTTTAAATTTCTGTCAAAACCAGAGGTTTTTGGGTCATAGTTTGAGTGTACTGAAACTATGACCCAACTTAAAGGAGAGAAGTTTTTGTGTCCAACTTGGAGATTTGGAGACTATATGTCACTTCTTTAGGACATTAACTCTCTGTCTTCTTTCTCCCGGAGTTGTCCATCTCCCTCTCTCTGTCCCTGTCTTCAGGTGTCCCCGGCTTTGGAGCTACTGGTCCTACCAGAGACCCAACCAATGTTTCCCACTCAGCCCAACCGGTCAAGGCAGATGTCCGCCCACCCTGAGCCTGGTTCTGCTGGAGGTTTCTTCCGTTAAAGGGAGTTTTTCCTCTCCACTGTTGCCTATAACTGCTCAAGGGGGATTTGTTGGCTTTTCTCTAAATGAAATGTAAAGTACCTTGAGACGACTTTGTTGTGAATTAGCGTCACATAAGTAAAGATGTACAGGTCTCAGAGTATCAACACATTTGATGATGACATGCAGAAAGATTAAAGAAGTTCATGGATTCCATAATGAAACCCAGGTGTTGTTTCAGTGGCCTGTAAACAATAAATATTGTAATAGAGAGTAGATGTTTACATTTTATTATTTATTTTATTTTTTTAATATTTAACTGTATTTACAAGAAATCATAAAGGTGCCAAATGTTGCCTAAACATGTAGATTAGAGCAGAAGAACTGTTGTCTTTCATGGCTCTTGCAGATTTATGAGATCACATCATTGTAGAAAAAAAAAAAAACAAATTAAAGGTTTGGGGCATGTCAATCAGTTTTAAGTTTAGATTTAAAGACCTATACTGAGTCAGACTATCATCATTCTTTCTTCATTCCAGAGGAAAGAGACGCGAAAGGAAAAGGACTAGCCAATTTTCCCAGTCCAAGGTTTTAACTGCTTTTTCATACTTACCTGTATCAGCTGTTGCACCTGTTAGCTGTTTAACATAAAGCTTCTTTTTGCTCATGTTAACACTAAATCAATGCTTATGCCAACACTTATACAATGCCAGTATTAATCTTATGCTAAGACTGTTAATCATCTTGTCATCATGTTATTTATCATTGATAAAGACATAACCACTTGTGCTCTTCATGCTTAATATCTACTCACCAGTCACTAGTCTGTTTCAGGTTGTGTTTCAAGTCTCTAATGTCTAATTTTATGAATGAAGCTTACCTGAGCAGATGAGATCTAGCACTTTTATAGAGACACCTGATGTTACACAGTCCCTGACAGCAGATCCAGGCTGAATACATTCAGACCTGATCCTCCACACAGGTCTGGATGATAACTTCTTTCTCTCTCCTACAGAAACAGCGGAACCACAGTCCAGGTCTCTACAGAGAACAGCTGCTTCCCTTAGGGTCCAGTCAGATCCAACCACTGGTCTCCAGTCTCCCTGTTTCACCTGAAGTTCACCTGCACAGTGACTGTCTCCTCCAGCCACCCTGAAAGGTTCTGAACAGAAAGCAGAGACTCAAAGTGAGTTCTATTAGAACAGACATGAACCGAATCAGATCTGCAGCTCCTCTTCTACCTGAGCAGGTGAGTCCAACAGCTTTGCCAGGGGAACAGGTGGTTCTAGTCGAGTCTGAGCTTCTACAGTCCAGGAGAGCCGACTCGTGGCCTCCACACTGGAAGTCTCTGGTCCACACTGGAGCCTCCTCTTCTTTGTAGAGCGCCCCCTGGAGGACTGAAGGAGCCCCACAGCCGAGCTCCCGACAGACCACCTCTGCATCCTGCTGGTCAAAGTCAGCTTCACACACTGAGGACCATCGCTGGTTAGACCGGTCAGACTGGTCAGACTTGACCTCCAGTCTGCCTGAACACAGACTGGTCCCATTCACCAGGCGGACAGACTCTGAGAGAAGACAGCAGATGCTAAATGAAAAGGAGTGACATCTTAGGTCTTTTCTCCCTGCTGAGCTGCTCTCAGTGAACCAAAAATCACCATCATATACATTCCAACTACAGACTGTAACAACGTGCAAGAACATAAACCCTACTGTGATTGTTTGGTGGTTGTGTACTTAGTTTTTTAGTCAGCTGTTACCAGTTTTCTTTATATTAACTTTTTTAAATCTTAAATCTTGCTGCAGATTTTGCTGCTGCTATAAAGCACAAATTTCCCCATTGGGGGATGAGTAAAGGTTTATTTTATCTTAGAACAGCCAGTTCCATTTTCAACATGCTTTTAAATGTCATATTCTGCAGATTTCTCTGTTTCTTCTGCTCCACAATCTTTGTTCTCCCCCAAAAAATTAAGTTTAAAAATAAAAGTTTTCATCATGTTCAATCAGGATTTTTTGCTGCCGACTCAGCACTCAACAGCCACAATGTCTCCAGCAGCTGTTGAGTGTCTGTCAATCTACTTACATTAGAGTCACAAATGAAGTCACAGGTGATATGAGTGATGGGTTTACCTGAACAGGTGAGAGTCAGGATGGAGGAAGAGGAACTTGGTATTATACAGTCCCTTACAACAGATCTAAACTGAACACATTCAGACCAGACCGTCCACACAGATCTTTCTGAGAACTTCTTTCTCTGTCCAGTAGAAACAGCAGAGCCACAGTCCAGTTCTCTACAGGCAACAGCTGCTTTCTTTAGGGTCCAGTCAGATCCATCCACTGGTCTCCATTTGACATGTTTCACCTCCAGTATACCTGCACAGTAACTCTTCCTTTCGACAAGCCTGACATTACGTTCTGATCAGAGAGCAGAGAATCATTAGTAAAAAGGGGATTTTAACTAAACTGTGAAACCAAAACTTGACTGATTCTCCTTTAGTGACTCTTTGTTTCTCTTCCTTTTTTGTCTCTTTACCTGTTGGCTTGTGTTTTCCTGCAGCTTGGACTCCTGAGGAGGAAACCAGAAAATAACCATCATTGTAAAACAGCCGTTTGATTGTGTCATCTGCCTTCCGATCTTTCCACACTCCTAGTTCTCAGCCATTTCCCCTCTAGTCCTTCTGCTCTACTTCCTACCTATAGTCAATCCAGCAACTTTGCATTGCCAACATGTTCCCCAGCCTGTTAAACCCAACTCTCACCACAGTTTCCTGCCAGATTGTCTGCCTGTGCTCCTGGACATGGTTCTCAGCTGTGGTGGTATGACGTAACGTGATGTTCAACCTAGTGATGATGTCATAAGTCCAATTAGATTATTTCCGGGTTACTAGGTTAGAGACAAGGCTGAAGTGTAACAACTATATTACGTGTGAATGTATTAACTGATAAAGACGGTCAAGTTAAACGCCTGAAAGTTAAGGTAAGTGGTTTTCATTGTCTCGAGAAAGCACCCAACACAACACACTGTCAGAAGTGGAGCGAAAGACTGTAAGAAAAAAACTAACTTGAATGAATATAGAGCATCAGCCAGTCCCTTAGAGTAAATTCCAGCCGGGAAAGGCAGCATCTCCAACCACAACTGTCACCAAAAAACTTCCAGAGCCGTTCAACTTCTCAAAATAGTAGGAGTGGGAGAAGTGGGTTAGGAGATTTCCCATTTCAGACTGCAGACCACAAAACAGGTGAATACACTGTACACTGATATAGCTAGATAAAGACCTGACTGTCACAAAAACTATCACAAAAACTATGACAATGGCAAGACAGTCTGAAATAAAGTTCCAACAGACTGATCTGAGACAGCCCAACACAGTTCAGGGTGGAACAGGAGACATGCACCAAAGGTGGTAAATCACCTTTTCATTCAAAGTCTAAGGGGTTCAGCCAAAAGTGGAGAACGCCAAAACTTTGAGAAAAGGGGACATTACGGAAAGGAGGACACTGCATGTCTTTTAATGGAGAGATGACATCTGGGCAGGAGCCGTGTAAATATAAGAAGCTTCAAAATAGATACAGCGGCCAATGTTAGTCATTCCCTGAACAGGTGTACAAAACAGTCATATACAGGGATACAAAGCTAGGTGAAGGTGAGAAACCACTCTATGGCCCAGATCCAGAAAAAACATTACATCACCTAAACCTTTGAAAAAAACTGAAAAAGACTGAAGTTCCAGCAGGCCTTGAAGGTGTCACCTGCCGCACGGATGACATCCACATCTGGGGGACCTCAACCAAGCAGCAAGGGAACAGGCTGTTTTGCAGCATGCAAGAAAGGCAAGAATCCCTCTCAACATGTGATTCAAAAAGAGTGGTGACGTTTCTCAATTCCAGTGGATGACATGAGGCCAGATCCAGAGAAAACGAGAGCCGTGCAGGACGTGGAAAAGCCAGCACACATAAACTAAATCAGGAGCTTCCTAGGCACTGTGAACCGACTGGGGAAGTTACCGAACTTAGCTGGAAAGGCTGAGCCACTAAGGAACTAGGCATTCTGCAGGAGTGAGCTTTCCTCCTGCTATATGATCCAATCCAGCAACTCAAGATATCTGCAGATGCTTCATCCTACAGCCTGGGTCCAGGGTCCTGCTTGCTTATACTTCCAGATCTCTAACAGAAACCGACCTTCAGGTTCAGTGACTTCATCACTGGACTTCACTTTGATTTGGAAACAGACCATACAGTAAACCTCCAGTGAGTCTGTTAGGTGGAAGGGTGTTGATGTGCTTCCCCCTCGTACCGAAAGATCCAGGATGAGATAATGGGACATTCTTAGAAAGAGCCTCACAACAGCTGACACACCACCGATCCACCAATATGTTCAAACTTTGCTGCACAAATTTTATGAACTATTTTTGGATTTTATCTCACTGAGCAATTTTAATTTTCACTTCTTTTGATAACTGGGGAAATTATATTGCAACTTATTTTTACGTAAAATAAGTTTGTGATGTCACCATGACTTTTTTTTTTTTTTTTTTTTTTTGCATTTTTTAAGCATCATTTTAGCATTTGGCTTGGGGTGCTCTTTACTTTTAATAAGTTGAACTTCTTTTTTGCTTTTTAATAACTTCTTACCCACTGACTTTTCTTTTCTTTCTTTTACTTTTTAAAGGCACCTTCTTCCCTTTTAACTGCCTCTTACCGTTCCTTTCACTTTTTAATGTAAACTTTGTACTTACTAACATCTGCCCTTTGGTTACTAAACTTCTTTTAACTTTTAAAATCTGTTTGGTTTATTTTTTTCCATTTTTTAAATAATTTTTCTTTCTCCTTTTGAATCTGCCGAATCGTCGTCTTCTGTGCCCATTCAGCGTTTTGCTGGTGGCAGCTTTAAACATGCCAACGCCTCACCTCTCAGCACCTCCTGTGCGATCGCATTTGCTTGGCCCCTTAACAGCTCTCTCACCTTATTTCCGTGGAAATTGCTTTCAGCAATCACACTAGAAATGTGAGAAAATGTTTTTCCTTACTTTATTTTTGAACGATGCAGTTCAATTTTGTTGTCAATGATTGACATATCCAAGGCTAATCATCACCAAACGACTATCCAAATACCATTTATTATATGGAAAATAATACATTTTTGGGGGGATGGGGTAATAAGTAAATAATGATTGAAATAATTATAATGGTTAAAATCCTGAAAATAATTTAATGTTTGTTAGTTAGTTTTGAGCAGGTTTGAAGTTGTGTAAGTGATTAAATGGGGCAAATAAAGCAAAAAATATTGATGTTTGATGACTTTATAGCAGTTTTATGTATGTGTACATTTTTTCCCAAAAAGGTGTCCAGAGGGTGCAAAATCCATAAATGATTACATGCCACATTTGAGAAAAAATTACAAAAATGTCAGCGGGCACAAGGGTTAAAGAGTCTGATTTTGGAAAATTGTCTGTAAATGTGACTTTTGTTGTGTTTGTCTTTCTGTTTGCTATCAATAGGTTTGCACCAACTCTGCAATACCTCTGCCTCTCATATTCAAGCTTACAGTCCACAGTCTAACACCTCAGTACACCCAAAACACAGACTCTAACCCAAAATGCAGGTGAACACAACTTAACACATCTGCACGAACACACAAATGAACTGCATCGGAACATGTGAAAACGCCTTGACACATCTGTACAAACTCTGTACAAAGTGATGATGGTCGACAAGAGTCTACAACTGACTGAGGAGAGGCTGGGACATTTCTGTGTGACCTGATGATGACTTCATGAACAAAACATTGGTAACTTCACCGAGAATACAGCTTCCTGTGGCTGCCTCACAATAAAAACCCAATTTTAGTGTAGGTAAAGGAGCAGCAGCACATGTGTTGGCATTAGCAGAAAGTAAATCCAGCTGTGATGCAGATGTAGCACAGGAAAGACCAATGAAAACACGTTACTGTCCCATATTTCACATGAAGTTTGAAGAAAAGTGGTACCTGGGCTCAACAGCAGCAGCAGGAGCAGGTGATCCATCTCCAGGTAGGGTGTCTCTCAGTGTTTCTGATCATCACATCTGCTGTCGTCAATGTAGATCTGCAAACAGGAAGGGGGGGGCTTTACTGTTTTACATCGGATTCAAGACTCTTTAATCTGACACAAAAGTGTCCTTGTTGACCCCGAGACTGTTGTGATTCTGAACTTGTTTGAAGCGGGTTCTGGTTCCTGCCGGTTCAGAGTTCTGTCCCGCGTCCCTCAAGAATCTCTGTTAAATTAAAGATGATGTTTATGTGAGTAACTGCAGTGAACTTCTGTGAAACTTCTGTAAAACTTCTATGAAACACTGGTCACACTGATACATTTTAGGTTGATAAGAAGATCACAGATTATAGGACTGAGCTTGAACTGCTCATGCCAGATAAATGTGATAAGTGCTGCTCATCATTTCTGCTCCATGTGATAACATCAGTGTCCTGTTATCTCTGTGACAAATCATTTTATGTTTGTCTAATGCATCGCTGATACTTGCTGTGAAATTATGTTCCAGATTCAGTGTTTAAATTTAGATACAATACAGAAGCGACACAAATGTTGTTCTGCAGAGCAGAGCATCACAGCAGTCCGGTCTGCTGGACATAAAAGTGTCCATTAGTCTCTCTGTGTCCCTCAGACAGAGAAATGTCTCTGTCTGTTTTTGAGGTGATAAAAAGCAGATTAGGTGGAATGAGCCTTAAAATTGAGTTCAGAATACAATATGAGGTTTCAGGCCTGTCAAATAGGGGAAACAATGTTCTCCTGTCAAACACAGACGCTAAATGAAACAGCTGCTGGAGACGTTGTGACTGCTGAGTGTATGTCAATCTACTTACATCAGTGTCACAGTTGAAGTCACAGGTGATATGAATGATAGGTTTTTCTGCACAGCTGGGATGGAGGATGGAGGATGAGGAATTTAATTTTACACAGTCCCTTAAAGCAGATCCAGACTGAACACAGTCAGACCTGATCCACCACACAGATCTGGAAGAGCAGAGCTACAGTCCAGTTCTCTACAGGCAACAGCTGCTTCCTTCAGGGTCATCAGCAAAAAGCTGAATTCACTTTAAACATGAAACTAAAAGTTGACGTATTCTGCTTTAGAGATTCTTTATTTCCCTTTTTATCTCTTCACCTGTTGACTTGGATTTTCCTTCAGCTGGACTCAAAACCAAAAGAGTTGGTTCGGAGCACAACTATGACACAACACAGTGAGATTAACAGCTGAACAAACAGTTTAAAAACAGCTAAAATACTAGTTTAATATTTTAGAAACTTCATTCAGAGTTTAGTCTTTTTTAACTTGTTTCTATATTTTAGTGCAATGTCATGGCTTTTCTTTTTAATTTTTTTTTAAACTTTTGCCGTGTTCTTTTCATTCTCTAACTCTTCTCGTTTGTGCTTGTAAAGCATTTTGTAATACAGCTTTGGAAAATTGCTCTATGAAAAAATTTTATTTATTTGAGTTTAGTGCATAGTATAAACTGTATAGTGACAGAAAACACTGCTTTCTGACTTTTTGTGTTTGTGTTACAAGAATGACAACGAAGACAAGCGGGGGAAAAAGGGGGAGACACAGCTGATTGACAACAGGAACTGTCTGAATTTTAAGAATCTGAAGGGGAGACTGACTTCCTTAGACGTCTGCACAGCACTTTGTGTTACATACATTGTCGGTTGGACTTTGTTTTAACAATAATTTGTCATCGCCCTGTTAATCATGTTAATGTCTGCAGCCTTTTGTTACATGTGTTGTTACAGGAAGTGATTAGAAACCTGGTTACATGCATACACAGCAAAGAATTGGCACGTGACATTTCAGAAATCAGCTTTCCAGAGAAAGCCGACTATCACCTGGTTACTCAAGTCTACGTAAACACACCCAGTAAGGCTGACACCACGAACCAATGAAAACACTTTAGTGTTTTACACAGCGCACGATGTTTGAAGCTGAGTGGTACCTGAGCTCCACAGCAGAAGCAGGTGATCCATGTCCACGTAGCGCGTCTCTCAGTCTGTCTGATCATCACACGTACTGTCAATGAAGATCTGCGATCAGGATGAGGTGGATCTCTGATCTGAGTCTTAGTGCATCTCTGTCACGTTTTATGTCTCCCTTTGATAAACTTTAATTTGATAAGCTGCTGTCAGATCACAATTATAGGACAGAGCTGCTCCTGTCAGATAAATGTGGTCAGTGTGGCTCATCATTGCTGCTCCATGTGATATTGATAACATCAGCTAAAACATGTCTTTCTACCCAGCCTTTCTGCTCCTCAGTTCTTACAACTTTTCTTCTCATAGTAATTTTCTCACGACCTGTCAAGTTCTTGAGTAGTTTAAACTGTTTTCGTCAAATATAGAAAGACAAAAATAAATTGTGTGTTTTTGGATGGGTAGATTAAAATACGGGTGTGTGTAAAACTGAAGTCAGCAGATTCAGGGAAAGACAGTCGGAGCATCTTTCATTCCTCCTTTATGGAGATCTAAACCCAGTCTACACAAGTGTACTGGATCTTTAAGTCTCAGCTCCACCCTACCCCTAACCCTCCACACCGCCAGAGAGGAGCAGACAGAACCAGGAGCTGCCCGAGGACAGCACAATGTGCTTTTGTGAAGATTTAGTTGTTGACTTTGTGAACATAAAGACTGGCTTATTATGATGGCTGCTGGGAGTGCAGTTGGGTCTTGCAGTTTGTCTTTTGGTCTTTACAGTTTGACCTTGTGTATGGAAAGTGGGGGATAAACCAAGCCCACGTGTCTCAGACACTTAAATGTTAAAGAGAAGAAAAACAGTTAAGTGTCTGAGGGAAGGAAAGTTTGTGTTCTTCAGCTCCTTGTGCTTCAGCACATTCAGTAGGAACCACGTGGAGAGAGGATCATATTGTGGAGCTACATGCTAAGAACAATAAAAATGAGAGTTCCGTGCCTGAATCTGCTTGCTGGTATATGACTGCTTGAATACCCAACACACCTGCAGTCACGTGATCCACACCCAGCCAATCAGATAATAGTTCGTCATAAACTCTCTTTGCCTTTATTTTAAATCACAGGATCAGCACATCAGTCCTCAAACGGTTTCCTGAACAGCAGGTTAATGTGGATTAAATTATCCGACACATATGAACAGGATCCAGTTTAATGAGATTCAGACTGAAACTTTATTTGTGATGGACGTGACTCTGTGCACTGCAGACTGTCTAGTGGTAATGGATGGCGACTTTCAAATCTGGAGCTGTGTGTCTCATTTGTAAGTGTTTGTGCTACTTTACAACAACTCAAACTACTCAAAAAAAAAAAACCTTCAAATGTTGTGCTCATCCATCTGAATTGTGTGAATTTCCCCTGAGAACAGCTGGACAGGCATTTTGGCTACTTTGGTTTCATTTTGTTTGCATTATGTACAGAGGTTATCTGCAGTCTTATAAAAAGGACGATAAATTACACGTTTTTTTATTTGAAAAATTTCTCAAGCGACCTCACTTTTAATATTTTAAAAAACTGCTGAAAACAGAACTCTTCTGCATCTTCCTTTTTTACTTAAACATTTTCCGCTCTGTCTCGTACTTGCATCTCATGAAACACAAACACTTCTTCTTTGATGGCACTTTGCTTTGACATTTTCTCCTTGACCTCACTTGTAAGTCAGCTTGGATAAAAGCGTCTGACAAAAGACTAAATGTAAATGTAAATGTTTGACCTGCAGTTCAGTGTAAGACTTACATTAATTTAATAATTAAGTTAAGAAAAGTGAAATGAATAAAAGGTTCATTGTTGTTCCTAGAGGAAATATTATGCAAACTGAGTAGGTAATGCTTCAGAGCACAGCCCGTGACGTACAGGGTAAGTACGGTGAACTTATTATTGATGATGTACCTCCTCAGTACCGATGGATGCATATTTGTTGTTAATGATTATAATAAGCAAACTTTGGGGAATGACAGGTTAACAAGATTGGAAAAACACCTACAGTGTAAGCGTTGTGTAGCGAAGGAATACGTTTTAAAAAATAAGTAAGAGTAAGTTTGACATCCTCCTCTACGTTACTGTGTCCTTATTAGCTGACGCGTGTTTCCTCCCTCACATCCTGTTTTGTCAGACGTTTCTGTAACTGATCAGTCTGTTTGGAACCACGAGCTTCAGTAGAAGACTCATTTCTGTTTTTACCGAACTGCCAAATACACTTTTTATCAATAATCACTTTCTGACTGCTACTGAGCTTTGACTCAAAGTACATTTTATATCACTACTGAGCTCGTGTTTTCATAAACTGTGACGTACTTCCTCTCTAACCGGATGGGGATTTGTGCAGCGCTGAGTCAGCTGAAGGAAACCGGAAGCAAAACAGGTAGCAGCAGCTCGAGCGTGCGCTGCGGAGGGACCAATAAAGTGAACGTTACTCCCGTTTTTAATGAAAGCTTATTTCATTGGTATTTCTTTTCCCGGCAAACGGAAATCACACAGGTAGATCCGCCGCCGGACAGGTGAACTACGGCACGAGGCACCGCGGAGACCAACGCGGAAGTCCCGGAGCGAAGGTCTGAAAAAGTCGAGACAGAAAACAGGGGAATTTTCTCACCGCTAATGTTTGAGCTGCGGGACTGAGCTTCACTGCCTCTGATGGAAATCATTTTAGAAATATTTCGTATTTGTGGATGTTTACATAAAGACGGTTTGTGTTTAAAAAAAAAGAGTTTTGTTTGTGAGATAAATTCATCTTTGAACAGACTTAAAGCCCTTTAAACTGGAGGGAAGCAGCAGTTACTGTCTGTTTTGTGTGAGGTTAAATCATGGACGTTTTCACTGCGCCTCATCTCTCACCCAAATATCTGCAGGTGTCTGAGCTCAGAGAGCAGCTAACAACAGGTGTCCTCCTTTCTGTTGGACCCTTGTCTTCACAGGGATGAAGAGGAGCCGGGTGCTGGCGGTGCTGGTGGCGGCGGTCTTCTGCGTGGCGGTGATGTCTCTGTACCGCATGCTGGAGCTGATGCCGGGGGGGGAGCCTCATCACCAGAGGGGGTCACCTGTTGGACAGGTGGAGGAAGTGGGTGTCACAACTGACCCGATAGGTGCTAAAGTTATCGTATGAACTGCGGCGTGATCTCACTGAGTGTACACGATTCTGTCGTACATACCCATGTCTGCACACATTACTGAAAGGAATAGATGAACATTTAAAATAAGCAGAGCCGTCCACCGTGTTTTCTAATTTATAATTTCTTGTACTTTTTGTATTTTGAGAGTAAAAACCTTTTGAAGTGAAGTAAAAAAAAAAAAAAAACACTGACTCTTTTTCATTTAACTTTAAATGCAACATGTTTGTCTTTGGCAGTGTTTAATGATATAATCAAAAAATTATACGTCAATAATTATAACCAATACATCTCTGTAGGATTTGTTACGCCTCCAGCAGAAGATCGACAGGTTGGAGCGTCTCCTTAGTGACAACAACCATTTGGTTGCTACACTTCGTGACACATTATTTAATCGCAAAGCATCATGGGACACAGGGTCCAATGGCAGCTTAGACTCCACCCACTCACTGTCCGGCTGCCGACTGGTTGAAAAAATGGACGATGGACCTGATGGAGTTCAGGTTAGTATACATTTACATTAACATTTACCGTATTTTCCGGACCATAAGCCGCTACTTTTTTCCGACGTTTTGAACCAAGCGGCTTTTACAGAGATGCGGCTTTTCTATGAATTTTTCTGCAGCCCTCAGATGGGCGCTGTAGATGGAAGTCAGTGCAAACAAAAAGCGCCAGTTTTAATTCTTACATGCAACCCAAGACGCACAACAGCAAACATCAGCACTTTTACTGCCGTGTTACAGGCACCATTCAGGTTCAGGTGTATGAATAAAGACTTATGGTACAAAATCTTTTGTTGAGCGCAGCGTGAAGAATAAGAAACGTCTTCTCCTTTGGCTATGGAACAAGCCGTTTATTTATAACAAGAACGTTTTTGTCGGCTCTGTACATTCGACATGTGTTATACCAGCCACACATACACGTAAACGCACTCTTTACCGTAATGCCGGTAAAACAGCGCACAGAACATCCTCATGCCTACTGTGAACAATGAGTAGGAGCGCATACAACAGATATTATTTCTCAGCCTGGATATTGGCGGCTTATAGTCCGATGCGGTTTATATGTGACAAAATATATATTTCTTTTAAATTTTAGCGGGCGCGGCTTAAATTTAGGTGCGCTCTATAGTCCAGAATTTACGGTAGTTGTCCAGACGCTTTTATCCAAATCAACCTACAGTGAGGTACAAAGCAGAAACTGTTAGTCAAAGAGAAAGCATTAAAGCAAAGTGCTGAGAGAAAGTGTTAATGTTTCATGAGATGAAGGTCATCTCGTGATCCGATCATTCCACCATCGGATCATTGAGCCAAAGAGTTTTGCTATCGTTTTGATATCTTTAATGTAGTGATGGGGCTGCTAGAGCACAAAGTAGAGCACAGTGGACAGGATGGATTGTAGACCGGAATGAAGGACTTACGGTAGGCAGGACATTTTGAGGTGACTGCTGAGCGTGTGAGAGTTGGAGCTTGGGCAGCTACAGGCATCTGAACAGTTGGTGACTTTTTGGCTGATTAAAAACGAGGCGTGCTGGATCATCTGTAATAGCTATGGCTCATACACGGCACCTGCATGGAAATATGTTTGTGGTCCGTTCAAGTAAATGTAAGATTCTTTGTGTTTTAGCTGCTGAACGTTTATAACCTCCTGCCCTTCGATAACCAAGATGGTGGTGCCTGGAAACAGGGGTTTGAGATCCATTACAATGGTAACGAGTGGGACGAGCAACCCCTGGAACTTTTCCTGGTCCCACATTCACACAATGACCCAGGTCAGAATGTTCAGCTCAACCCGAGTTTCGGAGAGAAAAAATAGTTTTTCACTGAGAGTATGTCGAAAACATGTGTTTCAGGCTGGTTGAAAACGTTTGACGGTTACTATCAGGATCAGACCAGACACATCCTCAACAACATGCTGATCAAACTGACAGAGGACAGCAGGTGAACTTTCCATTTTTAATGATTTTTTTTACTTTTTTTTGTTGATAAAACATTCTCTGCTAAATGATTCAGGCTGCAGGTTTTCTGTAGTTTATAATCAAATCCCAACAAAAGACCAAACCTGCACCTATCAGCCACAACATTAATACCACCTGCTGGCTTTAAAATATAGTGTGGTACTTAGAAAATTATGATGAACTATTAAATTTTGATGCATCCTTATGGGCTTAGCACCTTTACTTGAGTTTTGAGTTTGTGGACTTGTACTGTACCGCCTCTGTACACAGACCGCTGCAGACTGCTCCGCGTGGCCATGCTGGTTCTCCATCTCATTTTTAGGCGTGCCAGTGCTACTGATGTGGCTGACCAGTATACGTCTGCTCACACGTGTTGTCTTTTACTGTAAATACCTGTAAGCAGGTAAAACATATCAGTGTGCCTCACTGAAATTTCAGTGTTCCTGCAGTAGGGCTCTGAACCTAAACGACACTTGAGTTAGGGTTAGGTGACTCACTGCATCAAGTGAGGGATTTGGAGTAGTTGAGGCCACGTTCATGTTGAGTGTAAAACAGATTTTGACAGTTGGACTGTAGCAGTATCAGCAGATGTGTGGACACTGAATCTAAATGTGGTGCAAAGTTTCAGTCTACAGCGACTATCCAACTATTCCTGCACAGCTGTTATCTTTCAGCTTCTGACTGATCAACACACCTTATCAATGGGCGGCTGTAGCTCATGGCACTCATCCATGGCCCACAGGGTCAGGGGTTCCAAGTGTCCTTGGGCAAGACACTGAACCCCCCAGTCGCTCCCGGTGGGGCAGATGAGCACCCTGTGTGGCAGCCATCTTGTGTGTGTGTGTGTGTGTGTGTGTGTACCAATTTACTCTGTAAGTCGCTTTGGATAAAAGCGTCTGCCAAATGACTCAATGTCAATGTAAATAAGGATCATGTTGACAGTGGCTAGTGTAGGATTAGACGACCGTGAGGCCCAGAATTCACCACACCTACAGGGACAGGAAAAAGTCAGTTAACCACTTAAAATGAACTGTTTTTTTGAAGAATTGACCTTCATCTCTCTCAGCATAGACAAACACAACATGCTGAGGTTAATAATACACACACTATTACAATCCTGTTTTTTTTGTTTTTTTTTAATGAGCACAGCCATTCGCAGCTTCAGACCTAGCGTCTGGTCCTGAGCTTTGGGGACTGGCCACAAATGCAAATGGGCTAAGCCTTTGACATACTGAAGGATTCGGAGTTTGGACATCAGGAGGGAGCTGGCAGCAGAGCTGCTTCTGCTTTGTGTGGGAAAGAGCCAATTGATGTTCTTCAAGTTTCGGTTAAAAACACCTCCTGGGGGTTTTCTTGGCAGGTGATCTTAGGGCACGCTGAACACGCTGGAGAGATTTTATATTGTTCCAGGCCTGACTCCTTGAGGAGAAGCTGGTGTTGGGCCTTCCTTTTTCAGTCTGCTGCCACTGTGAGATAAACATGATGGAGAGCTGCATGATAAGGCTGGAAACCACTGAACACTGCCCTGCTTGTTCTTTGTGCTAACTGTGGAGTGAAGGGAACTGACTGGGAGAGACTGTGGTCAATATATAAGATGGATGTGAATCCGTAACTTTTAGTTTGTGCATAATTCTTACTGATTAAAAATGTCCAGCATGTTCTTTGATCCTTTTCCATGAGTGTATGATCAACTGGATACTTGCTTGAGCAGAAATGTCTAAAAACATCCTGTTTTCTGTTGGTCAGGAGGAAGATGATTTGGGCAGAAATCAGTTATTTCTCGAAATGGTGGAACACCATTGACGAGCAGAAGAGAGAGATGGTCAAACGGTACATTCATGTTTTATCATTTTACTGCTCGTTTTGTGGAATTCTTTCTGAAATTAAAAAGTCCCCAGAAATCCTGATCAGAACATGAAAAATGTTTAAAAAAAGACATTGTGAAATAATTTGAACATTAACAAATGTTACAGTATTGCTGTTTATATAAAGCATATAAAACAGTCCTACAACTCGATTCCCACAAATGCCAGTATCTTATTATTTTTAGCTTATATGAAAAATGCATGAAATGTAATTTCTTCTTTTTGTTGTTGTTTTGTTTGATTTATGACTGATTAAAGGATAGTATGTAATAAATAGGACTCATTAATTTTTTTTTATGTATTTGATGTTACTGTCACATCGATCATCTTGTAGGGTTATGTTTCCTAATTTCTTTATTTTTTTATTTTTTCCTCCTCCATGATTGGTCAGTCTGGTGGTAGCAGGACAATTGGAGCTGGTGACGGGCGGCTGGGTGATGGCAGATGAAGCCAACTCTCATTACTTCGCTATGTTGGATCAGCTGATCGAAGGACACCAGTGGATGCAGAAACACCTGGGTTTGTGTGGCATTACCTGTTTACCAGTTGATTTTTTTTTTTTTTCTTATATCAGTCCCTGGTAAACTTTTTTGTGAACAGGTGTAAAGCCGAGCAGTGGCTGGGCGGTGGATCCATTTGGCCACTCCCCCTCCATGACGTACCTGCTAAAAGGGGCAGGGCTTAGCAACATGGTCATTCAAAGAGTTCACTACGCTGTCAAGAAACATTTTGCTCAGCAACAAACACTTGAGTTTCTATGGCGACAGAGCTGGGGTGAGTGTGGGCGAGACTGAATACAGAGAGAAAATGAAGTATTAAATTTAAAATAAAACTTGGCCTCCAGCCTAAACCAACGTTTACCAACTAAATCAACGTTTGGATTTGGCGTGAGAACATTTCCTTTGTAGTGACCCCTGAAGAGACAAGCCAATATATTGAAAACAATAAATCATTAAGCAATTTAAAAAAATACAGTACTATGGGTTTGAAAAAAGAAATCTCAACAATGTGAATACATTAAAAGGTAATTAGACAGAATAAAAATTACAAAAAATTGAGTTGAAAAGTTTTCTTGTAACAATATGAATACTTTTGCATATTTTTGCACATAAATGTGCACATGTGGAAAAAACAAGTTTGTTTCTCCAACATTCTCCTGTACCAGACTCCACCCCGCGTAGTGACATCACATGTCACATGATGCCATTCTACAGCTACGACGTGCCGCACACGTGCGGTCCGAATCCTGCGGTCTGTTGTCAGTTTGACTTCCACCGTCTCCCAGGAGGGCGTGTCTTCTGTCCATGGAGGATCCCACCACAGCCAATCACAGAGTGGAACGTCAAAGACAGGTAAATGAGGATTAAAGCACCGATAATTCCACACTAAAAGTGCTTGAAAAGAGTAGTGCTGTCTATGTTTCCCTGCTTTGCATAGCATTCATAAATGTTTCCATCTAGAATGTTAGTTGATGTCAGCTGGGTGCATATTATTTACCAAAGACATATTTGGATACTGGTTGTTTATTTGTGCATTGATTCATTTTTCTTATTCCGCCTTTTTCATTCATGTACTCTGCTCATATGTGTGTTTTTCATCATATAAAGGTGAAATCCTATTACAATTTTAAAAAGACACTATTAGTGGCTGGATTATATGGATATTCTTCCTGAGAAAAGTCTAATCAATCAATTTTCACATGTTGTCAGCACAGAGACAGACACAAACAGTAAGCAAAATAAAAAGGATTTTTATTTTTTACCGGGAGAACTGAAATATTTTGGCAGGTAAGAAACCAACTTCCTGTCTCTTATGACTGTGGCTTCATGCAGTTTCTAATGTTTCCAACAGTGTTGCTGTTGGGTGACAGCACTACGTATAACATCAGTTTGAAACATCCTGTTGGTCGACTGGGATCCTCACTGATATATTGACCTTGACATTGACCTGTTCTCTCAGAGCTCTCCTCCTGTTGGACCAGTACCGTCAGAAGTCTCGTCTCTTTCGGTCTCCCGTCCTCCTCGTTCCTCTTGGTGACGACTTTCGATACGTGGATTCCAGCGAGTGGGACGCTCAGTTCACTAACTACCAGAAACTCTTTGACTACTTTGACCAGCACCCGGAGCTCCGCATCAAGGTGAGCATCTGAGATATCTGAGGGAGACGTATTAAAAGCTACATTTTACAAATTCATACACCAGAAAATCATACCTAACAGTCAAGCCTTTAAAGTTTGGATCTGCTCTTCAGATTTTCCTTAACCATTCTTTTGCCCCTGCATCAGGCTCGTTTCGGGACTCTGTCCGATTACTTCCGGGCTCTTCATCGGCATCTGAACGCCGCAGGAACGACTCTGCCGAAGCTTCGCGGCGACTTCTTCACATATGCTGACCGCGACGATCATTACTGGAGCGGATACTTCACCTCCAGACCATTTTATAAACGTCTCGACAGAACTCTGGAGTCCACACTCAGGTATGGTGCCATATGGGACTCAAGTACACTATGTCATTATTACATCTCAAGTATGCACCACACATTGCTGAACATTTAGTCCTTTCGTCTTTTTCTTCTTTTTGGCTGTATATTTACAAATCTTTTTCTGACAGAGCAACAGAAATCCTCTTCAGCCTGACCCTGGCTGAAATGCGGCGTTTTCGAGGTGATGGTCGCCTGGTTGCAGATTTTCCAGCACGTGAACATTACCAGCGTCTGACAGTGGGCAGAAGGAACCTGGCATTGTTTCAGCACCATGATGCTGTTGCCGGCACTGCCCGCGACCCTGTGGTGATCGACTACGGCTCCAGGTGGCTACTAACTTTTAGCGCACAAGCCTTTTAGCTTGTTGCAGTGTTAAAAATAAGGTCAAAAGAATTAGTTTTAGCTCAAATGTATTGTTTAATATTTGGTGTTAGCATAAATCAAGGTAACAAATGTGTTAGACTACTAGCTATTTAAACGTCTACATCTTTAGCGTTAGCATGTTTTTTTTGTCTTATTTACTCCTCCATGCTCCCTATTGAAGGATGACATCGTCACAGACAACGGTAAAAGGTACCGCCTCGTTTAGTTTGAACAGTTAGCATGTAGCATTAGCCACCCGTCATACCCATTCATTTAGGTCTAACATCTAACTTTAATTTCCCATCCCTCCCATTTTGAAAAATGTATGATTAACCTTGTGTTTTATAGTGTAGATTGTTCCAAATGGAAGTTTTGTAGCCGGGCTTATCATAGTTTGTTTTGTTTGTGTTTTTAGTGTTATAGCCTGGTTACATGGCTTTATTGCAAAAGTAAAAACAATAAAATAATATGTATCTTATTTGTGGGCTCAAATACGTGAAATAAAAAAAACTTAAAAGCATTTATGTTTAAAGTAACATTTCTCAATTCAAAAAATAAGACATTATGTTAAAAAGTACTTGCTGTTATGTTAAACAATGAAAAATAAAAGGTGGAACAAAGATTAAACTGATGCTTTGAACTAAAATGTCATTTCACAGGTTGTTTCAGTCAATCCTGAACCTGCGGAAGGTGCTGCAGAGCTCCGCCCACTGGCTGCTCCTTTTGGACAAGAGTCAATACCACGACGATCAGTTAACATCCTTCTTGCAAATGGTAATCTCTGAACCCGACACTTGTTCCTACAGATGATACGTGCAGTGTATTTATAATATGTAAAGGTTTTGATACTGAGATCAGAGCCACCCACAGATGTCCACATGTGTTGGATCTGCAGCAGTGTTTGAGGTGGTCAGGGACAGCTTAGGTTGTGGGTCAGCTGTCTTTTCTAAGTGTTTTCAGTCATTTAGGTTGTTGGTAATTTAAAAAAACCAAACCAAACCCGAGGTTTAAAGTGTAGGTGTTTTTAAAACCTTCTGCGAGAGCCAAACTAGTCACTTCAGTCCATCATTTTATACCCCTTGAGAAAAATGATAGACCAGATAATGACAGGGTTAAAGGATAAATTTGGCTGTTTTCTAAATCCACGATTCATGATTACAAACCAACCAGTTCACAAATGTGATAAATGATGCAGAATAATGGAAAAGCTAAATTCTGATCCTTTCTCACTTAGTTACTGTGTTTTACAAATAAATATTGTCCACACTCTGTAGGATGATGTGATCTCAGCTCAGGATGCTCTGCCTCAGAAGACATTGCTCACACTCAGTGATAAACCCAGGTTTGTTCATCAGCTCCTACTTTAATTAACAAATTTTTAGGTTTTATTAATTTTTTTACTTACTTTTTTACTTTAATGCTTTAATTCTGCCCACAGAGCCAAAACCCAGTTTACTTTTGACTTTTTTTTTTCTTTTTTTTTTTTGTTCCACTGCAGCAGGGAATCATTTCATATCAGCTTAAGAAACATTTATATTTCTATCTGTGATTGGTTATTGATGTTTCTTTTTCAGGTCATTGATCGTCTTAAACCCCACCGAGCAGCTTAGGTCGTACGTCATTAGCGTCTTTGTCAACTCTCCTGATGCTCGTGTCATTGACGCTGAAACAGGTCGACCAATGACTACACAGATCTCTGCAGTGTGGGTAGAGCCGAGCCGGGCATCCACAGAATCATTTCAGGTACAGAGCTGATGAATTACAGTTACAAATTGTCTCACAGGCTTGTTTTAACTTCACATATTCTCACTGCAGCTCTCCTTCATTGCTGAACTTCCTCCGCTGTCGCTGACTGTGTATCATTTGATCAAAGCACCTGTTAGCTCCACACACCGGGCACGCTATACTGTTCATCACCACGGCAACCCAGCAACCGTCTATGCCGAGCACTTCCAGGTGTCAGACCTTCGAGGACCTGAGGCCAACACCCCTCTTTCCCTTAGCAACAATCACATCCAAATATGGAGCTCTCCAGAGACTGGGCTGCTGCAAGTTAGTATTTTCAAGTCTGTCCAGACGAAAACTCTGTTTTTATTTTACTTTGTGTTTAAAGAATTATTCAATTCAGTTCAACTTTATTTATGTGTCGCCAATTTACAACAAAGTCATCTCAAAGCACTTTGCATAATAAAGACATTCAGAGAAAACCCAACAAATCCCCATCGAGCAGCTATAGGAACAGTGGAGAGGAAAAACTCCCTTTAACGGAAGAAACCTCCAGCAGAACCAGGCTCAGGGGGGGCGGACATCTGCCTTGACCGGTTGGGGTGAGTGGAAAATATTGGGCAGGTTGGTACGACCAGTAGCTCCAAAGCTGGGAACACCTGAAGACAGGCACAGACAGAGGGAGACAGAGAGGGAGAAAGACGACTACGGGACAGAGAAGACACAGAGTTAATGTCCTACAGTGGTGACATATAAATGTGGGCTGAGAGGAGGAAAGTGTCTCAGTGCCTCAGGGGTTGGTCCCCCAGCAGTCTGAGCCTAGAGCAGCAGGGCTAGAACTAACTATAAGGTTTTGAGGCTAGTCCTAAGTAGGCCTGGATTCTGAGACCGAAGTAACTTTGTTGTGAATTGGTGCTATATAAATAAAGTTAAATAGAACATTTTGTTGAATTTAACTTAAATTTGTTTGTACAATCGGAAATTCAGAAGCTACGTCTGCGATCAGGTCTGGTCCGTCAGGTCCAAGTCCAGTTCCTTTGGTACGGAACCAGAACTGGATTTAACCAGGACAAAAGTGGAGCATACCTGTTTCTGCCAGGGGAGGAGGGGGCCCAGGTAAGACCTGAAAAGAGGTCCAGGGCGATGCACAACCAGATCCTGAAATGTCTCACTTAGTGATGGTTAATGTCTCTTGTCTCCCTGCAGCTCTACAAGTTTTCTGAGCCCCCATTAGTTCGGGTCTCCAGAGGCCCAATCTTCTCTGATATCACTTCCTGTTTCCGACACTTCACACACACTGTTCGGCTGTACCACCTGGAAGGTAACAAGACCAGTTTCAGTTTGGTTTGACAAAACTCACTCACTGAAAGTCACCAGAGTATGCTTCACCTGTTTTGTTTGAGGTGTTTGCCTCTGTCACTGTCGCCTCTCAGGTTGCATTTCTGGGCTGAATGCAGTCTGATATCCTGCAGACAAAACCCAGGGCTGACAATTTTTTCACATAGAAAAGAAAAGTCTTTGATACTCATCCTGTTGATAATAATCTCCAATCAAACGTTTCTTGTCTCTCTTTCCCAGGGCATGCAGGGAGATCTCTGGAGATTTCCAACGAGGTAGATGTCAGGTCAGAGACCAACCGGGAGCTTGTTATGAGACTCGTTAGTGATGTTGCCAATGGTAACCGATTCTACACCGACCTCAATGGTTTTCAGGTTTGTACTATGTTCTGCTGTTGATCCCGCACACATACCATCTGTAAGTCATTCATAATTATTGATTACTAATTTGTGCAGATGCAGCAGCGCCAGACACTGCCCAAGCTGCCACTGCAGGCAAACTTTTACCCCATGACCTCAGCATCATTCGTGCAGGACTCAGCATCTCGTCTGTCGCTGCTGTCGGCGCAGAGTCAGGCCGTGGCCGCTCTCAGACCAGGTCAGCTCAGATTTCTAGTTCGACTTTAATGACTTTGTTATTGAGATATCTGGTAGTTACATTAATTTTTCACTTATTAAATCACTAATAAAATCAAATAGAAAAGAATAGGCCTGGATATGAAAAAAGGCTTATCACATTAACTTTTTTATACCAGTTGATATCGGTAATTATCAGTTAATATATTTAAAGTGATTATTTTTCACTCAAAGATGCTGACAAACTTTACAGAATCAAAGGAGTTTGTAACAGTTGTCAGTCTGTCCACTGCCACGTTCTCCTTTTTATGTGTTTGGTGGTTTCATTTGAGGTGATAAAACAAATTTGACCCGTTAGTTGGTTCAGGTCTGTGACATATTTGCAAATCTTTGATTTCCATCTAATGTGTTGCTGAATGATTTCCAAATGACATGGGAAGCCATCTTTCAGCTTTAACGTGGCCTTCCACCATGCTTGCTCTGTTTGTAGACTTGTGTGAAATGTCCAAATTAATGACATGTATGTCACACAGCTCTTAAGTCACTGTGTGACTATGTCAGCATACCCTCTACATCAGCTCTGTTGTTTCACACACTAGTCAACATGATTAAAATGATCCCTGAGGTGTTTTGTGTGCATCTGGATGGTTTGTCCACTAAAGGATCATGTAGTTCCAACGCATATCACATTGGAACAACTTAATGTTTAGTCATTGTTAAATAAATCTGAACTAATCCGAGTTCACATTTGGGAAAAGGGAATAGACACTATGTGCCTCATAGAGGCCTGCCAGCAGCCTGAGGTCTGCTCAGCTCTCAATGAGGCCTGCCCTCCTGGGTATGATTACCTTGATTAGCCCCGTACAGCTGCAGCAACATACAAATGTCCTCTCTGTCAGCAGTTTTGAAAGTCTGGCTGTTACATGTAAATACCCACTCTGCACAACAATAGTACTTATACAATAGTGCAGGAATGTCCTGCCATTCCAGCTTAGGGCTCCACAGATGGTGGATGCTTTTAAAAAAAAGCATATTTAAGTGTTTTCTTCGATGTTTTTGATCATACTATTGTCGTCGTTCATCCACTGGGCCTTCTTAGTGCTTGGGCCGATTATTTTACTGATGACACCAACAGTTCAGCCAGCAATTTGGATAAGAGCAGCTTCTTCTTTTTTAAAGAGCAAGTTGTTTCCTGACAATTCAGTACGTTTTCTTGAATCAAAGTGAGAAAAACTAGATGACTTCGACTAAAACGATCCCCACACTAGCATGATCTGTCTACATTATCTTACCAGAATATGGTCAGTATAGTTGTTTGTGACCTGTGAGTTCTGACTTGTGCAGGTGAGCTGGAGGTGGTGCTGGACCGGCGGCTGCAGCAGGACGATAACCGCGGCCTCGGACAGGGTGTGACTGACAACAAGGTGACAGCGAGTCTGTACCACCTGCTGCTGGAACCACGGAGAGGAGAGGGTCAGGTGAGGAGGAGGGTTTGGGGTAGAGCACTACGGGCTCCAGACTGGGAGGGGCCACTGCAGAAAAAACAGGTGATGTAGTAGAAGTTTTCCCTCGTCGTTAGTCAAGAACTGAAGACAGGACTCATCGTGATGAACCATCTCAGTTTAATACAAGCCGACATGGAGAAGAGCACTTGGATGTCAGCAATTTCAGTGATGTCACTTTTCAGAGTTCCCAGTATTTCAGTAACTTGTCATTGATCATCTTTTTTTGTCTGACAGGAAGTGGGAGGAGCCTCAGTTGAACACCTGTCCCTGCTTGCCCACTTGAGCTCGCTCTCGCTCTCCCACCCACCGATCACCATGGTTGCACCAAGCCACGGCCAGCTGCCGAAGCTGCGGCCGTTCCGGCCGCTGCGCTCGTCGCTGCCTTGTGACGTCCATCTGCTCAACCTGAGGACGCTTGAGGACCCCCAGGTGAGACTGACACCTGGAAACACCTGAAACGTTGTGTTAGCATTGCAGCTGCAGCTCAGTGTTAGTGCTGTCACACTTTGCAATGCATCTTTGGAGTTGTAGTTTGCTGCAAAACAGTAAATAAAAATCTATGTTTGTGTTCAACAGGAAGCAGGAAGTCCATCACAGGAAATGGGTCTCCTCCTCCACAGGAAGGGCTTTGACTGTAGTTCAGCTCCCGAGCCAGCACCACCATGCACATGGAGCGCACATGAGGAGGTACACACACACACACAATTCTTTTTCTATATGTTCCATACTTTTCTGACTTGTTCTTTATTTTAATCTTATGGTTTATATTCATTAATTTTTCTTATACTGATTTTAGCTTTGTTCCTATTTGTTTTATCTAACATCGTCTTGTTTGTTGAATCCAAATTTTTACTTCCTCAGTTTTTTGTGCCTCCTTTGTTATAATTTTATGTTTTAAAAGATTTGTGTTGTTTTTCTAGCCAAAAACCTTTCTCATGTTTTTAATTTGATGTTTTGGACACAAGTCATTCGTAAACTCAGTTTTTATGTTGTTGTTTTTGTTGAATTTTGGTAATTTGTTAATTTACTGACTAGTATTCTTGCTCTGTTAACACAGAATCAACTTTTCTATAAAGAAACTACAATTGTATATATTAAAATCTCTTGTATTATGACATTTAATCTTTACAGCGTTTGTCAGTTTCTTTTTTTGAGCTCATTTTAATTTTTAGATTCTTCAGTTTGTCCTGTATTTGTTGATGCTGTTTGTAAGTTTTCACCGGTTTTATTGTCTTTCTCTTTTTTTCTGTCCAGGTGAATCTGGATGATCTTTTCTCTCCTCTTCACTTTCGTTCTGTTCGTCGCTCCGGCCTCACTTTACTTCGTGAAGACAATGAACCGGAAGCTGCTCTGCAGTGGCAGCCACCGCGCATCGCTCATCTGCGACCAATGGAAATCAGCGCCTTCCGTGTGGAACTCGACTGAAACACAAGAAAAGTTGTTTAAACCACAGTTTGTGGTTTTTGGCAAAATCATTCCTACAGCCATGACAGTGTTGCACTTCTAGGACACTACGTATATGTAGTTTACGTATCTTTTATGTGGAATGTACACAGAGAGGGCACAAATTAGAAAAATAACAGTTGAATATAAGCAGTTAAAAATTGTAAATGAATAAATATTACATAGAGATCGAGCTAGCTAAGAAAGAACCTCAGCTTAAGAGTCTGAAATATTATCGAAGAATTAATTACTAAATACAAAATGTGAAAGTGTGGGAGTAGAGGGAAATGTTAAAATAACATCCAGTCGCTAAATTGATTAATAATTATAGATAGAAATTTCTGTTTTCATCATCTGTCAGTTTTAAAAGAAAACATCACTGTTTTATGGCATCTTTAATTTCCATCCACAACAAAGAGAAACATGTTGGGATTTAGGGAATTGGAAGAAGACATTTGAAAACCAACTAACTCATTAATGCTTGATGATGAAGCTAACGGGTAAAAACAGGTCAGTTAAAGGTCAAAGTTTTTTTTTCAATGAAAAAAACTTAAAAGTGAGAAACCACTGAAATTTCACCTGTCGGTTTTTCGAAAGGTAAATTTGCTGCGGCAATAAAAAAGACCAAGTAGTGGTTAGTGAATCCGTGAGTGAATGTTTTTGTTTTTTGTTTTTTTTATGAGTGAGTGTTTCCATGGCAAATGTCAATCTGCTGTTACTTTAATGACCAATGTTTCTACATGGATGTGGGGAAGCGGATCTTCTTTCATTGATCTGTGGTTTTTCTATGCTGGATAATTTCTATTCAGTGTTTTTGTGTTGAAATGTTTCCAAAATCCACGTGTAGATGTTTAAATGTTACATTTTATTTTGTAATTTTTTCTGTTGTTGCTGTGAAATTCTGGGGAAATTCTGGGAAACTTTTCTATTTTTTTAATTAAAAAATTCTATTCTATTTTCACTAAAGAATTATATTTCTAAAGAATGTATGAAGTATTTAAAATAGAAAGTCTCAAACAATTACTTTGATGCCTTTGTTGAAAACATGTTTTACTTTCCTGAATTATTTGGGTTTTAAAACAATAAATAATTTAACTTTCCTTGAGGTTGACTGATTGATTCAGGAGCAGCTTCTATTTTAACATAGGACATTTTACGCTCCAGTTACTTGCAGACTTTAAGATTGACGAGCCTCAGTCTGCAGAACAGGTTTGATGGTGAGCAGCAAGTCCTCAAGCTCACACACGACTTCTTAAAATTACCAGGGTATGGCAGCATTGTGAATATGTGCCTAATGTGCACACTAGGGTTTTGTACTGTATTTTCCTGTTTCAAGACTATTGTCAACATGACAGTAGACATGACCTGATTAAGTTACTGTCCATCCGTTTTTCTGACCATAAATGGCCACTTATATAATGCTTTTATCCAAAGTGCTTTACAATGTTTCTCATTTACCTTTTCTCACACACATTCACACACTGATGGCAAGGTGCTCACCTGACCCACTGGGAGCAGCTTGGGGTTCAGTGTCTTATGGTGAGTTGTAAACACAACACTCCCACACAATAATTGACATTAAAAATAATCAAACCATTAAATAAAAAAGTTGAAATGGCTTTCAGATTAAAGAGTAACAATACATACCACAATCCTAAAATAAAGTCAATTTACTAGAATATAAACTTTTTACAAATTCAGATGTTCTTGTGAGATACATAAAGTGCACAGTAACACACAGGTTCAAAGTACCTTTTCCATTAATTCACTGTAAGTTGTTGAGGAAACTTTCACTTGGCCAACACTGAATCTTCTCTACCAACCACTTTGGTTAGTTAAAGCCTGGATTTTCTCTTTTGTTGATGCCATAGAAACTATTTGAAACCATTAGAAACATCACCCAGACTGACCACACCACTGGGTTATATATTAATATGTTTATTTGAGTTACCTACAAATAATACCTGTCATTTCATTACAAATAATTTGATGAAATGATAGGTGGTCTTGGGGTGCAGGTGATGTTTTACTGACAACACACTTAGCCAGTGTTGAGGAACATTACTCTTAAAAGTCATTAAAAAGTAATCGGTTACATTACATGCTGTCCATTAGAGAAAAGTAACGTGGGTACTCGATGGAGTACTTTTACGTGATTCCTCATCCATGTTGCTTTAGTCAACACCTTCATGAATGCTCTAGCATCATAATACAGCCGCGTCTGGCCCATAATCTGTAAACCACTAATAGCAGGAATAACAGACACCTCACTTTCACTGCTTTCTGGTGCAGACTCACATTTAGCCTGGTACACATTCCCACAGAGGCTTCAAGTTATGGCACCACAGGCAAATCCTGTAGTCCTACATCACACAGCTGAGCACAAACACAGACGTCACTTTCAAATTAAAGTTACAGGCCTTTTAAACACGAACATGAATGACTTCCATAAAAGATTGTGGGTTGTGTGTGAAAACAGGAAATTCACTGCAGATTTCTGTTAATGTGACAAAGAGCACAGAAATTGGTTATTAAAAAAGTAACACATTACATATTTGGAAATATGACTAAACAACTGAGTACTTAAATTGCGGCTCTAACGCCTTAGATTACAAAAAGTAATCTTTGTAACGCGTTACACCCAACACTGCCCCCTGGGCCTCGAATAACCACCATCCCGCAGGAAGAGGGCGCTGCAACAAACTGCTGACGCCTTAAGGCGGAAGAGGAAGAAGAAGAAGAAGAAGAAGCAGCCCGTGACCGTATCACGTGACAGCTCCGCAGAGTGACGTGACATCAGCTGACTGCGTTAAATCGAGGAACAATTTAGACCGTCCGTCGACCTTGTTGCGGATCAGTTTCTCCGGTTCTTCCTTCAGTTCGGCGCCGCTCTCCGCAGCTCCCTTCATCCAACATGGCGAGTCAGTCGCAGGGAATCCAGCAGCTGCTGCAGGCCGAGAAGAGGGCGGCCGAGAAGGTGACCGAAGCCCGCAAACGTGAGTAGGAGAGATGGCCTCAGAGCCGGCGGAGGCCCGTTAGCTGGACAGTACATTAAAAGTGTGTGTGTGTGTGTGTGTGTGTGTGTGTGTGTGTGTGTGTGTGTGTGTGTGTGTGTGTGTGTGTGTGTGTGTGTGTGTGTGTGTGTGTGTGTGTGTGTGTGTGTGTGTGTCAGGCTGAAACCGAACTGAAGGACAAACTCGGGGAATTCGCGATACTCTGCTTTTTCTGTCATTTGCACTCGGCTCAGAATCGAACCGGACTCCAGTCCAGAATCGCAGACCGACCGTAAAAAATGTGGAATATTCTCCGTGAACTGAAGTGAGAAATGCCGCTAAAACGAGTGTCGTCAACGTGAAAAATGAATCCACACGTTTTTTCTTCACAGTAAAGAAGCAGAGAATCATAAATGTGGATGGGGTTTGGTAGATCGGCCAGGATTTCTGCTTACAAATAGTGGCCTACTGTTAATTTGGAAATAGCAGTGTATATATATATATATATATAAACATATTTTTGTGTCATAAATGATCACATTTATCTGAAACAGTGGTTTAGTTTAAATCATGCTGAGTCTAACGCTGGTGGTTAAACTATTGTTAGTCAAATGAATTTATTTCACGCTCGGTCATGTGATCATGTCATGTGATAGAAAGTCAGAGAAAGAATGGGGGTCAGAGAGAGGAGGAGCTCGGTGAACGTATCTTTGATGAACCTGAATCAGCCTGTTATTACTGTACACGCCTGAGAGTGTGGACAAAACAATTCGTACCAGCGCAGTGTAACTCCCTGTCTGTTTCTGAGTTGTGGATGTCTCTCGGCCTCTGACTTCCTCCAACCTTCTTACTCGACCTTCTTCGTGACGTTAAGTGTTTGTTTTTACTAAACTGCTGCTGTCACAGGACTGATGCAGGTGAGATGTTTACTCTCCTTCCTAGCGCATCTGATGGCGATGTTAAGTACAATAATTCTTAAACATCTGTCAAGTGCGGACATTATCATCAAACCATTTAAATCAGGGGCAGCATTACCTGGAGAATCTCCATCCCATGAACACGTCACTGCAGGAAACCGTGACTGTGATCAATAACATGACAAAAGCTGCTTCACCTGTTCTGACACTGCTTTACATTGTTTCTGATGTGGACATGTCGCTTCTCTGAGGGGAACAGGAACTTTCTTTTCTGTTACAAACATTTTTATTCTAGTATTTAAAATATTTGCTGTTGCAGAGACAGGACATGAAGGTAGGAGTAAATGTGGTGAATTTCTCTGCTAAGAGTAAAGGAGAACTCAATTATTGACCTTGTGATTTATCAGCTGCAGAAAACTGGAGGCTCCGAACTGGTTTGTCTGGTTTGTCTGGTTTCAGTCTGGTTATTCATCAGATATAATGTGAGAGAGAGATGCAACCATTGCTCAGGCAAAACCCTGCAACTGTTTGAAAAGAGACTTGGACCCAATGAAGTATGCTCGCTGAGTTCCTTGTCTCCTGAAGAAACTCTGGAATTCAGCTAAATCTCTCTGGAGATGAAGGTGAATCCACAGACTGTGGACCAGTCCACTCAGTGATGGAATAAATAAGGTTCTCATGCCGTGTTACTGGCAGCAGCTGTGCCAGCAGCAGTTAGACAAAAAAAAACAGGATCTCTGTGAACATGACCCATGTGTCCCGACCCCCCAGGTAAGAACCGTCGTCTGAAGCAGGCCAAGGAAGAAGCTCAGGCTGAGATTGAACAGTATCGTCTGCAGCGAGAGAAAGAGTTTAAGACTAAAGAGGCTGCGGTGAGTTCTGTTTTATTAAATAGTACAGTATTGAAGTTTATCATGTTTGTTGTTTTTCTTTTAAACATCTCTCCTTATTTCAGTATTTAATTTTTTTGTATAAAAATGTTTTTCGTCTTACTGCATATGTTTTACTAAAATTGGAAATAATAATTATTGCTTTAGGGGTATTTTTTTTTTTACATTTCTATCCTTACCACTTGTCCTTACTCAGGCCCTTGGTTCCCATGGTAACAGTGCGGTGGAGGTGGACCGTGACACAGCTGAGCGGATGGGGCGAATCCAGGCCAGTTACCGCAGTAACAAAGAGGCGGTGCTTAGTGAGCTGCTGCGACGCGTCTGCGACATTAAGCCAGAGTTTCATGCCAACTACCGCGTGGCGGGCTAGAGTGGGTGAGACCACTGCTCTCATGGGTTTGGAGTGGGGCAAACTGAGGAGACGTGGACATTGGTAACGTTAGTTTTGTTAGCTTCGATCACAGCCAAAACCTTTTAGTTCAGTGTTTTGACTCGAAGAAGCTAAATGTCAAAACTTTTACTTTTGAAGTTCATTTTTTCATGTTTTCCCCCTCCGAAGAAATAAATGTTGTTACTGTGCTGATCTTTTCAAAATATTTATATTTCTTTCGATAAATTTAATTTTATTGTGTCGTACCAAAAATCCAAAGTTTCTTTGTCAGATGAGCTCTCCTCCAATCAGGAGTCAGGATGAATCTCTGTTCTGTAACCTGAAGGGTTGATGTTAATGGAAAAATACTTTTATTGTGAAACACTCTTGTTTCCTGTGTGACCATGTGATTTCATGTAGTGTTTGTAAAGTAATGATGAAAAAAGTGAATATTAAAGTGAGTGTTGACTGGCTAAAAGCAATGTTAAGCTCTTCTGTGACTGGCTGAATTAGATTATTAGAAAATTTGTACCTTGTAGAGGTTCTCAGAACTGCTGAGTCCTAGAAAAGGTTAGTGGGGGTCTAGAGGACATTCTGTAAGTCCTGGAAAATACAGAAACATACTGTAGGTCTTTTTTTTTTTTTTAATATAGGACAGAACTGTAACAATACTACAAGCCAATAAAGTCATTTCAGCTAACGGTGTAAGAAACCAAGAGAAGGTAACGCACAGGATCCCTGCACTCTGAGAACAAAGCTCAAGATAAAATGTGTCTACCACTTTTACAAGCAGGTTGACCATGGACATCCTGATCCAATTTAAACACCCTTAGAGTCAAAATGAACACTTTCAGTGTTTATATGGGAACCACTTTCAAAAGTTAAGTTATGAATGCCGTGGTGTTCCTTAACCAGCGTAAAACTATTGTAAAATACAATGGATGACAAAAGTTGGTGTTCACAGTCGACCTATTACACACACGGGGTAAATTTTCAAAATGTCAGCTGATAATTTGAACTACAGTAGTGCTGATTATGCTACTGATAAAAAAGAACACAGCCCACCTGGATTAATACTGTTAGAGTTGAAATATACATTATGTCTGTCGAACTATTCTACCATGATGTGCAATAATCACTTAAAAAGTACTGCAGTGAACACAGATATTCATTTTTCCTTCAACAAGGAAAGGTTTCACATTCATTTTGACAATGTTGAGCAGCCAAAAGCCCTATATAATAACACAGAACACAGAGCTAAATGAGGTCCCTCAGTGTTGCCCTACACTACAAAACTGTGGTGCGCCGGAAAAGGCTTTTTCCAACACTTCAGGATGAAACCGGACGGTTGCACGTGTCGATACTTTTCAAAGACGTCCGGATCCAGGGAAGAAGCAGCTTGATGACAGCTGATAGAACAAGACTGAAGGGACAAATTTGTTATTTTTGTGAAAAGCGAGGTTTAATTTAATTAGGGTGGTTGGAAAAGGATCCAGGTCACAGCTGAATGATTTCATTTCTCTGATCAGGGCGTAAACGTCAGAGAAGCAGTGAGAGTGGGAGAGCCCAGGAAAACAGGGCACGTTGAGCAGGAGGGAGTCTTTAAGACACCGCTCGAGTCGACACACGTGTATGATGGATGTCGTGAATGTCACTGATGTCCTTTAAAAATCCAAAACTTGAACTAGGCCTCCACCCCAAAGCCAACATGCTTGTGACTATATATAATGTAGTATTCATAAATTAAGTTACTAACTTATAAGGCTTTTAATGCCTAACCTGCTGGGGTATTTTGTCACATTTTCCACAATTTTGCCTTTTCTTTAAAATACTCTATATCTCATCATGAACTTTACCACAACCATGTGTGCTGTAAGAACATTAACCAACTGCTTTTACTGTCACACAGTGTCCCAGGGACGTGTTCTTGATACTTACGGCTAAACCAGCCTTTGTGGATCCAGGAACATGCAGCCATAACAAATGTAATATGACAGCAAACAGTGAGTGAAACCAAACGCTCTCTCTGTATTTGTACAACTAATTTTTCATTGTGGACAAATGGGAGCTGTAGTTTTTGGAATATGGGCTTTTCCTGAGGACGGGAGTGTTACTTCAGCAAACCTTAACCGTTTCCACACATCAAGGAGACATTTCCAAAGACTGGTCCACCTGTCAGTCTGCAGATGTTTTGGACTTTTTGTGTCTCTGTCTTTTGACGATTGAAACTTTTGTCTTTGCAAAGTCGATGTGATGCTGTGTGTAAACCTGTGCATGGTTACTGCCTGTTGAAGATACTTTATCAAGTGATGATGTTCAACACACACATTTTTACTGCGGCCTGTTTATTCTGCTCATTTATTGAAACTGTTTGTCACCCAGGCTTCACTGATGTCGTCACAGTCTAGAGAAATGTGATGTACAATACAATGCAATAGATGTCATACTGCTGCTACAGTCTAAACTGTTGGAAACTTAATATCTTGTCTTTGTTCCATTTCATATGCAAGAACTGATGCATAAAACTCCCAGAACAAATTGGCTTAAGATATTTACAGGAACAGTTAGACATTTACTTAAGGTGGTGTCACTTTGTAATTTAATAAGTATCTTGTGATCAGTGGATGATGAACAAGTGAATTAAGTGAGGCAGCCAGTGAAGGTATATAAAGACTGGGTTCCCCCCTCCAAGACATCCTGCTTCCTGCTCCTGAGAGTGACACCTCATCTCATCATCACATCAAGGTACACTTTGAACTCTTGGACATTTATTAGACATTCACTCAGTCCTGACGCTTTAACTTGTCTCTCTTTGTGGACACAGATGGCTTCAGGTCTTTATCTCATCGTTGTCCTCTGTGTGAACACTGGACTGTGGTTTCCAGCAAATGTAAGAGATTTTTTTTATTCTTTCACACCTACATCAAAGTGTAACGTAGGTTTTGGGGGTAATGAAGTGTATAATGACGGTTCTCCTCACTGCTTCACCAATGTTGTATTTTCATCTTTTACACTTTGTCTTTTCCATCCACAGGCTAATCGTTTCGATGATGAAGGTTGGTGCTTCCTCCATTTCTGTTGGTGAATGTTCAGGGTGCAGCAGCTGACACTGTGTGTTAGGTTCTGGTTCCTGGACTGACTGTAAATTTTCATTTGCTTTGCAAAAACCCTGTAAAAAATCCTCCGGGTCATCATTGTGGTGGATTTGGTTTTTCGTTCCACTGGTATAACTTGTGTAGACAAAATAATAGAGACACCTGTTAGTCTGAAAGCAAACAGGACGTTTAGTTTGGTGAACCTGCTGAACTGTGACGTGTGGGTTCAGATATTTGGTCTAATTCAAAAAGAAATGTGGAAAGTTTGACTTGGCATTTGAACTTTGTTCCGTTGATTTACTGATTTAAATTTACTTATGTGCTTTTTTAACATGTTATAAACTCACAGACTGATATCTGTCCTCCAGGTTGGACCAAGTTTGGTGATCACCTTTACCGGTTCTACAACACTCCGATGGAATGGTCCGATGCTGAGGTACGTTCCCAACAGCTGGACCTGCATCAGAGGATAAGTAACTTTCAGTTTTTAGACAGCAGCTCTGAGTCTCAAGTGATCTGATAAACAGTTTTTGTCACTTTGTCTCTTCTTTTGTCTTCCACATTTTTACTCTGTGACCTTATTCAACTCATTAATCTCATATCTCAATCTCAAAAACATATTTTTATCTTCATCTCAGCGTTTCTGCACCAATCTTGATGCGAATCTGGCCCCACTCCTGACTCCTGACATCTACAACTTCATCAGACAGATCATCGTCAGAGCAACAGGCACAAACACAGACACTTGGGTTGGAGGCACTGATGCATTAAAGGTAAAAAAGATCTGCTGTGACAGATTTTATTGGACTGCTGAACATCTGTTCATATTCCTGTTTGGTTCTTACCTTGATTAGTTGACTAGACTCCGTTAGTCCATCTATAGCTTTATGTCTTTGGTAAGAGACCTGAACAAAGCAGAGAAGAAACGCACAAATATGAGGAAGCAGAGCAGATCTCAGGACTAGAAGACTGGTCTCAGCAACAGTGTAGTTTTCTTCTTTGAGCTTGTGAATGAAATGTTAGAAAGAAGTAAACTTGTGTTATTTTCCAGATAATGGTGTTTTCGACAGTCTCCATACAGACGCTAAAACCAACAATACACTGTAGCATTGTTAGTAATACACTGTTGGTATTGTTGTAGTACATAGTATTGTAGTATAATACAATCTAGTTTTCTTCTTAGTGCTTATGAAAACAGACATACCGATCCACTGGGTGACGTTTTTTTTATTCCAAAACATTTGGTTGAGATGTCAGTGGGTCGTGACTCAATCTTTAAACATCTGGTTAGTCCATATTTTAGGTCCATAGTAAATGACGTCACTACCTCAGCCAGATGTTTTGTAAGAGAGAAACCTGTCACTCATTGACTCAGTATGTTTGACCGATGTGTTTTATTGGTTTTTGGACAACGAAAGTCTAACAAACTAATGCAGACTGATAGACAACAAGTGTTAGCAGGAACAAATTCTTGTTGGTTTTAGTGTCTTCATGAGTTTTTGGAAGGAAGAATAGTTTAGAAAAGTTCTGCAAACATTCTCTTTCAGGACGGCGTGTGGCTGTGGAGTTCTGGTGCAAAGTTTGCCTTTAATAGGTGGGGCCCAGGAGAGCCCAACAACTTCTTAGGAAAACGTGAAGACTGCATGGACATAAACCTCAGAGGTATGAAGGGATATATTATTATTTTGTTTGTGATGGTTATTAGGAAAAAAGCTTAGAAATATATGGAGACAGGCAGGTGTCACATAAGAAAATTTACTCTCTCCAATGAATTATTAGCACAGTCATTACATTAATAGCCAATATTGTCTTCAGCTGTTTCCAAGGTCCCAGAAAAAGTTTGAAACGTGTTGGGTAACATTCAACATCCAAAGTGCATCTGTATTTAAATGAAAAATCAAATATTAAAGCATTTCATTGAATTTGTCTGCTGTGCTCCACAGACATCAGTTCTCAGATCTCATGACAGGAAAACACGTGGCAAAAGACAAGAACCCTGAACAGGTTTTACTGTGTCCTCTGTCTACAGGACTAGATTATGTCAATGATGAAGACTGTAAGCAGAGGAAACCTTTTGTTTGTGCCAAAAGACACATCAACCACTAGGACGCCAAACCCCCACTGATGATGTCACTTCCACCAGGATGTCAAGCCTCGATGACATCACTGCTGGAAGACCTTTTGACAAATCTGATTGTCTTTCACTTTCATTTGATTAATTTCACTTAACTCTCTCTGGTTTTTCTGTCTGGGTTGAATGTAGTGCTACACGTCTGTCTGTCCTGAATCAATAAACAGATATGCAATGCAAGAATCTTTCTTACCAAAATATCTTTTATGTGAACATCAAACTCTTAAATGGAACAGTTATACCTATGGTCTTCCCATTCCCAAGCAAAAGCAGTAAGGCCAAGTGTTACAAATTCAAGTGGCAGCAATTTATTATCTTCAAATTTGAGCATTTCCCAAAACAACAAACAGAAAGCTACAACAAAACCCTACCTTACATTTCAAGTCAATTTTTCAATTTAACACAACTTTATTTATATAGAACCAATTTACAACAAAGTCAGTCATCTCAAGACACTTTACATAATAAAGTCAAGACGATAAAGACATTTAAAGAAAACCCAACAAATCCCCCTTGAGCAGCTACAGGCAACAGTGGAGAGGAAAAACTCCCTTTAACAGAAGAAACCTCCAGCAGAACCAGGCTCAGGGTGGACGGACATCTGCCTTGACCGGTTGGGCTGAGTGGAAAGTGGAGAGAGAAAAGAACAGAGCAACAAAAGCAACAACAACATTGGGCAGGTTAGTAGGACCAGTAGCTGCTCACTGGAAGACACACAGCTCTAAATCCAGGGACACGTGAAGACAGGGACAGAGAGAGGGAGACAGAGAGGGAGAAAGACGACTACGGGACAAAGAAGATACAGAGTTAATGTCATACGCTGGTGACATGTAAAAGTGTCTCAGTGCATCAGGGGTTGTTCCCCCAGCAGTCTAAGCTTCTAGCAGCAGGACTAGAACTAACAATAAGGTTTCAAGCCGCGTCTTAAAAGTAGAGAGGGTGTCTGCTTCCCGAATCTGGACTGGGTGCTGGTTCCACAGGAGAGGAGCTTGATAGCTAAACGCTCTGCCTCCCATTCTGAGACCAAAGTGGCCTATTAGGATGATCTGGTATTAGGAGATCCTTTAGGTAGGATGGAGCGTTATAGGTAAGAAGAAGGGTTTTAAATTCTGTTCTACATTTAATGGGAAGCCAATGACGAGAAGCTGATGAAGCTGAAATATGATCTCTCTTATGAATTGAAGGCTTTTTAGAGAGTTACTGGGGCAGCCTGAAAGTAGAGAATTACAGTAGTCCAATCTAGAAGTAACAAATGCATGAACCAGTTTTTCAGCATCGATTTGAGACAGGATGCTCCTAATTTTGGCAATGTTTCTTAGGTGGAAGAAGGCTGTTCTAGAGATTTGTTTTATGTGTGAGGTAAAAGACAAATCCTGGTCAAAAATGACTCAGAGATTCCTTGCAGTACTACTGTGGGCTAGAGTCATGTCATCTAAAGTAGCGATATGGTTAGAAAACATGTTTCTTAGACTTTTTGGCCCAAAAAATAACTTAGTTTTATCTGAGTTTAGAAGAAGGAAATTATACATCATCCAGTCCCTTATGTCTTTTAAACATGCTTGTAGTTTGATTAATTGATTTGTTTCATCAGGTTTCATAATCTAGCCACAGGGGTTGCAAGCCAGTAACTTCTGTGCCGGTCCCAAGCCCGGATAAATAGAGAGGGTTGCGTCAGGAAGGGCATCCGGCGTAAAATTTTGCGAAGTACAATCATGCGAGTCATCCATACCACTTTCATACCGGATCGGTCGAGGCCCGGGTTAACAACGACCGCCACCGGTGCTGTTAACCTACAGGGTGCCGGTGGAAATTGGACTACTGTTGGTCGAAGAAGGAGAGGAGGCAGAAGGGTGCGTGGTCAGAGAGAGAAGGGGAAAGGCAGGAGCTTAGATTTGAGAGTAGGGACTCTTAACGTTGGCACAATGACAGGGAAAGGTAGAGAGCTGGCAGACATGATGGAGAGAAGGAAGGTAGATGTACTGTGTGTGCAAGAGACGAGGTGGAAAGGCAGCAAAGCACGTAGTATTGGAGGAGGATACAAACTGTTCTACCATGGTGTGGATAGGAAGAGAAATGGAGTAGGAGTGATCCTGAAGGGGGAGTTTGTGAACAATGTTCTAGAGGTGAAAAGAGTCTCAGACAGGGTGATGAGCCTAAAGCTAGAAATCGAAGGTGTGATGGTGAACATAGTCAGTGGGTATACTCCACAAGTTGGCTGTGAGTTAGAAGAGAAAGAGAGATTCTGGAGTGAGTTTGATGAGGTTGTAGAGAGTATCCCTAGAGGAGAGAGAGTAGTTGTTGGAGCAGACTTCAATGGGCATGTTGGTGAGGGGAACAGAGGTGATGAGGAGGTAATGGGCAGGTTTGGTGTAAAGGACAGGAATCCAGAAGGACAGATGGTAGTGGACTTTGCTAAGAGGATGGAAATGGCTGTAGTTAACACTTACTTCCAGAAGAGAGAGGAACATAGAGTGACATACAAGAGTGGAGGTAGGAGTACACAGGTGGACTACATCCTATGTAGACGAGGTCATTTGAGAGAGGTTAGTGACTGTAAAGTGGTGGTAGGAGAGAGTGTAGCCAGACAGCACCGCATGGTGGTGTGTAAGATGACTCTGGTGGTCAGGAAGAAGAAGAGAGGAAAGTCAGAAAAGAAGACCAAGTGGTGGAAGCTAAAGAATGAAGAAACTTGTGAGGAATTCAGGCAGAAGTTGAGACAGGCTTTGTGTGGTCAGGAAGAGCTTCCAGATGATTGGGAAACTACAGCAGAGGTAATCAGGGAAACAGGTAGGAAGGTGCTTGGTGTGTCATCTGGTAAGAGGAAAGATGATAAAGACACTTGGTGGTGGAATGAGGAAGTACAGGACTGCATCCAGAGGAAGAGGTTAGCTAAAAGGAAGTGGGATGTAGAAAGGACTGAGGAAAGTAGACAGGAGTACAAGGAAGTGCAGCGCAGAGTGAAGAGGGAGGTGGCAAAGGCCAAACAGAAAGCTTACGATGAGCTGTATGACAGGTTAGACACGAAGGAAGGACAGAAGGACTTGTACAGGATAGACAGACAGAGAGATAGAGATGGAAAAGATGTGCAACAGATAAGGGTGATTAAAGACAGAGATGGAAAGGTGCTAACAAGCCAGGAGAGTGTGCAGAGAAGATGGAGGGAGTATTTTGAGGAGTTGATGAATGAGGAAAATGACAGGGAAAGAAGGGAGGAAGATGTGGATGTTGTGGAGCAGGAAATAGGAGAGATTAGAAAGGATGAGGTGAGGAAGGCTCTGAAAAGGATGAAGAGCGGAAAGGCTGTTGGCCCTGATGACGTACCTGTGGAGGTGTGGAAGTGTCTAGGAGAGACAGCAGTGAAGTTTCTGACAGGTCTGTTTAACAGGATTTTAGAGAGTGAGAAGATGCCTGAGGAATGGAGGAGAAGCGTTCTGGTGCCGATCTTTAAGAACAAGGGTGACACGCAGAACTGTAGCAACTATAGAGGGATAAAGCTGAGCCACACAATGAAGCTGTGGGAAAGAGTAGTGGAAGCCAGGCTTAGGAAGGAGGTGGAGATCTGCGAGCAGCAGTATGGTTTCATGCCCCGTAAGAGCACCACTGACGCCATTTTCGCTTTGAGGTTGTTGATGGAAAAGTACAGAGATGGTCAGAAGGAGCTGCATTGTGTCTTTGTGTATTTAGAGAAGGCGTATGACAGGGTGCCGAGGGAGGAGCTGTGGTACTGTATGAGGATGTCGGGAGTGGCAGAGAAGTACATCAGAGTAGTTCAGGACATGTATGAGAGGAGCATGACGGTGGTGAGATGTGCCGTAGGTCAGACAGAGGAGTTCAAGGTGGAGGTGGGACTACACCAAGGATCGGCTTTGAGTCCCTTCTTGTTTGCTATGCTGATGGACAGGTTGACAGACGAGGTCAGACAGAAATCTCCCTGGACAATGATGTTTGCAGATGACATTGTGATTTGCAGTGAGAGTAGAGAGCAGGTGTAGGGAACAGCTGGAGAGGTGGAGGTTTGCTCTGGAAAGAAGAGGCATGAAAGTCAGTCGTAGTAAGACAGAATACATGTGTGTAAACGAGAGTGATCCAGGTAGAAGTGTGAGGTTACAGGGGGCTGAGGTGAAGAAGGTGCAGGAGTTTAAGTACTTGGGGTCATCAGTTCAGTGTGATGGGGAGTGTGGAAAAGAGGTGAAGAGGCGAGTGCAGGCAGGTTGGAATGGGTGGAGGAAAGTGTCAGGAGTGTTGTGTGACAGAAGAGTGTCAGCAAGACTCAAAGGAAAGGTGTACAGGACAGTGGTGAGACCAGCTCTGCTCTATGGGTTAGAGACAGTAGCAGTGAGAAAGAGACAAGAGGCAGAGATGGAAGCAGCAGAGATGAAGATGTTGAGGTTCTTCTTAGGAGTGACAAGGTTGGACAGAATTAGGAACGAGTTCATCAGAGGGACAGCACACGTTGCCTGTGTTAGCAACAAAGTCAGAGAGGCCAGATTGAGATGGTTTGGACATGTGCAGAGGAGGGATAGTGAATATATTGGTAGAAGGATGTTGGAGATGGAGCTGCCAGGCAAGAGGGCGAGAGGACGACCAAGGAGGAGATATATGGATGTCCTAACAGAGGACATGAGGTTAGCTGGTGTCAGAGTGGAAGATGCCCAGGATATATAAAGTGGAAAAGGATGATTCGCTGTGGCGACCCCTGATGGGAAAAGCCAAAAGAGTAGTAGTAGTTTCATCAGGTTTCATAGACAGATATAACTGCGTGTCATCAGCATAACAATAGAAATTTACAAAGTTTTTTCTAATAATGATGCCAAGGAGAGACATATATAGAGTAAAGAGTATTGGTCCTAACACAGAGCCTTGTGGAACTCCATAACTAACGTTTGTGTATGTGGAAGATTCATCATTAACATGAACAAATTGGAATCTATCTGATAGATACGATTTAAACCAATTTAGTGCAGTTCCTTTAATTCCAAAAACATGTTCTAGTCTCTATGTACAGGTTGACAGATGAGGTCAGACAGAAATCTCCCTGGACAATGATGTTTGCAGATGACATTGTGATTTGCAGTGAGAGTAGAGAACAGGTGGAGGAACAGCTGGAGAGGTGGAGGTTTGCTCTGGAAAGAAGAGGCATGAAAGTCAGTCGTAGTAAGACAGAATACATGTGTGTAAACGAGAGGGATCCAGGTAGGAGCGTGAGGTTACAGGGGGCTGAGGTGAAGAAGGTGCAGGAGTTTAAGTACTTGGGGTCATCAGTTCAGTGTGATGGGGAGTGTGGAAAAGAGGTGAAGAGGCGAGTGCAGGCAGGTTGGAATGGGTGGAGGAAAGTGTCAGGAGTGTTGTGTGACAGAAGAGTGTCAGCAAGACTCAAAGGAAAGGTGTACAGGACAGTGGTGAGACCAGCTCTGCTCTATGGGTTAGAGACAGTAGCAGTGAGAAAGAGACAAGAGGCAGAGATGGAAGCAGCAGAGATGAAGATGTTGAGGTTCTTCTTAGGAGTGACAAGGTTGGACAGAATTAGGAACGAGTTCATCAGAGGGACAGCACACGTTGCCTGTGTTAGCAACAAAGTCAGAGAGGCCAGATTGAGATGGTTTGGACATGTGCAGAGGAGGGATAGTGAATATATTGGTAGAAGGATGTTGGAGATGGAGCTGCCAGGCAAGAGGGCGAGAGGACGACCAAGGAGGAGATATATGGATGTCCTAACAGAGGACATGAGGTTAGCTGGTGTCAGAGTGGAAGATGCCCAGGATATATAAAGTGGAAAAGGATGATTCGCTGTGGCGACCCCTGATGGGAAAAGCCAAAAGAGTAGTAGTAGTTTCATCAGGTTTCATAGACAGATATAACTGCGTGTCATCAGCATAACAATAGAAATTTACAAAGTTTTTCTAATAATGATGCCAAGGAGAGACATATATAGAGTAAAGAGTATTGGTCCTAACACAGAGCCTTGTGGAACTCCATAACTAACTTTTGTGTATGTGGAAGATTCATCATTAACATGAACAAATTGGAATCTATCTGATAGATACGATTTAAACCAATTTAGTGCAGTTCCTTTAATTCCAAAAACATGTTCTAGTCTCTATGTACAGGTTGACAGATGAGGTCAGACAGAAATCTCCCTGGACAATGATGTTTGCAGATGACATTGTGATTTGCAGTGAGAGTAGAGAACAGGTGGAGGAACAGCTGGAGAGGTGGAGGTTTGCTCTGGAAAGAAGAGGCATGAAAGTCAGTCGTAGCAAGACAGAATACATGTGTGTAAACGAGAGGGAGCAAGGTAGGAGCGTGAGGTTACAGGGGGCTGAGGTGAAGAAGGTGCAGGAGTTTAAGTACTTGGGGTCAACAGTTCAGTGTGATGGGGAGTGTGGAAAAGAGGTGAAGAGGCGAGTGCAGGCGGATTGGAATGGGTGGAGGAAAGTGTCAGGAGTGTTGTGTGACAGAAGAGTGTCAGCAAGACTCAAAGGAAAGGTGTACAGTACAGTGGTGAGACCAGCTCTGCTCTATGGGTTAGAGACAGTAGCAGTGAGAAAGAGACAAGGGGCAGAGATGGAAGCAGCAGAGATGAAGATGTTGAGGTTCTCCTTAGGAGTCACAAGGTTGGACAGAACTAGGAACGAGTTCATCAGAGGGACAGCGCACGTTGTCTGTGTTAGCAACAAAGTCAGAGAGGCCAGATTGAGATGGTTTGGACATGTGCAGAGGAGGGATAGTGAATATATTGGTAGAAGGATGTTGGAGATGGAGCTGCCAGGCAAGAGGGCGAGAGGACGACCAAGGAGGAGATATATGGATGTCCTAACAGAGGACATGAGGTTAGCTCATGTCAGAGAGGAAGATGCCCAGGATAGAGTGAAGTGGAAAAGGATGATTCGCTGTGGCGACCCCTGATGGGAAAAGCCGAAAGAGAAGTAGTAGTAACATGTTCTAGTCTCTGTAATAATTTTCTGTGATCAATGGTGTCAAATGCAGCACTAAGATCTAGCAGAACTAGTATAGAGACAAGTCCATTATCTGAAGCCAGAAGAAGATCGTTGGTGACTTTAATCAGTGCGGTTTCTGTGCTATGATGAACTCTGAATCCTGACTGAAATTCTTCGTGAAATTCGTTTCTGCGCAGGTGGTCACATAATTGCTTTACAACTACTTTTTAAAGTATTTTAGAAATAAAGGGGGGGTTGGATATTGGTCTGTAATTGGCTAAAACACCTGGATCCAGACTAGGTTTTTTAAGTAGAGGTTTGATTACAGCTACCTTATAGGCCTTTGGTACATATCCTGTTTGTAAAGATAGATTAATGATATCTAATACGAACGTGTCTAATAAGGGTAGAGCATCTTTGAGCAGTCTAACTGGAATAGAGTCTAGCAGACATGTTGTTGGTTTAGATGACATAATAGTTGAAGTTAACTCAGCAAGGTCTATGGGCACAAAGCAGTCTAAAAGGGACTGAGGACTTACTGATGATTCTAATTCTGTTGTATTTGTGGGGAGGGTCTGGTGAATGTATTTCTAATAGTACCTTTTGTTGTGAAAAAGTTCATGAAGTCATTGCTGCATAGCGTTGAGGGAATACTAGTCTCAACTGAACTATGGCTCTTAGTCAGCCTGGCTACAGTGCTGAAAAGAAACCGGGGGTTGTTCTTGTTTTCCTCTATTAGTGATGAATAATAAGCTGTTCTGGCTTTATGGAGGCTAATTTGTATAAGTATAAACTCTTTTTCCAGGCTAAGTGTGATTCTTGTGAATGAGTGGAACGCCACTTCCTTTCTAGTCTTCGTGATCATGGAGTTACTGTCAGCATCTACATGAATGTTAAAATCGCCCACTGTGACGACTTTATCTGCACTAAGTCGGCTAGAAAATCTGAGAATTCAGTCAAAATTTCAGAATAAGGGACTGGAGGACGGTACACAATAACAAATAGGAGTGGATTTTGAGTTTTCCAAATTGGGTGTGAAAGGCTCAGAGAAAGACTCTCAAATGAGTTATAACTATGTTTAGGTCTAGGGTTTATCGGTAAGCTTGAGTGATAGATTGCTGCTACTCCTCCACCTCGGCCTGAGCTTCTAGGAACATGATAGTCATGACTTGGGGGGGTCGACTCATTTAAACTGACATATTCTTCCTGCTGCAACCAGGTTTCAGTGAGACAAAATAAATCGAATTGAGGATCGCTTATCAAGTCATTTACTAACAGATATTTAGATGAGAGAGATCTGATATTTAATAATCAACATTTACTTGTTTTATTTTGCATTGATTTATCAATGCAACATCAAAATGCAACAATTGAAATAAAAATGCAACATCAAAATGCAACATGAAAATGCAACAGCCAAATAAAGGTGACCTACAGTCCAGGCCTAAGTTAGGTGTTTCCCAAGTTTTAAAAATCCTACTCAGCCAACAGTGGTCACATAAATTCCTTTTAGTTAGATGGCCACATTTCTGTATGTAGTACACCTGATGCTAAGTAGCCAAAGAAAGCCAAAGCCACACTTGAGTAAATTAATTGGTATTTAAAAATGACGAGAATGTTTCCTTTTTGTTCGTGCTTTTATATTTGTTTGTGCTTTGTCCTTGGCGCCACCATGCTGCAACCCTAGACAAGAAGCCAGGCCGGTGACCAGACATTTTGTTGGTTTTGATGATGTAATAGTTAAAGTTAACTCAGCAAGATCTATGGGCACAAAGCAGTCTAAAAGGGACTGAAGCCTTACTGATGATTCTTATTCGTTTGTATTTGTGGGGAGGGACTTTGGTGACCATTGCTGACCAGAAATTCCAGCATGAACATTAAAGGGCTTTATTCAGTTATTTACTTAAACTAAGGTGGTTGTTATTGCCATGGGTCAAACATGTCGCTGTGTTCTCTTATTGATTATTTTAACATAGTACAGCTACCTTGGTGTTGGTCCTGAGCTCCAGACAAAATGGGCAGGTTGTGTCAGGAAGGGACAAGGCTGCCTGCAGGCCACTGGTGCTGTACTGTTCAACCTCATCCTTATTGAGTTTATTCAACTGCCATTGAAAATGAGGTGTTTTGGTAAAATGTATAAATTTTGTTCCAATGAACAAACCAAACAAGAGCCATTGAAAAGCTCAACACAAGTTCATAAATCAACACAAAATGAAACTTTTAATGAGCACTTTTTATGACAAGTGTCTTCAGGACTTATTACAGCACCGTTTGTAGTTATGACCTGCAGCAAATATGTAAATTTCCTGCTGAATTTAAATTCATGTCTTATGGGCAGTAGGATTTGTTGTAGACCGACTGCTGATAACCTGAATCAGGTGAGCTCAGTTAGTCAGATGCTGGAAGATGTAAAGCAGTGTAATGAAACCTTTATTTATAAACGCTTGACAGTAATCGGTTCAGCTCCAAAATCTATTAACAATATATTAAAAATGGATCCTGAAATGAATAGGAAGCAAAGAGAACACAACATGGTGGTTTTGTTCTCATGCTTAGATGTATTGGTAAGCAAGTGTGCATTCTGCACCAACTGGAACACTTACACTGCTGTCACTGTGTGAATGGAGGATACCATCCTACACTGCATGGCATCATGGGCTCAGCAATGCCCTAACAAGGTCTTACAAATCAGTCCAGTGATAGACTGTTCACCTGTCCAGGTGTATCCAGGGGTCAGCTGACTGCACATATAAGCACTGTAGCAACCCTGAGCACAGCGAGTGCAGCTCTGCAGCCATTAACAGGTAAGCTCAGAATAAAGGTCAGTGTGGATGTTCAAGGTTTACTGTGTGCTAATCATCATGTTTCTGATGTGTACGTGCTGTCTGGCATGAAGTGCTGCTTTTCTGTCACATTTACCCCTGATATCAACACGTGGTCTGACTGTGTGGATCTACAGTGTGTCAGATAATCATGGTGGATGTGATTCTACTGAACATTTGTGAGTTGTCATCACTGCTGTCAATGTATACATGTACATGTTTCTCATAGCACAAAGAAAAAATTATTAAACTAATGTGCATGTGAGGTTAATCTAAAGATGAGAAGATCAGGATGTAGTAATGTCTCAGGTTAGGATTAAATGATGTGAGTGAAGCTGTGGGCCTGGGGCAACTGTATTAATCTTCTGTTGAAATATTCAACATAAGAAAATAAGTGAAGTTCAGATAAAGTCTGAAAAAATCTGAATAAAATATTTATTTTTTACAGTTTCTTAGAAATAAAATTGAATCTTTGTTTTCACTGGGTGTAAGAAAAGCCTAAAGCCGATTGGCTGTCTAAGAAAAAAAGTGTTCTTCAGTGCTTGATTGCGCCTCACTCACTCCTCCACAGTTACAGTTTTCTGGATTTAATAGAGTAAATGAAAAGTTCTTTTACTCTTATAAGATCATCAGGTAAAATCTAAAAAATAAACACATTTCAAATCTCTGGCTATATAAATAAAGAGATTTTATCAAATAAAACTGTTAAATATTCTGGGCTCAAAAAAATTACTTACTATATACATTCATTACAGCTGTCAGGTCAATTTTATGCAAGAAAACTTTTCTTAACATTTGTTTTAAAAATTATGCAGTAGCACAGAAGTACAGTTATTATTTTGCACCTTAGTGATCTTGTAAATGCAACGCTTTGACTTGTAATGACGTAATGTACTGTATATTTTTATACTGTGGCATTTCCTGCACACCTGAAAATAAACAAACAGATAAATTATTGTATATAATAAAATATTAATTTTAATTCACCATGTTTTTTCGCCTGATTTATCACGAGTTACTGCAATGCCCGCTTACGTGGCTGGAACAAGGCCCCGCCCCTTGTCCAAGAGCTCGCCTTCTGATTGGTCTAAATTCGCTAAAGGCCTCCTCTTTATCATGCGTGTAGGCGTGACAACGCTGGCTCACGGAAGTGGTTGCGGACGAAGCCGAGGGAGACGGTGGAGAGAAGTTTATGAGGAGCAAGTCTTTCTTTTTCATCCTCTTTTTACTTTGCCTTTTTTTTACTTTATGTAATGTTTTATATGGCTTGCAGTTTTGGAGGCTAAACACTGGTTCAAACGACAAGGAAGAACTGCCGGAACTTCTCCAGGTGGGATCACGCTGTGTTTGTGTGTCAGTGACCTCTGCTGCTGCACAGACTGCTATACGGAACTCCATACAAAAAGTGACAATTTACGTGAGTCACTCTTCGAAATCACCAGAAAACAGCATCTGTGTCCGTTTCACATCAGGAAGGGTTCTGTAAGACAGTCGGCTGTTTTACTATTCACCGCAAAGTCCGTGTCATTGCAAGCCTCCATATTTTCTGACCTGATTTATGCTAACCTCCGCCGTCTTTGTCTGTTCTACTCGAGTAATATGAAATGGGATCTGTTTGGAAAAAACACAAGTTTTCCAACGCGGTGCTGGCCGGTTCACGCGGTAGGCCGTGAAGCGTTAATGCAAGTCCCGGTTCGGCGTCTGGCGCCCGCAGCTGGTTTAGTAACTAACCGTTGTGAAGATCTTAAACTTTATTGACATTCCTTCAGCCTTGTCGCTGGTGTGAACTTTTTTTGTATATAAACTTTATTGAACTGTACAAAAATACAAACACTTTTAGAGGTAGAAATACACAATACAAAAATATAAGACAATAAACGGGGAAATAAGTAGGAGGTATAGCAGTATGTATTGTAGGTATTGTATGTATTGAAATAATATCCATTTAAAGGCTGTGCATATATATTTATTGCATTTACGATCTGTCAGTTTCGACTCTTGATAATTGATAATTAAATTTGGTAGTGTCCTGCTAACTTCATAATATAATAGGGTAATGTAATAGGGCCAGTGCAATAGATTTACAAAATTTGTGTAGTTATTTAGTAAACGCTTTTTAAAAAATGTATTTATCCAAAGCAACTTACAGGGTAATTTGGTACACACACACACACACGCACGATGGCGATGATTCAGTATCTTCCACAAGGACGCTTCGACACGCAGCAAGGGGGGACTGAGCCACTGACCCTGTGGTCTGTGGATGACTGCCTTACCAACTGTTCAAATTCTCTTAAAAAAGGATTTCCTACTAAATTGTATTGCTCCGTTATTCCATAAGGTAAAATTATGACGGTAGAAGTTATGTGAAAGTAATAATTTCCTTTAAAGGAGAATCTGTGGGAGTTTGGCAATTTAATAGAGAGTTTTTTAACTTCAAAATAATATTTCAAAAGCAACTCAATCCCTCCTAAGTCCTTAAATAGAGACCTTGGTATATGAAACCCCATAGAGTCAGTTTGCGATAAACATGTTTTCAGCCAGTTTATTCTAAAGGTTTATTTTTGGAATTGAAATATGTAGTTCTACAATGTTTTAATTCCTCATCCATTAGAACTCTTTGCAAATGGTCTTGTGCCATTGGCTAATAATTTCAAAAAATGTTTTACAGTTTTCTTTAGAAAAGGTTTTTATTTCCTCATTAACTAGCAGTTTGTAACTTTTAATTATTTTTTTGTCTCTGTTTTTCTAAACTAAACAAGTATGTAGAATTTTCTTCCGCCATCCTCAATCCATCTGGAGATTGTTTAAGGTGAGGGTGAAGGTGATTGTTCTTCTGATGATAATTCATCTTTCTCACAGAGTTTATTAATCTCACTAATAATTTCCTGCTGTTTCTGCATTCTTGGCTTAGGATTGTGTTTGCTTATTCTAATAGCCACCTGTTTTACTGTAAATTTAAACCATTCACATTTACTAAGAGGGGACATTTCCAGTTCAGTAATATCTTTAATCACCTGTTTAATTTCTCTACAAAAACATTTGTCATCTAATAGTGTTTTATTCATTTTACGTAATGGATGGAGGACACGTTTCTTTTTTAGAAAGGATAAGAGATAAAGAGATAATGACAATGGTCAGTAAGGGGTGCTGCTGAGATTTCACACTTGGGAAATCTCTTGTACTTTATCAAACCTGTGCCACAGTCCCACTACTGGGGACCGATCTAACCAGCTGTCAGGAGCTAGATTGAAATTTCCTCCCATAATAATCTTGTCAGTTTTATGGAACACTTTCCACTTCCACATTTCTGATAGGAGCTTCTTTATCTTTAACTTTTTTGTTGTTTCCATATATACATAATAGAATATAGTTTATCCCATTTATTTCTGTGACCACCATTAACCCATGTCCACTTCTATCACTTTTGTGATCAACAATATTACCAGAATACATTCAACAAAATCATGACTCCTGCTGAATGCGATGTTCCATTACTAAAGAATTGCAAGTGCCCTCATTGCGCTTTCCAGAGTTTAATGTATTCCTCCATGGAATGAGTCTCAGAAAAAAAATTGCTCTTTGTTCTTTACAGAAAAGAAAAATGGCTTTACGTTTCACATTATTTTTTAACCCCCTAGTGTTTAGGAACAGAAAGGACAATAATGAACACATAAAGAAAAGAATTTAGAATTTTGTTGCCTATGTAACAGTAAAGCTGAAGCGCAGGAATGAACAATCTGTTGTATCAGGAATAAACATCTAGGTATCAAACACAGTACCTGAGACTCCCAGGGTGACAATGTAATAGTGATTACTCTGGGTCAACTCTTATGTTGTTATTGAGAGCGAATCCTTCCTTCTAGAACGCTCTCTTCCCTTTTCTTCTAGCCTCTTGGACTACAACTTACTGCGAGCTTCCCAGTCCTCTCTGCAGAAATCCTCCCTAAAGCGTAAGTGCATCTTCGTGCAGACTCTCGCATCTCTTGATTTTTTTTTTTTTTTTTTTTTCCCCTCCCCCATACTTCTTCTCAAACAGTTCTCATGCCAAACTGGATTGTGACTTCTCTCAGCGTATTAAAAGTAGCTGTGTTATCTTTTTGGCCCAGGCAGTTCACTGTATCTACAGTCTCTCTCAGCAAGTCAACAGACATCAGTACAACTCTGTTAAATATACCAATAACTATTTCTCTTACATCTTCTGTTTTTTTTTAGTGAGACCAAACAGTCTCAGATTCCATCTTCTTTTTTATTGAGCATGTTCCAGGATTTTGTTCAGTGATTTGTTTTCCTTTTGGACATCCTCACGTTTATTCTGAAGCACCTTGATTTCTTTCTTGTTTTCCCTTATTACTAATGTATTAGCTTCAATGCGTCTTTCAAAGCTTTTGAGAAGTTCAGTCTGTTCGTCCCTTTTGCCAGTTAGGATTTGAATTGCGTGTAGAATAGCAGTTCCAGAACTATCATTGTCTTCCTTTTTCTCGCTCTGTGCTCTCATTTTCTTCGAGTTACGGTTTTTTATTGGTGTGTGGGTCTTATGGATTTTAAATTCCTTTGACACATAATCCATCTAAATGTCATCAATAACTTATCATCATTACACACCTTTGGGAGATCTGCCCGGTTGTAGTCCTCCATGATAGCATAAAAAAACGTTTAATGTTTAGTCATCATTACAACTCGACATAAAGCATTTCAGGTGAAATCCAGAGATGCTCCCAACTTCAGTCTTTCTTCAGACTGCTTCAATTACTGACCGTTCAGTCATTCTACTGAAAGCTCCTCAATCATACTGATTTGCGTTATAATATTATTATAAAATATCCGAAACTTGTGAGAAATACAAGTTGTAAAGTCTCTTCAGATGACTTGAACCCTAAATAAAAAATTCAAGAAATAAAAGAAAAACTAAGAAACATTTGTGTTTTGTGGCTAAAACCTTCTAAACCTTGACAACTGTGGTTGAAAAATTACTTATTATTAAAATGACTAATTTTTAATTAATTTTATATTAGTTTTGCTATTTTAATTTGCACAAAATCATAACCCATAAAACTTCAACAGACTATTAGTAGGTTTGTCATTTACTCAAGTTATGACTAAAAACAAACATTTATGTATTTTTAATTTACTGAAATGATTTATTCCATTACTGAAACAACTGATCCTATGAATAGTTACAGCTTAATTTTCTGTCAGTAGAGAACTCTGTGCAGCTATGGTTCCATTTTACCGATTTCAATAGATTTTTACCTGGGAAAAATTAGTATTATGAATACATATTTTAAGTGCACATTTCCTATTAGTTAAACGCGACAGGGCTATTGTTCTTACGGTTGAGTTTAAAGCCATAGTGTTTGACCTTTACACTCTGTGATTAGTTAAACTGATCAGTCAGCAGGTTAATCAACAATGAAACAATCTGCACCTGGAAGAGAAAAGACAGGAAAAGAAAAGGGAAAGATTTAGATGTGTCCAGCCCATTTTACTGGCCCTGATTGGAGAGTCCACTAACACCAAGGATCTGCAGATCCACATCTGGTCACCCGTGGTAACTGTACAGTAATTCCCACTCACTGTATTTCTCAGCAGTTACTTGCTCATAATCCTGGAGGTTCTGGTTTAAACATATGAAGTTCATTATCTAAAGTTATTAATATGATCCAAATGAAAGAATAAACCTAGAGGATGCTGGGAACCTCTAAAGATCGTTTCTGAAACTTGAGAATCTACCAATTGTTAAGAGTGGAGCATGTTGCCTCACAATCAGAGAGAATTTTTCTAATGCAAAGTATCGGCTGTACTTTGCTCTGCTCACATTTGGTACTAGGTGCTTTGTTTTATGCTGCAAATATAGTAAAACAACATTTGACCAGCACCTGCACAGTAAGTAAGCTTGTATATTAACAAAGGTAGAGTGTGATCTTTATGAAGTTGTAGAGGGCAAATCTACTGCCTGTGAGGTAGAGGAGATGTAGACAGTAAAGTTCAGTTGGTTGTCAATGATGCCCAGATTTCTGGCAGAATTATTGGGATCAATGCTTGAAGATTTTCAAGTTGATGCTGATGTTGTGTTGTATTGATTGGTCTGGTTGGGAAGATGGGAATCTGTCTTGACGAGGTTGAGTTGAAGATAGCTCAGTTGGAGTGAATCCAAAATTTGCACTAGGGAGCCCCGTTGTAGAGGAAGTGTACGTGAGAACGCAAATGCCCAAGTGTTTTGGCACTGACATTAGCTGGATCTTCTCCAGCCAGCTAACTAATGCAAAATCTGTATTATCTCCAGCCAAAATTATGTGTGAATAGAGGAGGTATACTCCGGAGGATTCACCATGAAGGAGTGGGCACATTAATGATGTCACTTTTCTGCGACTGCAGTGAAACCAGGCACATACAAACCGTCGAAGGTGAAGAATACTGCATGCCTTTCTATTGATGGTAAATTTATTTAGAAGTAAGTTTAGATTTAGTAAGTCTGTAGTCGTCCTCCATTGCTATCATGCACAAGCACTACGCCTTTCTCAGTTATCTGGAGTAATTTTTTCACAAGTGAGAAAGTTGTCTGCATGTGTGAAATGAAGATCCAGCTAATGTCAGGAGTAAAACACTTGGGCATTTGCGTTTACACATACCCCCCCGGATAAAATCTAGAAAAAAAATCTAACCCTAACCCTTTAGAAACACGTCCCTGCCTTGACGGTTCAGCCAGATAAGTAAGGCGAAAGCCAGACCACAGAGTGCTCGATCAAGGGCTCCGCCAGAAATGGAAGAAGACTGACAGGTCTGTTGTTCTCAACAATAGAGGGTTTAGGAGTAGGCTCAAGCTGTGGGCCAATCTGAGCCTGGTTCAATGAGGTGGGGAAGGTTCTTGTTGTGGTAATGGTTTGTGTAATAGCTGGGATTAGTGTGGATGCAGATGCCCGATGTAGAGGGGATGGGATTTCATTCACCTTGAGAAATCTGTGGTGAAAATGATTTATTAAATGCAGAATTTATTGTCCTTCATTCAGTGTTGTATACCTAAAAACTTACTAAAGTCATGTCTTTAAACATTTAGATGCCAATTGTGACATCACCAACACGTGAACAGTCACATCTCTTACCAGGAACAGTTCATTAACCAAACTGTGTTACTCCATCCCAGGTTTGTCCTCGTTTGGTTTAATGTAGTGAACACATGCTTGATGCCATGTGCAGCTTAAAGTCGGTGTTAGAGTAGCAATAGCAAGCGGGTGGCTGTGTATATTGGGATTGTTGTCTTATTGGCTGATTCTCATTGTTTTCATTTGTTAGGCTGGTTGACAATACAGTTAGGGTTCGCAAACCGAGGCAGAATAGGTGCAGGTCATACCAGCTGCAACAAACTACAGTAACAATTAAAACTGTAAGTAAAGAGGGGGCCGGTGTTTGACAGCACATTTGAACAAAAACGACAGAAAATTATGGCCATGTGACATGCACCTGATTTAGCTTTCATTCATTTTGTTGAATCCAAAAAATTCAAGCTTAAATGATGACTGAATTGCAACTTTTAAGACAAGATTCGACTTTATTGAACTCATAGTGGGGAAATTCTTACAGCAGCAACAGGAACTAAAAAACAGGATAAAAGTAAAACAACAGTATTAAGTGTGTAAACAGTATATTAAAAAGGAGTCTCGCATTCTCCATATGTACATATATAACAGGTGAAATATTGCACATCTCTTTTGAATAATGCATTTGAAACTGCATATGGAACTGTCAATTGAAAATTGAATTGCCAGTTGAATTAAACAACAAGTTATGGCATTTTGAAATGCAGTTGTTTATCTTTTATTTAAAATTTTTAACCCAATAATTTAAAATGAATTGAGGATTGAGTTGCCACTTTGCATATTGAATTGTGAATTGCAAAATGCATTTTCAAACTTATTGATTTAAATTGAACTTGAATTTCTAGTTGAAATATGAATTGCCATTAGTATTACGAGCACAATACACTTTCAGAATTAATAAGCAGCCATCATACTGCTTCAAGTGATGCTGGTCAAACTACTCCAGAATATTGCCAGAAGATTAAGAGTAATGGTTAGCATTACACTTCAGCCTCAATGCCTAGAGGCCCATGTGCTGAAAACGTATAAAGTTGAAGGCCTCACATTTTCATTGATTACATTTACGGCCTGATTGTGAGTTTGAAAAAATGTGAAGTGCACAGTACTTAAGTCAACGTCAGTAGACATCTTGTCCAGACACTTCTGTCTCTATTTTTTTTCTGTTAAATTTAAAAGAAAATCATATTTCAATCTTTTCCTGCTTTTTAAAGTTTATATTGAGCTACTGTAAATGTTTCAGTTTTTAATTATATTAATGAGTCAGCTATCAAAAATATTGCTAAACGTGAATTGTTTTGTTTGTTTGTGTGTTTGGTGGAACTTTCTAAAGCGTTTCTTTATGTTTGGCGAATCTTTTTACTTTAACCTGTTAAGCCATCTTTGAACCAGCTGTTAGAACCCCTTTCCTAATGGTTACAGTCGTATTTGGACGGTGACACAGTGGTGCAGGGGTCAACACGTTCTGCTCCCAACCTGCACTGTAATCGGATAACCAGACTGGGTAATTCCACACTTTGTGCTCCTACGTGCACGTCTTTAGGTTTGAATGTGGGTGCAGACAATCTTTTCCCATAGAGGGAAACATCAGCCTGAGTAGGAAACAGACGAAGACACAGAAATGTTAAGACAACAATGAAAGAAACAAACTCATCCAAAGTCAAATGACTGTTGCTAGTGGCGACCACTGACCTTTTCAGTTACATTAACAAGACTCTGATCTAATTGGCTGATGGCAGACCGAAGCTTGGGGTGCAGTGATTGGCTGTTCCTGTCGCCTGTAGCCTCAGGGCCTGTTAGCCAGTCAGATTACAGCAGGGCATCTGCTCTGTGATGTCAGTGTTGCTGTGGTTATGGCTGTGAGGTGGGCTGATTGGCTGCTGTGTTCAGTCCGTCTCTCTCTCTCTCTCTTTCTCTGGACAAGTCAGCATACTTTTGAATGAAGAGGTAAGACTCTATTGACCAGTTTGTTGTTTTATGTGTTTTTTATTAATTGGACCAAACCTGATATAAAAAAGTGTGCTGCAAAATTTATGAATGTGCTTCTGTCAACTAATGGGAGGTTCTTGTGCTCTCTGCTGATTTACTGCTTCATTTTTCTACCTTTAGTGGAATATCACGCCTGCAGCAACATCTGTTGCAGCATTTTCTGTTACTTTGCTTCCTCCTTTTTAAAAAACTGGATGTGTTGAGCCCTGAAGAGAGATTCTGTGTAATCGGGCAGTCGGAATGTTCTTTTCACTCCATTTGTGGTGTGACTCCGACAAAGCCCAACTTTGCTCAGAGTAAGAGTCTGGCACTGGATTTACTTTGGATGCTGACTCGAGGCACAGCTATATTTTTAACAGTTGAACAATGCCTAATGCAAGTTCATTTACTAATACAAGAGAAGTTGAGAAGTCAATCAAATCCACCTGAGAGTCACCTCAACTTGAGCTTCAGTGGGGAAAACCATTTGGACAAAGCAGTTAACATGAAACTACTTGACGTCAGTTTGATTTCTAAATGAAAGATTTCTGCTCTATAGCATAGTAATATACACATATTTATTCAGTAATGTTTTGATCACATTTAGTAATATTAAACCTGCCTTATGCCGGAACTTGTTACATGACAAGAATTTCCCCACTGTGGGATAAATAAAGTCAAATCTTATTTTATTTAGAGACAGTGTTGACATTTTGTCATCCTACACTGCTTAAAAACATAGTACTACTTCGGATCATGGGAACTGTAGTGCAGTGGCTGGAATTAAAACACTGAATTAACCAAAGCCTTTTTTTGTTTCCGTGTACAGATGAACCACAGCAGCATGGACATGGACCACACCCATCACCATCATCACAATACAGTCCCCACCACAAGCAGCGGACATGGAGGAGGAGGGCATGATGGAAACCATGGAGGACACATGGGAATGGTGAGGGCCAGTAAGCTGAGGCCTTAGATATTGCTGTTGGCCAATTCTTACACGTAGCTGTCAGGAGATACCTGTGAACAAGCTTGAATAGTTCTTCTTCAACATTTTCCAATACAAATTCTTCAAAACTGCTGCTGAGATTGTTACTGCCTAACTGATCAAACATGGGATTGGATCTCACATGCTCAGTTTTAATTTTTGACTCTGCCAAAATCACTACAGCTATAATGTGTACATGAACGCATTTTTTAAAAGCAAGTATATCCAAAGGTGAAAACGATGATAGCTGTGATGAGCTAACATGCTGTATTTGTGCTTGCCTAGGCCATGACGTTTTACTTGGGCTACACCAACGTGGAGCTGCTGTTCAGTGGGCTGCTCATCAACTCACCTGGAGGTTTGTTGTTGTTGAGCTCACATTTCAGTTACTGTTGTTTTTATAGTTTTAAATAGATAGATTTAAATTTTAGTTTAGAATTTAAAACATTAAATTCTTTCAGTTTGTATCAAGTTTATTTCTTTATGTACTTTTTTAGATTTAGGCCTTTTGTGGTTGTTAAAATTTGTAATAATCAATTCACTTGAGTTTTACCTACCGGAGTGTATTAACAACAACCTTTATTTGTCACTTCAGTCACACATACATTTGCAAGATTTTTTGTTTGTTTACAGCTTTGTTTTTTGTATTTAAAAAAAAAATTTGATTAAGCTATAAGTTGAATATTGAAAATATATTTTGTAATTTAGTTTGTTTTGGTTTTAGACTAAATGTTAATTTGTTTAGTTTTTAACATTTCACTTATATTTTAATACTTACTTCCTTGTAGTTTATTAATCATTTAGACGTCATTAAATGTCATTTTTACAGTTATATATTTTACATTTTATGTCTTTGGTTTTGTCTAGATTTAAAATTTGTTCATTTGACCATGCTTGTCATTTAACACTGTTTAAATGAAAGCAATCTCTTCTTTTAATTGTTAACATAATTTTTGGGGGATTTTTCCAGTTTTAAAATGTATGTTTATAAGTGAATTGGTGACTCTGGCTTAGTTATTATTCCATGAGCAGTAGGATAGCAGTTTCATCTGGGCACTTTTCAAGTGTCCTTGGGAAAGACAGTGAACCCTAAGTTACCCTTGGTTTGTGCTAGTAGCTTTGCATAGAACTGTGTTGAGGTCTTTTATTTAAATTTTTGAACTTTTAGATTTCAGTTTTATTAATTCTGTGTAAAAACATTGATCCCATCCCCTCATTCTCTTGTCTGATCAGAGATGGTCGGTGCCTGTATTGGTGTTTTTCTATTGGCTGTTCTGTACGAGGGTTTAAAGATCGGCCGTGAGGTGTTGCTGCGTCGCAGCCAGGTGAACATCCGCTACAATTCCATGCCACTGCCTGGGGCTGATGGGACAGTACTGATGGAGACGCACAAGACGGTCGGGTAGGTAACGCCAGAATTAATAATCAATCAGGAAAATTCTGTCTTCTGCTGCTGAAAAACAAAGTGCCTCAACCCCCACCGTCCCACAGGCAACGGATGTTGAGCCCGGCCCACTTCCTGCAGACGCTGCTACACATTGTCCAGGTGGTTGTCAGCTACTTCCTGATGCTCGTCTTTATGACATACAATGGGTACCTGTGCATTGCTGTGGCGGCTGGTGCTGGCACTGGTTACTTCCTGTTCAGCTGGAGGAAGGCAGTGGTCGTTGACATCACTGAACACTGCCACTAGCAGGACATGTTCAGTGTGTGTGTTAGCATTCTACCCAAAGTGCTACTGGAATTAAAAACCAGCAGCAGATTCAGTTAGCACAGAAACACTAAATTACAAATGTTATCCTGTAACTATGGAAACACCACATCAGATGTTAGTGTGCACACTAACTAGCAATGTTAGTAGTTTAGCACTTACAATTTCTTAAACTCCTGCTGATGAAAGAGCTGGCCAATCAGAGCTTGGTTCACCTCAGAAGTTTCAGATTGGCCAAATCAAGTCTTTTAATTTTTAGTGCCATGATAACTGGAGGGTTAGTGTAAGCTGCCCGCTAGCCAGAAATACCAATGTTTTTTTAGTGTTGTTAGCTTGAGCAGAGCCACCAATCGTAAAACAGTGTGTTTAAACAGTTTCAGTTTATTTAGAATTTAATTTATTAGTGAATTAGTGTTTTATAAAAGGTTAGATAACTTTGATTTCAACTGAATTTATAACGTTTTTGTTTTTGTCTGAAATCTTTACATGAATCTTTAAGCAACTTCTTCAGGAGTTTTAATTACAAAAACTATCAAACAATACTGCTAAATAATAATTTGAGGCTTAATTTAAAACTATCAACTTTTCATTTAAAACTTTTAATAAAAATATAAAATTGAATTTGTTTTGTTTACATAATGTTTTTACCCTTTCTTCCCCTTTAAAACAATTATCAGTAAACTTTGATCTGCTTGTTAATCAACATTATGGTTAAACATCCTTAATTTTAGAAATGTTTGTAATTCTCCAGAAACATTGTCTTTTTTACAAACTATATTTTCAGAAAATGGCCATTTATGTGTTTTTTTCTGTTCAAGACAATCAGATACATTTAAGTTTTTACTATGAAACAAAACTTTTCATTCAGGGTATCAACATCATGAAACTGCTTCTTCTCAAATTTATCATCCAGTTTATATTTAGTGATGAATATGCATAGTTTTCTTGTATTTATGTTTTTCTTGGGCCACTGTTGGCCTTAGACCTGCTGCCTTAATGTGGAGTGTAAACTAAGACTGTGGAGGCCAGTGTTCACCTGCTGCTGTTCAACAAACAAAACTCTGCCGCCATCAGTAAGGCTCTGCTAGTTTCAACATACAAACCTTTGTCTTTGGGTATTTGGCTATAAACCTGTTGTTTTTAATGGAATAAAAGGTTGAGTAATTGAGGGCAGCCAAAAAAATGATTTTTATGTTCATTTTATTGATTCACATTGGGATGAAGGTGGACCAATGACATTTCAGGAACAGTTTCTGTATTTAAAATATATTGTGAATATAATATGAAAAAACTAAATGTTTAAATGAAAGCATAGCTACACCACAGTCCAAGTAGACAGACAAAGATTTGGTCACATGTGGTGTAGTCAGAGCACGTATTCACAAACTGTTGGCAATTTCTGTATGATAGATTTGATCGCCACATAAAGTTTAACTGTGGGTGTTCACATACTTTTAGTCATATAATTTACTTGGATCAAATGTGCACACTCTTTTGGCCATACAGTAGTGTATTGCAGCAAATCTTTAGATAATTTTGGTCCCACGGCCAATCTTTGCTCATTTTGCCACAGCCAAGTAGGTTATGGTCAAGTGAGCAGGTTCTTTTGATCATATAGTGTAGTTTGGGTAAAGCTAAAAATAATAAGATTAGCCTTGTCTACATACTTAAAACCACACTGATAAACAACATAGTTTTTTTTAAGTTGGTTCACATACCAAGTGACTTTGACCACGTGGTGTAGTCTGATCAGGTAACTACATGTAGTTCAATAATAGTCCACTTTTTGGGGGGGGCGGTCAATGCTTTGTATTTTGACTACATTTGTCCACATACTTCTGGTCCTGTGCAATCAGACTCTGAATTGTCTGTTCTTGAAATGAAGGAAATAGTTTTATCTTGATGTGTCTGAAATCATTTAACTGTCACTATTGCTGAAAACAATAAAGTTTATGAAAAGTGTCATCGCTCAGATTGTTGATGAAAATAATACGCAAATGTTGAATGTCCTGGCTCATAAAATTCTTCACCTTTACCACGAATATTGCTGGGTAATGAATTTTTTTTTTTAATGGATTCACTGATTTTGCAGAAGATTTATCTATTTTACAGACAGGCTTCGGCTCACAGGGGCTCTAATGGGTCCATGCGTTATCTCAACCACTTTACTTGTTAAGGGGCATTAGGACACAATGTGACAATGGCAATACGATACAGCGGTTTGTGGTATATCACTTGTGCAGTTCAAAGTTGAGTTTGGTTAAAATTTAACCACTGCGTGATCCCGTGAGATATGGAAATCAAAACTGTTCTATCACATATCTGAATGATAAAGAAATTGTTTTTTAGGCCAGCCTGGAAGTTTGCATCTTCCTGATTCCCATGACAAATAAGCAGCTTAAACTTAAATCCCTAGAAGTAAAATGTTGTTGGTCTATAAAAACACTGCCAAATTACAAACCTCTAATTTGTCATTTTGATTTAGCAAACTTACCTCTTGTAGCAAACCTCTTTTTGTTAGTTGTGTGTGTGTGTGAGAGAACATCTCTTGACCTTTCGTTACCTGGAGACCTTAAGACCTAGGCATTAAACCAAAAAAACAAAAATACTTTATTAAAGACTTGCTGCTATAAATTAAAAAAAGGTGTGTGCATCAACAAAGGATATTTCAAAATTCTGAGCAACAAATGTTTACAGCCATACTATAAAAACAGAGTGATACAAAGTAATGTCATTGTGACCAAACTGCTGCTGCTGCTACTCAGCTATTAGGTTTTTTTTTTTTTTTTTTACAGCTTTTCTAAGATGTATTTGTGCAGCTCAGGGACAGTTAGGCCAAAAACTGAGCAAGTTAGGGGACAGGGGAAGATGGCCAGCTTCAGTGGACAACATGGCTTCGTTAACAGCGGACACCTCGCAGAGGAACGTGAAAGTCTGGGCGGACCATTGGGCTGGCTTTGGCACACGTGTAGTGTGACACTCAGATCTCAAGCTTTATTGTTTTACAACTTTATTGACCCTAATTGACAATTGCTTAAGCAACAAGTTCATGAGTCCTTTCTTTTAACTACAAACAGACACTTCCTTTTCTTTAAAGGTGGGGGGGTTTAAGACTATCAGGCATAAAGCAAGAATTCTATTTTTTGCAAGGGGCAATTGTGACATACAAATGTTTTTTCCTTAATTATTTCTTTATTTACCCGGTGAGTTAATTGAAAACCAATTCTCGTTTACAATAACGACCTGGCCAAGAGGCAGCATGGAGGACAACTATAAAACAATGATTTAAAACAAAGACTTAAAAACATTTAACCATTTCAAACTAATTCAAAAATTCATAATGACAGTATGTAGTTATATGCATTAAAAACTGGATAGTTAACAACAAGCGCAATAATCTTGACATATCATTTGTATTAGATTCTCAAAGAGAAGAGCGGGTTTTCATCATGGACATAATATATAATGTACTTTAAACTTGCATATGTGTTCCTTTGATGACCTTTTTGTAAATTTGAGCTATATAAATAAAGTTGAATTGAATTGATGTCCTTTATCAGAAATTAAAAATTGTTTTGTTCTTCATTGAGATGCAAACTTTTGCACTTAAATATTTTTTTAAATTGTTAATTACTTTTTGACTATTTTTTTTTTTTTTGGTATTTCTGAAAGTAAAAGTTCATTTGTACCAGCAGAATGTTCACTTCCCCTTGCATCTCTTTTCAAAGTGAGGGCACACAAACCTTTGCACTCAATGTGTAAACACTGTTAGTTCAGAGTTTCCTACATGACTAACTGACATAGAAAGGAGTCACTTTCATACACATTATTTTTGTATTATAGAACACCTTTCACAACATAATGACTAGTCCCACTAGAACTCTGAAAAACTACTTTTCTCTGAACCGACTGTCTGTACACGTTCCTGGAGCTGATGCCAGCTGTCAGAGTGAACTCCTGGACAGGTCACCAGTGTCAGGGCTGACACAGAGACGACCGTTCACACCTAGATCACCCTAAAATGTCTTTGGACTGCGCTATGAAACAGGAAGAACATTCTTCCAGTTTTCTTATGAGCCCAGGACCCTGAGCTGTGCTGGAGATATTATGGCTAAAACGTGGCATCTCTTTGGCTCCACCAGGAACAAAACCTCCAACCACAACCAGAGGCTGTACATTTCGATTCGCTCTCCTCTTGGGTTTAATCTGACTTCACGTCTTTTTCGCGTACTGCACCCACTTCACAATAAACCAGCCTCTGGTACCGACCTGCAGGGGGCGGTAACAAGCCATGACGCACAGTCCGCCGGAAACGAAGAAGAGTAACTTCCTTGTGGCAAGTGATTGTTTTGTTGCGGGTCAAATAGATCAGGACGGGCTTTTGCTTTAAAGTATTCTCTTTCGTTAAAATAATTTTTTTTTCTTGATCACGTTATTTTATCGAAGCCTGACTACGTTTCGTTTGATGACCTCTTCTGATCTCCGATAACCGGGTCTCAGTCACAGTCCTCTCGCACTGGTCTCCGTACCGTCCCTCTCATGGCGTCCAGGCGGCCGGACAGCTTTGACGGACTCGGGTACCGCGGCCGTGACGATCCGCTGTACGGAGCCAACTACCCTGTCAGGAGCGCCGGAGCCCCTGCGGAGCTACAGCACCACCACTGGGTCACCACGCCGCCGGATATCCCTGGCAGCCGCAACCTACACCCAGGAGAGCGGACACCGCAGTACGATGAGCCAGTGAGAGAAACTGCAGGTCCCGACCCAGCAGGCGGCTGGAACACTCCGCAGCCCGGACTACCGCCTGCCGGTAATCCGCCGTCATTAGATTACATAGTTAGTTAGCAGGGTAATATTTCGATATCCAATGCAGAAAGCAAACTCTTGTGGTACAGATGGGCATTTGCTAGGCTAATGTGAGGACGGGAAGTGGAAAGAACCACAGGTAATCAGTTAGCGGGCTAATGTTAGCGAGCAGAGACAGACGGGGATCGCGCCATAACTACGAACACATGACAGTGTGCATGGATGTATCACCATGACTGATGACGATAAATTAAGGAAAATGTAGTAAAAATGCAGTTAGCTTGCTCAACTGCAGGCTAATAATAAAACAGGAGCTATACTGCAGACGAAGTGTTTGCTAACTAAGCTAATTCTTAATTGAATTCAACTTTATTTATATACCACCAATTCACAACGACGTCGTCCCAAGGCCCTTTACATAATAAAGACATTCAGAGAAAACCCAACAAATCCCCTTGAGCAGCTATAGGCAACAGTGGAGAGGAAAAACTCCCTTTAACAGAAGAAACCTCCAGCAGAACCAGGCTCAGGGTGGACGGACATCTGCCTTGACCGGTTGGGCTGAGTGGAAAGTGGAGAGAGAAAAGAAAAGAGCAACAAAACAAAAAATCCTCGATAATATATATATACGACTAACTGTTAACGACCAAGCTAGTATTTCACTTTTTTTTTTTCTTTTGAGATCATTATGATTTAGTTCAAGTTTATAACATAAAGATGATGACACTTTTTTTGGTCTGTTTTTGGCTCTTTTATCGGGAGATTCCGATTGCCTGGTGACATTCGCGTGGGTGAGAAAGATGGTGGCCGTGGTTTGACAGGATCCCTCACAGACAAATATTCATATGAAATTAGTATCTCCGCATAGCACCAGTGGTTCAATATTATTAACGGATATTTCTTTCACCACTGATTACTGCAGTAGACTATAAATCGCACCACATATATATACACACACACATACATACATACATACATACATACACACACACACACACATACATACATACATACATACATACATACATACATATACACAGACATATTTCTATAATTTGCTCATGGCGTTTTGCCAAAGTCAGTGTCAGGACAGAAACGAAAAGCAAAACACAATTCTAAATTAATTAATTAAATTTGTTCTGAGTATTAGTATTATTATATTTAATGATGTCTTTGTTATTTTTACAGAGCAGCTGAACCGTTTTGCCGGCTTTGGAATTGGACTGGTCAGGTAGGAGATAATTTTTAGATGAACAAAAGTTTGATAACAGTCAGCCTGACAAAGTGAGTCTTTGCAGCTGAAAAGTGTTAATAACATTGTGGATAAAATATCATATTTACATGGTTATTTATATAGCGCTTCCTAAACTCTTTACAATGTTTCTTTCAACCATTCACACATTCACTGATGGCGGTGGGTGCCGTGCAAAGTGCTCAACTGACCCACCCAGGAGTGGGGATCGAACCGTGCCTCACCAACTGAGCTACAGCCACCCCATATACCATGACATTTCTCACACAATTATAGAAAGACCGACATTTATTAAAAGACATTGCCTTTATTGTAAAATAAATATAATAGAAATGTAATAATATGACCTAGAAGTAAAAAATGTCAAATATAATATAATATTACATTATTTCAATAATTTAGAAGACCTTTGGAGTTTAAGAAATTTTCACTTTCTTTAAAAAAAAACAATTACTTGTTGTAATGTGTCAAGAAGTATTTATTTATCATGCAGCAGGTATGATTGGTAAATTACATGTAAGGATCAAGTAAAACAATGGCGAATTTTTAATCTTCTAATAAAACAGGAAGTGGAGTGAATGTGGGACAAGCAGTGAAATATGGGGACAATATTGACAAGAATAACTCTTGAATCCCTTATTATCCCATCGTAGATGATAAAAAGAAAGAGATCGATCATGAAAATGACATCACTCGATACAAAAAAAGATTTCCCTTGTGTTGTAGGCATGTGGGCGCCCATGCTTGTGCCAAAGTAGGAAAACCACTCACTGACTGCATCATACAGCAATAAAACCAGCTGCTAAAAATTCTGACTGTTTGAACTGTGCATTTGTGGCTAAATAAAAAGAAGATAAACCTTTATTCGTCCCCGAATGGGCAAATTTCCATGTTACAGCAGCAAGGATTGTTCAGAGTACAGCAAAGAAGAATTATCAGAATACAGTATATACAAAATGCATTACATACACAATCTAAAAATAAAAATATATCGGATGTACAGGCGGTAGCTTGGCTACCATCCTCCTGTGTCCAGGGGCATCCCCAAGGCCGAGCTGGCCTTCCTGACCAGCTTCTCCAGTACATTTTACAATATATTTTAGGACTAAAGCAGAAATATATTGTTTATGTTTGGTTTAATACAAATTATTTAAAAAAAAAACGGCTGTCAAAACATGTGTGTATGTGTATTTGCAGCCTGTTCACAGAGAACGTTCTCGCTCACCCGTGTATCGTCTTCCGCCGTCAATGTCAGGTCAGTTCATCAACACACTGCTGCTTTACTTACTGATCACTTATTGACTGCTTTTCAATGAATTGCTTTACTGCAGGTGAACTACCATGCCCGCTGCTACCACCTGACCCCGTTTAGCACCATCACTGTCATGTACTCCATCACCAAGGCCCAGGTAACCCATAGGGCGCTAAATGCTTCATCTACCGGATCAGGGTCAAGAATTCATAGGTGTGATCGTTTATTAATTCTGTTATTGATCAGGGCGTGAAGGCTCTTTGGAAGGGGATGGGCAGTACCTTTATCGTTCACGGCGTCACTCTTGGAGCTGAGGGCATCATCAGCGAGTTCACGCCATTACCGCGGTAACCATGCAGTCTTACTGCAGTATTTTTACTGCAGAATAATCACTGTGATTTTACTGCTGTCCACACAGGGCTTCCTCTGTTAAAAATACTGCTCCGTAACTTCAGTATTACTGTAGTATTAAAAATATTTTGTTTCCACAGGGAACTTCCTCACAAGTGGAGCTGGAAACAACTGGCTGGACATTTATTGCTCAAAGGGTCAGTTCACTATGAATGCTTTAAGCTGATAAACTTGGAATGCTTACTGATTAAGTAAATGGAAACATTATTTTGTTTGAAATATGGAAAATAATATTTCTGCCTGAGGTGATCAGATGTCGAATTTGTTAAAACCTGAGTCTCTCACCTGCAGGTTAACTGCCGTGGTGGCTCTCCCATTTTACTGTGCCAGCCTCATTGAGACTGTCCAGGTGATTATTGATTGGTTAAACATACTGTATCTCTCACAAGCTTTTACCTGGTTCTTGCCTGTTTTATTTCCTTTATGTCTGAAGGAATATTATTCCCCATAAGGTACATTTAGTAGCAGTTCTAGGACTTTTAGTTCCACCATATTATATTTGTATGTGGATGCAATGATGGTTTAATTCAGATGATAGCCTTTCAGTGAATGAAACGTAACCTATAGTAGTAACACCTACAGTGCAAAACCTTTGTCAGTAAATTAAATGTTAGTGGGAGCTGTGTCATTTCTGAGGGAAAGCTCTGGAACAACTATTAAATGGCTCCAACCCATTAATGACTGTGCTGCCCTCCCAACACGAGTACTAGTGTAGCTAGTCATCCAGCTAACAAAAAAGGGTGTGCATTTATCTTCATACTTAAGTTAGATTTTTTCATTTTTCTTTTTGTAACAGAAACAAACAGAAAACTAAATTAACAAATGGCACATGATGTGGTGCACTCAGTAGTTTAACTTAAACACAGCTAATCCAGCTAACATGCACACGTTTATCATGATACAGGTATCACCTCTGTTCATGAACATATTAATACTTACAAAGCTGCTCAAATGTTTATGGAACTTTCAGAACGACTGAACGACTTGCACTTCTTTTCACTGTAAAACTATCTTTACCGTTCTTAATACATCAAAGATGCCCTTTTAAACAAGGCGCAAAGGGCGCGCTCACTCTGAATCTGACTATTTTCCGAAAGCTCAATCCAATTACAGAACTCTCACTGACAGGTTTTTAGAACCAATACTTTTTAAAAATTATTTACTACTTATGAACTAATTATTATTCATGATTTAACTTAGTTTTTTTTTACCGAAATGCATCACAATGACTGTATTTCAAATATCACCTCCCATCATGCCTATTTCTGTCTTCAGAGTGACATTGTGCGAGACGACTCATCGTCTGGGCTCCTGGACTGTGTCCGTGAGGGTCTGGCTCGGTTCTTGGGGGTAGGAGCGCCCCACAGTTGCCGTCTGCTTCCTCTCAGCTGTTTGCTTCTTCCTGCTGCTCTGCACGCCATCTTGCGATACGCTGTAGCTTCCTCTATCCAGCAGATAGTGTTGTGGCTGCAGCAGCGGGGCAGGAAGAAGCGGCCAGACCCCTCCAACCCGCTTGATACCTACTTTCCAGAGCTGGCGGCAGCTTGGGTGGGGGCTCTTGTAGCTGATGTGGTGGTGTTTCCTTTGGAGACGATGCTGCACCGCCTCAGTCTGCAGGGCACACGCACTATCATTGATGCTACTGACGGTGTGGTCAATGTGGGAACAAGCAGTAGCCCATTGGTGCTGCCCGTCAACACGCAGTACGATGGCTTCTCCGACTGCCTCCATGCCATTCACCGTAAGGAGGGGAGAGCTGGCTTCTACCGGGGGTTCGGTGCGCTGGTGGCACAGTACACGCTGCATGGAGCGTTGCTGGTTGCAGCCAGGACACTGCTGAGGCTGCTCCTGCTGAACGGGAAAATAAGCTAGAGTTGTTACCATGGAGACAAGTTTGCTTTAACCACAGTGTGAGTGCTACTGTGACAGAAAGTCTGACATGGTGTAAGAATTCTGGTGCATGTCTAAAAAAAAAAGAAAAAAAAGAGCTGCAACATGCTGAAACACGGAGAACTCCAACAGTAAATGTGTAAATAAAAACCCAGAAGACACATCACATGGGATTTTTTTGGGGGGGACAGATCAGTTATTTAAAGCCACACAAACTAAAACTCACTGATACACTCGCTTGTCAGCGACAGGTGCAGTACACCCAGATGTCCAGGTCTTTGTTGCTTTGTCTTAATGGGGAGGATTACATAAATTACTCACAGATTAAAGGTCCTGTGTGAAAAGAAAATTTGTCAACAATGTCAACAACTGTCAACAACTATGAAGCCACATAGTTTGATCATGTTGACGTTATATTGACAGTTTTCTTCAGAAAATTCTTGATCCAAGCATGTTTCAGGGATCTCAAAAATGTTCCTAGTATTCATCACGGTAATCAATCACTAACGAACACCATGGGAACCATTTGGAATACCTGCGCAACCACCTGTTGCCTGCTTTCAGTTAAAGCTGCTGTTGAACTTGTTAGCAACTTAAACCATATTTGGTCGTTTTCAACTTCAACATCAAAGTCGGATTTTATGTGGTTTTATTGATATTTGGGCAATGTTACATCAGTGTTTTTTTTTTCTCTCATCTGCATCATAAATAACCCTTATTAATTACAGTATTTTCCATTCTGACATACAGTTTGCAAACTAAGTTTTTCCTGTTCATACAGACGATGTGGTGTGAACACTGTTGTATGTGGTGTGAACACTGTTGTCAAATTTACGTCCTGCACATTCTCCAGTAGAGAGCTCCACTATATTTGCTTAGCACAAAGATTGGAAACGGGGAAAGTGTTAGAATAGAATAGCTCCATTTAAAAAAAACAGCTGTGATGCTCATACCACCTCTTGTCCCAGCATGAACCTGTGTTTACCTGTCTTTAAATTCTGGTAGCTGATTGGTCACCTGCTGTCCAGGCGTATGCTTTTAATTGTATAAAGTTATAAGTTGTAAATAAAAATATGTGACAATGCGCATTTTTATTAAATTACATCTGATTAATTACTATTTTAATCAATATTGGTAAAAAATCAAAGGGAGGGGTTGAAAGATGAGGGAAAAAACAGGTTTAAGAGCAAGAAGTAAAAAAAAAATCTGTATGAAGCATTACTGAATATTTATGTGACTCATTATTGGAGATATCTGCACTTGTTCAGATTTTGTTGTAAATGTTGAAACTTGTAAAGAATAAACAATATTTCTTTTCTGTAATTAGTTTTAATCTTTAAAATGAAATTATGTATTTTAAATTATTGCTCCGTACATAAAGTTCAATAGAGAATTCATACAATGCTCTGCTGGTGGTCAGGTCTGCATGTTTTTTTAGACAATCATCTGGCCTACTTTCCTGTGAGATCCCTTGATGTTCTTGACGTGAACCTTATTATAAGCAGTGCTTGAATGTTCTGCTGTAAACTGTTCACTTAAGATAAATTGAATTAATAAATCCATTCTAGTTATTAATATTTTATTATTATTATTATTATTATCATTATCATTATTATTAGGATTTAGTTGTTGGTGGCGGTAATGCACCTTTACGTTGGATGCCACTAGCCATTAATAAAGAACAAGAAGTCTTCAGACGGGGGAACCTTTGTGCTTGTAGTTTCTGACCGAGCGCTGTTTCCTGTTGCTCGCCCATGTGTTTTCGCTCTCCGTGCGTCTTCGTGTCTCCGCACTTCCGTTTTTAAGTTATTTTTCTGGATTTGTCTAATAAAATCCTCAGGGGTTTCGGACATGTCGGGCGGCAGCTCCTTATTCTCGGGGTTTCGGGTTCTGGGACTTTATTCCAACCACGTGCCACACGTTGTCCGGTTCCACAAGAAGCACCGGGAGTTTTACCTGGTAACGGCGGTCGGTAAATGCTTCCACACCTACAACGTGAGTAAATGTTACGAGATACCGGCATAAAGTGTTTGCAAACAGGTTTCGGTTTAACAGCTGGTCAACAGAAGGATCACCGAGGGGAACACAGCTAAAATAGGAGGTCGATAAGTAATCTGATTACTGCTGCAAATGATCACAGGATAAAGGCTCAGTTGCAACAATGGGACGATGTCGCTGATGCTTAAAAATGTGTAGCTTTGATTTTACTTATTAATTATCATGAACTCACAAAATTGATTTTAAGAAGCCACATCTGTGGACCCCTCAGTCCGTTACTGTCAAATTTGTCTCCACATGGATCAACCAATCATTGACGGGGGAAGCGGAGGCTGTAGTGGCGGTTACAGTGTCTGGTTCATTCATTTGTAATCAATGCAGCTATTTGACGTAGCAACACGTCAACTAGCGTAGCGCGGCCCTCCACCGGTCCTACAGTTGTTGGTTCGATCCCCGGCTCCTCTGGTCACGTGTCCTTGAGCAAGACACTGAACCCCCGCTTAGTTGCTCCTGGTGAGTGTTGGCCAGCTGCACAGCAGCTCCCCCATCGGTGTGTGACCGGGAGAATAAGAAGCAGTGTAAATCGTTTGAGTCCCAACAGGTAGAAAAGTGCAGGATATTTACCATTTAACATTTACCATAAAACAGAAGTGATGTCAGCGTCGACGTAACACACACCAAAATGTGTCACAGCAAAAAGTCCAGTGTCGTTTGAGATGAGGCAGGAGGTGTCTGGCAGTAATGTCTCTCTGACCAATCAAACGACTTCACAGTGTTTCCCCTAAAACATTTTTCAGGCACAATGAGAAGAGGATAATAGAGGTTTTGCATGCTGATGCACAAAAAAATCTGTGTATTTATTTCTCATGCAGCCCCTGTGGTTGGTACATTCCATGTAACAGTGAAGCAAATCAAAGTGAATATTTATATGATGTATTTATTGCACGCAAATGTTTCTCCTGTATGTCTCAATTAATGTATCTTCGGCTTTAATTGAGACATATATTGAGATGGCGGCTTCACGCTGAGCTTCGGCCCACAGCTCTTTGCATACATTCTGACTCCTACGTTACTCAGACCAACAGGCCCCCTTCAAGGAGAGCACAAAGCTAAACCCAAACTTCCTGACAGTTTCAAATTCTGATTAGAGCACAGGAACAGCCAAACAGAAAAAGTGTCAAAGAGGTCTCCGGGACATTTCGCGTACAGTATTCCCCTGGAAAGTACCCAGGTTCAACCCAAAGATGTTGTAAAGATCCAGAACAGGCTGTGTAAAACAGTGGTCGCTTCAGGAGATGGTAGGAGCAAAAAAAGGGCTTAACAATGAGGAGACTAGCACTGATATTACAGGGAGATTCGCCCACTGCTTCACATCTCTAAAAGGTAAAAAGATAGCATTTATATGTATTTATGCCCCAAATAACTTTGAACCTCTATTTTTTACTGTAATTACTAAAGAGATACTTAAGATGATCATTTTCAATATTATAGTAGGGGCTGATATGAGTATTTATGTTAACAGTTCTTTAGACAAATCATCTCCTGCAACCTCATCTACACAAAGAGCTTCATTGGTAGGTCTACGACAATTCTTACATGAGCTAAGTTTAGATGATGTTTGGCACTTACGTAATGCATCTATGAAAGATTTTACATTCTTCTCATACATTCATAAAATGTACGCCAGGATCAATTATATTCTTTTATCTAGCCCATTAATTCCATCTGTAGTCTCAGTGAATATTCTGTCGAGGTATTTAACTGATCATAATCCTGTTGCGAATGCTCTAGGATTAGATAGCCCTCATAGATCATTGAGATGGAGGTTAAACGCCACACTTCTCCAAAACACTGCTCATATCTCGCAAATATGCGGCTAGGGGTCGGAGATTTTATCGACATTAATAGAGGCAGTGTTGAACCAGAGATACTCTGGGCTACTATAAAAGGTTTTTTACGCAATAATACTGTACGTTTTGCTTCACACTGCAAAAAAAGGAATTACTAAATTATATTACAGTCTTAGAGAGTGTAGTAAATTAGAAAAGGAATTATTAACACAATACACCCCAAGAACTGACACAAATACTACTTGGAAGGGAATCCACCTGGCCGTCTTCTTGCACTCACACTGAAACAACAAGAAAACACTAGATCAATATCTGCTATTGAATGTCCAGTTAAAATGTATTCAAGAGCCCCAGTAATGGGGATGGAAAAAGTTGTCAGCAAACTAATTGGTCCAGACCAGACAGGATTTGTGAATGGACAATTAGCAGCAGACAAAATTAGAATAGTACTACACGTACGAAGTGAAACCAAAAGAAAATCCCACCCTCTAACGGCCTCCTATTCTTAGATGTGGAGAGTTATTTATGGAGAACACTCTTGGAATTCAGATTTAGCCCAAATTCATTCAAATGATACAGACATTGTACTGTAATATACTGTAAGAAACTTTATCAGATATATTGATTATAATTAGAGGTACAGGACAAGGATGTCCACTTACCACTCCACGGTCAACTACAATAATATACTGAAGAAAATAGAGAAACAATATCACTACATGGAAGATTCTCCCATTATCAGTTCCGGCCCATATCTCAGTAATAAAAATGAACATTTTACCACAAATTCTATTAGCTGTATGTTGCCCTCAGCCCCTCCTAGTAATTATTGGCCAATTACATTTACATTTACATGTAGGCATTTGGCAGACGCTTTTATCCAAAGTGACTTACAAGTGAGGAACAAACAAGCAATAAAATCTAAGTTAATTATTAGATTAATTGTTGAGAAATTATGTCTGGGACGAAAACAAAACAAGATTAAATGCTCTGTACTGCGTAGGAGTAGTAGGAATGATGGAGGTTGTGCTTGTCTTAATTTTAGACTATACCACGGGTCATTTACTTTACGTTCCTGGTTGTTGGAATCAAAAAATATATCATGGACACAATTGGAAGAGGAAATTATAGCCCCTATGAAACTTAAAGATTTCTTATTTTCGGGCATGCCCGTAAAAATGTGCCTTAAAATATGGTGCCATACATGCCCATGTACTACAAACATGTAAATCAACTGACAGATTCATAGGGTACAAAACAATATCTCACAAATCCTCACCTATTTCGAGGAATACCTTACTATCAGGAGGTAAACCTCTCATTCAGGAAGATTGGGCAACAAAAGGAATCAAAGTGTTGGGTGATCTTAATGGAAAGAACTCTTTATTATCTTTTTAAGTGTCACAGAGTATGACATTTATAAGCATTCTTTATTTTTCTATCTCATCTATCTATCTTTGCCAGGCTTAGGAAGGATGTGGAGATTTGTGTGCAGCAGTGTTGTTTCATGCCCCGTAAGAGCACCACTGATGCCATTTTCACTTTGAGATTGTTGATGGAAAAGTACAGAAATGGTCAGAAGGAGCTGCATTGTGTCATTGTGGATTTAGAGAAGGCGTATGACAGTGTGCCGAGGGAGGAGCTGTGGTACTGTATGAGGTTGTCGGGAGTGGCAGAGAAGTACGTCAGAGTAGTTCAGGACATGTATGAAAGGAGCATGACGGTGGTAAGATGTGCCGTAGGTCAGACAGAGGAGTTCAAGATGGAGGTGGGACTACACCAAGGATCGGCTTTGAGTCCCTTCTTGTTTTCTATGCTGATGGACAGGTTGACAGATGAAGTCAGACAGAAATCTCCCTGGAAAATGATGTTTGCAGATGACATTGTGATTTGCAGTGAAGGTAGAGAGCAGGTGGAGGAACAGCTGGAGAGGTGGAGGTTTGCCCTGGAAAGAAGAGGCATGAAAGTCAGTCGTAGCAAGACAAAAAACGTGTCTAAACGAGAGGGAGCAAGGTAGAAGCGTGAGGTTACAGGGGGCTGAGGTGAAGAAGGTGCAGGAGTTTAAGTACTTGGGGTCAACAGTTCAGTGTGATGGGGAGTGTGGAAAAGAGGTGAAGAGGCGAGTGCAGGCGGGTTGGAATGGGTGGAGGAAAGTGTCAGGAGTGTTGTGTGACAGAAGAGTGTCAGCAAGACTCAAAGGAAAGGTGAACAGGACAGTGGTGAGACCAGCTCTGCTCTATGGGTTAGAGACAGTAGCAGTGAGAAAGAGACAAGAGGCAGAGATGGAAGCAGCAGAGTTGAAGATGTTGAGGTTCTCCTTAGGAGTGAAGAGGTTGGATAGAATAAGGAACAAGCTCATCAGAGGGACAGCGCACGTTGCCTGTGTTAGCAACAAAGTCAGAGAGGCCAGATTGAGATGGTTTGGACATGTGCAGAGGAGGGATAGTGAATATATTGGTAGAAGGATGTTGGAGATGGAGCTGCCAGGCAAGAGGACGAGAGGACAACCAAGGAGGAGATATTTGGATGTTCTAACAGAGGACATGAGGTTAGCTGGTGTCAGAGAGGAAGATGCCCAGGAAAGAGCGAAGTGGAAACGGATGGCGACCCCTGATGGGAAAAGCCGAAAGAGTAGTAGTAGTAGTAGTAGTATTTTTCTATCTCAGGTTCGGGTATGCTTTAAAAGCTCAGACTGATAAATAGATGTTGTTGACCAGTGGGGTGGCTGTAGTTCAGTTGATAAGGCAGATGTCCACAGAACACATGGTCAGTGGCTCAATCCCCAGTATGTAAAATGGATCACAAACAATGAAAAAAAACTGATTTTTAAGCACATTTGAGCAGAGAATAACAGTCATACGATTATGGTATTTTGCCCCTTTCATGTGTCTTAACAGCCGAGAGGCAAGAAGAGTCTGTTTGTGCCACGTTTTAGTAGAACAGACATTAGTTTAATCATATTTGGAATTTGCAAAAGATCTTAAATTGCTGAAATTTTGTGGCTAATTATTTTTAATGTATTATTTTCAATATTAAATTGCTACTGTGAGCAGGACATTTAGGCACTAGGACTGTACTTATTAATTAATTTATTTGTTTATATAGGTCCAAGTTACGACAAAGTCATCTGAAGGCACTTTACATAATAAAGTCATTTAGAGAAAACCCAAGAAATCCCCCTTGAGCAGCTAAAGGCAACAGTGGAGAGGAGAAACTCCCTTTCCAGCAGAACCAGGCTCAGGGTGGGCGGACATCTGCCTTGACCGGTTGGGGTGAATGGAAAGTTAAGGGAGAGAAAAGAAAAGAGCAACAAAAGCAACAACAAAACTACAACCCTGTCAAGCTCCACTGTTTTGTCAGTTCTTATGTCGTGATGAAATAGTACTGATTTTGGGGACTGTTAATGTACAAAAAGATTTGCGTTAATAATGAATGTTCCACTCTTTCTAGTGAAATTTCTAAATACTTTTAAAATAACTGCTGTGTGGTGCTTTTTTAAGTTTGATAAAAATTTCTATTTAAATGTTTACATTTACCATTTAAAATAACTGCTGCTAAAATTTAAAAGAAATATATATTTTGCATATTTTTAAGTTTGATAAATTGAGGATGTTCTGTGCGCTGTTTTAGGTTTAACTATTTAAATGTCTACAGAGCCGACAAAAACCTTGTTATAAATAAACGGCTTGTTTAGCCAAAGCTTATTCTTAGCCAAAGGAGAAGACGTCTCTTATTCTTCACGAATTACGCAGGAGTTGCTGCGCTCAACAAAAGATTTTGTACCATAAGTGTTTATTCATACTGAACCTGAATGGTGCCTCACAGTAAAAGTGCTGTTTAGCCCGCTAAGAATAAAAAGGTTTTGATTCCAATGACTTCCATCTCATTAATTTGTTAATTGCTCTTAAAGGTGAGCAGGTTGGGATGGTCTGGAAAATACGGTACTCATTAATTTGTTAATTGCTTTCAGGTGAGCAGGTTGGGAATCGTCGCTGTAAGTAAGTATTGTATTTAAGTTTAAAAATGATTCCTGCTCCCTGGTTGGCTGTTATGTTGTGATGTAATGGGATGCTCTGGCCTAGGTAACAGCCTGCCAGATGATATCACGTGTTTGGCAGCTGACAGAATGTTGGTGTTCGCAGCCTCCGGGCGAGTCATCAGTGCCTTCGCCAGGAACAAAGAGGTTTTTGTTTTTTCTTTTTATTAATTGAAATGTTTTGAGTTTTAAAAAAATTATTCTGTGGTTTCAAAATAGATTTAAAGTCAAAATTAACATAAACCATAAACACAGAAGGCCAAAAGAATGTTGGTTGACACCAATTTTACGTTTTTCTAAAAAAAAATTGAAAGTGGGAAAGCAAACAAAAAATATCAATAGCAAACAAAAAACAAAAATAGCAAATAGCAAAAAAAAAAAAAAAAACTTTATTATATAATATTTTTTAGTAAATTAAACAGATTTTAATGTGTATATAAAGCAACAAGAATAAAAAAAGAATTTTTAAAAATGCAAAAATGTTAATAACATTGTCACCATCTGCTCTCCAAAAAGGTGGTTATGTGTTACTGTGGTCACAGACAGGAAGTACGTGTGCTGCTTCCTCTGGGTGATCAGCTGATCTCCGCTGACAGCGGAGGTGATGTCATCGTTTGGGACGTGCAGGGAGGAGGTCAGGAGGGGCGGAGCTTGAGGTATTCTCACCATTTTGTTTACCTGCCCTTTTACCCAACAAGCCTTGCTTTTGTCTTTCAGAAGTGTACCTACGGTTGGAATTTGATCCAAAGACCTTCGACGTGTCGGCCATGATGCACCCTAGCACATATCTGAACAAGGTGCTGCTGGGCAGCTCCCAGGGTGCACTGCAGCTGTGGAACATCAAGACCAGGTGAGTTCCTATTTTAATTAATTGGCAAAGTAATGAATAGACACTTGCATAATAGCCATGCATCTCTACATCCAATGCAGTTTGGCTTTTGAAATCGCTATTCAACAGTCTGTGCGGGCGCCGCCTTTTTAGATCTCAAGAAGGACACTTAGGATGCTTTGGATACTGTTAACCATTAAGTACTTTTATCAAAACTAATAATCTTTGATTTCTCCAACGAAGCACTTCTTTGGATTCAGTCATACTTATTCAGTAGAAAGCAGTGTGTGTCCCTTTGTGGAAATAAATCCCCCTACCTTGACTGTCCGGTAGGGGTCCCACAAGGCAGAATTTTGGGACCAATACGGTTCACCATTTACATAAACAACCTACTGGAAGTGTGTCAAAATGTAAATATGCTGATTACGCGGTTGTTTTTACACATACAAAAAAACACTCATGAAGCTTCACTAATCTTAACATTAGTCTTGGGTCAAGAAATCATGCCTACAACTGAATATTAAAAAGACGGTCTGCATGATGTTTACTAAACAAGCAAATGAAATAAAGCAGTAAAATGTGTTCTTGGGAGAAGTGGAACTTGATTTAGTGGAAGAGTTCAAGTGGTTTGACACTAGATTAAATGCTAACATTTAAGAAACATTACAATTACAAAGACACTTAATTTTAAGTTACAACATTTTTAACAGGTCAGATCTTTTATGACCATTAAAGCTGCTCGGGTGTTTTTATTTTCAATGATTTTCTCGAATATTGAATATTGTATCACCACCTGGGAACAAGTATATCTTACTGAATTTTAATAATAAATTGTAAATTTTTAAAACACTTGTATAGATAAAGTTTTGCATGGTCTTGCTGCTTCTCCTTTGAAGGATATTATTAAATAAAAAACTGTCAGTGGCCTTAGGGTCACAGCACGGCGAGATTTTGAGGTCCCATGTAGACGCACTACATTTGGACAAACTGTGCTCTCTAATATTTGAATAGAGGCTGCTCAATTCAATTCAACTTTATTTATATAGCGCCAATTTACAACAAGGTCATCTCAGGGCACTTTACATAATAAAGTCAAGACTATACAAACATTTAGAGAAAACCCAACAAATCCCCCTTGAGCAGCCATAGGCAACAGTGGAGAGGAAAAACTCCCTTTACCGGAAGAAACCTCCAGCAGAACCAGGCTCAGGGTGGACGGACATCTGCCTTGACCGGTTGGGCTGAGTGGAAAGTGGAAAGAGAAAAGAACAGAGCAACAAAAGCAACAACAAAACATTGAGCAGGTTAGCAGGACCAGTAGCTGCACACTGGAGGACACACAGCGCCAAATCCACTGTGCCAGACTCTGCACTGTGCCAGACTCTGCACAGTGCAGAGTCCCCCAGCAGTCTAAGCCTATTGCAGCATGACTATAACCAACTATAAGCTTTATCAAAAAGGAAGGTTTTGAGCCTAGTCTTAAAAATAGAGAGGGTGTCTGCTTCCCGAATCTGGACAGGGAGCTGGTTCCACAGGAGAGGAGCTTGATAGCTAAAGGCTCTGCCTCCCATTCTATTTTTGGAAATTCTGGGAACCACAAGTAGGCCTGCATTTTGGGACCGAAGTGGTCTAGTAGGATGATATGGTAATAGTAGGTCTTTTAGATATGATGGGGCTTGACCGTTTAAAGCTTTATAGGTAACATACACCACCTTCAAGAGACACCTTAAGGAATGGATGAAATCAAACCAAGTTTGTGATCACTTTTAATCTATGTTGTTGATTTGTCTAACATGTGCTCTGAGCCTTTTGTGTGTTTCTTTGTTTCATTATTTGTTACCTGCGTAGAGACTGTGGATGGAAACTAGCAGTTTTTGCTGTAATCCAGCGTATTACACTTGTTCTTAATTAATATGCATTGTCCCTCTGAAAAAAAAAGATAGCTATTATGTAGACAGATTAAGTGTCAAGATTTAGCTAGAGTCGTGAAGCTAAAACTTTATTTGGAGTTTTTTTGGAATGTTTCTAAATGTTTGTAAATTTGTCAGTATTTAGCAAACTGTTTTAGGATTTACATTCAAGAAATAAAAAAAATTTCTTTAGATGAAAAATACTAATAACAATGCAAAAAATAACAAAACCATGATTTTTTTTTAAATAAAAGTATGACAGATTATGGAAAAGACAATTTTGCCTTAAAAGCAATGTTTTTATGGTAATTTATTGTTTTAATGCTAATGTTTCTCTTAATTACATTTTTATAATTATTATTTTGTTTGGTCATGTAGAAAGATGGAAACTTCCCAGAAGATGATTAACTAATGAACTAACAAACATGCATTATTGTTACTTGTTTTTATTAGTTTAACCATTTCACCCACTCTTGTTTGTATTGTGGTTTTCTTGCTTTAATTTTATTCAAACTTTGTTTCATCCTCAGTAAATTGTTGTTTACGTTTCCTGGCTGGGCGGCAGGAGTCACCACTCTGCAGCAGGTCTGTCACTGATGGGTTTATTAACACAGTTGTTACATCGATTAAAAAAAAGTTATTATGATGATTTCTTTAAAACCAGTTTGATACTGCACACTTTATTCCATATCACATGTTTATATTTTATGAAGAACAGTTAATCTTTGTGAAATTTATTGTTTCAGTGGTAAGGGCTAACTGAAAATTGATGTCATTTATAGAAAAAGATTTAATAAAGTAGTTTTATTAAAATAAAACGAATAAACATTTAAATTAAATTTTTTTTCTGTAAATAAAAAAAACTATGGGACAGAGTCCTGCTGTGGACGTGGTTGGTGTTGGGACAGCCGCAGGCCAAATCATTATCCACAATATCCGATTAGATGAGACCCTGATGATCTTTACTCAAGACTGGGGACCAGTCAGCTCGCTCGCTTTCAGGACAGGTAAAGAACAGGTACAGATGTCATGTTTATGGGTGAGGTCATGTGACCAAACACCCCTACAGAAATGAGGTTAAGACAAACTGTCTTTTTCTCTCAGATGGGCCTCCAATCGTGGTGTCCAGCAGTCCTCAGGGCCACATTGCAATCTGGGATTTGGAGCAACGTCAGCTTGTTGCTCAGCAAAGACATATCCACAGCACAGCTGTTGCCGCAACAACCTTCCTGCACGGAGAGCCGCTACTGATCACCAATGGAGCTGACAACGGCATCAAGGCAAAACCTCCAGACAAAGAGAGAGCGGTATATAAAAGTTGAACGTTTAAAAAAAACTAATTTTTGTGTGTATTTTTCCTAGGTGTGGTTATTTGACCAGGAGGGAGGTGAAGCCAGGCTGCTGCGAAGTCGTCAGGGCCATAGTGCCTCACCCACTACCATACATCACCATGGAAACAACGGGAAAAACATCCTCAGTGCCGGTGATTAAACAACTACATAATTAAAATGTTGTCATATTTTGGGTTAATTAATCGGATTTCATCAAATTTTTAAACAGAATTCTATATTTTTATTTTTATTGGTAAAGGTTAAGTATTCCAAGAGCTTATGTCATTCAGCAATGTTATTTGGAATTTCTTTTTTGTTTTATTACTTCACCAAACATCTTCCTCAGTCCAAGGGAAACTTGGCTATGGGACCCAGTTTTGTTTCTCACGTGGCCTGAATAGGATCATTAGCTGGATAATAGAAGAGAGTAAAGTAGGGAGTATGAAAGGATAATGACCACTAACTCCCCAGAAGAACGAATGTCAGTAGTGCTGACTACACTTCTGGTTCCTTCTTGTTGTTGTTGTTTTTTGTACATTTTTTTATTACATTTGATGATTCTAAATCTGCAAAGGATAACATTATGATATTTTTAATTTAATTAAATTGTTGATTCTAATATAATTGATTATAGACCCTTTCTGAAAATCAACAGGTCAGGATGGGACACTACAATCTTTCTCCACTGTCCATGACCGCTTCAACAAAAACCTGGGTCACGGTCAGTACATTGCTACAGTCTTGTAACGTCATGGAAAGGATAGCCCCGTTGGTCCATAGATTATTTGTAACAGCAAAAAAAAAGAGGAAAATGGACGCAAAATGCAAACATAAACAAGATGGTAAAATATGACAAGCCTGTAATAGGTATTAGATCTCAGGGGGATGCCAGTCACAATGAGCTTTTATTCTAGAATAACCTTCGACCAACTTACTTGAAAATTCTAGGCACAAACAGGGACAATATTGTTTCTGATTGGTCCTATCGGAAATCATTGTGAGCTTCCTACATTTATTCTGCAATTACACTTTATTCTAGTACGGCAAAAAAAGCATGTTCCCCAGGGTCACACACTCGCCCCCTGGCAGCGCACCCACTATTTGAGAAGCACTGATTTAAAGGTCTTGCTTACACATGCTGTTTCTGAGAGTAAGGGTAAAATTAGTGAAATCATCCTTAAAAATTTGTGCAGCTTTTACATAAAGCTGGATTCTTGGAGTAATAAAGCATTAAAAGTTGTTTGTTTTATTCATAATCTTTGATACTGCAGAGTGCTCTGATTCTAGCTCAGATGGTCAGATTTAATTTGTAAATGTACCCATTTCATGTTGCAGTCACAGTAAACCAATCCACTCCTGAATGATTTTAAATATACTACACAAAACAAAATAAAGTCAACGGGTCCCAACATGAGTAGAGCAAAGTACCAAGTCAAAAAGCAGTTTCTCTAAGAGTAATGGTGCTGTTAAAAACTTACGGATGCCCATCCCTAGGCTGTGTGAATGCTCCCAAGTGTGACATGTGGTTTTGGCCAAAGTGAGCGAAAGCATTCAACACAGGTTATCAGACAGAGCTGGCATACAAAGAACACACTGGACTGTCTGTTTTCACACTTGCTGGGTCACTAATCACAGGTGAGACCCAATTGCATGTGCATAAACAAACAAAGAAAATTGTAATTTTATTTTGTATACGTGTGTTGTCCAGGTTCCATCAACAAAAAGAAAGAACATAAGAAAAAGAAGGGGCTGTCATACGAGGAGCTGCGTCTCCCTGCAATCACGGCATTCTCCTCCAGTGGGTGCTCCTACAAATTTCCTCCTCCTGATGTCCATAGAGAAAGTGTTTGAAGTGTAGCTGATCGTCTCTGTCTTTGATCCACAGCTGCTACTCGTCAGTCAGACTGGGACGGCATTGTTGCGTGTCATCGTGGCCATCTAGCAGCAACTACGTGGAACTACCAGAGGTGCACTATGGGAGCTCACCACCTGCACCCCCCCTCTCCCCGCAGGGATATCGTTGCCACAGTAATAACACCACCACACTTGCTTCTCAACTCATCCAATCGCTCTCCATTTCCATTTAGGCTCAAATGACTTTCTCTTTTTCATCCCAGGCTGTTGAAGTCACTTCCTGTGGTAACTTTGCCCTGATTGGTACATCGTGTGGGCGAGTGGACATTTACAATCTACAGTCTGGCCTGCATCGTGGTTGCTATGGTGATGATGAGAAAGGTAAGTTGACAGGTGAGAACATGTGAGTGAACATGTTGTTGTCTGTCTTTCTGTCTGTCTCTAACACCACCCCCTCTGCTGCAGCTCACAACGGCACAATTCAAGGTGTTGCTACAGATACACTGAACCAGCTGACTCTCACTACCGGGTGTGATTTGTTGCTCAAGTTCTGGCGCTTCAAGTCCAGGAAACAGGAGGAACAGCTAAAGCTAAATGCTACACCAGCTAAAATGATGCTACACAGAGAAAGGTGGCTAACAGTTAGCACGATACTACACAGAGGCATGTATTATAGTTAGCCTGATGCTACGCAGGGACAGGTAGCTAACAATTTTTTTTCTGTTTTGTTAATGTTAGCGGCATGCTAGCATTAGCACTAGATGACTTCACCCTGCTGATTGTGGACATAGAGACCAGACGAATCGTCAGGAAATTTTCAGGTCACCGTGGAAACATAAATGACATGGTGGGTTGGGGAAAGGCCAGTGCAGTTACCCAGCTGGCCATGCTAAAGCTAAATATGCTAGGGTTAGCATATTGTTGCCATAGTAACAAAAGGTTTTTCTCTGCAGACATTCAGCCCTGATGGCCGCTGGCTGATTACTGCTGCAATGGACTGCACCATCCGTACGTGGGATCTCCCCACCGGATGGTAAGAATGGAACAAATGCCTCAAGAAAACGTTCACTTTCTTGTCAAAGGGCAGTTGCAGGGATTTTACTGCCATCTTTAACCATCCTGTTCAATGAACACTGAGATAGATGAATCAACAGATGACTTCAGTAAAAGATCTGTGAAACACTTTGATCAGAGTTCTGTTGAGCCATCCCAGACCTAAAAGATGTTGACTTCTATGACACAGTATGTAGGAGACTCTGTTTCTTTAATCTGTCAGTTCACTACAGTCTGGACAGACCATGATACATAACACATGAATTAATACACACAGCCTTAGTGTCAGTCCACTATTAATGACGCCTCATTTTTAAAAGGAATGTAACCTTGGATTGTTTCTGTTAATTAGTGAATGATTATTGTATTAAGAATATTTCAGTGGTATTTTAAGACAACTTCCTCTTCATCCTCATGTAATTTAGTTACCCATAATCCCTCTGTAGAAACCCAATAGTTTGGTTCCACCTATTTGAGTTTAGTCTGATGTTCAGAATAAATTCCCGCTAATCACAGGAATGTTACATTTATTATTTTTATTGAATTAAATTTTTGATTTCCAAATTCTAACTAAATCATAAACCGCTCTCATCCTTACATAAAGACTCTTTAACAGAACTAAAGCTTATATTATAGTTTTAAAATCTGCAGTTATTTTTATTGTGTACGAAAACTTTCCTGATTGTTGTAAACACTTTTTTTATGTTTTGTGGTTTTATTTTGTTTTATGTTATCAATTGTAAATTAAAGAATAATTAGGACTTTTGTTCTTCTTTTCAGCCTAGTCGACTGTTTCCTAGTTGCAATGGCGCCGGTGAGCCTGTCCATGTCACCTACCGGAGACTTCCTAGCAACAGCTCATGTCGACAGTCTGGGCATTTATCTCTGGTCTGAACCAATCACAGAGCTATTTATAGTTACAGCAGATCACCTCACTTTTGTTGTTTTTGTAATTTGTAATGATGACTGATCTCCTATAATAGCCAATTACAGTGCACATCTCCTCCTTCAGGACCAATAAGAGTCTGTGTGGACCCGTGGGTCTCCGCCCTCTCCCTGCCGACTACCAGCCATCTGTGGAGACATTGCCAGGGGTGACGGTGGATGTGCATGAACATGAGATGAAATCAGAGGAGGCTGATGATACGTACAAGTCAGCTCAACAGCTAGGGGCAGAGCTGGTGACACTTTCACTGCTGCCGGAGTCTCGGTGGAAAAGTCTGCTGTACCTGGACGAGATCAAGGTGAGAAGGTTTGCTCTCTGTAGGCAGATGAAAGGAAATAGCTTTCTTATATATTTGACAGCCCTGAAGGACAGTAGAAAAATTTAAACAGTTTGTTCGGAGCTCTTATCTCTAATATTTCTTCTCGTACTCATGTTTTATTTAAACTGTAGCTGCAGAGAAAGGACAAAACTAACCAGAACATTTTAGATTTTTGCAACTTTATTTATTCTAGAACACATCTAAACAGACTTCTACTTGTCCCAATGATCGAAAAATAATAAAGTCAGTGTTTCCTCTGCAGAGAAGGAACAAACCTGTAGCACCACCTGTCACTTCAGTTGCGGCTCCGTTCTTCCTGCCAACAACTCCTGGTCTCACGCCTCGGTTTGCATCATCCACGACAAATGAACAGGAAGCACAGGTAACCTAAAGTCCTCCAATTCTTTTTGTGTGTTTTCTTCATTACCTGGGCAGTGTTTGTTCCTAACTTCCTGTTTCAGTCCAAGGTGCTGCGCTGGGGATCATTGTTTCAGAACTCTGAGTTCAGTTCTGCTCTGTTATCAGCTCTGGAGTCCGGGTCATGTGAGTCCAAATCCATTTTCTTTTTCTTTGGACGAATACAGACAGTATTGTCAATCCTATTAAAATCTAATGCCTACAACCAGGTTCCAGAATTCAGTCCCTGAATGCATGTAGGGCTGGATGTTGGCACTGATCTCCTAAATTCTATTTGATTTTGATTGCAGAATCAATTAATTCAGTCAATTATTGATAATTTACTAGCATCACATTAATTCATATTAATATTACATACCAATATTACATTAAACACTTTATTCGTCATTTAACAAGCAAGCAGTATTGTTTTAAATACAAAACTAGAATGGGCATTTCCTTAAGAGAAGGCGTGTGATGAACTGCTTGCAGCTTTTGGCAGTCTGCGATTGGAAGCCCTGAAGTCTTTGCAGCTGTGAGATTTAAATCATTTAATAATTTTAAATTGAAACTACTGCAAAAAAAATATTTTTTCACAACTGCACTTTTCCAAATCTCTAGCAAATAGAAGCATGTCCAAACGAATTCACTGTTGTCATCTTGGCCCCTCAAAACTAATTTGAGTAAGCCTGATATTGAAATCCCTGAACAATTTATAAGCGAAAGCAAATGAAAAGATATTTTCAAAAATGTGCTCATTTCATGTGCTTTTACTTCTAAATCTTCTTAACAAGATCTGAAGAGTGGTGTGACATGAGTCTTTTTTGGATTCAGTCAACGAATAATTTCAATCAATTAATAATTTCAAAATGAAAAATGTTTTTTTTTTTTATTGAAGTTCCACAACTAGTTATACTCAGTATGTAAAGCAGTACATCATACAGCAGACGGTTACCAACTTTCATTACTCTTACATTTATAGTTTTTCATCAAGTCACACAAACACTCACACACCGGGGGTTCAATATCTTGCCCAAGGACGCCTTGACATATAGCCAGGAGAGATAAATATATATAAGAGTCACCAAAAAGTGCTAGCACGTATCCCCTAAAAGAGACCTACGTGCAGGAAGTGGAAAGACAAACAGTTCAGAACTAGATAGACGCCTAACAAACCGTGGAATAAGAATAAAAATTAAGGTAACATAAGTGGGACTAACTAGTAAAAATTAGTGTATGTCTTGAGTTTGCAGAAGTTTGCAGCCTTTGCTGCTGCGAGATTGGAAGCCCTGAATCTGGCATTTTAATTAGAAAAGGGTCAGAAATCCTGGAGCATCTGGAAAATGGAACAGGCAGAACAGTTTTGTTTTGTCACCACAATTTTACAGTGTGTGAAGGGCTTTCTCTTTAATGTTTTAATTTCACAGTTTGTTAAAAAGAAGAGTGTTTTTTGAACTAATTGAAAAACTTGTTTTAAGTAACCCATGAGTGTCTGTTTTTGTTCCTCATGTTCTTATACTAAATATCAAAAATAACAGTTGTTATATATTTTACTTAATAAATGAAAAATATCTGCTCTGCCTCCTGTATTACCAGAAACTATGACTTCAGAACAGTTACACACAAAATTCTTATTCTTCTCTTACTCCTCAAACAAATAAAACAAATTAAAAACACCCCCTCTCTTTTACTCTCTCTGCAGTTGAGCACCCACTGCATCTCCTGAAGGATTGTGGGCCAGCGGCCCTCTCCATTGAGTTTACCTCTTTGACTTCAGAAGGAGGCGGGGCCAACGCACACCTGCTTGCCTTTATCCATATGATTGACAGTATGTTGTCCACTGGGCGAGACTTTGACCTGGCTCACGCCTACCTGGCACTTTTCTTAAAGGTGAGCCAATCAGAGCGTTTATTTTTTGCCCCCCCCCCCCCAGTTTCACGTTGTTCATGCTGTGTTGTTGTCCTTATCTTTTAGCTCCATCTCCAGTCGTTGTCACAGGACGCTCCTGCCATGGCAGCATTGCTTCGCCTCTCCTCCCGACTGGAGGCTGTGTGGATGGAGCTACGTGCATTGTTTGACCAATCACTGTGCCTGCTGTCATACACCAAGAGCGCGTTGTTGTGATATAGCTTTTATTTTATTAAATGTTGATTGTGTTAAAATATGTTTAGCAACACAACACATTTAGGAATAACTTCAGCTGAACCATATTTTTTGTTTTTGTAGTACGCACAGTACATCTTGCTGCTAGTACTTCTGTACTTTGACAAAACTGATTTTCCAGGTGGTATTTCTACACGATAGTAGTATTTTTTACTGAAGTAAATAAAGTGGTTAAGTCATAATTTCATATGCCTTTTCAGTGTTTGGTGTTTTTCAAATTTTCTGACCAATTAAAGACAAAGTTTCTGTAACACAAAATAAAGACATACTTAAATGTATTTCACTTTGTGTAATGTATCTCAACAAAAAAAACTTTGTCCCACTCTGGAACAAAATAAATACATTACAAAATACTTGATGCACATTTGTTTAGTACAAAAGTACTTTTAGCCGAATTACATTTATTTTAAAAATTTTTAAACCCACTCCTGGGTCAGTTTTCTTGAAGATGAGGAACATTTATACCAGGGATTTAAACCTTTAACCCAACCTATATTGGATGGCTGTGCTGTTTTAAAGGAAAGAAAAATAGTTACACAGTTATATTAGGGTGATTATTATGAGCTAATAAAAACTGAGATTGGCATTATCCCTGACTTCTATGAAGGGTTTGATAGTTGGGCTGTTTTTTTTTATAGACAGCTTATGTGTCCTGGGTTTTGGAGTAATTTTTTTGCAATAAAATGAACATGCTTTACCCCAGCATTTATTCTGTTCTTTATTCTTTACCTTTAAACTCTGGAAGGACTGTAGTTTCAAGTCACAATGGCATATTCTAAAAGGGGGCCCATACCTTTTTGACAACCCAGTTGTTAGCAATGCTTATTCACATTCGTCAATTACAGGGTATTACATGTATTTAAAATATTTTAAAAGTTGTCACATTGCAGACGACGCAGATTTTTTTAAATGTAAATCCAGGCCAGTGGGTATTTTTAAATGGCAGAAAACCGGCCTGACAAGTACCTTGGAATAAAAGCAAGGATCGGCTCAGAGCTTCAGAATGAAACCAGCTAATAACCAGCAGGGGCAGCACTGCGCCGCCGCAGCGTACCGTCTGCGTCACCAAAGAAGAAGACGGCCTGACGTAATTTCAACAACACAACATGGCGCTGCCCTGCCGGCGGTCGATGAGTGGAGCGGCGTGGAGGAGCATCTGCAGGTTTTCTTTTACGTTGTATCTTAAATAAAATAACTGTTGTTACTAATGTCAACATGTCGTCATCGGTCTGTGACGACTGTCCTTCACGGGCGCGGGGTTGGAACGTAACGCTTGTATGACGTATGTGTCCTTTTGGCACGAGTGTCACCAGCTTCCGTCCAAATGTCGTCCTGTAATGACACTGTTAGCCGAGAGAGAAGGCTGACCGATAAGGGCTCACCTCTTTTCACTTAATGAGCAGGTTAGTTCATCTGGTCGAAGTCGTCAGTGACCAAGAGTCTTTGTCTGATCAGTTTTTATTTTAGCTCCAGGTGAGTGTCAGACAAAAAATACGTCACATAAATATCTCAAACTTGTTTTTAATTTCAACATTGAAACTTTCGACTTCAATGTTGAGCGCACCACTGAGCGCACGTGTTTCAGTATAATGATGGTCTGTACGTGACGTGTTCTCAGCCCGGATTCAGAAACCCACAATCTGTGTCTTTTATTCTTTAAGTTGCCGTCCGCGTGTTACGAACCGAGCCTGAGCACCTTACTGCTCAGCTGACAGTGGCTGAGTTTGTGTTTGAAACTGTTGTTCGTACATGTTTAACGGTTCACGTGTTCGTGTCTCCGCAGCCTGCAGCAGCAGCAGCGGCGCAGCCTCAGCTCAGGTCAGTGTCTGCTTCATCATCATCGTCCTCTGTCACATTTAACAATCCTTTAGTTATCTTGTCTGATGTCTGTTTACGTCACATTAAATCATAATGAAATGGTTCCTAGAAAACACACCCACAATCTTCTGACAAAATAACTTGACAGTAAACAAAAGTTTTGAGACATTAAATTCAGACTTTGCTTTTAATTTTTGAATCAACTTAATCTTTAAAATACAACAAATCAAAGTGGCCTAGATCGGTTTTGTTTTCTACAATTATTATCACACTCACGTCCTTTTAATCAATTATTTTAATTGGAGAAAAGGGACTAACGTGTGTGTTTATTTTTAATCAAAAAGAAGCTCTTAAAGGGCTGTATTTTTAATGGTGTTAATGTTGTACTTCAATATCTTATTTCTCTCGTTCATCAAAATCTTCATTGGTCGTCATTGAGCACAAACACATTTTTACTCAAAGTGCGTTCCCCTGGTTCTCATTGACACTCAAACACGGGTGACAGCCCTGCAGCTGACCTGACCGCAAGGGGAAACTTGGACTTCAGTGTTTAATGAGAGGAGGAGCTGGGGTTCACATCACCAACACCAGCAGGAAAGGTTTCTGTGTTCATGCTGTAGTTGAAGATATGACTATGTTCCACACGTGCTCACTACAAAACACGATGAGAGGAAGCTCCTCTGTGTGTTGTCATTGACTGAGGTTGAAGTAAAGATTACAAACCTATGTCTAAAACGTGTGACTTGGGAGGTTCACTGGTTCTGTGGACGTTTGATGTAGACACATTTTAGTCATCGATAGGCCATCCAGACATGATAAATAATACATCCTGAATGGAGACCTCGACACAACTGGGCAAAATGTGAACTGGCGCTAAAAAGGGCTACGACAGTTTCTTGTTGACGAGTGTCCCACCTGCTCATTGCTAGCAAATGAGCAACTACTTTCGGGGCAGTAGATGCTCTGTGTTGATTGACGTGAAGAATTCTGACCTGCTGGACTCTCAGGTTGTCGTGAAATCATCCATAGTCAGCTCACCTGTTTAGCAGAAAACCCACTCATCAGTCTGATTGTAGTTGTTGTCAGTAGCAATCAAATCTCTTTTTCACCAGGTCGTGGTCTCCTACCTCGGCCTCGCCCCCTCACCCTCCTGTTGGTGACAGGAAGCTGTTACCTTGGTTACCAGCACTACAGGAGGAGGGGTCACAGAGATGATGAAGCCCCGTCCTCTCTGGCCTCGCCCACTCAGGTAGGAGATGACTCATTCTTCTTCTTCTTCCTCTTCTTCTTTTATTCATTCTGATTCCTCTCTTCCATCCATCTTCTCGCCTTGTCCTTTGACCCCATGTATAAAACCTGATATGGTCATCAGTCTGATATTGGCTCTCTAGGTGAAAGGTGACAATGATGTCACCAGGGTTATAATGTCACATTGTCAACAGTCACGTGGCACTGACACATCAGCAACTTGTTGCTTCCTGTCCTCTCCTCACTGCCCTTCTGCACCCAGATTGGTCTGTTTTCTAATGGCTTTATCTGATTGGTTAATCAGTTACCAGGCAGGATGAAGTAAGGCCCTGTTTGGACAATAAAAAGTTTGGGGACTTGCCATGAAAATTATTTATAAATAAATAATACATTCTCTATATTTTGAATATATGTAATTTTTTTTAATCTATATTTAATAGTGATGTGGTTGAATCTTATAGTCAAGTAATCAATCTGATGTGCTTGGTAATGTTTTTAAATAAAAATTTAAATAAAAAACGTTTAAGATTTGCTGTAATTGTGATTTCCAAATCACTAAAATGTAAAGTCAGTAAATTTGGGTTTTAAGCCTTCAGTAGCATTTTTCTTTGCTCTTTTGATACTACCCCCTCTCTCTGTCTACCAGTCAGTCTGTATTAACCCCCCCCTTCTATGTGCCCTCCCCTCAGACAGTATCTCAGTTCCTCTTTCCCTTGGTCATTTCTTCTTCTGTTCTGTCAGTGAACACACACTTCTTCTCTCAAACTTTGTGGAGATTTGAAAGCATTTGTTCAGATGTGTCGTCATCCGGCATCATCCTCTGCGACCACTCGTTCATGGTGAGGTTCTCTTCTCGTCACCTGCTACGGCAGGGGAGCCGCCGTCGTTGCCATAGTGTTGGAGGGAGCAAGAGAGATGGAGGAGGAAGAGGGGTGAGGATGAAAACGGCAGGACGTTTCAGGTGGGAGAGGAAGAAATTAGCTCAAGTAGGGGTAGGGAAGCAAACAACGTCTAAACAGTGAGACAGCTGAGGCAAAACGTGAGGCACTAAAGGTTAATGTGAGCAAACTGCAGACATATTTGGTGTTATGATTTTTCAATCCAATATTTAGATGAGTGAAAGAAAATTAAAGTAAAAAAAATCTAACTGAAAAACCTGATGATTTCATATGAGAGACACTGATAAGACTTTATTGATCGCTCAGCAGCTGAGCAAATGTTACTGCAAAAAGAAGAACATGTTTCATAGTAATGGTCAGATATGAAAGCCCTTACAAAATGAATTTAATTTAAACACGAGAAACCGGAACACAACAGGGAAAGCGGGAAACGACTAGAACCGGGTTGGGGGTTGGAGGAGATTAGTGTCTGTGTGTGAGGCAGGGGGTGTTCCCTGGCCACTGCTGCTTAGCTGCTCAGCTATTTTAGCCACAGCCTAGCTTAGCCTCTTAGCAGGTGATCCTGCGCTAACCTGCTAACCTAGTTACCCACTAACTCCAAATTTGATTTGTAATAATTAGTACAGTCAGATACACCACATCCAGAGCCGGGTTAACTTTTCATTACAGCTGAAATAATGAGGATTGGTTAATCAATTATCTACGTAATACATTAATTAACATTTAGCTGCAAATTTTTGTATTATAAATTTAATTATAATACATTTTAATTCAATATTGAATGAGTTCAGACATGCAACTGGTAGAAGCTTCATTATTGAATTTATTGAAATGTTTTTTTTAGCGTTGCTGTTATCATTCACGCTCGGTTTACTGCAGTCTAGGTTTATTAGCTTGTGCCTGCTTCATTAGTGTCCACACCTCCTCCCTGCATGTGTCCTCATTTCACTTTAACAGGAAGCCGAGGTGGACAACTCACATTTATTCACACACCAGGGAAATGGCTTCAGCTCCAAAAAATGACTGATAACAGAACTACCATTCCACTATTTGTCCAAAAAGTCCCCCTATTTTCAGTACAGTTCAGAGACGGTGTGTGCCACAGATTGTAGAATTTTTTTTTATCAGTATCTTGATTTTATTTATTAAAATATTAATAATATTTTTCTGTGTATTGCATAACTTTTTTTATAGAAAGGAAAACAAGTCAATATATCTGAGCTACTACTACTACTACTCTTTCGACTTTTCCCATCAGGGGTCGCCAAATGAATTTAAACGATTTTTATATTTTTTTTTATTTTTGATGGTATATCAGTTTTGTATTTTTATACGACCTCCCAATCGTATATGTACAAATAAGTCTGTTTCTCTGTGTCCTAATATTATTTTTAATCCCATCAGTTTCAGATTAGATTTCTCATATGAAACATACACTCATGCATTATTTTCATAAACTATTTAAGTTACCACCAAGGGAGTTTCCATTTCTATTTTTCTCTTTGTGTAGGGAGTAGAGAGAGACTAGAGCGTTTTATGTAGCTCCTGCTGTTTTCTCTTAGCATCAACCATATATCATTATGTTGTTCTAAGGAGAGACTTTCTCCAAATGAACTGCTTCAGTAATTTGTATCTTAAATACTGTGATTAGTGTTGTGTGAACACCTGCTCAGTATTATGAATGAATGAAATATATTAACATAAGACAAGACTTAATTTATGTGTTATATGGGGACTTATGGGGATTTATTATATGGGGTGTAAACTTTTAAAATGCTCATAAGGGCGTAGGCCTCTGTGTAGATGCAAAGCATGACCGTAAACCAAGCTTAAGGTGTAACAGACTGCGCTCCCATGTGTTTTATTCACCAGAAGCGGGAAAACATGTGGCTTCCTCTCTCATGTCTCTCATGGACACCTGTTCAGTGAAAGGAATAATTCACACAATTAATCTTGAGTGCCAGAACTTAAGTGGGATTAGAAATGACCCCAGTGTCCTTGTAAATCTCGTTAAGTCTTGTTATCATTGTCAGGCTCCAGGTGTCGCGTTTGGCTCTTCGTCACCATCTGAGCATGCTCAGTGGTGGCATGTGTCACCCTTCACCTTGGCATCGTAGGCCTGTCACCTTGCTCTGCTACTTCCTGTCTGTCAGCACCCTACGGCCACTGGCCAACCGGGTAAGAGCAGCTGCCAATTGGACGAATAGAAACTAAGGAAACTCTTCTTTTTATTCTTTTGTTTATTTTCTCTGTTCAGCTTTTGTTTATGTACATGAACGTTAATGTTCAGCAACAGTCATAAATGGTACATAGTCCCCCCATACAAAGGTAAATGATCCAGTCACCATCCAGTGCAGTTCAGTCACCTGTTTGATTAGCATCAGTGAAAATAAGATCTGGCACAACATCACCTGCTGCCAAGGTGCATGGACGTGGTGAAGCAAACAGAAAGGATGCCAGCAGCACTTAAAGATTGGCAAACAAGTTGTTGTATTTGATGAGCATGTCATACAGCAATCAGCATTACACCATAACTCGATAATTATTATGACAGGCAAGTTACTCAAGCCTTGGCTAATGAACAATAAAGGTGGACAAATGGCCACGTTTACAGACCAAAGAAACAGTCACACACAAAACCAAGTCCTCTACTTTCTGCGTCTGCAGTCCTTCAATCTCTTTCTCCCCACATTTCTTATTTTGTCAGACCCTGTCCTCCTTTCACTTTGAAAATAAACACTTATATAATTTCTCTCCTCTTCTTTAACTCCAGCACATTGACCCTGTATTTCTCTGTGTCTCCTGCAGGTGGCATTGTACCGCACCTTCCCGACTCGCCTCCTCTCACGGGCCTGGGGTCGTCTGAACGGGATGGAGTTGCCCACTTGGATGCGGAAACCTGTTTACTCCTTGTACATCTGGATGTTCGGAGTCAACATGCAGGTCAGCATCAGCTGTAGAGATTTAAAACTGCAGGTGTCCACTAAGCTTTAAACCCGTGGTTGTGTGTAATGTAAGAAAAGTGTGGTATGACTTCTGTGTCACACTGACATGGTAGTTTCAGATTTACACAAACCTTGACAAGAATTGATCCTAGATTTAGTTTTTATTTAAACGATTAAATTAACCAGAGGATTTCTTTATAAGGAGGCGGCAGTGGAGGATTTACATCAATACAGAAACCTGGGAGAGTTTTTCCGTCGACGTCTAAAATCTGCAGTCCGACCGCTTTGCACCTCCTCCTGTCTGGTAACTTGTCCTTTTCCTCTGTTTTTTTTTTTCTTTTATTGCCTTTATTATTGTCTCCCTTCAAGTCAGAACTTATCTTGTGTACATTTATCCACTTTTCAAGTTTTAAGAGTCACCCAGCATGAACATTTTCATAATCTCATCCTAAATGTCTCTACCTTTCTCTGTGAGGTTTGTTCATCTGAATCAGATTCACCAAACTGCACAAATGTTATTTTAGTTTCTGGTTCCTGACTGAAAACATCTGTTTCTGAGATGTAAAATCACTACACCACGTTCCTGCTATGCCTGCATTTTTGAATAAAAAAACAAAGAACCTGAAAGTGGAGAGTTTTGAATGTCGAAAGTCACGAACCCAAACCAGAACTAATGGAAGAGTCAGTCGTAGTATTGGAGGAGCCACAGCAAAGATCAGATGTGATCCGAGCAGCTGATCTGGACTTGGCCTCTTCATATATGTGAAGAGTCACTGTTGCATTGGAGAGTATTCATTCTAAAGTAGTAGTAGCAGTCCCCTGTCAGCCGTTAGAACAGGAGGATGGACCATGACCTTGAGAATCTGCTGGGAACAAATACAGGTATCAGGAAACTGTCAAAACAATATTTATTCAGCATTGTCATAATAAATAGTGTTTAAATATAATCTCCAGAGTGCATCAGATGAAGCCACATTTTAAGTTGAAAAAACTTGTAATCTGTTCCGTTTTGATTATTTTACAACCCCAATTACCAAAAGGTTGTGAGGATGTTAATAAAAACAATGCAATCATGAGCAAATCTCATCATATGTGATTCACGATAGAATGTAGACACCATATCAGATGTTGAAAGGGAGACATTTTAAAACTTGTGGAGGTCAGAAAATGCTCAACGGTCCTGGGCCTTTGTTGCCGGATTTTTTAACTGAAGTGTTTCCATTTGGTCTGGACTGCAGGCAGGTCAGTTCAGATCCTGATCTCTTCTCCTGCAAAGCCACGCTGTTGTGATCGATGGAGTACATGGTTTAGCATTGTCTTGCTGAAATATGCAGAAAGGGATTATGTGTTGATCTGAATCCTGTATGTACTGCTCAGCATTGATGATGCCTTTCCAGATGTGTAAGCTGACAATGCCGTAGACACTAAAGCACCCACACAGGTATGCAGGCTCTTGATCTGTCCACAATCTAGATTGGGGCATCAGTGCTGATTATGAGGATCAGGTGTGTTCAAGCAATCAGAAGCTGGAGAAAGAGGGTTTTGCAGGGGTAGTTAGAAACAAGCAGGACGGTGGCCCTCGAGGCCTGGATCTGGACACCCGTGATCTAGATGTTCCCAGTCCAGGCCGTCCATGGTTTCTACAAACAATTCAAATGTTGATTCCTCTGACCCCAGAACAGTTTTCCATTTTTCCTCATACCATTTTAAATGAGCTTTGCCCCGAAGAACACGGCTCCGTTACTGGATCGTGTTCATATATGGCTTCCTCTTTACATGATAGAGCTTTAATAGAAATTAGTGGATTACACAGTGAGCTGTGTTCACAGACGCGTTCCTGAGCTCAGGCAGTGATGTTAATGTTATGTAGTCCTGTGTGGGAGCCCAAAGATCACACACATCCACTTTTGATGTTTGGCCTTGTCCCTTGCAAACAGAGATTCCTCCTAATTCTCTGAATTGTTGATGATATTATATATTGTAAATGGGGGAAAGTTTTTGCAATTTTTACATTCAGACACAGTTTGTCACAGATTGGTGAGCGTCTGTCCATTGTTACATTCTAAAGTCTCTACCTCTCTGAGATGCTTCTTCATGTTACTGACCTGTCCCCAGTTAACCTAGTTAGTTGTCAAATGGGCCTCTATTTGTTTTGATTTGTGGCATTTACTTTTCCAGGCTTTTGTTGGCCCTCTTACAATGTTTGTGAGATGTGCCGCTGCCATCAAATTCAAATTGAAGTAATATTTTTCATTATTTGGTAAAATGTGTCTTCTGATGTGTTGTATTGTGAATAAAATATTGGTTGGTGTGATTTTCACATTGTCTCAATGTTTTTGGTGATGGGGTTGTAGTTTAGTCTTATTACCTTCACTCCCTTTATCAAGGTTCACAAACTTTTGAGAACCACTGTAACAAAAACCAGGAGAGAACTGGTGAATGTCACAAACTCTGAATCCACTCAAGTATGAAAGTTGTGATGGGTTCTTAAACAAGGCCTGTCATGTTTGATTGATGAAGGAACTATCCATCATTAAATAGTGGAAGCCAAACTCCAGGACTCACCAGACTTGGGACTGAACGTTATGTTGTGTGTGTTTATTGTAAAGAGTAGCTGATGTGTTTGTGGAAGTGTGCACAGACACAAAGCATGATGGTAGGTGAAGTCAGTTCATAGAGGTTTTAATAAACACTCCGTAGTCAAGATCTCAACGAAATCCAAAGAACAAATTCAGTTTGGCATGATGATGGTACGATTGTTAATGTCTCTCGACATGTGGACTGGAGCATCTGTTTCAGTGGTTTCAGTTTTTTAATGGTAAAGGGGGATTTTTGTTTTCTCCGTAAGATCTCTCCAGCTGATGGGAAGATACTCCACTTTGGTCGGGTGAAGAACTCTGAGGTAGAGCAGGTGAAAGGGCTCACCTACAGCCTGGAGAACTTCTTAGGTCCACAGAAGAACCAAAGTAAAGGTAAGCCCACGTCCAGTCTACCACATGTGTCTTGGTCTGGACTTGTGGAATATTAATCTGATGACATCACTTGCTTTCTGTTTAGAGCCATCCTCATCCTTCAGGGAGCTGCTCCTGTCATCTCCTGAAAACGATTTGTTCCACATCGTGGTCTACCTGGCTCCAGGTGACTACCACTGCTTCCACTCACCAACAGACTGGAGGGTAGAGCTGCGACGACACTTCCCAGGTGACGTTATGTCCACTTGTTGACTTGTCAGCTTTCTGCGGAGCATCAGGTCTTTAACTAAGTATCTCTGCTCCTTAGGCTCATTAATGTCAGTAAACCCGGGCGTGGCTCGTTGGGTCAAAGAGCTGTTCTGCCTTAATGAACGTGTGGTGCTCACTGGCCAATGGCAGCACGGCTTCTTCTCGCTAACGGCGGTCGGAGCCACGAATGTTGGATCCATAAGAATTTACTTTGACCGGGTAGGGGTGCGGTTTTACTCTGTAAAACAATACATATTTACGGCTACCTTATTCTGTGAAGTTGTAATAAAAGTAACAACTGATCAGAGGAGGTTTTTAGGAAATTAAACAGAAATGTCTTTGATATTGTTGAGTAAATGACTGAAATAAACATGGCTGACCTTTTTTCATGTTTGAAAATCAGCGGTGTCAATTAACAGATTAAAGCTCAATTTTGAAACTTTAAATGGTATAATAAAAATGTGAGAATCTTTGCATAGTTTTAAACATTTATGGCAGTTAAATTTGGTCATTTCAAACATATTCTATGATTTTTCAAAATTTTGTTTGATACGTTGGATGTTACTGTTTTCTGTGGTTTTCAGGAGATTTTATATTCTCTGTAAATGACTTCTCTGTTTCAACAGGAGCTTCAGACCAACACCCCTTGCTACACTAAAGGCTCTTTCTATGACCGCAGCTATGTTGCTATTGGCAATGAGGTGCTAAAGGCAACAGGTGAGGGCGGTGTGGTTTCAGGGAATGGAGGGGGCGTGGTGTTACAGAAAGGGGAGGCAGTGGGGGAGTTTAACCTTGGCTCCACCATTGTTCTGCTGTTTGAAGCCCCCAAAGACTTTACCTTCAACTTGCACCCGGGTCAGCGAATCAGAGTGGGGGAGGGCCTTGGCAGACTCTGATTGTCTGTGCTGTGATTAAAAATGTTGTGATGAGCATCGATTTTTGTAGGACTCAAACTCCCAGAATGCCTTTTGCCTAATGATGGGGAAATGCCAAACATCTCTCTCTCTCTCACACTCTGTTTCATTTCTGTCTCTCAACCAGAAATTGAACCAAGTCAGTTTTTTTTTTTTTATTGTCACAAAGTGTATGACTGAATGTGGAAGCTATATTGCTCAGCCGACCATTAACATCTGAATACTGATGTTTGTTATTACTGTTGCTGACCTTTTGTAACATATGTAATTATGAATAAATCAAAAATATTTTCCTCATCATTTCTTTATTCTAACAAAAGAATTACTAAATACAGTTTATGTTTTATATTATACATATACTTTTACAGTGTCATACAGATATTTTCTGCAAATATGTAAGATAATATCGCTCTTTTACACAGACAGTATTTTACTGTGGTATTCACTGAATCACCTGGTAGATCGTACAGCTGATTCGGTTCAGTTTTTATTTAGTTAAAGATAAATCAACTTGATTCTAAAGAAGACCAGTAAAACCAGTTACCTGTACTTGGTTTTATATAAAGCTTACCATCTAAAGGAGCTCACACATAAGTCACTGTTACTCCCGCCCCTGGCAACAGAGCCAGCAGCACAGCCAATAGGACACAGGTGGGCAGCAGTTGCCATAGCGATGGAAACGTGGCTCAGCCAGACCTCCGTGGGCCCAGCAGTCCTCAGGGACCTCCTTCCCCAGCCACAGCTTCCCAGTATGACCCACGTCTCCTGCCTGTGTCCCCTCCCTGTGGCTAGAGCTCCAGGTTTGTTGGGCCTTAACCCCCAGGAATGAGACCAGGTCGAGATCCAGACACGCTGCCCCTCCTCTGGGCCGGGGCGTGTTCTGTCGACACTGAGGACAGGGGATCCATACCTTGAGGAGAGGAGCAAGTATTGACAGATTGTCATAGTGATGTTAACGCATCACACGGCAAAGACTCACGGGAGTTGTATTAGAAGAAGTATTAATTCTTTTTTAAAAAAACAGCAAGAAATCTTCAGTACTCAGATAGAGGCTCTGCTGCAGGAGGTAGTATCAATAGTGGATATAAAATAACACTCGAAAAAAGATGATTTGGTTGCTAATAGTTGTTCTGAGAATGCTGTACTTGGACTGTGGTGCACCACTGAACGTCCAATTTTTAATGGAAAACACGTTTATATGTACATGATGTGAAAGAGAAGAAGTGGACAGCTCTGCCCAGAAACATGAACTGAGCAAGTCCACTGGTTAGATCCATGAGTGGTCAGGATGCACGTCACCTTGTGATGCAGCATGTTATGTTACAAATCCACTGTGGTTTGTGAAGATTCTTTGTAGGTTCTGTTCCTACCAAAAAGCGAAATCCCAAATGAGGAGAAAATTATGCTAAAAGATAGTTGGTGAATGAGGTCCACTAGATCTTCTTCCACATCACCTCACCACCAAGAATTTGAGGCAGTTATTCATTCATACATTCCATTCATAACCGATTCTAAGCGTATTTATTTTAATGCAGTCGCACTAATGGTAGCTGCACACCAACTGGCTTTGTCCTCAGACCCCAAGGGTCAGTGGTTCGAGTCCTGGTCCCTCCTGTGTGTGAATGGGTGAACGAGAGGCACGAGTGTCTTGTGCTTTGGATAAAGATTCTTTATAAGAACATTTACCAAATAAATTGCAAATGTGTAGCAACTGTGTTCGGACAATACTTATGAACAAACGTATCCCACAGAAAAAGCAGCATGTCAACGTGGTCTGCTCTGGTTTTTATTGGTTTTACTGGCCCATGGCACAGACGAACAAGCTACTTCAGTGTTTACTTCAATGATGTCACTACTCACCTGCTCATTAATGACCGTGTCCAGCCGCTTGAGACACACTTGGCAGAAGGCGTGGCCACAGTGCAGTCTCCGCGGCAACCGAGTCGTCAGGTCATAGCTGCCGAAACACACAATGCACACCAGGTCCTGTCTTCTAGGGGACATCTCCACAGCACTGGGTGCGGGAGGAGGGGGGAGGGGCTGACAGGGCACTTCCTTCTCCTCCTCTTCTTCTTTTCTGTTCTCAGACATTTTGCTCTGATTGAATGAGAGAAGAGTGCCTGTTGGTTTGATCAAGTACTGAAGGCGCTCTAAAGAAGTAACAATCTGTGAACCTGTCACGTGTCTGTGATGCTGCTTTATCAAGAGCACATGACAAACTCCTTGTCTGACATTTTTTCAGTCGGGAAGATGGAGGTTTGTGTCAGTGAAGTGTTTACGTATCTGCTTAAACTTTTGGGCCAGGTATTGTGGACAAGTTTTCAAACAGGACATAAAAGAAGAATGTTGTCTCTGACCCATTTTATTAAGGGAAAATCGGCTGTTTCGATCTCTGACAAGTTTGACTGAACAGATGACAAACTGACGCACCTTTGCGTCAGTAAAACTCATCACTGCTGAAAACAGAAGTCTTCCGAAACTTCGTTTGCACTTTTAAAAAAAGCCTTCTTTTCTGCTCTTTCTTGTACTTCTTGTGCATCTCATGAAACAGAAACACTTCTTCACACACCACTTTGTTTCACTTAGATTCTTTTCTTGCCTTGTACCTCACTGGTAAGTCGTTTTGGATAAAAGCATCAGATAAATGACTAAATGTAAATAGAAAATACTGTATTTTTTTGTTAAATAAACACAAGTGCACAAAATTATCACTGGAGAACAAATTGTTTAGAAAAAAATCCTTTTTCAGTCTTAGACTTCATTCGGCTGGTAGCGCTGAGACACGTGATGATTTGATGATATCAAAACAAAAAAGTTTGTCTTCTCTTCGCTTTGACAGGAGACACAGACAGACAGGTCGGTGCAGCAGTGTGCCAGGGGGAGAAACTAAAGTATCAATGTCATAATACCGGTACTGATCAATATCGATACCAACGTTGGAATCGATATTATAGATATTTAGAACAATACGCCCACCATTGCCAATAAGTCCCTTTGGCCAGTTTTCACAATATAATGCTGACAAAGTGAAATGAAATCAAATTAAATTCCTGCATTACAGGAATCTGATTACATGTGGAGGTAAGGGTTGACTCCATAATCTTGTTGGTAGTTACAAAGGTACATCGTTAAAATGCAAAACTGTGCTGGTAAAGTTTCCATCACTGAAATGTAATGAGTGACACATTACTTTTACGTTTCAGTAACCTGACTACATTCCAGCTGTTCATGACACATGTTAAAAAAAAGCAGATAAATTTAGAATGAATCTCACCTGATCCACACATCGTTTTTATTCTTCTCACTTCTTCTCTTCTTTTATTTCATTTGTACTCCACGCCTCTCCCCTTTTATTCTACTCCTTCTTACTTTTTCCTTTTTTGTCTTTTTATCTTGTTCTGTCTATCTTCTTTCCTTGTTTTCCCTCTTCTTGTGTTGCTCACTCTTTTACTTCCTCTCCTCTTTTCTTCATGTTGTTCTCTTCATATTTGTCCTCATCTTTTGTTCTGCTTGAATTTTCCCCCTTTTTATTATTTGTTTCTCTCAGTTCCTTGTGTTCTTCACTTACATTTATTTCTCCTTCTTTTGTTTTCTCTCCTGTCTGTCTGTCCCCCGTCTAATTCCTTGCCTCAGAGAGAGGCACATGCATAAATAATTGATGCTCCCTCAACCATCACAGATGCTCTGTTATGCTGTCAGTTAATATTGTAAATGTGTGTGTAAGACTGAACACAACAGTGTAGTCAAACAAAAGAAACTTCACAAAAATAAAATGACTGCAGTACTAATAGTACAAAAATGAAGTGTAGCAATAGCGTTAAACATTTCCTGTGAAATAAAAGTCTCCGTATTAAACATGTTGAGACAAGACTCAAACCCCAAAAGTAGTGAGTAAGACACAAGTCAATAATTCATCAATAACTAGAAATAAAACCTGATTAGTACAATATATGAGAGTAATTAAACGTTAGCTTTAGTATAAATGATGAATGAAACGTGATCGGCCGATATACAGCAGAGCTGGTCTCCGATTACCATTGGTATTTGGTGTCAGCCTATCATGTTACAGGTCGCCTAGCAGCAGCATCACAGAGAGTGAAGCCCACATAAGTGTGTACATTTACACATGTATGGTACTGCACTCTGCATAATCCGAATGAGTTTTATTGGTCAGTTTAGCGAAAACATCGGGATGACACAGAGTTGAAGGCAGGTGCAGTGTGTGTATGAAAGTCAGTCGTAGTAAGACAGAATACATGTGTGTAAACGAGAGTGATCCAGGTAGAAGAGTGAGGTTACAGGGGGCTGAGGTGAAGAAGGTGCAGGAGTTTAAGTACTTGGGGTCATCAGTTCAGTGTGATGGGGAGTGTGGAAAAGAGGTGAAGAGGCGAGTGCAGGCGGGTTGGAATGGGTGGAGGAAAGTGTCAGGAGTGTTGTGTGACAGAAGAGTGTCAGCAAGACTCAAAGGAAAGGTGTACAGGACAGTGGTGAAACCAGCTCTGCTCTATGGGTTAGAGACAGTAGCAGTGAGAAAGAGACAAGAGGCAGAGATGGAAGCAGCAGAGATGAAGATGTTGAGGTTCTTCTTAGGAGTGACAAGGTTGGACAGAATTAGGAACGAGTTCATCAGAGGGACAGGCACGTTGCCTGTGTTAGCAACAAAGTCAGAGAGGCCAGATTGAGATGGTTTGGACATGTGCAGAGGAGGGATAGTGATTATATTGGTAGAAGGATGTTGGAGATGGAGCTGCCAGGCAAGAGGGCGAGAGGACGACCAAGGAGGAGATATATGGATGTCCTAACAGAGGACATGAGGTTAGCTGATGTCAGAGTGGAAGATGCCCAGGATAGAGTAAAGTGGAAAAGGATGATTCGCTGTGGCGACCCCTGATGGGAAAAGCCAAAAGAGAAGTAGTAGTAGTAGTAGTATGTAAAGTACAGTGTGGACTGCATAATACAGCAGTAAGTATGAGGTCAACTGGTAATGAGTGTGATGGCCTGAGGAAAGAAACTGTTCTGGTCTCTGGTGGTTTTGTCTGAATGGAATTCTTAGAACTTGCCAGAAGAGGGAAGTTGAAAGACGTCGTGTCCAGGGTGGGAGGGGTCAGTGATAATTTCCTTTGCCTGCTTCCTGCCTCTCAGTGTGTACAGCTCCTGGAGTGTGTGCAGGGGAGCGCCGGTGATTCTTTCTGCACTTTAATTCACACGTGTCTGAACTCTTACCTGAGTAGATGTAGTAAAATTAGTAAAAAACAGTTTTTTTTGCTTTTTAATAAACAAAAACAAACTTTTTACAGTAAATAAGAGTTGTTAAACATTTGGTATTGTTTGTAATTTGATTCCAGTGTGAGTTTTTAACATATTGGTATTATGGTATTTATGTTTTAAAATCTCCTTCATTCTAAAATTATCAAAATTATTAATGTAACAATATGAATACTTAATGGAACATTTCTAACACTTGCTGAAATGTAAAAAATCATGATAACTTTCTTTGTAGACAAGTGATATATTAAAATATATAGCATCTAAAACAACATATCAATTTGTTCATTAGCAGAATATGTTCATGTGACAAACATGTAGACAAAATGTTTAGCGAAAATACTCTAAAATTAGGCTGTATATAATGTAAAGATGTGTGTACTAACACTTTAGTTTATGTATAATGTTACATTCTACGATAACTAGCTAAAGTCTCTTTCTGGTTTTAAATCTACGTGAATTAACTGTGAAAATGTGACCATCTTCTCCAGGACAAACAAAAACAAAGAATGAAATTAGCAATAACAAACTTTTTATGACTTCGTCTTTAGTTTTGATGAAGCTGATTATAAATTAAAACTAAAAGAAATACTTCTGAAAATCAGGATGAAACTATTTTTGTAAAAGTCAATGGCAGCAAACAGCACATTGATATTTCTACATATTTTCTGTCAAACAAAGAACAAAACAAATAACGTGTCACTAAGATAACATTTTACCTTAAATCCTATCATCATCATTATTATTATAGGCATTATTATTATTATTACTATTATTGTTTGGTTTTCCAGTTTCTTCTTCCTGTGTTATCTAAAACAATTGTGAATACAAATGTTCTTTGCCTTATATTTGCTGTATCTCAAATCTCAGTAAGCTTCAGTATATCTCAGAGCTTACTCTGATTTCTCCGGTTTGTCTGAATTAATTAATTGATTAATTCATTTAAGAAGAGATGCTAAAACTTTACTTTAGATAAGATTATTTTTTTCAATATTCATTCTGTCAGTCTACATGGACGTTATATTTTTACTTGGAATAAAAGCAGATTATCTTCTTCAGACTGTTTGCAGATAAAACGGATTTAACAGACCTAAAAATTCCAACTATGTATTTTCACTTATCCCCAAATTCTTCTGCTTTTTTAGAACATAGACACAAAAAGTTTCACATGCGTCCTTGCTTCCTTTCCTTTTTTTACTTCAACATTTCCTCAGATGGAGGCAACGAGAACGTAACCCCCCTCCTGAGACGTCATGTCCTCCTGCTGTGGCGTCATTTCCTCTTCCTGCAGCGGTAGCAACAGGCGCGGCACCGCCCTCCCTCCTCATCGACCCCCCCTCCGTCTTCCTTCACTATGTATGGAGGCGGGGGGGCGGAGCCTGACGTGGCGTATGGGTTGCCTTCGTTGAGAACCATGGGATTGGCTATCACTGTGCTGACATCATTATAGGAGTGGAGCTTAGCCCGGGGAATGGTCACCTGTCCGTAGGGGTTTTCAAGGGAGACGTTAATGTTGGATGACATCACTGATGAGTCAGGAAGCTGCCCAATATATGCAGCTGGGGCGAGAGAGCTCTGTGCAGAAATGAGAGAGAGAGCGAGAGAGAGGAGGGGGGTAACATTGTAGCTGAATGTAACAGTGACAGACAGCAGCAGTGGAACATGGCTACTACGAAAAACTTTCAGCACGCACATTCGTAATAGAAGTATAGCTGTATACACCAATCAGGCATAACATTATGAGCATTGGTACAATGTAAGGCAATTAAATGTTAGGACTTCGCAGTGTTTAGGTTGAAACTGTCAGAAAGGGTTAAGAAAGTGAAAGTATGGGAAGACGAGTGACACCAAGCCATGCAGCTACTGGGCCACTTTTCTGGTGTTTAGATCACCCTATTTAAAATTAGTGAGGGGGCCAGAACTTTAGAACCACCTCTTACAATGCACTACAGTACGACTTCACTGCCCACTTTTAGCCCACTAATAAAGACACAGTAGAATTATCACCTTTCTGACAGTTTCAACCTAAACACTGAGAAAATAGAACCTTGTAAAAGTGGAATTCATGGCAGAGCTGCTGTACTGTATTGAATTAGATGTTATGACAGACTGGTATACGTTACAAGCACAGGTCCTGCTTTGGAAACTGCACCAAGTATTGATCACAATGTACTTCAAGTATCAGACATTGAAGTCGTTTTTGTACTTACTCATTCACTAGACATGCACAAAAACACAAGCACGGTAGCATGGGTAGTACTGCAAGTCTACAAGCTGTGGTCCATCAGTAGAACGGTGAGTGTGCATACCAGGTCTGAACTGGCGACACTGGACTTCAGGAGGACACTGGTGCCTGGGAATGTGTGCCGCTTGTTAGGTGGGGAGGGCAGCAGGAGTGAATTATATTTTTTTTACCGTGTAGCTGAACAATGACATTACTGGCTCAACAGATGAGGTAACTGGAAGCATTCGGCTAAATGGGCATTTACAATCACAGTCATTTCACTCTCTGTAAATGCACCCATAACTGCATGTGGTAAAAACAGTATAAATCTAACTCCTGATCAGGTTTGCTATTGTAATGGAATTGATTACTTTGGTTGGAGGAACAATAAGATGCAGGAAAAGTCAAGTTTTTTTTGTGTGATATAGAGTTTAGTTTAATTTGTGTTGTTTTAAGCAGTAGGAGAACACTGTAAAGTTTAAGGCTGTCCTTTTAGTTTTTCTGTACAATTTTTTACCCACTGTACAACCTCTACAGATACACTGACTGCACCAGGTGTTGCACCACAGTTTGATTATTAAGAAAATAAATGTTATTTAACTGTTGTGATGTGAGTATCTTAAATAAACAGTTGTCAAATCTCAGATTTTGTAAAAAAAAAAAAAACAACAGATTTTTGACAGTCTGACTCCTCAACACTTATAACAGTTTTCATGTTGTTGTGTTCCAGCTGCTGGAATGTGATCAGTAATTACCACAGTAACTCTAGTTTTTATTTGTGCAGGAAAATTTTGTAAAGGCACAGTTACCATGAGGAGAAATGCTCTGTGGCAGGTGAAAGTCCCGTATTGAAAATATTCACAAGCAATGTTCCCTCTAATTTTCCATGTGTCTGAGCACACACACAAACTCCCTGAGCAGTCCCTTGGACCACTGAGGGCGACATCCCACGTGTGGTCACACCAGCATCACATACATCCAGGTTACATGGTTTATTAAAAGAATTTCTGTTAGAATACTTTTTAAATTTTTAATTTATTAATCAAGTGTTTAAATTCATTTTAATTTTTAAATTAGTTCTATAAATGAATTGATTTAATAATGAAGTGCTTCAGCCCACTGACAATGAAAATCAAAAATCTTGTTCGTTACCTGTGTAGTGAGGGATGTGCCACCGCCCGTTCGTTTTGCCATTATTATAAAGTCTCAACATAAGCAGCACTTGGCGTCATTAGTGTGTCACACGCCGCTATGCACACACACAGTGACGCCGTCACAGCCCGTCAGTGACGGTGATTAGCTGCGTAAACGTGAAATGCCGCCAGTCAACGGTCACTCACTGACTCGCACTGCAAAATAGCCAAGAGTGAATCATTATGTGTTTATTTTATGTTCAATTCAGGTTGGCTTTTTTTTGTGCGCAGCGCAGATTTTATGTGCGCGGAGACCGAGTCAGCAGTGTGCCATTGCGCACGCGCGCAGCTTAGAGGGAACAGTTTTCACAAGGTTTAGGATCAAAATATACGTAAAGTGACAAATGTGAAAAAAGAGTGATGTTTGGTAAATGGCCACTTAAATATATCACTTTTATCCAAAGCACTTTACAATGTTGCTTATCTTTCAACCATTCACACACACACACACACACACAAACACACCAGCGGCAGTGTCTGCCATGCAAGGTGCTCACCTGACCCACCAGGAGCGAGTTAGAGTTAGGGTCTTTGGTGTCTTACACTTAGACACGTAGCCAGAATATAAATATTATTGGATTGCAACATTTCATGCAGACAACAGCACAGTGTCAACAAGTAAAAGTGGAGCAGCTTTTAGCTGCTTCGTCCACAGTAATGCCTCAGCCTTTCTGAAATGATATATTAAAGAGCAATTTATTCACCTTTGTGAGCCTTGTAATACTTATACTTCATTTATGTGACAACGCCAACAGTCTGCAGTAGTTTAACACGTTTAAAGTATTAATATCCATACCCCAGTGCCTCGCTTAATGGAGATTACGTCAGGTTCAACACGCTCACCTGTTTGAGCTCCACAGGTGTTTCTTCCGAAATCTGATGTTTCTTCTTCTGAAGGTTAGTAAAAACACAAACTCTTCTTCTTCTGGTGTTTAATAAAGTCCCAAAATAAAGGAAACGCACTGAACAGTAGAAATCTGACTCTCTCTCTCTTTCACTGTGTGCGAAGCTCGCTCTACAGCCTCACCTAAACTCGTTCTACTTGTTCTACCCAGCCATTCTTTCTCGGTGGAATTCCACTCCCTCCCCCTCACCTGTGTATCAAATATACTATAAAATATGCTTTATATACATTTATACAATGCACTATGCATATCATACATTGTAAAAATTATAAAAACTAATATATATACAAACTGAATGTAATTAACAAATATAAATTACATTACATTAATTATAGATAACAATATAAAAACTATACATAGTTACTATATGCACAACATTCATTCTCACTATTTTTTTAGACCAAAAATTTGCAAGTTAGGTTAACTAGTAACTCTAAATCGCCTGTAGTTGTTTGTCTGTGCATGTCTCTCTGTTTTGACCTGTCCCGGGTGGACCACACCTTTTGCACAGAGACAGCTGAGTTAGGTCTTCTGACCCTGACCCTTAAAGGAAAAAGCGGTTAGAGATGATCGACATTCCCCATGTTCCTCTCATACAGGAGCAAAATGTGCAGCGCTACGCGCTCATCAGCTCTTGTTTTTGCAGTGACGTTAAAAAGGTTTTAAGGTGGCGTAGTGAATCGTGACTTCCTTGATGGCTCCAGTGACATTTTCCGTTTAGAAAAAACAAATTTTATTAAGCTGAAAATGTGCAATGGCAATACAGCTTTTCTGTTCTATGATCTGCAGCACAGTCCCCTGCAAAAGGCCAATTCCTTAGTTTTTCTTGTATACCAAAGATGTTCTGGTTTCAGATCAAAAGATGAATGTTAGATGAACGGATCAGAAGTTTGGCTTTTACATTAAACAACTATGGTTGGTACAGAAAAGAATCACCTCCACTGGAAATGTATGTGTGTTTAGTTGTTTAAACTTTTTAAAAACGTTGTTAAATATTAAATCACGCTGAGTGATTTAATGTGAGGTAAACACTTCAATGTGTTTAAACGAAAGGGTCTCAAGTCATCCATTGTCTGTGCTTCTGTTGTACACCCTCCATAGAAATAACATTTTGTGTGAGATTCCAATTATGCATAAAGTGAAAGTTTCAGTGGTTCAGCCTGTCATAACAACGATAACCCCCCACAACCCCCCAATGAGTCTGGGTTTGGATTTCCTTGTGTCTTTGGGACTTGGAAACTGGTTCGACAGAAACTCTTTTACTGTCTCTGCCATTCCAACACCAGGTCCTCCCCACGCACTACTCCTATTGGCTTGAGATTACAGGTGTGTTTTTACAGGTAGTTGCATGTTTCATCACCTGTCAACTCCATCCACACGGACATGCAGAATGACCTTTAGCCTTTAAGTCATTGTAGTAAAACAAAAATCCTGCTGGTTTAGGACAAAAAGAAATTCCAGCAGGTAACTTCTGACCAGACACACCTGTAAAACCAGGTCCGACCTCGCGCAGCAGGTTAGGATGCTCACAATAGTGTACATAGCTTTCACGGAAGGAATCTGAAATATGTGGCTTATTTTGCTTCATTTCCTACATACGTAATGTCTTCAGTTGGAGTCTGTGGACTAGAAAACAAACAAAAGAAGCTGCTTTGCTCCTGCTGAACCTGTGAAATCAAGGTGACTTTAAACCCTGGGCTATGTTGCTTTGAAACCAAAGAGCATTTTAGACCAGATCTACAAATCGTTAACGGACCTGAGCAGTCTACTGAGCGTGTCCCGCATCCTGGATGTGGCCAAGAAGCCAACACAGGGTCAGAGACGTGCTGGATTTGAAAGTCACACGATGTGTGTAATTAACGGGACTGAGGTGCAACTGAGCCGCGCACTAACAGCGAGGGACAGGATCCCTGACAGGATCATGGACAAACGCCTGCAAACACATTACACGGTAAATATGATTAATAAATGAGACTTCTGATTTAATACCCCTCATTGCCCCCCCTCCGTTTTCCCACTTTTCCGTTTCCCGCGGAAGCCCCTCCCTGCTAGCCGTTAGCTGGGTAGCCGGACGACAGGAGGAGCCGCCGGGGAAACTGAGGAGGAAAACACGGATAACAGGAAGACATGAGCCCGGCGGAGGACAGCAGAGAACCGCGGTGAATGGACATCAAACCTTCAGCCGATAATAGAGGCTTCACGGTGGGTTAACGGGGCTGAAAACTGCCAAAGAGACGTGGAAAAACGGCGAACCCCCTCCCGACTGTGTCCCTGTCCTCCCCCTCCGTCTCTGGGCTTCATCCTCCTTTTCTGTACCAACAGGAAAGTGCAGAAGAGCCGTTCGGACAGAGAAAAAAGTTTATGTCGCTAAATGTAGTTGCTAGTTAGTTTAATATCATCTTTCATAAAGTTTTGCAACCGTTTTAAGGCAGTTATGTGTGGTTTTCCAAATTTCAACGGAGAGCTGCCGTTAGCCTATTAGCCCGCTAGCTTCGGTTCTCCTGTAGTTTTAATGGAATAACAGGGGCGCAGCTAGCGTTAGCCTAGCCCTAGTTTAAGACATCATCTGATGGAATGTAAAGGTTTGACACGTAAAAAATGTAACTCCTACAGTTTTGTCTTTTGTTGTTATAGTTCAACTGTTTGGGAATAAGCTTTTGTAAAGTTCTAAAGTAGTGTTGGAAAGAGATTTTGACAGTTTGCTCAACTGATTTAAATGATTAAAAATGATATTGGATGTTTTGGAATTCACATTTTTTAAATAATTTACGAAGTGGTTTAGGCATGAGTTGCACTTTATGAAAGTTGTAAAGTAGTTCAGGAGGAATTTTAATTTTTTTTGTATTTTCAGGCTCAGTTCAGAAAAATAATACGTTTTTAACGCAATTTAAATCTGTTTTAATATTTTTTTCATTGTAATTTCATTTAAATTTAATCAAAGGATGTGTTTAGTTTACCTGTATCTAACTTTACGAAATGCATTTCTATAGAAATCCTAACTGTTTTTAAATCTTAGTTTTAGTAGTTTGATGTGGCCAGTTTTAATAGTTGTTTAAGTTATTTAAGAAAAGTGATTTTATACGTTTGAAAGTTTTAGAAAACTCTAGAAGTTTAAGTATTTTTCATAAACAAATTATTTAATTTAGTATGACATAGACATTCGTGTGTTTGTAAATGCTCTTATAGGTTTAGAGCTGCAGTTGACGATTGTTTTGATAATTTGTCAGTCACCATGTAGTCAATAATTATATATTCACTTATTTCTAGAGAGTTTAGAGATGCTATTATCTTTTTACAAGGAGATGGAAATGAAATTGCGTTAAATATGATATTTCTGCAGCATGGGAAAAAGTACTGTGACTTTACATTTTAGTATCACAGTTCAGTATTGTTTTAATACAAGAAAGCAGAATGGAGGTACTGTGTAATACCATTTTTAACAGTTTAATATATTAAGAATGTAAAGGTATATTTCATTATAGTAATCGCTGTTCCCTCTCTTTACAGACGACCATGTGATCATTCCCCACTCGTTGCCGTTAGTAACTGATTTTCAGGATGGGGTTTGGTCGGGATCTAAGGAATTCCCATGAGGGATTACTGAAGCTGCAGGACTGGGAGTTGAAGGTACAAATCTCCACAAACTGTTGGGTTTTAACCTTTATGAAATTATTTTACGCATAGTGTGTGGCCAAACCCCTGCTGTTTGTTGCAAGTGTCAAATGCAACTCTGTCCAGTCCAGACAATGTCCAAGGCTGATTTCTACGTGCCCGGAGTTCATATGTTCACATATGAATACATAAAACAACTATGAAACGTGTGTTTTGTAAGATCTAATGTTAGCTAGACATTGTATCTTGTGTTTAAACAAATGAAGTTGCTATTGTGTTGATGCACAATGTTGTCATGTGCACAGATCTTCCTGGCAGACCGCTTTTTCATGAACAAATAAGCAAATCAAGAATTTAGTTTTTGTTACAGGTAGCTGGAAGTTTTGACTTCCAACCTTTCTGGATAAATGAACTTTAAACAACTTTTTTTTTACAGGTTTATAACTACATCTAGTCAAAGATAACAATTTACAAACTTGAAGCCAATTTAATATGCTAAATCAGCCGAAAGGCCCCTGACAGAGGTTAAAATAGCCCCTACATTGAGGGATACACCGCAAATGCAAAATAATAGATGATTACCAACGTTGGCTTGGTGTATCACAGCCCTAAATCAGAACTTGGCAATATTGGCAGGAATAGTGGGAGTAATACTTCTTGAGTGAATAATCTGTAATAAGGGCTGGGAAAATACAAAAAATATTTTTATTAATTATAACTTTTGTTTATCAATGACTTTAAAAAATTTAATGAATTGAAAATTTTTGATTATTATTTCTTCACTTGTCATTCATAGCTCAGTGCCAGCAGCTCTCTGGAGTTCTGACAGTAATGTCTGGTAATGTAACCTGTCACATGTATTGGTTAAAAATGAAAAAAAGGTCATGTTATCTTGGACATATAAAGATGTCAGTCACCTCACCTGGCTTTCACTTGTAATTGTGTACAAGCTTAACATTAAAAGCAAGTAACACTGTGTGTATACAAGCCCTAGTTTTAGCCACCTGTGACAACCAGTACCTCTGGTGTGCTGCTGCATTCAGGGACATCAGAGTGTAGGCTATTTGTCTTTGGCAAGTGCTCAGAGTCCATTATGAAATTAACATGGGTGAGCCTCTTTTTATTTGTTCCTATATTACTGCTCCTGGTGTTGATCTTTACGATGTCTACAATATCTAATAAGAGATCAGACTTTTCAGTGATGTTTTGTTTTAAATATGAGACATAAAGCCGTAGTTGATAGGGAACAGCCTTGTATTTCAATAAATCTATTTTTATCATGTTTTCTAGTTTATGTAACCAGAAAAAAATATTTCAAATTGAGAAATCCTCTGAACCATGGAAAAAAATTGGATAAAATTTTTTTTGGCCACATTGGCTACACCATTCTGTAATAAAAAAAAAATTCTCACCAGGTTGGCCTAGCGAAGTAACCACCTTGGCCTAGGGTAAGCTGATTTCTTACATGTCATGTAAACGGAAAAGCTCTTTTACCAAGTCAGGGTTGGGATTATTAGTAGTGGTAGCGGGGGGGGTGGCTGCTGCTGCTGATCAATGGCTGGCAGGGGGCCTCAGGTCTGTCCCATTGTCAAAGTGGCAGTAGTTTTTGGCCAGGCGCCGGTTGTTCACAGAGTGGGGGGCTTGTAACTGGTGAATATGGTGCAGTTTGTAGTGCAGTCATCCATCAATCCTACACTTGTTGGTTCAATCCCCAGCTCCTCTGGTCACAAGCCGAAGTGTTGGTCATTCATTCATCGCGAATGAATGTGTGTGTGATTGGATAGATAAGAAGCAGACAGAAAGGCCTTAAGCTGAGCAATTCAGTTCAATTCTCTCGCCATGCGCTGATTTAGCTCTGCTCACCTCCTTGCTAAATCTGTACTTATTTGTCTTTGTCCCCACCTCTAAATGCAGCCTCTTTCTCTGACCTCAGTTGTTGGAGTTTAGCTGTAAATGGTCTGCACTTGGTAAATGGTCTGCACTTATATAGCGCCTTTCTACCTGTTGGTACTCAAAGCGCTTTACAGTGGTTCTTATCTACCCATTCACACAAACATTCATACACCGATGGGGGAGCTGCTATTTAGCTGGCCGATACTCACAGGGAGCAACTAAGTGGGGTTCAGTGTCTTGCTCAAGGACACTTTGACATGTGACCAGAGGAGCCAGGTAACCAACAACTGTAGGATTGGTGGACGACCACGCTACCGCGCTACCAACTGTGCCACAGTCACCCCGCTGTCAACCAGTGTGTGATGAAATGACACTGTCCTCACAGAAGCTGATGTAGTTTATACAATTCAGACACTCCTGAAGTTCCCCCACAACTTCAGTAGTCCACTTTTTGTTGATGTCCTCACAGCAGTTTTGCAGTGTAATAATTTCTGCCTGAATGCTGGAATCAAATGATATGCACCGCTGATGGTGGTGTAACAGCGGTCTTGGACATTCCCCTTTCTGGTCGGGCACTTAATAGACTGTGTGTATCTGGGGAGATTGTGGGAGATTATTGTTAAAGTCACCAAGAACAATAACCAAGTTTCACGTGAAGCACAAACTACAGGACGTAGAAAGGTCTGTTTTTGGTCAGCAGCAGGGTCAATTCGTCTATTTTGTTGCAAAGTGAGCGCATGTTAGAGAGGAATATGCCTTAGAGCGTTACTGGGGCAGCCTGAAAGTAGAGAATTACAGTAGTCCAATCTGGAAGGAACAAATGCGTGGACCAGTTTTTCAGCATCGCTTTGAGACAGGATGCTCCTAATTTTGGCAATATTTTGTAGGTGGATGAAAGCTGTTCTAGAGATTTGTTTTATTTGTAAGGTAAATGACAAATACTGCAAGTCTTCGGAGATTCCTTGCAGTAGTACCGGGGGCCAGAGTTATGTCATCTAAAGTAACAATATGGTTGGGCAACATGTTTCTAAGATTTTTAGTCCCAAACTCAATAACTTCGGGTTTAATTGAGTTTAGAAGAAGGAAATTATACAGTAGGTCATCCAAGCCTTTATGTCTTTTAGACATGCTTGTATTTTGATTAATTGATTTGTTTCATCTGGTCCATTACATATCCTGTTTCCAAAGATACGAAAAGCCTTGTGAATGGACAATAGAGCCTAGGGAAGAAGTATAGATGGGGAAAAAAGAAGAGGACTAAGGAAAGATGCCTGCGGTACACCAGTGGAGAGGTTGTGAGCGTTAGAATCACGCCCCTGCCATGATACCGTGAAAGTTTGTCCAGAAATATAGGACCAAAGCAAATCCAGAGATGCCTAATTTAGAGAGTGCAGACAAGAGGATCTGCTGGTTCACAGTGTCAAAGGCTGCAGATAGGTCTAGTAGAATTAGGAATTAGAATTACCTGAAGTTTATGCAGCCTATAGGGATTCCACAGCAGTCAGAAGTGCTATCCCTGTAGAGTGACCACTCTTGAAGCCAGACTGGTTGATCGAGGAAAGTCCGAGAGTTGATTGAAGATGTCTCGTTCCAGTGTCTTGGCGAGAAATGGAAGAAGAAAAACTGGTCTGTAGTTCTTCACAAGGGAGGGGTCAAGAGAAGACGAGGTAGGAAAGGTGCCTGTTGTTAGAGAAGTGTTGATGATCTTTCTAATGGCTGGTATTAGTGTGGGTGCAACAGCTTGAAGAAGACTGGAAGGGTTCGGATCCTTAGAGCAGGTGGTTGGACGATTCGAGTCTTGGATTTGCGCCACTTCTTCTCAGCACTCCTGAGCATTTTGCGTTGTTCACGGATCTGTTTGGTTAGCCACGGGATTGAAAGCCGTCTACATGATGTCTACAAATGTCTACATGATATTGGGCAGAGACTGTCCAGACAGGATGAAAGGGTATTGCAGAAGCTTTCTGTGACTGCATCTGTGTTGAGAGTGAAGAGAGATCCTGTGGTCATTGAACAACTGCCTTATGAACTGAGCTACAGCTCTCCCCCCAATTATTAAGTGAGGCTAATGTTAAGTGTGATGATGGAAATGACGTAGGTCTGTAGCACTTTCCCATCTTGTATTTGGGTCACTCGTACTAATACTGCAGATACGTCTAAATGCATTTACTATTAAATGTGTTTAGATATAAGGAAAACACTGTCACTTCGTCTGCTTTTTTGTGTCATCTGCATTTTTGCACTACCCCTTGCCCAATTATACAGAATATTTGGTTAAGTGAAAACCCATCTCGCCCAAATTATCTCTCGATGTTGGCTCCATGTCTGAAACGAAAACTTTAGATACAGTCTGGACCTGATCTTCCTGACATTCTCTAGAGTTCATGTCTTAAACAAGCTATAAAAGGTCTTCATCAACTGTCACTCACTTTGTCACTGGCAGAGGTGGGCAGATTTTTACAAATGATGCCTGAGGGTGTCTTCTACTGTAGCACGTAAATATGGATTTTCCACTGCAGCTTGAATTGCAGCTATTAAGTTGTTGAGTTCTGTTAAGTTTAGATATTTATTTTAAACCAGTGATATTAAATGATAGGAAGTTGCCTCCCCCCAGTACTCCTGGATGTAAACTATGTAATCAAGTTTTTTTTAAATCTGGTTGGAAGGTGTAAGGACAGAGACTGTTACTGCTATACAGTCTCTCGCTGAGGCAAAATTTGCGATTTTGGACGAGAGAAATAAAACCTGGTTTAGAAATGTTTAGTATAACTAGATTTGCAAGATGGAAGAAGTGTGAGCAGTTCAAACTGGTACTTCTCATTTTCACCCTTGCAGTTCCTGCCAACTTGGCAGCAAAAACATATCATTTTTTGGAGTGTTTTTGGAGTGTCACACCTTTATCGTAAACTCTTGTTCCTTGGAATGTCCTAATGTGCGCCTGTAAAATACTGACTTAGATCCTATTAAACATTTTCTACTACATTAAATACGTTGACTGTATTCCTAGTGGAAAGTAAAGACTTTTCCTCGTGAACAGGGTGTACAGACCATTCTAATCGTGTGTCGTCTGCAGCTGCTGGAGACTGTGAAGCGTTTCATGACCCAGCGAGTGAAGAGCGATAAGGAGTATGCTGCTCTGTTGCTAAGCATGACTCAGCAAACTGAAAAACAGGAAGCTGCCGACTACATCAGCACTGTCAGCAAGGTGAGTTCACTTGGTGTCAGTCACATCTGGTCTCTGCCTGTCTCTGTCTGTGACAAGCACTTAAGTAACCAGCATACCTGGAAAAATCAGCTTTCTCAAGTAATTCAGCTTTTTCAGATATTTGGAGAACGGCGTTTACACGCACTTGGGAAACCTGGTTAGTGGAAAATCGCTCATACAAAGAGAAGAGTAATCTGATTTCTCTTCCCTGTTTATTTATATTGGAAGCCTGGCTCACAGATTTAAACTGTAAAGTGAGAGAAATGCTGCTTTCTAAATTTTCTTCTTGTGTGGGTCCAGAGAAAGGAAAAAAGAAGAGACGCACACAACTGATCCACAACAGCAACTGTCTGAATTTTAAAAAATCTGCAGGGGAAAGTGACAGCCTTTTGTTTTGCACAAACACAGTTGGAGATAGCTGATCAGAAACATGGTTATGCATTTACATGGCAAAAAAAAATGTGCGTTCTCTGTCAGAAATCTAGCCTGGGGATACCAGGTCTCCTTAATTCTCTACATCGCTTTCAGAGACAAGTTTTATTATTTACGTGCGAGTAGTGTTTCCCCTACGTTAATACAAATATGGCGGCCGGCCATGCCAATAAGACCCCCACAATCATACATTTTTTTTATATCCATTGATATTATGTTTGTGACCAGTCCGCGTCTTTTAAACATTTCATGGGTAGGTATGAAAGGATCCAAGACCTGTTCTTGTTAATATTGTGCCCAAATTTCACTGCCTGTGCTCCATCCACTCCATTCCTTTTTTTACTTGATGAATGAGAACCAGCTGTTGCACAAAGAGAGACGATGACTTTTCTTTGCAGTATTTTCTGATCATTACACAGCTGTTACGTTGTAAAACACAAACAGTCTTGGTCACACCTCCACTTAACCCTGTAGGGAGGATGTATAAGGTATGAACACAACTGAAGTGCACATTTCTCTTGTCTGTTCCTCCATGGCCTCATTGGCCTGCAGCTGCATGCGTGCCACGACCATTAACTGGATGTATGCAACATTTCCAATGCAAAGAAGTGACATTGGGTCTGAACATGATTATGTGCATATATATATATATATATATATATATATATATATATATATATATATATATATATATATATATATATATATATATATATATATATATACACACACATATATATATATAACAAATTTTAGCAAGCCATTCTGTGTTTCACATTTGCCTTATTTTAATTTTAACAATCTTAAGCATGTCTTTTGGTTCATTTGAACATGCATATCACATGTAATTGAATATTCACTTAACTTTTTTCCCGAACAGAAGTAATTGTACTGTTGAGTGCAAATTACATTTGAAACCTGAAACATATCACCATGGCTGTTCAATGTTCACAGAACTTTTGAATAAACTAACAGAGAAATTAGCAAACAATAGACATATCCACGATTGCAGGGCTCATTTGAAATATGACATATCAGTAAATATAAATGTTAATTGAACTTTTAAAAGTTTATTCTGGAGTGAAAACTGACAACTTGTCTGAATTTATGACCGATTTTGATCTTAACAAAAATGAATTCAGAGACTTATTGTAAATGACAAATGACTTGTCTGCATTAATGAGATCTGGACTGCAGCACAAAGGCCAGGCCTGGCTCAAAGGCAGCGGTATTGATGCGCAAGGTGTCTCGCAGGTGAGAGTCCGCTAGAGTCCTCTTATTTAAGTTCAGAATGTCTTCTCACACAAATACGTCGACCCAAACAAGCTTAGCATTTTCTTAGCAAACGCTCGAATCTCTCGAAACCTGTCCTCATCCAACTGTCGGTAAAAGTTGGCGAGAGAAAGCTGCTGGTGGCGACTGCGGCTCTCGGTGTCACACTGCAGCTCAATGGGCTCCAGCTGCAAATGGTCTGGAACATCATCTGTGTCCACGGAAAAAGGCGAGAAAAAACAGCGATCTCCTTCTCGATAGCTGCGAAATCCGAAAGCGTTGTCCGAACTCTTCAGCCAGAGATGAAATATCTGATGCGCAACTCCTCGTTTGCGCACTGACATTGCCGAGGGCCGGATGAAATTTGACCACGGGCCGCATTCGGCCCCTGGGCCGGACTTTGGATATGCCTGGTCTAGTATATACACCATTGACCCTTGGGGTTTGTGAACCTAGTTTGCCAACTGAAATACAGCTGCCCCTGTTTCTGCCTCTCAGTTCTGGTCTTAGCCTGTCTCTGTCTCTCAGTCTTGGTCTCAGGTGGTGCGTCAGACTGAGGCATTAGGTCGGGTGATGAGGAGCCATGCCGACGACCTGAACTCAGGTCCTCTGCACCGCCTGGCCACACTGATACGGGATAAGCAGCAGGTGAAAAAGAGCTACCAGAGTCTTCATCAGCAGCTGGAGAGCCACAACCACAAGGTCTGTCTGTTTGTGTATATATGTGAGCAGAGCGAGGACATTTTTGAGTTGAGTTTATTACCATTGAATTGGGAACATTTTGACAAAGTGAGGACAGTCTTAACATTCTAACACCCTTTTAGGAAATTTAGAGGGATTTGTGAGTGTTAGTACTTGATTTTAGTTAATCTACATTTAGGTTAGGGTTAGACATGATGTTGGAATGCTTAGGGTAAGCAGCAAGGGGATGCGTTATTTCAGTGAATGTTCGCACTTTGATAGCTGTACAAAAATGTGTGTTTTGGGTTTTTGTTTTGTACTAATTGCATCTAAAAATTGTAAAATTAATTAATCAATTATTTTTCAGATTTTCCTAATCCATTTGGTTAACTCTTTTAGTAACCTTTTTTTTGTTGTTGTCGTTGCTAGGTAACCAGGAGTGACCTGGAGAAGCTGAAGGCAACATATCGTCAGCTAAGCCGTGAGGCAAACACAGCGAAGGAGAAGTACAGAGAAGCTGTGGCTAAAGGTTTCTGCCCCTCACCCTGAGCTGCTGTGACAACCTGTTTGTGTTTCTTTTACAACTTGATTTTCTTTTCCCATTGACTATTTCCCTCTGTGACCCGTTCATTCACAGGCCGTGAGGCAGAGCGTGCCCGTGAGCGTTATGACAAAGCGACAGCAAAGCTCCACAACCTCCATAACCAGTATGTATTGACAGTGTGTGGTGCTCGAACACAACAGGATGAACACCAACGCTGTGCTGCGCCCGCTCTACTTGACGCGTTGCAGAGGATGCAGGAGGACATGACGATGGCACTGTAAGTAATGTGACCTCTGACAGACACGATGACACACTGTCATGAAAACATGAAGACATGGCGACTGAGATGGTGATAGGCTGATGGACATGCTGATACACTGACACAGCCGATATAGTTGTGCTCTCATGGAAAGAGTGACAGGGTGACGGACACAGTAAGACTCTTAAGTGAAACACTGATGGACACTGTTGCACACTGATGCACCCAATGATATGCTGATAGACATGCTAAATGACACCATGGCCCACTGACTGCTTTCTGTGTATTACTGCAGTAAAAGTATCCTGGAGGAGTACTGTGATATCAGCAGCTTGCTGACAGAGGAGATCGTGAGGATCCACCAGGAGATTTCCGCAGCAGTTGACCAGATCGATCCCCTAGCAGAGTACCAACACTTCATCGACGCCTACAGGTCAGAGATGCAGACACACCCTGATTACTGCAGTGACAGCATCTCTACCTTTTTCTTACCATAATAGCTGTGTCTCTCTTTTAGGTCTCCAGAGACTCCAGAAGCAAGTGTGGAGTTTGATGCTTCTTTATTGGAGGAGACCGACAACCTGCCGGCCAATGAAATCTTGTGGAACACGCTGACAGCTGACAGCCTACAGGCCATGTGAGCTCCTACAAAGTATTTGTTGTTTTCTGTAACCTTGTAGGGTTCTTTTCCATATCAGCCACTCTCCAAAGATTGAAAGCTTTCATAGTTGATTTGGCATTATTTTTTTACATCAAAAGCCATTTTTTTTGCCACAACCCTCCCATTTTATCCGGGCTTGGGCAGGGCCACACCTGCTGGGTGGGATTTGAATCCACTGCCTTCTGCATCCCAAGGTTAAATCTGGTCTTATTTTAGTTTTACTGTTTCATTTAAAGGGCTGAAAAACCCTCCAGACGTGTTTATACCAAAGTGTATCTGTCATGTTTTTTAGACTCAAGTGTCATGCAACCAGTCTGATCCTATTTTAATCAGTGTATCTGTCTACACTGACTGCATGTTTGGTCAAGGGTCACGTGTGCTAATTAACCACAAACACAGCCGAAAGTGTATTTATTGACCTCTGGTCAATTTTTGGACAGCTACATTCATATAACTCAACACAGAAAGCCGGCAGAACAAAGATATAACTCTGTCGAACACAACTGAATTTACAAAATTTACAGCTAGCTCTATCATCCTTTGCATCTTCATATACAGTATGTTATGAGTTCTAAAAAATAAAAGCTGCTGTCAGTGTGTCTGAATGTTGAAGTACGTTTCATTAGATAAAATACACATTTCTGTCTCTTTCTCTTGTGTTAATGAATTACTTTTTGCTTTACATATCACATGTTTGTCACCACCTTGATTCCTTCATTAGTCCACCTGTAATTTATCTCTTCTTTATCGAGGTTGTCATCGGCGACAGAGGAGCTGGCATTGACTCAGCAGAATCTGCGGACGAAGGAAGCATTGGCTGATGACCTAGACAGTAAAATCCAGACGAGTCAGCAAAGCACAGAGAAGAAGAGCGAGTGAGAAGATGATTAAGATGAACTACCTGTTCCCTCTCCCGCTCTCTCTCTCATTGCTGACTCTCTCTGTCTCTCACTCTCAGTTGTGTCCTGCTGCTCAGTCAGAAGCTCTCCCTTCTCGAGCTTCGTCATGCTGTCCAGTCGCTGCGCAGTTCTGAGGCCCGCCTTGCCTCCCAGAAGGCCCTGTTAGATGCTAAGATGGCTGCTGCTGCCTCTCCTCCCCCACAACCTCCTGCCCCAGTGCTACCATATGAGGATGATGCCCGCTCTGTCAGCTCCACTGTAAATATACCAGTTATTGATCAACTTTAAAGCTGGTTTCAACTTTGTCTGAAATAAAATTTTTCTCTGTTGTTTTCTGTGGTTTTCAGGATAAAACGAAGGAGAAAGGCTCTCGCTTTGACACTCTGCGTCACTCTCTAGCTGGAATGATCCGATCTCCTAAAGCCATGCTAGGCTCTTCCTCCTCGGTCAGACTCTACACCTATTCACTTTTGCACTTAGTTGTGTGTAGCCTTTTTCAGACATGCAATGTAACCCTGAACTTTTCTAGGCTTTACCTGTAGGAGCTGCATGTGAGAACCCAAATGTCTGGGTCAGACAGGTGGAACATTACCTGAACTTTATCCCATGAGCCCCCTAGTACAAAGTCCGGGTAATGTCTGAGTATGCCTTTGTGTGGATAGAGCAGTAATTCTCCAAGAGGTTCTATGTATATGATGTATATTCCAATCGGCTCTGCAAGCGAACACTGTTATTTCCACAGCATACTTTCTGTTACATGTCGTGCCTCCTGCATGCTTTGCCTCTCACAAAAATCAAGTGGAGTATCCCCCTATGTAAGAACACATCAGACACAGACATTGTCCTGATTTAGGTGTAAAATGACAACTCCAGACAATGTCAGAGGGCCTGATTTTCTGGACATTGTCCAGAGTTCATATGTTTTAGAACAGGCAGACTAACAACAGAAGCTTGACATTTCAGTCTCTCCACAGTTGACACTGCTGGTCCCTCAGCACACTAAGAAACCTCTGGGCTTAGTGGGTGATGACTGTAGTAATCTTTTGGATTCAAGAAAAATCACTGGTTTTTATTAAATAGTTTGCTGGACTGTTGTTGTGCAAATAAGTTGATAGACTGTACAATCCAAATGACACTGATGGAGGTTATCCGGTAGGTCTGTTCTCCGCAGCAGCAGATGACATTGCCACAGACAGTTTGATTTGAGAGGCTGTAAAGCTGTGTGTCGTCCAGTGCGCAGCTGCTGCCCAATGTTTTCCACTCAGCCCAACCGGTCAAGGCAGATGTCCGCCCATCCTGAGCCTGGTTCTGCTGGAGGTTTCTTCCGTTAAAGGGAGTTTTTTCACACCACTGCTGCCAATAGTTGCTCAAGGGAGATTTGTTGGGTTTTCTCTACATGTCTGTATAGTCTTGACTTTATTATGTAAAGTGCCTTCAGATGACTTTGTTGTGAATTGGCGCTATACCAATACAGTTGAGTTTAATTGAAATTGTACTGAAATTTAGGGTGTTCCACCTGCTGGTTCTATCAACAACTGGAAGTTTTATAATATAAAATTTGTATAATTTGCTGCCGATAATTTATAAATTTGAACTTTTGCCCTGCAGCAGTTCTTCGATGTGATCCCTACCTCAGAGCGTCCCCTGGCGGAGCAGGAGTGGTACCATGGCGCTATCCCCCGCACTGAGGCTCAGGAGTTACTGCGACAACAGGGAGACTTCCTGGTGCGGGAGAGTCATGGTAAACCAGGAGAGTACGTTCTGTCGGTGTTTTCTGACGAGCAGAGACGACACTTCATCATTCAGTTTGCCGACGTATGTACACAAAAACAGCGTGCACACTCAAACACACACACTGAGCTGTTGAGCCCATCGGTAATTTTTTTTAGGATTCAGTGTCTCCTCTGCAGATGCAGCCTGCAACGTTAAGACAACAATAAATTAAATATTATTAGTTAGCTCTGCTATTCACAGTTTCATTGACTTGGTATTGGGAAGCATTTTTCACTGTTTTCACCATATCTTCATTAGATTCATGGCTCACAGATTTTAACATTGGAGTCACAGAAGACTGGGTTCTGTTGTTATTATAATTTTATTTTATTGTAATATTGCGTGAATGTATTTGTCTGTGTGGCTATGAATGAAGCAAAACAGGCAGACTGGCATATAATGGACGGCTGGCACAATGCAAACATTCTGAATTATGTTATTCAGGCTTCTAAACAGTATTTTGTGTTTATTTTAGTTTCAGACTGAAAATTAAGGTTGCATCATTTGTTTAATCACAGTCCTTCAGTAAGGCTGGGAAATATGGAAAAAAATACTTATTATTAATATTTTTTCATATCAATAAATATCACATAAACCAAATCACTGTTACCCAACTGTACGATGACGAGTGAATCCGAAATTAAAATTTGAGACACCTCTAAAACAGACTGCATATTTATGTATGGTACTTAGCGGATCTATGACAGAATAAAATAACATCTTAACTCCACTCTTTCTGCTAGAATCAGTACCGTTTTGAAGGGACCGGCTTCTCTACCATCCCTCAGCTCATCGAGCACCATTTCTCTACCAAACAGGTCATCACCAAAAAGTCAGGGGTGGTGCTGCTAAACCCTGTTGTCAAGGTAACTGTTGTACCTGTAGATAGAGGTTCACACCAATATACAGGTTTCTATAGCAGGATAGTTTAGTGCTGAGTTTTTTTTTTGTGTCTGTGCAGGATAAAAAGTGGATCCTGAACCACGAAGATGTGGTCCTGGGGGAGCTGCTGGGAAAGGTGACCTCACCTGCACTGTACACATTTCTAATTTGTGTCTAACAGGTTTTAACATAATCTCACTATGTCTCTCTGTACCTACATGCCCCATTATGCCCTGCTGTTGGCTGGTTGGCAGGGTAACTTTGGCGAGGTGTTTAAAGGGACACTGCAGCGGGACAAAACACCGGTTGCAGTCAAAACATGTAAAGAAGATTTACCTCCAGAGCTAAAGATCCGCTTCTTGTCCGAGGCCAGGTCTGATTTTATTAATAAATAACTATTACCATTAAAAACTGGCACACAGAAGATTCATATAGAAAGCAAATTACAATGTATCAGTGACTGCCGTGCTGTCTTTGATGTTATTTGGCACTGAAAAACCTATACAAAGAAATGTTTAAGAAGCAGTTACGGAGGCAGGAGTTAGTTTAACCAAAGTGATATTTAGAAACAAAATATAAATTTATTACACGGCTCTGTTTCTGGATCGTGTTCACATATGGCTTCTTCTTTGCATGATACAGCTTTAACAGAAATTTGTGGATTACACTGTGAATTGTGTTCACAGACAGTGATTTCTGGAAGTGTTCTTAATGCAGTGCCACCTGAGGGCCCAAAGATCACGTGCATCTAGTTTTGACCTTTGGCGTTGTCTCTTGTGGCATAGAGATTTCTCCTGATTCTCAGAATCTTTTGATGAAATTATATACTGTAGACGGTGGGATCTTCAAAGTCTTTTAAATTTTTAAATTTTTAAGTTTTTTTCAGAAATTGTTCCACAGTTTTTTTCCCCAGTTACTTTGAAGAATGGAGCACCTTTTCCCATCTTTACATTGGAGAGGCACTGCTCCGAAATTCTACTTTTATATCGAATCCTGTTACTGACTTGTTGCCAATTGATCTATATAGAGATCTATATAGAAATTCTTCTCCATTTATTTGGGATTTCTGGCAGTTACTTTTCCATCCTTTTGTTTCCCTTTGTACAATGTTTTTGAGATGTGTTGCTGCCATCAAATTCAAAATGAACCAAAATCTTTAATGAAATGGTAAAATTTGTCACTTTCAACATCTAATATGTTGTTTGCGTTCCATAGTGAAAGAAATATGGGTGAATGAGATTTGCTAATCATTCTGCAAAGCAAAAGCATTCTATTTGTATTTATGTTTAACACATCCTCCCAACTTTTTTGTAATTGGGGTTGTACGAGTATATAATCTCCAACTTGATGGAATAGAAAATAATAGAATGTTTTTGTTAATGTACAAAGTACTACAATTTAGTATGAAACCAATTTATTCTATTTATCATGTAAATTGCTTGATATGACTTTGTTGTAAATTGACTTTGTATTAAAAAAAGTTAATTTGAATATTCATAGCACAAAATAATGAAAAATTTGTTGGTTAGTATCTGATGCTGTGTGTCTGTGATTGGCTGCAGGATCCTGAAGCAGTATGACCATCCAAATATTGTGAAGCTGATTGGTGTTTGCACGCAGAGACAGCCAATCTACATTGTCATGGAGCTAGTTCCTGGTGGGTGGAGCTTTACTTAATGTTATTCTGGTATTGGTCAGTTTCTAACTGTTTCTAGGTGTGTTTGTGCAATGTCAGGTGGAGACTTCCTGTCCTTTCTAAGGAAGAAGAAGGATGAGTTGAAGACAAAGCAGCTCGTTCGCTTTGCTGTTGATGCTGCCGCTGGCATGGCGTACCTGGAGAGTAAAAACTGTATCCACAGGTGAGTTATTAATGCTTTTTTATACTGCCAGGTCTGCAAGAGAAGGCAGGTACACTGGGGGTGACAACGTTGTCCAGAGTAGGCTTTCTTCCACACTTGAGATGAGTAGGCTCATTAGGTGGATAATAGGGGAGGTGAGAACAGGGTGGAGTCATCAATATGTATTGATTACAACCCTAACAACATAATTCTCTAAGATAGGTGTCATTTCTAACCAAGGAGAAAGAAGTCCAGTTGACATGATTCAGTCTTTGGTTTTCTTAATCTGCTTAATATTTAAGATAAACGTTTATTCATTCCCACAGTGGGGAAATTTCCATGTTACAGCAGCAGGGAACCTTCAGATAAAATAAAAAATAAGAATTAAAAATATGTTATCTATGTACACAATCATACAAATAATACGAGTAGTTGCACCATGGGTCATTTGTAGTGCACGGTTTAAAGAAACTGTTTTACAGTGACTTAACAGTGATACTGGTTCACTAGGAGCAGCTCTGGTTGTAAAGTCTGATAGCAGCAGGGAGAAAAGAGCTTCGATGTTGCTCCTTCAGACATTTAGGATGTAACAGTCTGTTACCCAAGGAGCTGCTCAGACATGACACTGCATCGTACAAGGGGTGGGAGTCATTCTCCAGCACAGATGATAGCTTGGCTACCATCCTCCTGAGTCCAGGGGCATCCCCAAAACCGAGCTGGCCTTCCTGACCAGCTTCTCCAGTCTCCTCTTGTCTGCATCAGCAGACAACTCCATAGTTGTCTCCACTTCAACATGTGACTAGAGGAGCTGTGGATCGATTGGGATTGGTGGCCAGTCGCGCTACCAACTGTGCCACAGTCGCTCTGGGGATTCTCTCTCTGGAGAAAAGATCTCACATTTCCCACAACAATGGACAGCAGAGTTGGTCTATAGCGTTTCCTTTTGGGCCGACACAGCACGCCAGCTCGGTTCCCCTGTCCTCTCCTCCTCAGTCCGTGAGGAACCTCTTGTCTCCTCCGGTGTAGCATCAGCATGTTGCAGAATGCCAACAGCTGATCCCTGGTGTAAACAATGGGACTGTGGCTGTGTGCGCAGTTCCCAAACCTGGAAGAAAACAAGTCCAAAAAAGTATAAAGAACAGAGCAAACTTGGCAAGTTCTATGTCCATGGTGCGGCTCTCACATTCACACTCTTGTACGCTCAGTCAAAAACACACAGAGTGCCGAAAAAATAAAATAAATTAAAAAGGGAGCTGCTGCAACAGGGGGGCACTTGGGGTTGGTGACACGCAGTGATCAGTTATCAGGTTTAGGCTCCTTCCAGACTGTCAGACCAGAAATTATGTTAACTGTCCAGTCTTTGAATGTCTTGATCTTGCAGTTTGTCACCAGCTGAATTTGTTAATGACCATCTAATTCATCATATCTGCACTACATATTAGTTTATTTCTTTGTGCACCTATACGGCTCTTAGGGACTTGGCGGCAAGGAACTGTCTGGTGGGGGAGGGTAGCATTTTAAAGATCAGTGACTTTGGGATGAGTCGTCAGGAGGATGATGGAGTTTATTCTTCATCTGGACTCAAACAGATCCCCATCAAATGGACCGCACCAGAAGCGCTGAACTACGGTAACATCTGACACAAGCCTGATACTCACCTATCTAATACCTTAAGCACCCCTCTCCCCTAGTTATAAACAATGTGAATGTGTGGCTGTGCTTGAGTGCGGACTATGAGAGTTGGTCTGTTTGGCCGCAGGCCGTTATAGCTCTGACAGTGACGTGTGGAGCTATGGGATTCTACTGTGGGAGACATTCAGTCTGGGGGTATGTCCTTACCCCGGGATGACCAATCAGCAGGCCCGAGAGCAGGTGGAGAAAGGTAAACAGTGTAAAATATTGCTTCAAAAAGAATTATGATATAAATTACCAAAGGATTAATTTTTGTAAATCAGTCATATTGTCCACAATCACCGTACACACTGTATCTTCTCGACTCCTCTTTGGTTAATTGTCAGGTCATAATGAAACACCTAGTGTTTCAGCAATCAAATGCATTTTATTCAGGAAATGCGGCATTCTAGTTATTATTATTCTTCCCTAAGTATTTTGTGCACCCTACTACTCCTAAACACTTACTAAAGGCTTACAGCTAGAAACATGGTTCCAGCTCTAGCATGTTGAGCACAGTGAGGAGAGGTGACTGTGTAGTTTTTTTGTTCTGATAGATTATTGATGTACAATAATTTACATAAATCATTTTATTTAATTTATTTTTGAATATAGCTCTATGGGATTCTTTGATGTTTTACACATGCAAAAACACACGTGAAAGACATGAACGACAGATGGTTTGCAGAACTGCATTTTGTTTAAATGTTTTTTTTATGTCCTTTCACCTCTAAATTGTTCAGGGCTTCCAATCTCAGGGTTATGCAGTTTTGAGGTTTGGAAAACTGTAGATCTTGAAAACTGTAGTTAGTTTAGTTAAACTGTCACGTACGTTTCATATGCAGCTCATTAGGCAAAGGATCAACTCTTTTGCACACAGCTCCGCACAGTATTTTTTCCTTTTGTAAAGTAAATTGTTCCTGAATTGAGACACTGAAATTTAACTAACCCGGGTTTCAGAAGATTCCCACCTATCGGTTTGTTTTTCATATTGAAAATAAAATGAGTTTTTTTACTGTTAGATTTGTTTGTAGTTGATAAGTTACATTTTATTATTATTATTACAAATAAATCTGTAGTAAGTCTGCAGTAACTATGGAAATTAAACCTTTCTCCTCCTGGTTGCTAGGCTACAGGATGGCATGCCCCCAGCGTTGCCCTGACGATGTGTACAAAGTGATGCTGCGCTGCTGGCAGTACAACCCAGAGGACCGGCCAAAATTCTCCGAGCTGCAGCAAGACCTAGCTGCCATCAGGAAGAAGTGATGTCATCACTCATCTGGCCAAATGATGAAGTTATCAGACACAGAAATTACGTCACATCCTCACCAGGCTTTTTTTAAATGTAAGGTGGGCGTGGTCAGCAGGTAGAGGTGATGATGGAGTTATTTTGAATGTTTTTGTTAAACACTAAAAGGTGCAATTAAGCACATCTGTGTGACGGTTGTTTTAATTTTAGCTCAGCCACAAATACGACAGCTTAACATAGTTTTCTGGTAAAGAGGTTACAGTGAACATTTTCTGCCATATTCGGCCTGGTTTCTTAGTGCAGTTTGTTCATTTGAGCCAATATTAACACAGTGACCTCTGGTTTAGTCCAAGAAAGCCACACAGTGACCCTGTACTGGGTGCTATCTTAGTCCTAGACAAACAAAGTCTTGAAGAGTTTGTTTGCAGTGGGGATGTGTCTTTAAAAAGGTTGAGATATACTGTGTGTAGGCAGCTTGTCTGCTTTGTAAAGTATGAAACAATTCTGTGTTTTAGGGACAGTTTGTTTCTTAGCTGGAGAATGACCATATCTAGTCTGAGCTAAGCCAACTAGCTGATCCATGTTAAACTGGATTCAAGTTTTCTTTAGATGGTGTTGTAAAACTCCTGGGCCTTTTGTGTGTTGGTCATTTTATTTTGGAAAACATACAGCACACTAGTGCAGACCTCCTCGTTGGTTATAGTATCACTGGTCAGCATGTCATTTCCGCATGCAACAATAATAAGACAATCAACATGTTTTTCAAGAGTAAAAACAACATAAAAGCTTTTACTTTTGAGAATGGGGGTCAAGAGTAGGGCTCATGCAAATGTGAAACCAAATCTAACCCAAGCATAAGGTTAAAACCTGATTGACTAATTCTCCCTGAAAAAGTGGTCTGCAGAAATCCTTTTGGCAGCAGTGAAGTGGTGTACCAGCTAATGAAGCTAATAGCTTTGCCTACAGGTAGCAGTGATCTAATTACACATGTTAGTGCACTAAATGAAACACCAAGCTTTAGTTGAAAACATTGTGACACTCCCACTCCCTGATATTGTCTGACCTAGTACCTACAGAACCTAAATAAAGACCTTTAAGTGTAATGCCAACCATCATGTTAGCTTTAACATGAAATTCTGCTCCTAAAAGCCTTGAACACATTTTGTTAAAATTGATATCTACATTAAATTTATTTATTGTGGAAAATGTAGGTAAAAACACCCCTAATATTCTGATTTATTAAGAAGAAAAAACCTCATAACATAAGCTAAAAATATAAAAATGCAGGTGTGAGAGGCAAGGCCACACCCCCACCTGTCAGTATTGTAATCGTGGCTATATACACCAAAAATTATTCCAAATTTGGGAATTATTCACCTGTAAGTCTGTTTTATTTATTTTTTATGTAACTGTATTTTTTTATGCTTCAGTAGTTTCGAGCATCAATTTAAATTTATTTCTGACCGTCATTGTGACAAAACTGTTCTCAGCCATCACCAAGGCCACGCCCACCTCCATTTTTTTTTATTCTAAAAATGTTTAACTCTATCAGCAGTTTCCAGTAATGCTTTATTTTTAAAACTAAATTTTATGCTCTTCTATTCTTTTCCCATCTGAAGTAAAATATTTAATACGGCTCTAAACGGCATTCCCAGGTATTGTTTTATTTTTCCAGCACTTAACTTTCTGATTGTCATGTCAAATGAAACAATTCTAAATTAAAAAGTAAAGTTGAAACGTAAATAAAAATGGCAACAGGTGTACGTAAATGGAGTCATTGGTCACGTGTGATGGTGGGGCCTAAACGTTGTAGTGTCTCAGCTACTGATTGTTACTGTAAATACATTAAAGATGTGGGTTTTTTTACATTTTTCTTTTTGTTAAATGCTTTTAGTTTGTTTCAACACTAATCTTTGTTTGATATTTGTTTAAACTCTAAAAATATTGTAGCATTTATTATAAAAATAAATCATATGAACACAGCTAATGTGTATCACTGTTTCCTACATTATTTTAAAGAAAGTGGGATTTCGGCACTTTAGGTCATTTAATTATGCAAGCAACTGATGTAAACATTAAATTTTTTAGGTGACAAGTTTTTACCTTATTTAAATATTAGAGTACAGCACTTGTACAACACTGTTCATCTTTTAACTGGTACATTTAACAATTGTTTCCACTGACTTTATTTTCAAAAAATTATTAACTACTAGTATTCACAAAAAGAATACATTTAATCGGTGGTGTTCAAAAAAAAAAAAATTGAACTGAGCCAATCAAAATCTTTGTAGTTTCCCCATCAACTCATTTTCAAAGTTTTATCAAATCTGCTGCTTATCTTACGTGATATTCAGTAAAATATAAGACAGATGTTCTTGTGAAACGTTTTATTAAAACTGTAAACTTCCAAATAAGGTAGGCAGCGTTGACGGTTTCGGGTGGGGCTTGTAGCCAATTCGCTCACTAATGAGCTCCGCCCTAGTGGCTGTGGAGGAGGAAGCTGAGGCTCCACCTGCTGCAACCTCCACAGTCACAACTGAGGTCCCGCCTGCTCCGCCCCCTGACTCTGCTTCCTCTCGCTGGCGCTTCCGGGCCTTAAAAGAAAAGAATGATTACATTTTTAGTGTTTTTCCTTGCTAGAATATTAAACATAAAACAACAAGGTTATGATTTATTGTTACTTTTAAAATGGCCTTTTTTTTTATATAACTTTGTAATCAGCTCATTTTGTGAACAGAAAAATGTCTGTTCCCTTTTATAACTAATTATTTGGATAGTAATACCTCAAGCTCCTTTTTGATGCTCTCAAACTCCTCTGTGTCATCGATCTTCAGCTCCAGACGTGTCGGTTTCCTCCTCAACATCTTCTAATTCTGTTTTTTCAGATCGCAGCAGCTGCTACAAACATGCGAACCATTAGAGGTAACAGGTGAATTTACGCATTTATGTTTTATGCAATTTGACACAATTTAAAGCAGACAATTTACATATTTTACCATTATTTACAAAATTTTATAAGATATTGGATAATATGTAATTGTACTCAAAATAGAAGTATTTTATTTTAAAACATCCAAAAATAATAGCATGATTTTTAAAATCTAAATATATTTTTGGAACGAGAAGCTAAGACCAGTCCAGATTATTCTAAAAATAAAAAGTAATCGTATTGGGAAAAATTATATGACAAAAGGTAGTAGAATATTAAACATAAAACAATATGTATTCGGTATGAAAAAATTCCGTGGTTTTCTCAAATAAAACACGAAACTAAGGATCAGAAAAATCCAAACTCTTCACAATTCCGGAAACATATTTGATCATATATAGATTTTAAACATATGCAACGATTAATGGATAAAGGATGCCTTCGCTGATTTTGAACTTGCTTCTTTTGGTTCTAGTTTAAGTAGTACATTTAAGTACATTTAATGCTCTTAAATGTCCCTCTGACTTCCTTATAATAAATATCTCCCTACTCCCAGCTGGAAAATGCCTCCAGATGCCGTCACTAGCAGGGCCCTTAAGATTCCAGATTACGTCATCTCGTTGCTCATACTATGGAATTTATAATCACGGACGACGTGCTTTTCCAGAACTTCAGCTAAAATCAGAGAAATATTTTACTATAGGGCCGTCAGAGGGAAGTTTAAAAACATTAATATACATGTACACCCTAAACTAAAGCCATAGAAAGCAAGTTTAAAAACGGGTGAAGTCGCCTTTAAAGCACTTTAAAAATGTGATGCTAGCGTTCCATCTGCTTGAGCCTCGGACGTTCCTTAGAGAACGGTAAACAGAAGCAACGCGAACATGCCGACATCTAAAAACGGTCAATTAAACCGGAAGTAGCACGTCGTTTCGCACGTACCTTTACAGGATAGATAAACACTTTAACCGGGCGAGATAAACGTGTGTTAACGTACCTAACACGTAAGTTGTTGCGGAATTTTACCGGGTTTCGCTCCTCTCTACCCCGGAACAAGTATCTTTAATGCCGGAAGTGACGACATATGTACGACCCTGTAACGGCGCCCGGAGATTTACGCCGCGGCTTGTTTTGCCCCAGAGGTAAATTTGTTTAGATTATAATCTTTGAGAGGAGAACGTGAGAGAAAAAAAACAAACAAACCTCACAACGTTTTTTTTGTGTGTTTGGTCGTAGATGTCGCGTGTGTTACGCTGAACACGGTATTTAAACACTAGTTAACACTAGTTAACGCTTATGCTAACGCTAACCTTGTGTTCGGCTACGTGCTCCGGCTGACTTCGGATTTCTCCAAACTCCGCTGGTAAATTTATTTCTAGACTCTCTCATCGTCATTGTTTTGTCGTGGTTAGGAATCGAACTGAACTGATATCGAGAAGGTCTGCATTTCGGGATCGAAGTGTATCATCGGAAGATCTGCTTCTGTTTGGTCTTTTAGAACTAGATGGATTTTGACCATTTAAGGCTTTTTTAGAGAAAAAAATAAGCTAATAATGAATTAAATGCAGTATTGAGACAATTCCTCTCAGTATCTACTTGAATTTTAAGGCCAACCTTAGAATAACTTTATCTGTACTACCACCCGTAACAGTGTGTTCTCTGTTAAACTGTTCTGAAAAAGTCAATTCACAAAATAATAAATCAATATTTTGATTGGTAGTAATTTGATTTTTTTTTTTGTTTTCCAGTCTTATTAAGTGTATGCGAGACTGTTTAAATTAATCTCATCGGGTGGGAAACAATCTGTTGAACCAGATTTAGCTCATACCGCATTTTTGTTACATTCTTCCTCTCCTGTTGTAGTTTTAAGTCTTTATAGTTTTCCCAGGAGCATCTGGGGTGCGACAGCTACAGCTACAGCCACAGCAGTAGAAAAACAACGATCACAATGTCAGATGAGGAGGACACGGCTCCGGCCGTAAAGAGGAGTCGTGTTTTCTATGGGAGTCTGGAGGAGAAAGAGCGAGAACGTCTGAACTCAGAGGTGGCCAACAGCACAACAGGAAGTGCTGCAGTGAAGGCAGGAATTGAAGCAGGAAACATCAACATTTCGTCAGGTTGGTCACCTGTCTTATAAGCCTCAGGTGTGTATGTAACTGAGTGTGCACTGTGAATTAGATTTCCCATGATACCTTGCAGGAGAGACTCTGGAGATGGAGGAGCGGGTCAGTGAGCGGCAGCAAGAGGCGCTTGCAGAGTTCGAGCGACGGCGGCGAGCACGGCAGATCACAGTCTCCACTGATGATGCTGAGGTGAAGGCTGGCCTCCGTGCACTAGGGGAGCCAATCACATTATTTGGAGAGGGGCCAGCTGACCGTCGGGAAAGGTGGGAAACATTTTTTTATTTCAGAAATCTTTCGTGAACAATATCCTTAACTTAAGGAGAATCAAACTGTCACGTTTTGGCGTAAATCTTAACATTTTCTTGTATGGAGGCTGATTAACCTAACCGTTTTATAATTAACATAAAATGTTTCTGTTTCTGCTCAGACTGCGGAGTGTCCTCTCCGTCGTTGGTCCTGACGCTCTAAAGAAATCCAGGAAAGATGAAGAGAGAGCTAAGAGATCACAGGAAGAGGTCACTATGTGCTGAAACAAGCACAAATTAAACATAAGTACAGAAGAATATATTTTCGACACCTGAAAAAGGTTTGATACAAGGTAAAAGTGAAAGGTTTCTTTGTGACCACAGTGCCAGCAGACGTGGTACCACGAAGGCTCCGGTGCCCTGAAGGATGCCCGGCTCTGGTTGGCTAAATACTCTCTGCCACGGTGAGTCAGTAACAGACCGACCTGCCAGAGATGAGTAACCAGAAAGTGTGTCAGTCTGCCTAGGTTTTGGAGTACATGTGAAGTTGGAGTTCTCATTTTCCTGCAGCAGCTTTGTCACTCTATATGAATATATTGTCAGATCAAAATGTCTAATCTGTCCAGATATTTTTCATAAATCACACTAATTATACTAATACTAATTATTAGTACTAATTATCTCAGCAGCTGTGTCTATATGTCACAGACAGAGCTACAGAAATTTAGGGACTGAAAACAGTCCATCCCCAGGTTTAGATGTTTCACATAAAATGACATGGGAAGAAATGTTAAATATAAAACTGGCTACAGAAAACAGACGTTGAAAGAAATGCAACGATCTGATTTACACACTTTTGCTGTGGTTGTTCCACCAGGGCAACGAGGCGTCTAGAGGCTGCGCGTGTTAATAAGGAAGTTGCCGAAGCAACGAAGGTGATTCGCCAACAAGAACTGCACAAGAGCCTCAGGGTAATATATATTTGTTTATAACCTTGTAAAAGTAGAACTCATTGCTGTATTGGATTATGTTAAATTGCATTAAATAATGGTATGCCTGAGCTTTGTATATTCTAAGCCCAATTAATCTTTTAGGATTAAAACCTGAGAACCCTCAGTTGTAAGTTGCTTTGTATAAACGTATCTACCAAATGACTTAATGTAAATGTAACAGCAAACATGACTTGATCCTTGTATACTAGTTTCTCTTATGGGGTAGTATTAACCCCACTTCCAGAATCAGAAGTCTTTGCTCTTTTCCCTCCCTCTCAAGTTTTTAGTGAGTAATGTTTTGTCTTCTAATCCTGGTCTGTTCCTGGTCTTTTTCATGCACAGCAGGCTTATAATAATAATAATAATAATAATAATAATAATAATAATAATAATAATTAATAATAAGGCTGTGGTCCATCATATATACATGAATAAACATTTTAAGTGTAGTGTCATTTTGTGATATCAGTAATATAGTGACAGAATTAAATAGGATGCATTACTGTTCACTAGTCCTCACTTCAAAAACTCAAACCCAGGGTCTGAAAGTGAGCACAGCATCATCCTCCAATAATCATTTTATACCGAAAAAGGAAGCTGTTCCAATAGGATGGAAGTTTTCTTCAGGTAGATTTCTCCTGGGTAACACCAATTTTTATGCCAAAGTATCGAGTTGCTACACCTCAGATTATTGTTAAACAGTTTGTACTGTGTATCAGGTGTCTCTCTCCCCCTGCAGCTGCCCTTTGAGCACAAAAAAATATGTAATGCCAAAATAAAGCGAAAATAAAGCCAAAATAGGTCTTGATAGAGGTGGAGGAGAAATCTGATTACTCTGCAGTTGCATATCAGTGTTGCCAGATGTAAAAAAATATTGTTCTGTTTCTTTAAAATTGTCATATTTTGACATAAGCTATTGTATGCATGAAAGAAACTTGAAAAATCACACGCTAGGACTGTGTATTTGGTGTGATGGTGTGCACCTATAAAGAACTTTTCTACCTGTTGGTGCTCAAAGTGCTTTACACTGCCTCTTATCTACCTATTCGCACGCTTGTGCAGCTGGCTGATGCTCACCAGGAGCAACTCAGTTGGGGGTTCAGTGTCTTGCTCAAGGACACTTGGACATGTGACCAGAGGAGCTGGGGATGGAACCAACAACTGTAGGATTGGTGGACAACCGCGCTACCTACTGCGCCACAGTCGCCCCGAAAAGCTTTAGCCTTGCTTTCCAGCAACAGGGAGAAGCCATACTTTAAATGTAGTGTCTAACTCCCAGGCAGGGAAAATGACCGGTTATACAGCGCTTTTATCCACAGCAATTTATAGTGTTGCTTCTCATTCATCCATTCACAACCACACACAGACACCGATGGCAGTGGCAACTTAGGATTCAGTGTCTTGGACAGTTTGACATGTAGCCAGGTCAGCTAAGGCTGCTGTGTCTGGTGGGGGGGTTGGACCCCTTTCTTTTTATACTCTGAGTCCAAACTGCTGGTCACTAAATTTTTAAGATTGTTTCTGTGCAAGTGTAGCTGTGCAAAAAAAAAGAGCACTGCTGATGTGATTGGCAGTGAGGAGGAACCAGCCAGGTATGAGCTGATCGGATATGAGCAAGTACCAGGTTCTGGTTAGTGTGGATGTTCATGTAAATCAAAACGTTTTGGGGGGGTCCATGCTGTATTTGGCCTTTTTTAAGACAGTTTATTGTGTATCACGTGGCCCATAAAACTACCAAATAATATGATGAGCACCGTATATCTGGCAAAACTGCATATATGTGTATTTCCAGTAACTTTAACTACCTAGAAACCCAGTTGAAGATAGTAGCTCACTGGAGGTGAAGGATGGAAAATGCCCTTCACTTTGTTATGTAGTAATAAAAACTGCTGCCTCCTGTTTAAAGTTCAGCCTCTGCAGTATTTTTACACAACCTATAGGTTGTGTAAAAATGCAAATAAATGTATTTATGTGTTTACAACATTATCTGTAAAGAAACTTTCTTTTTCTTCAGAACCTGAACAACTTCTGCAGCCAGATAGGAGACGACCGACCAATCAGCTTCTGCCATTTCAGCCCTGACTCAAAAATGCTGGCCACTGCTTCCTGGTAACAAGTCCCACCACTTTTAGCATGAGCATGAGAACAACTGGCTAAGATTACACCAAAACACTTGTGTTCAGTGATAGCATTCGCAGCAGAAAGATTGATTGTTAAGGCTACAGTTACATGTTTACGTACCAAAGGGCATAATGCTAACATGCTAACCTACCTACACAGGAGTGGTCTGTGTAAGCTGTGGTCCATCCCTGACTGCACCCTGATCCGAACACTCAGAGGTGAGCATATTCCACAAAAAAACCCAGCTATTTTACTATGCAAGTACAATGAGCTGCCTAGTACAATGTCCGTATTATGTGTGTGAGGTCGTGCATGCAGTACGTTGCTCTGTCCTGAATCATTGAGAGGATTAAAAGCAAGCGACTGGCCGTCCTGATGATGTCTCTATCACTCGATTGAGGTTTTAGTCGAGGGATAGAACCTTTTTATTAAACGCATGGTTCCGTTGTGTTGTAAATAAAACACTTATTGGAATAGGTTTTCTATTATATTGTACCTCCTGTGTGTGCTGACCCTGCACTGAAATCCTTTTTCACAGTTTCTACTGTGAGGATGCTTCTCACTTGAAGTTTTTTCATGTGTGAAATACAAGTCCAGACAATTTTCAAGTTTGAGGTTTTCCCACAGATCCATTGTACTTGGGCAGGTCATTGCTGCCTATGCCAAAGATTTACTATGAGTGTTGAAAAGCATCACTCTGTAACAAGTCTTAACCAGTGAACGCATTTCAATTGCATATGCAGCTGAAAATAAGAACAAGAAATTGAAGAAATTTAGAGCTAATTTTTACAAAGATTGTTTACGTGCATTAGCATCAGCATCAGCATCAGCATCAGTATCAGTGATCTGACCAGATGCATTTTATTGGCAGATTAGCAGACTTCAACATATAGTTATGGTTTTCATGATGCAATCTGTCCTCTCTGTCTGCTCTCTGCCCACGGGCAGAGCTAAGCTGCTCCTTATGTACAGAGCAGAATGTACAGAGGGCGCTCAGGTGAGATCAGACTTCAATAGTTAAAGAATGTCACTACACTTGGTCTTTGAACAAACATCAGTAAAGCAAATAAGAAGAGGTTCAGTAATAGTAATTGACTTCTTTATTCCTCATTCACAGTGATCACTGTTACAACTATTATTTATGTTATATATATATATATTCTATTTAAGGGAGATGTTTAGTCTGTTTTATGTTTGTTGCAGAGATAAATGCATTTTCACTTGCTTGTCAATTTATTAGTCAGTTCAATTTATCAGCCCTTCAGGAAATCCTCAATTTGTGAAGGTAATAATGATCAATTTGGTTTGAAACTGGTTTAGAAGTCTTTATTCAGCAGCTTTATGATCATTATAGAAGATACTGCTGTTAAACTAATTTTTATTAAGTTATTATTATCTTGTGCATTTTGTGCAAGTTCAACTTAGACTCATGTTGGAGGATTTCACATCACACAATAAATCATCCAGTATTAACCAGAGTACACAAAGAAAAATTGCAGAATAAGGGAAAATAATCACAAAAAAATAACTGATATTAGTCATAATTTCCGTCCTGCTGTCCCCCACATCATTTTCTTCTTCAAAGCTGAGGGAAAAAAAGACCACATATAGTGAGGTTAATAAAAACTAGAACTATGCTCCTTTTTTGTTTTTTGGCATATGTTCTTTGTACGCCACAACAGTGAATTTGACACGAAATAAATGGCAAGTGATCAAGGTCAAGACCTCCAACTTTAATTCAAGGGGCAAGATAAGTGTATCCAGGAATTATGGTAATTTTAATACACACACTCCCAGTTTTGTCCCAGAAATCATGTGACGAATAGTAGCAGTCCCAAGATCAGGTGGGGCCTGTTCCCTTGTTAATCATGACTATGTTCACTGGTGAAGGAGAACATCAACAGGCTGGAAAAACAATGAACCGACTAGAGGGAGAACAAAAACGGCACTATTGTATTTTTAACTGTACATTTGTGTCTTTTAATGTATTGATGTGTATTGTTTTACTAGAAATTGAATGACTGTGTGAGTTTGTTTTGTTTTGTGGACATGTTGTTAATCCTGCTGCTCTGGCTCGAACTCTCTTCTTAAAATGAGAATTGAAATCTTAATGAGTTTCTTAACTGGTTAAATAAACAATCTTTAAGGGACTATTGAATTGGAATGAATAGTGACATTTGTCTCAGAAAGATGCCTGCAACTGCTGGAGTTTCATGAATCTCAGATGAACATTTTTTAAACCGAAAGAGGACTGTAAAGCCATCGACCTCATTTCTTACAGTAAAGTCGTGTTCCTGTTCTGTCTCAGAAAGTAATATTTATACTATGACGACTAGCTTGAAAAATCGTACATGTCTGTATAAGTCTGTTGAGCAAGGTTTGTTTTAAAACAGGTTGTATAAAGACCATGCCTTGTGTCTGTGTGCTTTGTGATTGGCTGAACAGGACACAGCACCAACGTGGGCGCGATTGTCTTCCGCCCACAGGCTGGACTCTCTCTTGATCAAGCCGACGTCAACTTGGCCTCATGTGCTGCCGACGGATCAGTGAAGCTGTGGAACCTAGAGAGGTAGGAGACAAGGAAACCAGGAGGGTAGAATAAAAGAAGAGATGGAGGGAGGAGGTGAGGAAAGGAGGAGGTTGAGAGTTGTGGGAAAGTACGATAGATGAGGTGAGAAAAGAAAGTAAGGACAAGGATGGAAAAGGAAGAAAACGAGGAGAGACAAAACAAAGAGGGCAATGAGATAAGGAGGGACGGACACAGTGTCGGAAAAAGAGGGGTTTGGACACCTCTGTAGGAGACAAGATGGCAGGGCAGTGAGTAGAGAGGAAATAAGGATATGAAAAAACTGATAAAATACAGCTTGATATTCCCCTTCTTCCATGCTGTATTACCTCTGTGTGTCTGTCTGGTTTCCATAGTGATGAGCCTGTAGCCGACATTGAGGGTCACAGTGAGCGAGTGTCTCGTGTCTCCTGGCATCCTTCAGGAAGGTTCCTAGGAACTACCTGGTAAACTAGTACACACACTGATTATTTGATACATGGAACTTGTACTTGTTTCAGCAGTAGCTGGTGTCTGTCGAATGCAATATTTATACGGAATACTTGTATGTGTTTAGTTACGACAACTCATGGCGTCTGTGGGACCTTGAGGTTCAGGAAGAAATACTGCATCAGGAAGGTCACAGTAAAGGAGTACATGACCTGCACTTCCACCCTGATGGATCCCTCGCTGCTACTGGGTAAAGTACTCACTGGAATATATTCTGTATTGCACATTCTACATATTTGACTTCAGTTTGTAAGCATGCTGCTCACAGCAGTACCAAAGTAACTTGGTTATGTATTTCGTTTTTAATAAATTAAATGTCTTTTTTTTTTTCTGTGGACCCTTCTGGCTTTTATCCAATCAGAGGCCTGGATGCATTCGGCAGGGTGTGGGACCTTCGCACAGGACGCTGCGTTGTGTTCTTGGAGGGACACCTGAAGGAGATTTACAGCCTGCACTTCTCCCCAAACGGGTCGGCCAATCAGAGAGGAACATGCCTCACCCATAGCCAATCATCAGATAGTATTTTTTTTTAAAAGAGGGCAATTAGAGAGCAGTAGGACAGAACAAAGATTAAATCATTAAACAGTAAAATTTGATGTAAAAGCTGAGCAGGAAACTTTATTAGCTTTAAACTTTTTGTTATAGAAATATCCTCGAAGTTCGTTTTAGACGGAATCTGACATAAATATTTTTTATTTTATTTTCTTAGATATCACCTGGCGACAGGCAGTGGTGATAACACCTGTAAGGTTTGGGAGCTAAGAAACAGGAAGTGTCTGTACACAATCCCCGCACACCAAAACCTGCTGTCTGCTGTCCGCTTCCAACGTAAAAAAAACTCTTTTATTTATTATTTTTAATTTTGTTTAATATAAAATGCCGTTAACTAATGTGTTTTTACAACATGCAAGTAAAATCTCCTTTTCTTCATTATAAAATATTTCTTAATATAATCTGTTATATTGTTACAGATCTGCCGTTTTTCTAATTTAATATATTAATTTTATTATGTTTTTGTCCTTCAGTTTCTGATTTGTGTTTTTTCACTTTGTGCTTTTTTCTGCTCTTTTTTAAATTTGATTTGATATAATTTGTAACATCTGTATTTAAAGTATCTCCTCCTCTTTCTAATTTATGGGTTTATTTCTGTTTGACCTCACTTGTGTTTTCCATTTGTAGCTACAGATGGTCACTTCCTGTTGACGGGCGCATATGATAACACAGCAAAAGTTTGGAGTCACCCAGGCTGGATGCCACTGAAGACGCTCGCCGGGCATGAGGGAAAGGTAGGAATGCTCAGCTGTGATAGGTTGGTTCAGATACTGCTCTTTATTACAAGTGTTACACCTTTTTTTTTTTTTTTTTTTTTTTAAGGTGATGGGTGTTGATGTGTCACCTGATGGAAAACTGATTGCCACCAGCTCCTACGACCGTACCTTCAAGCTCTGGTTGTCTGAGTGATCTCACATTAATGTCACAGTGGCAGGAGGGTGGTGGTGCAGTGCTTTGGATTAAAATAACAAATGTGTTTCGTTGTTGTTTTGGTTTTGATAAAATAAAACAGTTTTAAGTATTGTGGGTTTTTGGGACAAAATTATTTAATGCCTAAAGTAGCTACTACTGATACTGAACAGAGTTTAGAAACAAAGACTTCACACATTATTCCCTGTTGTGATTTGCAGACTGCTTGTTGCACAGTACACTGCAGATTGTCGTAAATGTCCCAGATATACTGTATTTGAGTGTTGGTTTGTTGACTTTGGTAACATAGCTGGGATTAGGGAGCGAAACACGTCTTTGTGTGCCATGACTGACCACAATGAATCCTGTGCCAATGTGGTTATTAGTTAACCACATTAACGAAATAACGTCTAACGTCAGTTTTGACTCCAGAAAATGTTTCAGGTTAATCTTTGTTTTTTGTCACAGGACAGAACAAAAGGGGGAACAGACTAACTTTTCTTTATTCACTGATGTTTGAGCAGAAAATTAGTGCGTCCTCCTTCACCTAGCACCACAGGCACTTCCCATTGACTCCCACTCATTTTTGTATGACCCAAACCAGGTAGCGCAGACATCCAGGTCTTTCGGCGGTGTTAGCTGGTGACTTCCTTTGCAGGTCTCAGGTCAGGTCATTGGCACCAATAATCAATGAGATAAGCTTCAGTTAAATATATCCAGCTTATGTCTATTAAAGCTAACATTAGAGTTACTCAGTATGGATCAGTGCTCAGACACCAGGTTCTGGGACATAGATTTTTCTTGTGTCACTAAAAGTGGTCTGGTGCTTTAAGGTTGTGTCGTTGGTGAACGAATCGTTCAATATGAAATAATCTTTTATTTTGAAAGTGCCTTGAGATGACTTTGTTCTTGAACTTGAAACTTTGTTGTCACTGAGCAATATACATGTTACAGTGAAATTTGTCATCTGCATTTAACCCATCTCTTCAGGGGTGAGCAGTGGGGCAGCTACAGGTGCCCAAGGAGCTAGCACTGAGTGTCTCGCTCAGGGACACACCTGGTGGGTAGGCTGGGGATCATGTATACCATACAGCTGCTTATAAATTGGCCTTGTCATACAAAAACTAATTTTCTGTATGGCAAAGTGTATTATGTTTTTAAAAAATGTGCCTCAGTATAGTTCCAGTATACTGTGTCTTTAAGTATAGTGAATTACAACAGTTCTTAGTAACTGTTGAGACATAATTTTGAGAAGTACAGTAAAAACAAACCATTGGTTGGCAGACACTATTTATTCCAAAAATATTTTTTTTTGCATAATAACCTATATATTAACTTCCAATACTAAAAATATCTGAGAGCAGGGTAACAAAGTGCTGGGGCACTTTTTATATTTTGCTTTAAAAAGGGTCAGCTATGGAAGGTGTGGCATCCTGACCAGAGTCCTGTCAGAGCCACAACCTCCATATAGCTCACCTGTTCTCAATCACACTACAATTATTAATTGTAAGAATTCACATTTTAAAAGTAAAAAGTTGAAAACAGAAGCTCCACTTGACCGCTGTGATGACTGTGGTTAGCGAGCATGGGAGCAGCTGATCTTTAACTGGCATTTAGACGGAAAGTGATGTCATAAGTCCAGGCCCTGTCGTGTCAGAAAGTCTTCAAGTGCACTTAGTCGCTCCACCAGCATCACATCTAGGTCCACATTGTCATCACAGGACCCCTCACCATGGCAACGTCGTCTTGCTGCTCGCTTCCTGGGCACCACAGCAACAGGAAGCCCTACCCCTACAAGAAACAGAAACATGAAGAAAAAAAACATTTTATAATGAATAAATTATTTCACCAGCAATAATATTGCTGTTTGTGAAAACTAAACATCCTGAAATATTTCTTCTGGTGTTTTCTTCTGGTGGTGCCATGGAATTGCATGGAAGGTGCTTGAATTCAATTCAATCCAACTTTATTTATATGTCGCCAATTTAATAAAGTCATCTCAAGGCACGTTACATAATAAAGACATTTAGAGAAACCCCAACAAATCCCGCTTGAGCATCTATAGGCAACAGTGGAGACGAAAAACTCCCTTTAACAGAAGAAACCTCCAGCAGAACCAGGCTCAGGGTGGGCGGCCATCTGCTTTGACCGGTTGGGGTGAGTGGAAAACATTGGGCAGGTTGGTAGGACCAGTAGCTGTGCACTGAAAGACAAAGAGCTCCAAAGCCGGGGACACCTGAAGACAGGGACCGAGAGAGGGAGAAAGACGACTACAGGACACAAAGCAGCATGACTAACTATAAGGTTTATCAAAGTGGAAAATTTTGAGCCTAGCATTCAGAATCAAAGATTCAGAATAAAGGACTGGAGGAAGGTACACAGTGGAAGTGGATTTGGAGTTATCCAAATTGGTTGTGAAAGGCTCAGGGTAAAACTCTCAAATGAGTTATAATTATGTTATATAGTGTGGGCACAGAGTCTCTGTAGCTATGTGGGAGTTGTGGGGGGATGACGGCGGTAAGGATACTGCAGAGAGGCTTGTAGGACTGGATCTCTGCGTCCTAGGCTCAATTCTGGATTGTCAAACTTTTGGTTGTCTTTTAAAATCAGCCATATTTTTAGATAAGACAAGTAGGATGGATGCCATCTCTCCTTATCAGCCTAGGTTTTCCCCAAAAACTTTTCCAGTTGTCTATGTAGCCCACATCGTTTGCTGCTCACTGCCTAGACAACCAGCGGTTGAATGAAGACATTCAAGACAGCTGTATATGTCGTCACTGGTCAGATTTGGCAGGGGTCCAGAGAGAATTACAGACACCGACATAGTTTTGGCAAAGTTACACACTGAAAACATAAGGTCTGTTACTGTGGAATGTCAACAGGAGGGGGAGGGCAACACATTTCCTTGTTTCCTCTCTCCTTTAGTCTTTTCTTTGCATCCCTTCCTGCATTCTGAGTGGGACCGACTAGGATGCAAGTGAAGGAAATATTGCTTTTAAGAGACCTGAGATGTACCCACAGTGTAGTTAGAATTTGAAAGTCTTGCACAAGCCAAAGCAGAAACATAAACGCATAAAAAAAACAAAACTCTGTGCTTGGCAGTGGTTTTTGGTTTTCCCAGAGTACCTTGTGGTTTCTTCCTCTTCCTTGGCTGAGTGCAGTCAGGGAAAAGGAGAAGCCTACGTCTCCTCTGCTGGCCAATCAGGAGCAGCACACCATCTTTCTCTTTGGGCTCCTCAAAGATAGTCTCCAAACTCCTGGTAAAAAACAAACAAACAGTGAGGCATGCTAAGTAATGCAGTTCATAGACAATTACCGCTGCGCTAGGTTTCATGTGTTGACATTTTTAACCTGTGGGGGCATTGAGAATGTAGTGGGCATATCTGCTTTTTACCTAGTGGACGCGGTGGGTTTGCAAGTTTACCTGTTGGTGGTGGGGGATTTGTAGTTTTTGTTGGTGTAAATTTCCTCCAGACTAAACTCTTTCTTTTTTACCCTAAGACATAAAACATATTTTAATATTTTTGGGATTTTTATTTCACTCATTTTTGTATTTTCTTTTGTTACGACTTCCCGACCTTCTTATCTTTGGCAGACCCATTGGTGTGAGTGGTGTTTCCCGTGGCGTTGCCCGGCGAATTCGAATCTGAGACACTCGTTTACTGCCCTGAGGGAAAAATGAGGACGAACAAATAAAACAATAAATCCAAAGTGGAAAAAAACTGTTAAATCTGAATTTAAAGATGAAAAAAAAATTAACAGCTTCACCTCTGCATTTGTGCTGAGAAACCTGGACTCAGCTGCTGATTGGTTGGCAGGAATTAGAGCAAAGAGGCCATTGGCTGGGCATGGCGGGAGGGGCAGGGGCCATTGCTGAGGGAGATGGACACTCTGATCAATGTGATTGGCCTGGTGCGTTCGATGTCCTTGAGCAGAAGATGTCAGATGACTGCCACACAAAATAAAGACTTTATCATTTGTATTTTCTTGTTAGTACAGAAATGAAAATGTACATGGAAAAATACTCAAAGCAGATTAACACAATTGCTTAAGTTGTAATCATTGCATTTGGATTGTTATTTTTAGACGTACCTGGCTGTAAGTAATCGCATATAGCTGCAAAGACAAAAAATTGGAAAAAAATATTGTAAATGTCTTTTAAACACATTAAAAAATCTTCAACACAAAATGACATGAAATACACTCCAGCACCACACACCATGACCTCAGTAATAAACTACTCTGCCCATCATATATATATATATATACACACACACACACACACACAGTGAGGGAAAAAAATTATTGCAGCGGCTCATTTGCTGTGAGCCAGCTGCTGCTTCTTTGTATGTTTGTCATAAAGGCCACTGGCATCAAGACACTGTTAATAATCAAATCAGTGGCGTGTTGCACAATTACCAGCTACTAAATCTATAAAGTGAATTCACAGAAAGTAAAGTGTACAGTGAGGGAAAAATTATTTGAACCCCAGCTGATTTTGTAAGTTTGCCCACTAACAAAGAAATGATCAGTCTATAATTTCTATGGTCGGTTTATTTGAAAAGTGGAGACAACAATGACAAAAAAAATCCAGAAAAATGCGTTTCAAAGAGTTATAAATTAGTTTGCATGTCCAACTTACAAAATCAGCTGGGGTTCAAATAATTTTTTCCCTCACTGTGTGTGTGTATATGTATGTATATGTGTGTGTGTGTGTGTGTGTATATATATATATATATATATATATACACACATGTGTGTGTATATATACACACACACACACACACACACACATATACATACATACACACACACACACATATATACATATATATGTGTGTGTGTGTATACTGTATATCATCAACATCAAACTACAGCTCCAGCTGTCTCTAAAATTCCCAACATTCGTTATTTATACTATACAGCTGAATCAAATGTTATTACTTTATTTACTGAAGCTTTAAATACTTTGGTCACTTTTAGGTTATTGTAAATTCCTATAAAGGGTATCAACAACAAACAAGCAAAGGGTACCAACTGTCGTCTTTAGTGAAAGGTAGTGAGACTTTTAGTGAAAGTTATAAGCGTTATGACATAAAGGCAGCATAGTGGTGGAGCAGTCAGCGCTGCTCCCTCAAAGCCTTTTAACTATCTATGTCACCCTGCTACTATTCCCTGACCTCCCTTTTCTGTGTCTGCATGTCGTGTAACTCACACACAATGGAAACAATCATTTTTCTGCACCCACATTGTATTTTTAAATACATTGGATGGATTGAACCAGACTGAAGCCTATAATGTGGTAAAAAATTTTGCTAAATGGTTAGCATGAATACTTATTAGGTGCTCAATTAACTGATTAGTAGATGAATACTACTAATAGTATAATTGCATAATCATTGTTAAGGTGTGTTGACAACCAACCAATGGTCGCTGCTCAGACTAGGTGGGGCTGTCCAGTCCTTCAGGGGCCACAATGGACTTCCACAGGCTCCACCCCTCAACTGCCTAAACATCGTTTCCACAGCAACTGCTGACAGCAGCAACATGGGGCTGGGGCTAAAGGAGGAGCAGCAGAGCCGCTGGTGTGAAAAACTGGGATTGGACAAGCGGGAGGTGGAAAGGGTGGAGCTGGATGAGTGGCACTGAACAAAAGAGACAGAGGCAGGTTCTGATGGGGTCCCGGTCCAACCAATGTGGGTTGACTGGAGACGGGGCAAGGGATGATGGGAAGATAAGCTGGAGGAGAAATAACAAATTTAAACAAACATTGATACTTTACATTTTAACAATGTGGACATTACTCAGTTGTTTGTCTGGGTCCTTCTCTCTCTCTTTCTCTCAGTTGTTTCCTGATGTCTCTCCTGTGCTCTCACCCTCTCTCACCTGTAGCCATTCAGCCTGATGACACTGACAGCCTTCTCTGATTGGCCATATTCTTCCTGCTCTCTTCGTCTGTGTTTGAAGTCATGCAAAGTGAGCAATGCCTTCTCCTCTGCACCTCCTCTTTGTCTTGTGAATGAGACCGCCATCTGCCCCACAAACGTTCCAGCATCCTCCTCTTCTTCACCTTCAATTAGACAGTTCTTCCTCCTTCTCTTCCTCACCCTCATCATCTCCTCGCGTTGCTTGCTCTTGCTCGGCTTCGATCTGCTGATTGGTGTGTATGAGTCCTCTAGGTGGGATGACAAGGGTTCTGAGAATGACGAAGGTGTTGACAAAAGGGAGGAAGCAATAGGTGGGATAGGATAGGTGGGACAGGAGAAAGTGAAAGCTGCTGGATCTAAAGTAGAGAAAAAAAATTAAATTTGAGGCTTGTAACGACAACATAATTCACATTAGAACAACAAGATTCCCCAACATAAGGACATTCCAGTTTTTAGAAAACAAATGTGTGTGTGAGCCATAAAAGTGATCACTACACAACAGGGTGCTAGTTTATATTAAAAAATGAACACAAGGCCTATTTCTTGTTACATTTCGATAGATGGTAAATTATCTATATTAGCTTTTATCCAAAGCGCTTTACAATGTTGCTTGTCATTCCCCCGTTTACACCCATGTCTTGCCCAAGGACATCTTCCTGTATGAAATTGTTGTGCAAAGGTTTCAATTAAGCATGTAACAAAATGTGACTTAGTACAAGTACAAAACTGTTTTAGTTATCCATTGCAGTTAAGCAAATCCAGTAAAAATGGAAATCCTTGCGTGTTGTTGTTCTGCCAAAGCACATACGGTGGTGACCGGCGTTTAATAAACTTTTTCTAAAAAGACGAATAGAAAAGCAAAAGAGAGGAATAAAGCACAGGTTTAGAGTGGACATATATGTACACAAAGGCAGGATAGGACATCAGGACATAACAGAATATACAGAGAAAAGCCTAGCCAAAAGTCTGAGTCAATGGTTTGGATGGAGAGCTCGGCTATTTCTGGTACATCCTGACAAATGCTGCACTGTATACTGATACTAAAAAGGTATTACAATGCCCTACAGTTAAAGACAATGCTGTTCCCTGTTTTTTCTTCACGGTACTATCTGTCAATGTGCGACAGCAAGGCAGTTTAAGTGTGAGTGCTATGTCAGCAAACACAATGTGTCTGCAGGCAGCACTTGTGGTGAATGGGGCTTACCGTCTCTCTCTATAATCGTCTTAATAACAGAGACACTAAACCTAAACAAATAAAAAGAGAAGAATAACTGAACTACCGGTAATCACCACACATAAACAAAAATAACAAAACCATAACACCTAAACGTGGAAGGAACAGGAAAAATCATGCTTGGGGGAAAACAAGCGACTAACAAAAACCAACAAAATATAATAAAAAAGTGTCTTGGTTTTTCCAAATAAAGTGACTTCTAATACATTTGTTTAAGATCTTTACTGCGCATATTTTTTAAGCTTAAGGGCAGCTGTAGCTCAGCTGGTAGAGCAGTCGCAATGGACCACAGAGTCAGTGGCTGGATCCCTGGTTCCTTCTGGCTACATGCCAAAGTGTCCCAGTCCTTGGGCAAGTACCTGAACCCCAACCTGCTGGGGTCAAAGTAGCACCTTGCACTGCCATTGGTGTGAGTGAACGGGTGAATGAGAAGCAGCATTGTAAAGCGCTTTGTATACCAAGTTAATTAACTGTTTAATCAGTGTTTTCAGGTGATTTTTTTCCAATTTCAATTATAGATTACTTTAGTTTCCGTTTTTTCTTGCCTGGGTTTCTTTACATTTTGTTATTTATCAGATGCTTTTATACAGAAGATAAACACACAAGAGTAACTTGATGCTCAGTGTGTAAAAGACTTCAAAATGGTGACTGAAGGAGTCGGGACTTTTGTTTCAAAGTCTGAATATGTTTTGTCTTTTCTATTTATTTTTAGTTAGTTGTAAAAAACTAATTTCAGTTTTTTTTACTCTATTTATAGTGAATTTAGTTTATTATAATATGTTGAGTTTCGGTGCAATACTTGCTTATTCTGATTACTGATGCCAAGTAGGTTTACTCGCAATCTGGTAACATTTTACATGTTTAGACACAAAGCACACAGAACTAGACATGTGTGCATAAACGCTGACTGGTGTTTGCCAACAGTCATCCTCTGAATAGGAGACTGCAATCAGACCTTTTCTAAACGATTCTCATAGTTTGACAATTGTTTGGATTATTTATAGATTGTTCATTTGCGGAGCATTTTTATTCTGGTACTCGAATGAGCCCTGATGTTGTCCATTAAGTTAAGGAGTATCTTTGACTTTGCCTGAGCTGTCTGCTCCGTCTATGCTCCAGATAGGGACACTGAGCTGTCTCCGTCCTCACTGAGACTCAGAGAGAAGAATCTGCTCCACAACTTTCTTTTCTTATTCGCTAATCTCAGGGAAGAATTCATATCCCGTGATTTTGAAAATATTTGTTTTTCATGCTCCAGTTAATCCTTAATGAGCATACTGTGAGGTTCTTTATTGTCCCAGATCCTGATTTTTTTAGGTCTCGGGGCAATTTTTGCTATCCCTGGGAAAACGGGAAATTGTTAATTATGAGCCATTAATTATCAACGCATGTTACGTAAATCAACGTATTTAAGTAATCCATTATGTCGAAGCATCACCCCACTCCTACAGTGAAAAAAATGGTACTTCACCTTCTCTTGCCTGCCTGATCCTTCTTTTCCTCTTCATCCTGCTTTTCCTTTCAAGAGAGTCCAAGCGACGGCCAAGTGAAGACAGAGCTCCTCGCAGGAGTCGCCGCACCTCCATGCGGTGAGCTGAGAGGAGGCGAGGCAGAAGAGAGGAGCAGGGGCAGCAGGATGGAGGGGGTGCGGGAGGAGATGGGGGAGGAGGAGGGGGAGGAGATGAGGTTTGGATGGCTGCAGAAACAGTAGAAGTTGAAGGTGAACAAATAACAGATGAATGAGGAGAAGGTGATGAGAGGTGATGAGAAAATGCAGGAGCAGGTGAGACGGTAGAAGAAAATGTAGGAAGTGAAAAAGTAGAATAGACTGAAGAACAGGAGGAAGAGGGCAAGGGATGAATGCAAGAAGGAAGAAGATGACAGGAGGAAGAAGGAGCAGAACACTGAGAGAGGGGTGGAGGAGTAATAGAAGGGGAAGGAAGAATGGAGGTGGTACAAGGGGAGGAAGAAGAATGAGAAGTAATAGTAGGAAGAGAAGGAGGAGCAAAAGGTGGTTGGGACAAAGAAGGTGGGGGAAGGAAAGATGGATTTAAAAAGACAGAGAAAAGTGGAGAATAAGGAGGGGGGATAGGGGATGAAGAAGGAGGGAGAGAAGAAGCAGAATGAGGTGAAATAAAAAGAGGAGCAGATAAAGAGACAGAGAAAGCAGGTGGAGAATGGTTGAGATGAAAGGATGGGATATGAGAATTTGGAGGAGGAGTAAGAGATGAAGAGGAGAAAGTACAGGGATAGGGAGGGGTAGAAAGAGGAGAGGAAACTCCTGCAGGAGGAAAAACAACAGTCAGTACTTTGTGACTCTCTCTCTCTTCATGGAAACATAACCACAACCTGCAGAATCGAAAACTCAATATTTACCTGTTTGCCTTTCACTGACATCATCACCCGCAACAGCCAATGGAAAAATGGAGGGTGAAGACACACTGATTATACCCCCCCCCTTGTCGTCACTCCCACCGATTGGTTGAGTGAGCATAGTGACGACTGGAGAGAAAGAGAGAAGTCACTGTGACTCTATGTTGCCAGAAAGAAAAGTTCATGCTTCAGGCAGCTTTCAATCCAGTCAGGTCTGCCTTTTCCACAGGAGTATATTAAATCTGAGTAATGGGGCCAATGAGTATAACTGAACCACCTACTGCTTCCTCAACAATAAACAGAGAGTAGAGTTATCACATTTCTGAGTGTATGGACTTTTTTTTTATTAATTACAAATAATAATAATTAAAAGGTAGAATTCATAGCAGAGTTGCTGCATTATATTGTACATGTGTACTTTATAAAGAAGCCAGTGACTGTATAGTCTGACATAAAAATAAAAATAAATTTCTGTGAGAGCAAGATGAACAAAGCCCTACAAGATTTTTTTTTACGTTTATTTGTATTTGTGGAGGGGGAGCACTTCTCTCGCGAGATTTATCTGATTCCCGTTGTATGTATCCCAGAAATCTTTTCATCGATCGGCTTTGCCGTCAGCTCATTACCTCAGGATTGTGATGATTTTGGGTCGTTGTGGCGTAACAACCCAAAGCAAACAGAGAAAACGGAAACGTTCCGGATCGCGGTGAGGATGGAACTGTATTTGTGGTAAATAATAGGAAACTGGTCAAGCTAGCTTAGCAAGCTTTGCTAAGTACAAACCAGAGCAAACAGAAAGCCCGTAACGGTCCGTTTTACCTTTTCAATCCCAACGTGTCCGTTTGTCTTCGTTAAAAACTCGCGTCCCTCATTTTAGATGCTTTAGCGGCAAATCGCTGCTTATGGCGGTGTTAGCGGAGGAGTGTGTGGCTGGATCGCCACAGCAAACCGGTGTTTCACCAACAGCTCACACGACGTAGCATCCGGTACACATTTCAAAATAAAAGACTCGTGGTTCAGTTAGTGTGTTTACATGAACATTAATAACCGGGTTACTGAGAGAACCCAGCTTCCTCTTGTAATCGAAATACGATGTTTACATGCATCTAAGAAATCCGCGTGTAAATGGAACAGATAATCGGAAAAAGCTCCTGTCTGAATTTTCTCTTTGGACGTTTGTGTGGGTCACGGCAGAATACATTACAAAAGCCTGAGGTTAAAAATTCCTGTCGAACCTTAAACGGACTTCGGTTTTACAATATGACGGCTTATGTAATCAGGGTCAGAATCAGCTTTATTGGCCATGTCAGGTAACACAAAAAGGAATTTGCTTCTGGTTGTTGGTAGCTCTCACCTTCAAAAAGGCGTGAGTCTTGACTTTCTTATGTAAAGAGCCTTGATGCGACTTTGTTGTAAATAAATAAAGTTGAATGGAATTGAATGAAGGCAAAGCCAGGTGCAATGTACGTAGCAGATTACAAGTGCCAGTATAGGTAGTTCACTGTGTGTGTTTGTGGACATGTAGCACTTGCACACAAAAGTAAAATGCTTTTGAAATAAAATGAATTATTATTATTATAGCCTTCTGTGGACAGTAAAGTGTAACTTGAATGTCTTTCAAAGCTGTTTTATTTCTAGCCTTTTATTACTTAATTTTATACGATTCCTGCTCTTTTATTGTATAGTTTATATATCTTTGAACTATTGATTTGAGATAAGCACCCACAGTTTCAATGTACTCCCTATGTGCAATGACAATTCTATGCTATTTTCTATTCTGTTATGTCCATATGCTTTGAATAAGGTGTGAAAGAATAGATTTGTCAATATCAAATGGCTCTCTCTCAATAGAGAAGTTGGACTATGACACCACTTATCAAACACTTATAATGCTGATTGTTCATCAGTCCTAAGATGGTTCCATTGCGAGTAACACCCTAAAGCAAGTAACAAATACAAAATAAAAAACAGGTGACGTTTAAGTGTCAATGAGCTAAAGTCTCCAAAGAGGTTACAGACCTGCCTCTGTTAGCAACTTGGTCAGAACTAAAGAAGTATTCAGATAAAAGGTAAAACATTTTTAAGAACAAACAGGAAGTCCGTTTGCCACTGAACAGCACTTCTGGAACAGTTAAGCAGTTTGAGAGAGCATAGAGGTATAAAGAAATATTTTCTATATCTCTCCCTCTCTCCCATGTATGAAAGAAAACACAGTTTTAATGCGTTCATGCTGTGAGCAGTTGTCCAATTACAGCACAGCTCTTATCTGTAACTGACCTCTGATCACTGCGGACTTTAGTTTTGCATCTGCAGCAAAACACGAGAAACACAGATGTGATCAGAACAAATTCCAGTGCGAATAAAGAAAGGTTTTGCCTTATCCCAGAATAATTTATGATTTTGCCTCATGATGCAGGTTTATCTACCTCTCGTCCTTCCTTTCGTTCTCATCCTTGTGCCGTCCTTTTCGGTGGATGGCGGCCGTGTCCTGGTGTTTCCAGGCGAGTACAGCCACTGGCTGAACATGAGGACCATCGTGGAGGAACTGGTGAGGAGGAACCACTCTGTCACGGTTCTGGTTTCCGACGCGTCACCATCTGTCAACTACAACAGCAGCCACGATGCCACCAAGTTCAACTTCCTGGTGTTCAAGGTGAGGCCCAGTTCACACATGACACAGTTTAATAAGTTTTAAGGTTTTAATAGGGTTTAATAAGTGTTCAGTGGTTGAGGAACATTTTCAGTTAGTTTGATTAGGTTTCCATATTTTTTTTTGTAAGAATTCAGGGTTTTTAAAATCTAAGTTTTCTTGTCCAGGTTCCATACAGCAGGACTGCTTTTCACGCCGTTTATCAGGAATTTATCCACTTCTCCATGTACGAGTTGCATCTTTTGTCTCCGCTCTATAAGTTTTTGAGGGTTCGTGAGTGGTTAAGACGAATAGTCGAATTTGGGATGCAACAGTGTGACTCCATGTTGAAGAACAAGGAGCTAATGGCGACTCTACAAGACGCCGCGTTTGATGTCATCCTGCTTGACCCGATGGTGATGTGCGGAGACCTTGTAGCTGACGTGCTCGGCCTGCCATTCATCCTGTCGCTGCGCTTCTCATTTGGCAGTGTTGTGGAGCGGCACTGCGGCCACACCCCAGCACCACCATCATATGTCCCCGCCTCCCCACTGCCATATGGCGACCATATGACGTTTGTGGAGAGACTGATCAATACATTGACGTATGCTGTGGCATCAGTTGGGACTGAAGTAGTCTGGAAGTTGACTCTGGATCAGTACTACAGTGAGGTCAAAGGTTAGCCAAGGGTGGTGGTAGTGGTGTACTCATGTCTTTTGGCAAAATATTATTAAATTACACTTTAGGTTAAAACTGACAAGGATGCAAGCTAAATGGTGTCCAAAACATCTCTTAACATAAAAACCTAAATATCTGAAAGTGGAAACAACAACATAAATGTTTAAAAAAAAAAAAAATTCTGTGAGAAAAACTTTGGTGATTTTGATGTTTGTAGCCTCATTGTTTCCTGTATTAACAGGAAGTCCAAGCAGCATTTGTGAAACTCTGGGGAAAGCTGACATCTGGCTCATCAGGACTTTCTGGGACCTGGAGACACCACGTCCGAGCCCCCCTAACTTCTACTACGTAGGGGGTCTGCACTGTAAACCAGCCAATTCACTTCCGAACGACCTTGAGGCATTCATGCAGAGCTCAGGAGAAGCTGGGGTGGTGGTGGTCTCCTTTGGCTCTATGGTAACCAACCTGACACTGGAGCGAGCTAACGTCTTTGCCGCCGCTTTCGGACAGATTCCGCAGAAGGTCAGAAGCTGCACCCACTCATGGGTGGACAAAATGTGTTCAGCAATGAGTTTCTGAGCAAAATCAATCTGTCCATTAGGACTAATAATGCCTGTTATTTGAATTTGCAACAAAAATTGGTCAGTTTCAGATGTTCTCAGGCTAGTTAACTTCAACGAGTCCGAAGACTGACCAACTTTTTAAAGTTTCTAAATTCTGACGTGAACTTGGTCATTAGTCCAGAATACTTCATTTGACCTCTGTATCTGTGTTCAGGTGATCTGGAGATACAGTGGAAAAACTCCTCAAACTTTGGCGGCGAACACAAAACTTTATGATTGGATTCCTCAGAATGACCTACTGGGTAAAAACCTCTTTTTGTGTTTGTTACTTGTATTATTTTTAAATGAGTGAATTTAGAACCATGACTGATGTAACAGTCTATAAAAGTATCACATTCTAACAAGAAAAAATGCTGCAAAACAAAAGCCTGCTGTTTCCCCTCTCAGGTCATCCGAAGACCAGAGCGTTTGTGGCTCACGGTGGCACCAACGGTTTATATGAGGCGGTGTATCATGGTGTGCCGTTGATCGGCATCCCACTGTTTGGTGATCAGTCTGAAAACCTTGTTCGTCTGAGCCGCCGTGGTGCCGCCATTGTCCTTAATTTTAACCATCTTACAGTCAATGAACTATCAGAGGCATTACACAACATCATCAGCCAACCTCGGTGAGGGTAATTTCATTTTAAAACAGTTGTAGTTCTAAATGTTTACACTAAGGTCCTTGTACAGTCCCCACCAAAAGTAGTGGAGTCAATTTCAATTCCCATTCTATCTTTACAAATTCTGGGAGCCAAAAGGGGACCCACAATCTGAGGTTGAAGTAGTCTATTGGGATAATATGAAACTATAAGGTCTTGTAGATGTGATGGAGCTTGACCATTTAGAGCTTTATATGTAAAAAGGAAGGTTTTAATTTCTATTCTACATTTAATGGGAAGCCAATGGAGAGAAGCTAAGTGAAGGTGAAATATGATCTCTCTTACTAGTCCCAGTCAGTAATCTTGCTGAAGCATTTTGGATTAATTGAAGGATTTTTAGAGAGTTGCTGGGGCAGCCTGAAAGTAGAGAATTACAGACAAATCCTGGTCAAAATCAATCTCTAAACTCAGAGGTTCCTTGTATTAGTACTGGTGGCCAGAGTTATGCCATTTAGAATTACAATATTATTGAACAGCATATGTCTGAGATTTTTAGGCCCAAATACAATAACTTAAGTTTTATGAATTTGGAAGTAGGACACTATAGGACATCCGGGGTTTAATGTCATTTAAGCATGCTTGATGTTTGATTGATTTTTTTCATCTGGATTCATCGATAGATATAACTGGGTGTCATCAGCAAGTGATGTTAAATAATGTTGACTAAAGGAGACATTATTAGATCGTGATAAAAAAATAACGTATAGTAACTTCTGATAAGGGTATTACTGGAGGCCAAAGCTATGCCATCTAAAGTTGGACAGTATATTACCCATATTTTAGAAATAAATATAATAACTTGAGTTTTGTCTGAATTTAGATGAGGGAAATTGTAAAACATCCAGGCTTTTATGTCTTTCAAGCATGGTTGGAGAAATCAAGTTTCTATGTATGGTCGAGACACTTGAACAAGCAGTCTTCGATTGTCTTTCAGATTTCCTTTCTCAGAACTACCTTCTTGCTGTCAGCCAGTCTGGCTTCAGGAGCGTTCACTCTAAATACAATCCTGACAGTCATGGAATCCCTGTGGGCTCCAAAAGCTACAGGTCAAGCTTCTGTCTTAATTATAATTACATTTTTTACAGTCTTTGACATTGTAAACCACCAGATCCCCCTTGTCTACTCAGCTCTGGCCGGGCTCTGCTCTTATCTGTCTGGACAAACCTTTAAGGTATCCTGGCAGGGGCATGTTTCTGACTCACGCAGCCTTTCTATCTGTGTCCCACAGGGCTTTATTCTTGATCCTCTTCTTTTTTTCCATTTTACACCACATCCCTGGTTTCATTCATGGCTCACTGCTATGCTGACAACACACAACTCTTTCTGTGCTTTCTATTAGATGATTCCACTGTTTCATTAAACATTTCTGTCTGTCTCACTGTCTCTGCTTGGATGAGAAAAATACATCTTTAACTCAACCTCTCCAAGACAGAAGTTCTAGTCTTCTAGATGTTCTAGTTCGGCCTGAACTCTGTCAACACATCTGCAGTCCCTCCCACCCACTGCACTCTGCCAACAAAAAGCATCTGTTGGTTCCATCATCACACAAAAGATTCCAAGCAAAACTCTTCAGCTTAGTGATGCCACAATAGTGGATTAAACTATCAAACACTGCACCCTTAGCAGTCTCACTGTAACTACTCCCAATATTGTTTTAAAGACTGAACTATTCTGCAACTTCCTAAGCACTTAAATCTTTATTTAAAAGCTTCCTCTCATAGCACTTGCTTTGAGGTTTTCTCATTGACTCAGGTTTTTGCTGCATTTATCATTTTACCTATAAAAATATAGTAATTTTATTCATCAGAGAAGTTAAAAATAGTGGAAATGCATTTACTAGGTACTTCCATTTTTTGTGAAAAGGTCTATAATGCTTGCAAAATCCTTGCCTTGAAAATTAATGCCTTCAATAGCTTCTCTCTATTGGCTTCCCATTAAATTGTAGCCTTTAGCTATCAAGCTCCTCTCCAGTTGAACCAGCTCCCAATCGTGATTTGGGAAGCAGACACTCTCTCTACTTTTAAGACTAGGCTCAAAACCTTATAGTTCTGCTGCTATAGACTTCTATAGGTTAAAGGGGGATGAGTGGCTTCTTCCTAAATTTTTGTATAGTATTTATTATGCAAAGTGCCTACAGACTACTTTGTTGTGATTTGGCGATATATAAAAAAAGTTGAATTGAACCAGGATAAGATCAGATTTTTCTGAGAGTAACAATGTGGCCACATGAAGGAGGAGTTGCACTACACATAGCACTTTTACGTAAATGTAAAATCTGGTTACAATCTACAGACTTTTCCTTCACAATCAGATATTGATGGAATAAACGGTGAATTCTTGTCTCACTATAAAATGCTTTTTATTATGTGTTAACTGGAACATTAAGCCAGTTACAAACATCAGCATTTCATTTCATCTTATCACAGCAAAACTGTTTAATTTCCTGTCGAGCACCCATCACCTTCATAAAGCACAAGCACACAAAGGCTTGACTAACCCCCGCCTCTCTCTCTCTCCCTCCCTCAGCTATAGGTCAAGCATGCAGCATCTGTCTGCACTGCATCGCGACCGTCCAGAGTCCCCTCTGAGCACCGCTGTCTTCTGGGTGGAGTTTGTAATGCGACATGGTGGAGCGCCCCACTTGCAGCTGGCTTCGCGCAACCTGAACTGGTTCCAGTATCACAGCATTGACACGGCTGCTGCCATGCTGGTTGTCGTGGCAACCATCGCAGCAGCCTGTTGCGGGACCATCCGCTGTGCCTTGCAACGCTGGAGACGACGAGAAAAGAATGACTGAAATTTTTGTCATGTTTAGTCATCAGGTTCCATTTATGGTGTTGGGAAATGGAAATCATTTTATCTTCTGCAACTTTAAGAGAACATAAAAATTCTACAAAGAAAGGTATTTTGGTGGGGAGAGAAGCTTTAAAAAGTTTTTTTTATTAAATCAACTGAGGGTGGTGCTTGCCCCCACACTTGCAGAAATTCTCAAGCAAGTGATTTCCCTCATTACTACTAAAAAAAATTACACTGTTAAAGTTGGTGCTGTTGATAACATGAATGTACAAGTTTAGTCCAGAGTTGTTCCACATGAGCCTCATAAATAAGATTCCTGCAGAAGTCTAATGTTCAGGTCCGCTTAAGTTTGTTTCATGTAGGTTCAGGAAGAGAACCACTTCAAAAATGTGATTTCTGACTAGTAACCGTGAAAAATCATTAACATTAAATCATTTGATTCGCTAAATTGACCTTTAGTTATTAAAAAATATAAAATATTGAAGGATAAATGTCATAAAAATACAATTATAAATAGAGGACAACTATCTCGGCAAGTCAGAAGAGTGTATATAGTCAATACAAAGAAAACCTACTCTTATTTCAGGCTTTTATTTTTTGCAAAAACAAAACAAAAAAAATTGCTAATTTGTTCACAAAGAGAAAATTAATAGTTTTAATCAAATGTTAACCACCGAACACAGATCAGTGGTTGGTCACCATGGCAAAAAAAAAAAAAAAAAACAAAGCAGATCTTCTCAAAATGTGCAATAAAAGCAATTAATTTTATGCTTTTACTTTTCAGACTACAGAAAGTGGAAAACAAGTGAACCATAACAAGTATCTCGTAAAATGAAAATCAATAAAACATTAAAATTTAAGTGTCAGGAGGCCAAGTTTAACCTAAAAGTCTTCACCATTTTTAATTTGAACACATTGCCTAATCTTTTCCACAAAAAATAACTGAATTTTAAAAAGCAAAATGCTACTTCATTCTGACCACCGTTGAAAACATCTTGCATCAAATACTCAGAAGCATCAAAACAAATCTAAAAAACCTAAGACTCCAAAGGGAATTATGGGAAATAAACTCAAGTGTAAGGATGAACTACAATAAAACATCAGATTCATTTTGTTTAGTTTTTAATGTTTTTTAGCACAAACATGTATGAGTGGGCTGCTTGACAGACCTCTTCCTGTGATGTCACAGGATCATCAAATAAAGAGTTTTACAAATATCTGCAGAATATTATTTTTGCAGTTTTTAAATGTTCTTATAAATACTGATAATGTCATGACAATAACTTTTTTTATCTGCTGAAAATTTTCTAGAATTATCAGCCATGAATGGAATTGAATGGATTTGACATCACCTGCGGTACCGCCCCCGCTCCTTGTCCCTTTCTCTCTCTCTGTCTCTGTCTCTGGCTCGCTCCCGCTCTCTCTCACGGCGTGGTCCCCCACGCTCTCGTTCACGCTGCCGCTCGCGCTCACGCCGGCTGCTCACCACTGCCTGTGTACGCCGCAGGAAGTCATCCACACGCATATCGTAGTCGTGCTGCGTGAAGGGGGGGCAAAAAACAGAGACATTAACGATGTCGATAAAATCTGATCTGATGCTACAGGTGGGACAGTTTATCAAAGCTACACAAAAAAACCTTACTAAAAATTATACAGAAAACTAAAATTATACATTAACCGTAGAAAGAGCTGTGTGAAACTGCAAACAATAGTGACTCAAACCGAGTGACAGAATAGAGTAGAACACAGTAGAAACAGAATGGCAGCAGAAGCAGAACTTACCGGGCTGGAGGTGAAGGCACGGTGCTGCGGCGCTCTCTGTTTGTCTCTAAAACGAGGGGGTGGAGCCTCATGTGGTGGCATTGGGGGGTGGTGGTGGTGGTGGTGGTGGTAAGCCTGGTGGGGGGGGGGCGGCGGGTGACTGTGGTGGTAGTACGGTGGGTGGTGGGGGGGTGGCTGCTCCACACCGGGGTAAGCTGCCTGATTTCACACAAAGGAGACCATTAGGTCAGACTGTCATCAATAACCTATTTAAACAATGAAATTGAATCATATCATACCAGGGTCTGCCATGGAGCGGGGGGGCCGACGCTGTGGTGGTAGTCCCGCATGTAGTCATTATAGGACTGAGACAGGTAAATACACAGGTAAACACAGAGGCTACCACTCTCCAAAGACCAAAAAACCAACTAGTGTGCCAAGTGCATCTGAGGGCAAATTAAAATGCTAACAAAATAAAATGCTGCTAAGCCAATACGATAACAAAAGTAAGGCTAAGCTAAAATGCTCAGTGCTCACCCCGTTGAGAAAAACTTCTCGTCTCACATTGGAGAATCGTCTAAAAACAAGAAACAAAACAACCAAACAAAAGGTTTAATTATTTTAGTATTAGTTTAAATCTTTGGTTCATGAAAGCTTTAGTTTTTATAATACACTTTTAGTAAACATTATTTTGCTTTAAAATGATTTAAAAGTACATTGTTTTTATTCACTGACATTTCTGTTTAAAAATTGTGAGAAACAAAACAAAACGAAAGAACACACACACATACACACACTTAATAACTGCTAACTACCTCTTGTATTGTTTCACTAGTTCACAAACAGCTTTTCCAGAAATGTAAACTCACGTATGTTTTTCAAGATTAATAAAATTGTATCAAACTTTGTGAGTTTGAATGTAAATTTCACTTTTCATTGTCTCACCTGTCCACTGGTTGGTTACGAAGGTCCTGGATAAAACCTGTAAATAAAATAAAATAAGTTAAAATTTTACTTTTAAGTTGTACTTTAACTATCAGCTATCAGCAGGAGATGAGTACAATGTGCAGAATCCTGTTTCATCATAAAATCACAATATTATTAAGTGAATAAATACAAATATAACAAGACATAAGAAAAACAATTACATTTTTGAATAATTTCTAAATTTAAATAAAACATATCATATGTCATAAAATATATCATACAAAAGTACAACACAACAGTGGTTATGAGTTATAAATAAAACCAAAATATATCGCCCAGTTACTACACATCAGTTTCACAAAATACATAGAAAGTTTGACAAAGCCATCTCAGAATGAACATTTCTGAGAAATTAAACCGCAGACTGAGTTTTCAGATTAACCACCTGCTCGTTGGCTGAAGTCAGGTGGACCCTCTGCTCGCAGTCGCTTCCTGCCGTGGAGGTCGTACTCTTCAGGTCGACGCCTACATAAACAAGTTGACAAGTAAGACACACATGCACACAAATACAAACTCTCATACAGTAAGACACTCAGGTCAAACTAGTCTGTTTTTTCAATCTTGTACATGACATATATTTAATCAGAAACCTAACAGTTATCTCAAGTGATACTTGATGAAGGTCTTGATTCCTCCAGTTGAAGAGTGTCTACAGGTCTATAAAGGCACTCAGTGGTGAATCATATTTAACTCCAGCCTCAAACAACCAAGCATTCACCTAAAACACCAATCAGATGGACAGTTCATGGGCAAATGTGCTTTCTGAAGAACACTAACCAAGTACTAGCTGTCGTCTACCAGTCCTGTTCTGCAATACTCCTGTTGTCCACCCACCAGTCCTTCCACTGTTTAACAACACTTCTGCTATCATAGTGTCTTATAGTTTTACACTACTCTGCATACTTTTACTGTCTATAGGAAATTTACTTGTAACAAGGCTGGTGATTGAGACATTCTGTTCTAAATCTGTGGTTTAATTTACAAATTAATTACTTCAATTTACTATGAGTTGCATTGTGGCTATTTTCCACTCATCATGTCCTGTTTCGTACTGTTTGTTAACAAAAACTGAATTTTGCAAATTTTGCTTCACACACAGACACACACACACACACACACACACACACACACACAAAAAGAAGCCTGTGAAAGGAACATACCGCTTGTCTTGTATGTGTGGGGCGCTTGTTTGATTGTGTCAACACTTTTGATTATTAAAAAAAAAGTTTTTTCTCCTCATCAGTCCATGTTTTTACATAAACCCTCTCATTTTAAAAGGGTGGAGGGAGTGATGATGATGATGGTGATGATGGTGCAGTCCTGTCAATCAATACATAAAGCCCCATCCCTCTCATCCCTGCCCTGCCCCCCTGCAGACCAGCAACAGTCCTGAAATGCCAAAACTTTATTTATGGTCTGTCTGTCGCTCCGTCCGTTCTGGATTTGTTATTTTGGTTTCCTCCTCCTGAATTCCTCCACTCACACACTTGCATACTCAGTTCGTAACAAATCAACAGTTTGATGCTAACAAGTCCTGATTCACTGTGTGTGCTCTGGGGGAGGAACGGGAAGGAGGAGGTTAAAATTGTCCTTTTCATGGGGGAGTGAAGGGTCATCATATTTTCAGTCCATTTATTTTTATAGTCCATGTTTTCCTTTGTGTATTTCTGCAATTTACCTTTTCTGAACCATCGATGAGGCCCCGCCCCCTTTGACATCACACCCCTTTACTGCATCCAGTCCAGAGCCCCTGCCCCAGCCCAACCCACCTGCACCACCTTTTCACAGACCAGAAACAGTCCGCTGGATGCTCACAGTTCCCCTCTCTCTCTGTTAGAGTTATACCTCATTCGACAACCCACCCAGCCTCACACCCTCCTCCAATAGTCCAGCCAGTGACGCTTGTCCTTTCTGCTTTTATTCTGAAAAGTGTGGCCACAGTCCGGCTAAAAGCCAAACTTTAGATTTTTTTAACTTCCGAAGTATGAAACTCCTGCAAAGGGAAAGAGCTTCACAGAATAAGTTTAGCAACAACAAAAGTTTTAAAATTCAGTCTCAGCTACAAAATTCCAGGACTAAACAAATACTAAATATAAAAATTTAAACTGATATATTAATAGGACAACTCTGGTCAGTTTCAAAATAGATTTCATTTTAGACAACTCCCCATACAGAAAATGACCAAAGCTATTTTCTATTAAATATAAAATAACAAAATAAAAATGGGGACCTTATTATTTTTTATGTGACAAAGATTTAAATTAAAAACTGAACTGTCAACGAGCAACAACCCAACCCCCCAAATCCCCATCCATCCACCCCAATGAGGACACATCCTGACTGACTTCACCACAGACACAGAGCGAGGCGTCACTTCAGTGGAAAACTCCAGACTGGATAAACCACAACAACCACCACAGAACCAGCGATGCTAGCCACTGGGCAGCTATCCACCGACTAAAGGCCATCTCTGTCGTCCGGCAGTGGGTGGCACCATGGTTGCAGCAGGAGAAGAAGAAGAACAGGAAGCAGGAGGAGGAGGTTGGTGAATGGCTAACCTTCCCGGCTCACGCTGTGGTGGTCGGCCTCGAGGCCGTGGTTCAGACGGTGTCCGACGTTTGTGACGAACACGGCGAGCCACCTGCTGGACGTCTACATTCTCGTCCAATGGGAAAAGGGCACAGAGCTGAGCGCCAACATCTGGTTGAATCTCCTAAAACAGGTTTAACAAATTTAAAAGCCATTTCTTAAAACTCCTGGACATAAAAACTGAAGCAAAAAACTGACCTGTCCATCACGTCCGATTTTGACGGGCTTGTGTTCATTCCAAGGGTTAGACAAGTGAGCGGTCTTCGTGAAAGGTAGGTCCCTCCTGTGTCAACAAAATATTATTTGGAATTGTTATTGCAAGACATAGACAGATGGGGTGCCCTGGGTATGAGGGGCTGGTAGGAGTGAGGGTATAGTTCCCAGGAAAGCGCTGTTGTATTTAAAAGCCTCCGACCATGGTCAGTGTTTGAGTTTCTGGGGTTTGGTCCTAGACTTCGTAGTTCTCATGGGGAGAGTCTAGTCCGTGCCCCAACTCTCCCCAAGGGTTGCATCTGAAAAGGTGTGCGGCATAAAAATGTGCCAAATCAACATGGTCACAGAAGATCCAATGAAGCGACTGGAGAAAGACTACTGGAAGATTTGTCCTCACACCATTGTTTGTGATTTTGATTGTATATTTCGTAAACAGTAACAACTACCTCCTTCTTAGGTCATAAATATTAACTGTAAATAGATGTGAAGTTGTAGGAATAAACTGCCACCTCTTCTGAGAGTTAAACTAAATGTGAGATTTAGTTTTACTGAGAAGTCACTTTATGCCAAAGTCCAAAAATATAGTTGAAATAGATAATCGAAGGACCGGCAGAGCTGGGATAAGAGATTGATGATGTACTGTGTAAAGCTTGTAAGTTACCAAAGGGGGAGGTGGCATCTGGTCATAGTGCAGGCCTTTCTTTGTGCGCAAAGACCAAACAAAATTTAAAAAACCTGACCAGATCAGGAGGATGTCAAGCTGATTTAACTGAGAAATTTGTGTTTACCTGCAGAGCCAGTCAATTTTAAAGACGCCCCCCAACATCTTGGCATTCATCCCAGCAGGAAGAACCCAGTGGATTGGAGAGCCGCCATGATGTGACTCAGATGCCAACCGAGCAAAACCTGAACATGACAAATAAGATAAACAAATTAAAATCTTTAAAACTTGTGTAGAAGAACCAACAGAAACCCAAAAGCAGTGTCTGATAGTATGAGGAAAGTCAGAGTATTTTTACCCTGGAATTTTCCGCTCTCCCTAACAGAGAAGATGAGGACAACGCTTCGAGCCGAGCGGAATGCTGCATTTAGCTTCTTCTCATTTACTGGTAGTGTTGACCACACCCCCTGGACATCACAGAAGATCAGGTAAGTTTATGCACATGGCCTGCATATGTTCTTCACATTTCATTTGTTTACGTTTTTTCAGGGATTGAACATTTACCTCTACTGTGTGTTAGAGGGATGAATATGGAAATATCTAAAGTAAAGGAAAAAATTCTGATAGCTGATTTCTTTCTTTCCCATGTTGACAAGCAAAAGAACACTGGGTCTGAAGGGGGGCCCTAAGATTCAGCCACCCAGTAATGAGCAATTCTCAAATCTGGCCTTTACAAGGTAGGAAATTACATTAACTTCCAGAAACCCCCAGGCTGTTTAGAGAAAACTTGGTGGACGTACACATTTGACTCATCAAGTTCTTATAAAAGTGAAATCTGGCTCTAATCAACTGTGAAAAAATTCCCTTTGCTCTGAACAAAGTATACATAAAAGATGATTCAATGTGTCTTTGAACTTCTGAAACTAAGTGAATTTGTTTCAAATAAACGGGAGGTCAGACTGGAGCTCCAGCTTAATCCAAATTGTTAATAACATGTGGACGCTATCACATAAACATTAACACGTAGAAGCACACAGAAGTTAGCATGTAAGTGTGTTGATGCTACCGCATAGGTGTTGCATACTTTTGCTTTGGCCAGGGAAACATTCTCATGGTTGTTGCTCTTTATGAGGAAGAATCGAGCATCTCGCAGAATGTAACGCAGCTTACTGGTTGGATCTGAAACATTAGATTAAAATCAGGTTACTTTAAAGAACTCCAATAAGCTGCAATCTGATAACTTAAAAAAGTATGAAACTCTGTCCATCAGTAGTGATTAAACCATTTTAAATAGGTTCTTACTCTCTGTTCCTTTACGAACTGCTCGCACTGACGATGACAATTTCTCCCGTTTCTTCTCGGAACCTTCCAGAAGAGAAGCACAGCAACAAACACAGCACCTGTTATTTATCAAGTTATTGTGATCACTAAATGACAATAGTTTAGATACCTGATAAAATGCTACACAACAATAAAAGAAAGCAGATATAACTGTGTTTTGAGTTTGTCACACAAAAGGAAACTATTAATTATTAATTGTGCCAAGTATAAATATGTATTTGGAAATCATGAAATTTTAAACCGTACTTTGTCAGGCTGGTTCGAGAAGGAGATCATAAAAACTAACTGTCTCTCGGCCAGCATTTGGCCATTGGTTAGTATTGACAGGACTAGTGTTTGTGGTGTGTGGTGCTCACGTCAGCAGCTTTTCAGATTTGAATCGGCATCAGCTAGGGGTAGTTTGCTGATGAAAGAGACTACAGATTAGCTGGTCGACCAGGTGAATCAGTGCACAAAAAAAATCACTACAATCCCTCAACCCCTTAACTGGTATTTTAGAATTATCCTTTATTTGAGATGGTTATAAACAGTCTGATACAATTGGCGTGAAAATGGTAAAGAACGCTGTTTAGTATAGAATTTGTTTAGGTCTCTCCTCTATCTTTCCAGAATGTGCACAACTGGCTCTCATCTTTGTGGCATGTTCTAGTCAAACCAGTATTATCTTGAGGCCAACTGTTTAAGGCCAAATTATACTTCTCCATCAACACACACAACCGTCAACCGGGAACTACGCGCAGATTAATTAGCCGACGTGGTGCTTTTACATTTGCATGGTAGACTATGTGTCCACAAGGGGAAGTATCACGTTTATCAATTTTCTGAAAATTCTGTAAGCTTATTTTGATTCTGATTTACACTAATATACTGCATTTAAAAGATATATATATAAAAAAGGTGTATGTACACAATGAGTAGTTGAGTACTCCTGAATCAACATATGCATTTTTTCCCTGATCCCAGAAAAATAACTTTCAAAAATATCACAGAGCAAGCTTGACTGAAACACTTTCTTTGTGCAAAAAAATAGCAACAGATGCAGTGGACATAAGGCAAAAGCCGGTCACTAACACTAAAAATGTGACCATGCAGCATTAACAAGAGAGTAACAATAAATAAAAAAGAATATTAGGTTAATTTGTAAAACATGTATACCACACAGGTTTTATACATCCATGACAGGCACAACTAATGTTGTGCCTAAGGAATGAATGACTTAGTCATTTTCACTGTAAATGCAACTCTAAGGCTCTGCTGTTGTTGAGAGTGCTGACAATAATCATCAATTTCCAGAACTTCAGAGTTCTGTTAAACCCTGAATGACCACCTGTCAGCATAGGTCTCACAAGAGTCCAGGGATTCACAGCCAGATGTGATGGCAATGACAGCCATGTAATTTATAAATTCATCCCTACACCTGAAAACAAACTTTGGGAAATTTAAGTATAAAACCATTTAAGTTATTGAGATGCTTACCTGAGGGATCAGAGACGGAGCCTGAGCGGACAGAGTCCCCATCGTCAGAAAAACTGACTGAGGAGGCGGAGCGAGAATCTCCGGCCTCACTGCGAGTGTCATAATCATTTCCCTCGCCACCACGCCTCTCGTACTCCTCCTCTTCCTCTTCCTCCTCATCCTCCTTCTCTCCTTCCTCCTCCTCCTCTTCTTCCTCCATGCCCTCCTCTCCTCCTCCTCCTCCTCTTCCTCCTCCTCCTCTTGGTCCTCCTCCTCATCCTCCTCTTCTATGTGGGACGGGGCTGGGGACGAGCTCCCTGACCCAGGATCTGAGCCATACTCTGCCCCAGCTACCGCCTCCTCCTCCTCTGATTGGTTGTCCTCCTCGTGGGGGGAGGGACTTGCTCGTCGTTCATCCCGCCTCAGCTTCTACACAGAAAGAGGAAGATAAAGTGATTTAATGGACGATAGGCAGGAGGCTATTTTTACTACATATAAAGGGTTAAATGCAGCCCTTCCTTAACGGATTTTTGTCATTAATTCAAATCAATTCAACTTTATTTATAAAGCGACAATTTACAAAGAGGTCACCTCAAGGCACTTTGCATAATAAAGTCGAAAACTATACAAACATTTAAAAAAAACCAACAAATCCCCCTTGAGCAAGCCATAGGCAACAGTGGAAAGAAAAAACTCTCTTTAACGGAAGAAACCTCCAGCAGAACCAGGCTCAGGGTGGGTGGCCATCTGCCTTGACCGGTTGGGCTGAGTGGAAAGTGGAGAGAGAAAAGAAAAGAGCAGCAAAAGCAACAACAAAACATTGGGCAGGTTAGTAGGACCAGTAGCTGCGCACTGGAAGACACACAGCTCTAAATCCGGGGACACCTGAAGACAGGGACAGAGAGAGGGAGACAGAGAGAGAAAAAGACGACTACGGGAAAAAGAAGATACAGAGTTAATGTCATGCAGTGGTGACATATAAATGTGGGGTGAGGGGAGAGAATGAAGAGAAGAGGAAAGTGGCTCAGTACAGAGTCCCCCAGCAGTCTAAGCCTATAGCAGCCTATATTACTATACTTAAAATTCAATAATATTGCATAAATCATGTAGAAATCGTGTTATATTTGTAGCACTGACAAACTGCAGACTTGTTTTTAAATGTAATGTCAGATTCCGAGTCAGCATCCTCTGACAGCTTTGTGTCCTCACAAAGGAGAACTTCACTTATTGTCTTTTACACATGCTCTAAATAACTAACAGCTTTAGCTCTAGGTATGCTAATCTGTTGGTAACAATTAGCTATTAGCCCACAACTTTTAGTGGTTAACACAATTCAGTCGATGGGAGATTGTGAGGAGAGCTGAAATTATTGCCATTCTGCATGTTTATGATGATTTAATGGAAGTTTTAATAAATTACCCTTATTAGCTAATAATGCTAATAATAGAGTTAATAACTGTTTTTTTCCCACATGTAACTTCCACTAATAAGCAATGATGCTTTCCACTGGAGTAATAAATCTTACTGTACCTTAAGGCAGGCATGCACTTAACAAGTCTTTACAACTGGTTGGTCCTAGTCAGTGCAAGTCCAGCTCAATCTGTGCTCACAGTTGGCAGAAACAATCATTAAGGGTGTGCTGTGTGAAGACTTTAGTCTTTAGCGTTAACACCCAGTCTCTGCCAGTCGTTCTCACGATTATTTGAGTTAGGGCTAGGTTAGTCCAAGTTGTCCTCACCTTTACATCAACGATTATCTGTTTTTTTTTCAACTTTTGCTCTTTTAATCATAAACTGCTAAGTTACAAAGTCAAAGTGCCACCATACTTATTTTGGGAAAAGAGTACGCATGAATTTCCCACTCTTGGAGGATTTGGGGATTTTCCTATTTCCTGAACATTCCTGATTAGTCATTAAGAGTGTTGCCCCCGAAGCATCTTTAGTCGTCAGGTGTGTGCTACTTCAGACTGTCCGAGACTACTAAAACACAAATAATTTGTCATATTTGCAAAATCTGTAAATCTGTGCTGTGAAATGCTTGCACTTGAGGGAGCTTTCTCTTTTATTGCCCCGAATTGTGTGACATCCCAAATCTGTTTCTCGGGTGCTATTTTTATTGCGTGCGGGGGCACAGGATAAGACAATTACTATAAGGTGATTTATCAGATGTTGGAATTACTATATTTAAAATAGCAGTAGCAGTGGTAGTCATACTTGGCTCAGACCCTCCAGGCCTCTGTGGGAGTCTCTGCGTCTTGTATCCTCTCCTCCACGATTCCTGGTTGACTCTCGGGGTCCTCGCCGTCCCTTTCGCTCCTCATAATATTCATGTCGGTAGCTAACAGTATGCCGACCACGAGGGCTGGACCCCCCCTTTTTAGAGGAGGAGAGGGGATGGCCAAGAGCCCTCTTATTGGTGGACCTGGAAGGGGCATGGCCTGATGAGGAGCGCAGTCTCTTAAGATCCTGACTGTCACTGCGGTCACTCTTTCTCTTTGTTCCTGAAACACAGAAAAGTTCGGTTTCTATGACTTTACAGCTGGTTCCACTATTACCTCAAACACTATAGTATCAGTGTGATCAGTAGCATTATGAGTAGTAGCAATAGTTTTTTTTTTTTTTTTTTTTTTTTTTAGAACCTTTCTTGTCGCTGATGTCCCTCTCAGTCTCTGGGTTGTACAGCTCATCATCCTGATCTGGAGCCTCAGTCAGAAGATCCTCCAGAACATTCAGTTCTCCATCTGCAACAACACCATCAGATTTCTCTTATTATACATAAAAAATAAACCGCCTTAAATGACACTTTTTAAATAATAAATCCAGACAGAAATCATTGTTTAAAGAGTTCTGAATTTTTAAACATGGTTTAAAAGAAAGTTGTGCAGTTGTGCATTGAGATATTCGTGTGACTGACTGATTGAACTACTACCTGGCCAGAGGATGTCAGATGGATTTACTAAAGTTCAGCTAAGCTACTTATCCAATTGTTGATAGGAAAATAAACACTTGAAAGACTCTCTCTACTCCATTACAAGCACAAACAAATAATTTCTGCCAATAAACACAAGTCACATAGGGGTGACTGTGGTGCAGGAGGTACACAGTTGTTGGTCTGATCCCCAGCTCCTCCGGTCACATGTTGAAGTGTTTGCCTGATCTCGTACGTGTCTGCTGTTTAGACCAACAATTACAGGGTTTTGGATGTATGGGTCCACTTTTCTCTCTGCTTTTAAATTAATAAATAGCCTAACCAGTAACATTGCAAATGTTACAATGTTACTGTTGTCATCTTATCATCATGCTCCATTTTGATTTTTACACACAATGACAAATAAATTCTCAATTAAACTAGAAATAGACTAAAAGCTCCCGCATAGCAGCTACCCCATAGATGTGAGTGTATGCAACTGTGAGTGCTAATGAGTAAATAATAAGCATTAACATTTAGTCATTTGTCAGACGCTTTTATCCAAGTGAGGTCCAAGGCAGCAAAAATCTAAGTCAAGGAGAAAACATCAAAGCAAGGTACTATCAAAGAAGTGTTTGTGTATCATGAGATGTTAAGTACAAGAAAGTACTGCAGTGTAGAAGCAGTGTAAAGCGTTATACTTACCAATAGTTAGAAAAGCGCTATGTAAGTGCAGACCATTTACAATAAAGACATTCATTTGACTTGGCAAAAAAGAAGAAACTTGTGGAAAAACTGTAATGTCAGCTTTCCCTGTCATTTCCTATCCAGTGATTGTAAATGTTAGTGAGTTTGTTGTCTAATAACTTCACTATAATCAAGACACTAAAGCAACAGGTGTCTGCATGAATGTGCCACTTAGTATCAGAAACTGCACAAGTTCAGAAGCTCCAGCTCACACTACTGGCTGTATGTGTCCAGCAGTGAATCTCATTAGCAGAAGCAGTAGTTAGTGATTTCTGCAGTATTTATTAGTTACTTTTGCACTCCACCTTGTAATACACTTCAAAACCAATAGTATTTTAATGCTGCTATTTGGAATTACGTGGGGTCTCTTATACCATTGGATCTATAGAAACAAACACACCAACCGATAAGCTAATATTCACACTTCAATATTTATTTATGGCCAGTCAGCTGAAATATTCAACATGGTTTTAGCACAATGAGATATTCCTTATTTCAACCCCAACTCTTAATGCATTTATATCTAACAGATCGTGACCGGCTCCTCATAGAAATCGTGCTTAAGTTCACTTTTAACAAATGTTTGTCGAGTTTTGATTGATTCCTTAATCTCAGAAAATATGGACCCTCATATGAAACATTATTGTTTTGGGGGACAGTTAATGTGGTTCGGGTTCCCAAGCTGACCACCATTCACTTCTACGTTTTACAGAACCCTTTGTCAGAACCACCGTCTCCCGTTGGTCACTCCCACCCGCGGACACGGGGCCACACATACAGAGGAACCGTTAGTGGTTCGCTTCGGACTGCACCCCTCGTTCTGACGGAGGTGATAGGGACCGCTGTAATGCTATAATGGAGCCAATCAGAGGACAAATAAAACATGGTGATATATCCATCCTCAACGAGCGGATTCCAATCTTAGCAGGACACATTGTGGACTATATACGCACGAATACTGCTTATACTTGATGACACATGTTGAAAAAAATGAAGCCACCGAAATCATACATTTCGGAATAGAGCGTGGTGTTAGCACAGAGGCTAACAATCGCCATAACGTTTTTAGAGCGAAACACTTGCGTTGGTCCTGCTGCTTAGTATCTCGCTAGCAACTAACTTATAATTAACCACCAATTATCTAAACTTATCGGCCAGTAAATGATAAATGCATCATACACTATTGATCCCCATCTAAACTGACCAAAAAATATCACAAGAACAAAAGTAGCTCACGTGCTAATGCTAACAGTTACCCTCCCGGGAAGCTCACCTTTATCCTCACGCCGATCTGCCGCCATCCCGCCACAGTGACGTCCTCCTTCCTTGCGCTTAGGTAACGCTGTAAGTAAAACTTCAGGTGTCTGAGGTAAAAACGATATCGTTAAACAAGATAAGCGCAGCTAAGGAAGAAAATGGTGGACACGGTTTGTTGTTGGAGCTTCTTCTTCTGTTGTCGATAATTCAAGTGATCTATTTCCACCTGCTGGACGGGAGCAGATGACGCCTGTAACTGTGGATTAGATGACCTGCCCCTGTGCCTGTTTTAACGTTAAATCAAATCAAATCCCAATCAGTAGTTACAGTTCAGATATTCATAATGGCATTTCCCTAGTCTAAATAGTTTTATACTAGTCAGAATGGTAATAAAAGATATCTACAGTTAAATTCTAGTAAGATAAGATAAGACTTTATTAATCCCAAAGTGGGGAAATTCTTGATATTTCTTGATATCATTCTTGATATCTACTAATTCCAGTTTACTTGTCAGAACTACAGCTCCTGGAGCGATGGGAGGTTGCAGCCTATCACTTTCTCAGCACAGTGGATGATGCACTGCAGCTTGGCCTTGTTCTTGGACGTGGCTGCAGTGAGCCAGACTGTGAGGGCGAATTTAAGGATGGATTCAATGATGACTGTGTAAAAGTTCACGAGTATCTTTACAGTTAGGTGGAACTTGTTTATCTGCCGCAAGAAGGTCAGTCTCTGCTGAGCCTTCTTGTTGAGGAAGCTGATGTTCTGCTCCCTATTGAGGTTCTGGGTGATGGTGATGCCCAGGAAGCGAGAAAACTTGATTGAGGTCACCGGAGTGTCACAGAGGATGACAGGGGGGAGGGGGGCTACTCCTTCCTGAAATCCCCTATCATCTCCACTGTCTAGAGAGCATTGAGCTCCAGGTTGTTTGTGCTACAACATGACACCAGTCAGTCTATCTCACTCCTATAGGCCAACACATCTCCACCCTAATCGGCCTCATCTAGGTGGTGTCATCTGCAAACTTCAGGAGTTTAACACACTAATGTCCAGATGTTGGAAATCAGTCTGTTGGTGTACAGGTAGAATAACAGGAGACAGGACGCAGCCTTGAGGGGATCCAGTGCTGATGGTCAGGGAGTCAGAGACATGCTTCCCCAGCGGGAAAGCTTGACTCTGGGCAGAACTGGAACAATTGTGTTGAAACCAGAGCTGAAATCCACAAACAGAATCCCGACATATGCTCCTGGAGGGCCATGTTTACAGCATTGTCTACACAACTGTTGGCTGTGTAGGCAATGGCACAATAGTAATCCAGAAGGGGGTCTGTGATGTCCTTAAGGTGGGACAAGATGAGGAGTTCAAATGACTTCATGACCACACAAGTCAGGGCAATGGGTCTGTAGTCACTGAGTACTGTGATTCTCAGCTTTTTTGGGGCTGGTACGATGGGTGAAGCCTTAAAGCAGACTGGCACATGACAGGTCTTCAGTGAGGTGTTGGTGTTACCCCCGGCCTAGGGGAAAACCAGGACGCAACACAAATTGATACTCCCCTCTTCCCAGCGCCCAGAAACCACCAGAATGGATAAACTTAAGCCCACAAGGTTTATTGTTCATCTGGTTAGACACAGGTTCACAACTTTAGGGTGGGTCCAGCCAAAATAACAAACAAAAATAACTAAACCGGCTAGCCTGTTCTTACCTAATCAAACATAAATTAAAACAAATCATACAATGCACTGACCTATTCTCCTACCCAAGAACAGAAGAAAACTGGTATTCAAAGAAAAAAGGCTAACCACACCCTTAGCACAGATTTCGTGGCACAAGGTACAACAAGTTAGTATGTTAGTCTGGCGGTGGGCGAGAGGAGAGTGCAGCTGTGCTGGTGTTGCGTTGTGTCAGAAAGCCAACATTGCTTTTGAAAGAAAACCTGGTACCACCATGCCAGTTATCACCTGGTTCTTTTATCCCTGGTGTTTCCTGCAGTTATGAGCATGTTCATGTCAAAAAGTCAGATTTGTTCATTACAAGCCACATGGTCAGAACTATGAATGCAGTATAACAAGGCATGAAACAGAGAAACAAACAACATAAAAAGGTGTTATTTTTATATTGCCAGACTACGAAAATAGTGTAGCACAATTTGACACATTTGACAGGATTACTATCATTATCTTGTTTAACAAGGACTTATGCTGTTTAGTCTGAAACTTGACTGTTCTAAACATGTGTTGTACATAAAAAGATCCAATAACATCAGACTGTTTAAGAAGCACATCTACTACAACAGGGGTTCTCAGTCCTGGTCTTCAAGGACCCCTGCACTGCTTGTTTTCCCTGCCGTCCCACTGCTGATTACCTGGACTAGGTTTGTTAAGACAATCTGCAGAATGTAGTCCTGGTGGAGTTAGAAAACAAACAGGGCATGGGTATCTCAGGACCTGGGCTGAGAACCACTGTGCTACATAATGTGTAACATTTACACATATATATTTTAACTTCATGCTCGTGGTTTGTTTCTGTGATTAAAGCTTCTTTATTCAATATTTTGTATTTCCACTGGGTTACAGTTAGGGATAGTTACTGTGCCTCAGGAAGTGATGTATTTGAGAATAAAGTGTTCACTCTGTTTCAGATGTTCTGCCTTTATCAGATATCGTATAACTGAACCAAACTAAAATAAATAATTCAGCATACATTAAATGTCCATGTTCAGTTTAATATATTTATGTGAGAACACATTAACTAGGTGAAATCAGGTGAAAGTTTCCAATGAATCACTAACAAACTTGCTTCAACACTAATAATAATAATATATTTACACAGCACTTTTCATTTAAAAATAAATCTCAAAGTGCTACAAAAGAGAGGAACATAAAACATATAACTTAGTACTTAGCAAACAAGGAGTAATTATTTAAAAGCTTTCTTGAAGCGGTAGTGGCTCTTGTTTTGAAATTGTCGTAGAGGAAGTGGTTCATGTTTTAGACCGGAAGGCCACGTCAGTGTTAAGGCCAGGCTGAGTCCGTTTTACAAAAAACATTTTTACGTGGAACGCGTCACACCTGTGTGACCAAACATGGCGGATGAGGCTACGCGCCGGGTGGTGTCGCAGATACCTCTACTAAAGACGCACGCGGGGCCAAGAGATCGCGCGTTGTGGCCACAGCGGCTGAAGGAGGAATACCAGGCGCTGATCCGGTTCGTGGAGCAAAACAAGGCCGCCGATAACGACTGGTTCCGCCTCGAGTCCAACGCGGACGGGACGCGCTGGGCTGGCACATGCTGGTTCATTCACGAGCTGCTTCGGTACGAGTTCAGGCTAGAGTTCGACATCCCTGTCACATACCCGGATACCGCGCCCGAGGTGGCGGTCCCGGAGCTGGATGGGAAGACTGCAAAGATGTACCGCGGCGGGAAGATCTGCCTAACCGAGCACTTCGCGCCGCTCTGGGCGCGCAACGTGCCGCGCTTTGGCCTAGCCCACCTGATGGCGTTAGGACTCGGACCCTGGCTGGCCGTGGAGATTCCGGACCTAATCAGTAAGGGGCTCGTGGTTCACAAGGAACAGCAGCGCGAAGTGGCGGCAGAGTGATGCAAGGGCGAACTTTGAAACGGACTGAAAACTGAGAGATTAGTGAAGAATTCACTGGAAGCTATTCCAGGGAGTTGGAGTGGAGGGGGACGTCCACGAGGATGTGGAATAAAACGGAAATGAATGGCATGTAATAAAGACGTGATTAATGCTAATTAAAGTTTTATTTTGATGAGATAGTGACTGACTTTTCTAAAGGGCAGTTTGTTCTCGAGCAGGTTGACAGTAGAACATGAAAACCGTGAAAAGCTCAACGGAGTCATCGGGGATCCATTTGCTCAGTGGTTCTGGACTGACTAGACTTAAAGTTGCTCCTGGCCAATGTTCCTTACTGGCAAGTTGCTTTGTATAAAAAACTACTAAATGACTGCGTGTAATGGTTAAGTCTGAATCCAACAGTCCATAAATTGCTTCAAACCTGTTGCCTGTTGTAATTGATGTTTCTAGTAATTATTATTATTATTATTATTATTATTATATTACAGTTTCTTCTCTACCTTTTTTGCCGTGCATGCTTATCCTAACTCTATAGAGTTAAACATGTTTGGAGAGGTCTGCTATTACTTTGTATGCTGATAGCTAACGTAAAATAATTTGTATATTTAAATTTTTTATTTTGAATGGAGGTCTATGGGAGTCTTTGCTGTCTTCCATGTGTGTTTTCACCAGGGTATGAGAGCAGTGTGTTTTCACACATGGAAGACAGCAAAGACTCTTCAATGCCTTCAGATATTCATTTTTAAACTAGTCACTTCTTCATCCGCCACCTGCTGGGGCGTTACGAAACTGCAAATATCTAAAAACATTATTCTTTTATGTTTTCACTTCTTAAGTGTTCAGTGCCTGCGATCCTAATACGTTTGTGTATCTGCAGTTGTTGACCTAAGTTTATTTTCATGTGGTTTCACTTCTAAATTGTTGAGGGCTTCCAATCTCGGTGTTACTCAAACAGTTTTGTAGCTTTCAGCAATCACACACATTTTCTTCAGCAAATGCCAAATTCTCGTTTGGTTTGTTTGCTCCACTGGTCTGAACATTAAAGTATAATTATAATTTAAAGTGTAATTCTTTTTTTATTTTATATTCTTTGCAAGTTAAAATGAAGACCACTTCACTGTAAGACACCTAAACTGAATTTAGATTTTCATATTGCATCTAGTTCTCACCTCATTTCAGCCTCATATAGTGATTTGTCCACACAATGGCAAATGAATGAAAAAACAAATTAGTAAAGAAACTTTACATTTAACTTTCAATTCATTTCTTAGAGGCAACAGGAGCTTAATGAACTCATCCTACCCAAAATAATTAAAAACAATAATTGCAGACACTAATGTAACAGCCTTTTTATACAAATCCTTGTGTGCTTAAACAGTAACAAACTGTGGTTTATGGGCAAGTGATTATGTTATTCCCGGTTCCCCCAGAATCTCACAGCTTTTTTGTAAATGTGGCAACATAAAATGCCTGAGTTTACAACAGATTTTCTAAGATGTGATAAATGCTACATTGTTTTTCTGATGTTGCACTGTTGCTGCTACTTCATGAAATTGGATTAGCTACCTAGTTTGGATGGGTAGCTAGATAAATTAGGTTATATTTACATTAACTTTCTATTATAGGGTGTTGTAGTACACATGTGGAATTAGGTGTCAACGAACAGCATATGCCTTTTTACTATAAAGGTGGATCCCACTGTGGGTGGAGTGGCTGTGGCGCAGGAGCTAGAGTGGTCTTCAACCAACCCTGCAGTAGTTAGTTTGATCCCCTGCTCCTCTGAACCCACTAAACCCCAACTTAGTCGCTCCCTGTGAGTGTAGGCCATATGCATAGTATCTGTACTATTGTGGGTATATTAATCAATTTCATTAGGGTTAAATTAAATACCTGCTGGTGATGGTGTTCTTTTCCCTTCCAGAGCAATGTGCCTCGTGTAGGGTTAGGGTATTGAGGTACAGAAAAACCTGTCAGGTTGAAAACACCGAAGCAAAAGGTCTTATATTAAGGACAAGACAGGAAAAAGAAACAGAAAAGGCTTTGGAAGATGTGAAAGAGTTCTCAATTGTCTTTATTGTCTCTGATCTATAACACAGTTAAAAGGTAATGAAGGTAATGTGTGCAATTGCTTCACACAGAGACAATTCTCTGTTAAACGTAATAAATTACTTTTAGATAATGGAAAAGAGCATTTTTTAAAACATTGTTTCCACTTTAACAAGTAATAGAAAACAAAAAACAAAGTGTTTTTTTTTTAAAAAGTCTATATATCAGTACCATTGTTACAACTACCACTACATTTACATTTGACGCTTTTATCTAAAGCGATTTACAGAGTAAGGCTACTAACTACTACCACCATCATAGATATTATCTGTCGTTGTTGATGAGACGGTGTCCAAAATCTCAAGCAATAAATTTTTTTTTTTTTTTTTAAATCAGTTTAACTTTTTTTCGTGTCTCAGTAAACTTGAATAACGTCTGCCCACTCCGTAGGAGGCCACACCCCATTTTCCTGCACATTGCTGGGTGACGACTTCCAGTCCCAACTCATCACTGGGATGCTCCAGGAGGGCCCATAGTTTGCCCTCACATAATCAAGCGTTTCGCATGGAACACGAACTTTCATCTCAAGAAGCTCTGCCCAGCAAAGCGAGAACTGTGGGAAGACGTACCTGAAAAAACAAACATTTACTTCCAAAGACAAACTAATAAAGGAAAATAAGAACAACCCCCAGTTTCTTTTCAGCACTGTAGCCAGGCTGACTAAGAGCCATATTTCAATTGAAACTAGTTTTCCTTAAATCTTTGCAGCAATGACTTCATTACTTTCTACACAAATAAAATTGTAGCTATTAGAGAGAAAAATTCACCAGATCGTCCCCACATATACAACAGAATTAGAACCATCAGTAAGGCTCCAATCCCTTTTAGAATGTTTTTTAACCATAGATCTTGCCGAGTTCCTATTTCAGTTAGACTGCTCAAGGATGCTCTACCCTTATTAGACACATTTATATTGGATATCATAAATCTATCTTTAGAAACAGGGTATGTACTGTAATCAAACCTCTACTTAAAAAACGACCAATTACAGACCAATATCCAATCTTCCCTTTATTTCTAAAATACTTGAAAAAGTAGTTGCAATTGCGTGATCACCAGCACAGAAAACCTGTTTAAAGAATTTCAGTCAGGACCATCATAGCAAAGAAATCGCTCTGATTCAAGTCACTAATGATCTTCTTCTGGCTTCAGATAATGGACAAGGACAACTATACTGGATTCTATACTATTCTGGAAATTGCCTTGAGATGACTTTATTTTATAGTGCCAATTCACAACAAAGTTGAATTGAATTCTGTATAATCTGCAAATTTGGTCCTAAATTTTATTTGAATTTGTTTAGAAATCCTTGACATCTTTTTAATTATATAGTTGTACTCGATACAGTTTCCAACAGGAGAATAGATACATAGTTGCCAGATAACACATAAATGAAAAAAAATGCTGGATTAAATATTTTTGGATAACGTAAGCTTAGATAAGCTAGAAATCTTAAAGTTTGTTAGCATTTACTTCTGTAATAACAAACTCGGAAAAATTCTAAGTTAAGTGAACACCAAGACATGGGGCTATTCTCTTTGTTCACAGTTTATTCGTTTAAGTATCACCTGCTGATACTTTTTAACAAAAGATTAAAGAAAATCTTACTTGAACTTCTTGCCACTTTTTGCCTGTGTTCCTCCATTCCAGAGGACATCTCCATCTTTGTAGAAAAAGAAAATATCCAGTTTGACGTCATCACTCAGAAACGACAGCTCCAGACTGTCCTCCACCTAGATTTTAAAGTCAAAGACCAAGATTTCAAAATAAGAAAACATTAGTGATTCATTTAATGTACAACGTCCTAAAACTAAACTGTTAGAATTAAATATCTAGAAAGACAAAAATAAAATTATACAAAAGAAGCCAAAGAGATAAGAGAGAGACCAAAGAAAAAGTTTTGACCTTTCCAAACTTGTGTTTCAGTGACAGCCCGGCGTCTCTGAACGCTGCAACAATGTTTGACCTGAAGTCTGTGATGAAAATCCCAATATCGACATCACGACTGAATGAGATGATGTTGCACTGCCTAAACCATCCTACAGAGAGTGAGAGACACCCTCCTTTAATTTCTGATGTTAGCATATTTGTATCTTTGCAAGTTTGCATCTTAGCATCTTACCCAGACAAGTACCACTGCTGAGCCAGAATGGGATGTTGAGCTGAGCAAGTGTTTGAGCAGCTAAACGAAGCAGTGACTTTGCCTTCCTTCGAAAATCCACGGCTGCTGGAGACGTGTCATCTGGGTACAGCTGTGGTGGGAATTTAAAACTTTATTTAGGGAGTTAGGTCTAGATTTCTATTCTACTTAAATCTGAAAATAAAAATCTACATTTAAGTCATGATGTGTTCTTAAACTGCAGAAAATATTGCCCTCACGAGTTGAAAGCACGCTGTAGTTTTTCCTTTTTGGCACTATTTCGTATTTAGGTTAGGTGCCACATAAGCGCAATGTGCACACGTAAAGAAGCCTTACACAAAAACTTAAAGGAAAGATAGGAACAGCAAGATCGGACATCCAGGTGGCAAAAAAGAAAAGGCTCTGTTAACATCAAATGAGATGTCAGGCTTATTGTTTAGGAGTGGATATCAAATAACGTACACACAAACAATGCATTGATAATTACTACTCATTCAGGAAATGCTGTATCTGGGCAGTATGGTGATGGAGTGGTTAGCACTGCTGCCTTACAGTTAAGGTGGTTCCTGGTTCAACCTCTTCTGCCTGCTACAGCCTTTCTACATGGACTTCGCATGTTCTCCCTGTGCTTTTGTGAGTTTCTTCTAACACGCTATAGATGTGCACATTAGGTGAGTTGGCTCTGTAATAGACTGTAGACCATTCCAGGGTGAACCCTCCCCCCCACCCAATGACAGCTGTGGAAAGCTCCAGCCCGACGCAACCCTGAACAGGTTATGAGGGTAACATAATGGATGATATGCTACCAGCTCTGTTAAAAAAAAAAAAACATGCACAGGTGATGCAGGATTCCAGGGAGAGTCAAGCAAGCTGCACGTGAACTACCTGAAACAGACCTCAGGAGTTGGACACACACAGTTTTTATGTTAAGAAAAGGAGCGGTTAGTTTGACATTGCAGAGTTAAAAATTTAGTTCAAAATCCAAGTTCGTGTAATTTTCAATTCATGACATTTTAAATTTCATTATGTGGGTTTTATCTTTTTATTTTGATATTTTATTTTGGCACAATAACCACAACCAAAATTCCAGAAGTTGAGAGGATGTGAATTTTTAATGTGATGGAAGCAATACATGTCAAAAAAGTTTGAAGATAGGCAGCAAAGGCTGGAAAAGTAATTGGCAGAAAAAAAAAATTGGACAAGCATTTTACAACTAATTTGGTTGATTGGTAACAGGTCAGTAACACGACTGGGTATAAAAGGAGCATTTCAGAGGGGTAAAGCTGCTCCAATGTACAGACAGGGAAGTGAGGTACAACGTAAGTCAAGGAGAAATCAATCAGAAGAAGTGTTTACATTTTGTGAGACGAAAGTACAAGAAAGTGCCGAAAGGGAAGTTTTTTTAAGTGAATGGGAAGATACAATTGTTTTCAGCAATTTTTTTCATACTGGGAGAGAACTTGCAGAGCGTGCAGATATTGAAATCTCAGCCACCACCGTGGGATCCCTGAGCTGAAGAGTTTTGCTTGGTGTCTTATGTGTGTTGCTGGGACCACCAGAAGTCGTTCCTTGGCAGAGTGCAGCAGACGGGAGGGATTGTAGACCTGAATGATTGAGTTTAAGTAAGTTGAAGCTGTAGGGTTGACCACTCTGTAGGCAAGTGACAGAGCTTTGAACTTAACTCACGCAGCCACAGGAAGCCAGTGTAAAGATCTGAAGAGCGGTGTGACATGAGTCCTTTTTGGCTGATTAAAAATGAGGCACGCTGCATTTTAGATCGTCTGCAGGGGTTTTATGATAAGTCTTGATTTAGTAATCAAGACAAGATGTGATCAACACCTGCAGAAGGAGTTGGGTCGTGTACTCCAAGAGATAGGGTCTGATCTTTCTTATGTTGTACAGGGCAAATCTCAATGACCTACAGAGTGAGGCAATGTGTTCTGTGAAGCTCAGCGGTTGAACAGTGATAACCCCTAGATTTTGGCCGACTTAGTTAGGACAATAACTGCAGATCCAAAGTTGATGCTGATGTTGTGTTGTATTGGAGGTCTGGTTAGGAAAATAAGAACTTCAGTATTGGAGAAGTTAAGCTGAAGATACTGTATGTGTCTCATATCCAGGCAGAAATGTCAGAAAGGCAGGCAGAGATGCACGATAAGACAGTGGAGTCATCTGGTGAAAAGGTCAGGAAGAGCTGTGTGTCGTCACCATAGCAGTGATAGGAACTACTGTATAGATGGAAAAAAGAAGATCACCAAGAACTGAGCCCTATAGCACACTGATGAAGAGTCTATTAGAGTTAGAAACAGGTTGATCCAGATAACTAAGACCGAAGCCAGGCTAGAGCTGATCCAGAGATGTTAAAGTGAGAGAGTGCAGACAAGAGGTTCTGATGGTTCATAGTGTCAAAGGCATAAATCGCTGTCTGTGAACAGGGTTCTATGTGCACGTGAAAGCTGTATCATGCAAAGAAGAGGCCACATGTTAAAGTCGAATTCCCTTTAGTTTAGTTAGCCAATTTGGCTTGAACAGAGGGTTAGGGATGTGTACAAATGACAAAACTGAAAAATCAGCCTAAAAATATATAAATATATAAATATATTTTTATATTTATGAGCCAAAGCTCATTTAAAATGGTCTCAGGCTAATTGGAAAACTGCACTGTGGTCAGATGTATCAAAATATACAGTTGCTTTTGGAAACAATGGACGCCCTGTTCTGCAGACCAAAGAGCAGAGGGACCATACAGCTTGTTACCAGCAGAAAGTTCAAAGGCCTGATGAGTGCATTAGTGCCTATGGCATGGGCAGATTACACATCTGGAAAGACACCATCAATGCTGAGCACATAGGTTTTAGAGCAACATATATTCCCACCCAGGCGATGTGTCTTTCAAGGAAGGCCTTGCATATTTCAGTGAAACAATGCTTAACCACACACTGCATCCATCACAACAGCATGGCTTTATAGGAGACGAGCCCAGGTGGTAAACTGGCCTATCTGCAGTTCAGACCTTTAACCAACAGAAAACATTTGGTACGTTGTAAAACGAAAAATCCGGCAACACGGTCACAGGAGTGTTGAGCAGTTAGACAAGAATGAGACAACAATCCTCTCCTAAAACTTCAGCAACTAGTCTCCTGACTTCCCAGACATTTACTGAAAGTTGTTAAAAGAAAAGGGGTTGCTACACAATGGTAAACATCAACCTCTTGTGTTGAGTGTTGCTGCCATCAAATTCAAAATGAGGTTATATCTTCCATGAAATGATAAAATGTTGTTTATGTTCTGTTGTGAATAAAATATGGGTTAATGAGATTTGCAAATCTTTGCATTCTATTTTTATTTACGTTTACACACCGAACTTTTTTGGAATTGTTAATGTAATGGTTCTGCACAAAAATTTCAGCACTCAATTGTGTGTGGGTAAATTCTGTTCTTATCTCAAACAAATCCAAAAATAGAAAAACAAACATTAAATCTGTGCAAGGAAGGTTTAATAGAAACTTAGTTCTTAAGCATAGTGGGTGAATAAGGCCCAGTTTTTTTTTCACAACATTGAAACATTTTTTGTTCCCTGCTTGGAATTTCACAATAAAACCTGTTTTTTTAAGTCTTACCTGAAGGAAGTTGCGGGCATCACGGTAATGGCATTCTAGGAAGTGGGAGTGTTGCTGTTCAGTAAGGAAGCGGGAAACATTGCGTGGGACACGGACGTCAAGACCATCAAGGACAGTCAGGACCAGCTCTAGCCTGCGGCGGGTGACAGAACAAACAGAAAGCTGGTTAAAATGCACAGTGTCTCTGTGTCTGTCTATGTCACTGTTGAACATGAGTATAGAAATTCACATTCTACTATTACTATTTATTTTTTGCCTTTTTTGGGGGGGGGACGGTGAAGCTGCATGTGATGTCCTGCACTCTGTTTTTCTTGTGTATAAGTGTATGAGAAGGTAAATGTTAGAGCTGCACTATGGACATAAAACTCACAGTTCGTTCTGTTTTTTCATATATTTTTTTTACTTTACTTTTTATTTTCTACGTTACTTCTGTGTCTGGGCACTCCGCACGTTGCCACGGTCCTATTGTTTACACCAGTGACCAGCTGTTAGCATTCCACAACACAGCGACGCCACACCAGGAAACACCAGACAGTCCTCACAAGCTATGGAGGAGAAGGTCGGGGAACTGAGCTGAGACGGTATATACCAACTCTGCCATCCATCATCATTGGAAATATGAGATCTCTACCCACCAAGATGGACCCAACACCAGATAGAATACTGGGAGGCTAGCATCATAGTGTTTACGGAGTGGTCACGTATCTGTTGAAGATGCTGTCATCTTCCTCCTGAATAGAATTCTTGCTCACCTGGATAAGGCTTTGTGTTTTACTGTAAAGATGCTGTTTAATTTGATACTACTACTACAAAAAAAATCTATTTAATTACCATAGAGGTTCTTGAGAAGGCTAGTCACTTGTTGAATATGCGTTACAGTTGAACATGTCTTACCTGTCATAAGCTCCGGCGTGGCGGCCATAGTCAAGCATTAAGAACGGAGCAAAGCTTCGGTCCATGTTCGGTTTGAGCCGCAATGGTCCATGCCACAAATAGTTCCCACTACGCTCGTACAGAAACACCACCTTCAAAAAAACACATGAGGTGAATGTGGCGCAGTTGGTAGCGTGGTCCTCCACCAATTGTTGTACAGTTGTTGGTTCGATCCCCGGCTCCTCTGGTCACATGTCAAAGTGTCCTTGAGCAAGACACTGAACTCTGCTTAGCTGCTCCCAGTGAGTGTCATCTGCATAGCACACTCACAATCATGCAGACATGATTGTGAATGGGTAGCTATCTGCAGACCATATTTACATACAAAACTGTAAATTTCTCACACAGAATCGCAACATTTGTCTTAGCTTGCAACCTGCTGTAGACTAGCCCACAGCTAGAGACCCAGACAAACTCACACACATTCCTCCATAAGTGGCTCTTCTGAGGATGTTTTTATTTTTTAAACCACACCAACTGAATGATACAGTGTCGTATGTGCCCAACCCACCTGGATGATGTAACCATGGAGGCGGAACAGGAAGTGTAGAGGGATCTCTACTCCTGATAGGGTGTCCAGACTGGCCAGTCGTGGGTCAGTTCCTCGTAGCTGAAGCAGCTCAAAGCCCTTCTGCTCTGCAGCTGACAAAAAACCGGCCTTTCAGCAAAGAGAAAAAAATTTTAAATCAATATTCAGTGCAAAAACAGAAACTAAACAAACTGAAAAAAGTGAATGTCTAAAAGTTTTACACTCTCAGTTTGGTAATCTTCCATCATGCCTCTGGATTAAACACTTGAGTACTCACGTCAAGTTTCCAGGCGTTGGCAAGAAGAGCGAATGAAATAATAGGTCGGCCAGTGCACAGGAAGCTGCAATGCGGGTCTTGCACCAGCCGTTCACGGTGCTGCAAAGCATCCTGGGAGAGCAAGGTCAGAGCAGCTGTGTCTGCAAGAAACACTGGAAGCCGGTAATGCCGCACTAACGCCAGGAATATTCTGACTGTCTGCTGTGGAGACACATGGCGGGACAGTTGCTAAGGGCACTTGTAACTGCTAACGGGAGGCTAAGAACTAGTAGAAACAGAAAGCTAACAGCTAACATTATGTCTAACGGCAAAGAGGACCTAAAGGTTAACTGAGTGGCTAAAAGCACGACTCACCCATTGGATTTCACTGGAGGTCAGGTGACCTGTTCGGCTCAGGATATGTGGACCAGCCTGCAAACAAAAACGGTGACAACCATAAAAACCATAAATTTATTTAAACTGATAACAGCTAACAGAGGCTGTGTGTTACACATTTCTGTTCTGTAAAATATAAGTCTCCACAATGTATTCTCCTCCAAAAAATTATATTTGTGTAAAGGTGGGTGGGAGAGTAAATTTATATTTTACTATTTAATGTATGCAATGACGTCAAAGCAAACTTAAGAAGGACTTTACAGTTGCTAGCAACTTCTCAGACCCCTATACCCCATCCTAACCTCATACTGGTTGACTTTTGCAATAGGCTGTCTCTGCATGATCCCTGGAGAAAACAACCCAAATGAGTTTTCAGTTTTCCTGGTATAAAGACAGTTTCCTGGTATACACCAGAAACCTCAAGCAAATCCAGAATAGATTTTTGGTTAATGAGAGACAGGATGTTTAGTCAAGTTCTAAATGCAATATATCTCCAACACCACTTACGCATTCTGTTGCACTGAGCTGTCAACAATACCGTAACCTCACCTTGCTAGATATAAAAGGATACGTCTAAAAAATAATGAATACTGCAAAGAAATTACAATTATTTACGTGAAAGTTAAATATAGAAGCTCTGAAAGATGATACGATAACATCATGCAGTATGTCCATAAATGGGAATATTTAAAGTACAACACCTAACAGTATTCAGCCTCTTTAAGTAAACATTTAAAATAATGCATGTCTCTGAAGATAGTAATATTAAAAAAGGAGTAGTTTCAAGCCAACAGATACTGACAAAAAATGATCTCACTCCAACAAACAGTGTTTATAAAAGAAACACATTTGTCTTTGAACTGTGCAAGGAAAGACAATGAGAACATGAAAACTCCACAAAGAAAAGGCCACAGTGAGCTGGTGTGTGAACCTGCACCCTTCTACCTTTTGAATTCCTAAATGCGTACTGAAATGAAAATGACTCAAAAATTTTGAGCCAGCTGAAGTGTAAGTTCTGGGTTAAAAAAACAGCACAAAACATAATTTTACACCACACCAAACACGTCTCTTTTGAGATTTGTGTTATGTAATGGTAGGTCTCCGAACCTGCAACACTGGATGGATAAAAATAGCTGGTCAATATGCTATTTTCTAAAACGTTCAGGGAGGTTAGTATGAAAACTTCTGACTATGGTCATCGTCAGATGGGCTTCCTGGTACACACCCTTTAAAGCTCGGCTGTTATTTTGACTAAACCTGAAAATAAATCTACCCTTAAGGTTTGAGATCAACCCCTGCACAATGAGTTGGGTCGTGAACTCCGAGAGGGAGGGTCTGATCTTTCTGATGTTGTATTTATATTTTACAACATCAGAATCTTTTGCTGGGACAAGACCAACCTGACTTGGAAAAACTAACAGATCCCAGCTGATTTCTTATCTTATCGTCATTTGCTTTCACGTCTTGTCTCACCTTGCTGACGTACTTCCGGTAGTAATACAGCTGGAACAGCAGAAACACAGAGCTGCTAACGATCAGCAGCGATAGCACGGCTGTCCGGTTCACGCGCGGCATCCGGTCACACTGCTCGGGGAACGTGTCCTCATCACGTAATCACCGGGATTCTCTGCTCGCTATTAATGGCATGGAAAAAAACTCACTGCGGTGTCAAAACAACGAACTGCTCGCGACCCCGAGATGTGCTACCATCTTTAAATAACCAGAGGAGAACCGCTTCCGGTCAAAACTTTCACACTAAAAGTTCAACGAAACCAATTATAACAAACACTTACGTAAAACAAAAAAAAAAATCAATTAAAGATATTCTAAATACTCCAAATGGTAATGATTTAGGTTTATTACTATAGTGCAGCCAGACTATGTCATTTTAATGTCCAAATGTATTTATTGTTCCTCAGTATTTAGTGTTCCTGAGTTGCTACTACTCTTTTGGCGACCCCTGATGGGAAAAGCCGAAAGAGTAGTAGTAGTTAAACTAATGATTAAGAATTTTAAATAAATTATCAGTTAAACTAATAATTTTAATTGGTTTGTGTTAGCTTCAGAATTGTACACAGGACCTGTTGTTAAGATTTTCTAATTCGTGTTTTTATATTTGGTCTACGTTCATGCTGGATAATGTAATGAAATATTTTTTTTCTTGTAAATGAATCAGAATCAAGATTCAAAAGGTGTGACGAACAACAAATTTGAAATATGTACAGAAATAATATAATACAAAAAAATAAAACTAAGATAAGTGAGTGTACAATGCGAAGTAGTACAACTTGTCTCTACTACCTCGGGGGATTGGGGCACTATTCAGCAGGTTGACTGCAGCAGGAAAGAAATGAATTAATATGTCATTAAAGCCCTACACCACCACATTACATTGGATTTTAAACCTTTAAAACAGATAATCACAATATTCTTTCAATATTTAAAAATATTAAGATTCAAATCTATTCTACTAATTTAAATAGTTAGTACATATTAAAATAATAAATACAATTGTTTAAAGCAATGTTAGCAAAATAAGTACGCAATATATATGATTTGAACTTCTCCCAAAAATCTACCTTCTATAATAATGAACTGTTACTGTACAGTTGGTAGGCCAGTTATCCACAGATTCCAGTTTAAATACACCTGCAGGCTGCAGCCTTTAATTGTAGAGTTTGGATTTTCTCCCTGTGCTTGCATGGATTTGCTCTGGTTCCACAGACATGCATATTAGGTTATTTGGTGCCTGTGAATATAGGTAGTTCATATGTGAGTCTGACTACAGACCTTTCCAGGGTGGACGCTGCCTTCAGCCCTGCTGCAACTGTAACAGGCTACAGAAAATGAATGAAAGTTGCTGGTACACCACAGAAACATTACTACTTTATTACAATGTAGTAGTTAATGCAGTACTTTATGCACTATTGTACATAGTAAATAATGCAGTATATTTGAAGCAGCTGGTACTGTTTAGTGACAAACATAATGCAGCAATAATGAGATTATAAATGCAGTATTTAATGCATCATTTAACGAAGAAATTAATGTAGTATTTAATACAATATTTAACAAAATTATTAATGCAGTATTCAGTTAAGTTATAATTGCAGGTATTAATACAGTATTGTATGCAATACTTACGCTCCTAGTACTGTTACAAGAAACAAGAAACGCAAACAACATAACTTAGTGTTTAAAGCAATATTTAAGTAATTAATGCAGTATTTAACGCAGTATTTTACGCTGTCCGTACTGGTACGTGGTTACAGAAACAAGATGGCGGACCGCCGCAGCTCCAATTCCTCCACAACAAAAAGACCGATCTAAAACTTCTCGTGGACTTTGTTAAACTCCACTTTTGCCGCACCGACCGGATACATTAGAGGCCTTCACTGCCTCTAACGACTCGTTGACCCTCCTGTGTGTGTTTCCGGTGATGTTTCCGTGACTCTGAAGCGGAGTTTGGTCGTTTTCACTGGGACGGTAAGAACGGCCGTACTGCCAGCATTGGGTTTTCCTCAAGCTAACCGTTTGCTTTGTGTTTGAGTACGTCTGTGCACGGAGACGCACATTAACTGGACTTAACACGTGTAAGAAAAACAGACTGTGTTCAACAAGCTGACACAAACACGGGGTTGTTGGATTTATTCAGCGAGAAGACTGTACAGCTCGGTTTTAGCCGGTTAGCCTAACTAACAACTAGCTAAGCTAACAGCTGCTGCTTTTGTCAGAGATACCCGGCTACTGTGTCTACTGCTACGGTGCAATACTGCCTACTGGCACTATACACTTCAGTTGATACGCTATTACAGTTAATTATAGCCCCATTGACCTTCACAAAAAAGTGAAGTAATGATAATTATGCAACTGCATGGATACTGCTGTTGCTGCTACTGTACAATACTGTCGATATTGCCTACCGAAGTACTGTCTGTTGTTACTTTACGCTACTGCTGATACTGCTTAGCCAAGTTACAGGACTTGACTTAAAACAGACTTATACTGAGAACTCAAAACTGCTTTGACTAACAGTGATAAAAGACTTGACTTTGACTTGGCAATCATGTACTTGAGACTGGAATTAGATTTGAGACTAACTTTTATTATATCATCAAAATAGTTTTCTAGATTTTGATAAGTAATTGTGACATGAGTGGCATATTAGTAGAGTAATGTCCACAAATGAGTCAACCTAATAGGACCTGCAGCAGACCAGCACAAGCCAGAGTGGGTAGTGGCTCTTGCAGAGGAAAAAATTGTGACACCAAAAACCACATCCAGCTTAACTACAACAGCCACAGAAATGCATGCAAATGTGATTTATAGATAACTTGTTAGCCTCACAAACTATAACGTGAAATAGATTATCCACCAGCCATCTTGGATCCCAACTCTGTTGCCTTTTACTTTAAAAAAAATATATTTTTCCCATCTACTCTCTACACTTACTTACCCTTACCCTGTGTGGTTGCTTCAGCATAACAATTCAGTTCAATTCAACTTTATTTATATAGCGCCAGTTTGCAACAAAGGCATCTCAAGGGACTTTACAAAATAAAGTCAAGACTATACAGACATTTGGAGAAAACCCAACAAATCCCACTTGAGCATCTATAGGCAACAGTGGAGAGGAAAAACTCCCTTTAACGGAGGAAACATCCAGCAGAATCAGGCTCAGGGTGGGCGGACATCTGCCTTGACCGGTTGGAGTGAGTGGAAAACATTGGGCGGCTTGGTAGGACCAGTAGCTGTGCACTGGAAGACAAACGGCTCCAAAGCCGGGGACACCTGAAGACAGGGACAGAGATGGGGAGACAGAGAGGGAGAGGCACAACTACGGAAGAAAGAAGACAAATAGCTAATAACCTAAAGTGGTGACTTATAAATGTGGGCTGAAGGTGAAAAGTGTCTCAGGGGTTGGTCCCCCAGCATCAGGGGTTGGTTGGTCCCACCGCAGTTTAAGTCTAAAGCAGCAGGACCATAACTAACTATAAGCTTTATCAAAGAGGAAGGTTTTGAGTCTAGTCTTAAAAGTAGAGAGGGTGTCTGCTTCCCAAATCTGGAATGGGAGCTGGTTTCACAGGAGAGGAGCTTGGTAGGTAAAGGCTCTGCCTCCCATTCTGGGAAGCACAAGTACGTCTGCACTCTGAGATCGAAGTGGTTTATTAGGATGATATGGTACTAGGTAATGATCTCTCTTACCAATACCAGTCAGTATTTTGGATTAATTGCAGGCTTTGTTTAATCTAGTGTCATAGATAGATATAACTGTGTGTCATCAGTGTAGCAATGGAGTGTTTTCTAATAAATGTTTAATAGAGGAGACATATATAGAGTAAAAAGTATTGGTCCTAAACTCCATAACCGACTTTCGTGTGTGTGGAACATTCATAATCAACATGAACAAATTGGAATCTATCGGATGGATAAGATTTAAACAAATTTAGTGCACTTCCTTTAATCCCAATTACATGTTCTAGTCTCTGTAATAAAATGTTGTGATCAATGGTGTCAAATGCAGCACTAAGACCTTACAGATCTAGTATAAAAACAAGTCCATTATCTGAAGCCAAGAGAAGATCGTTGTCGACTTTAATCAGTGCGGATTCTGTGCTATGATGAACTCTAAATCTTGACTGAAATTCTTCAAACAATTCATTTCTGTGCAGGTGATCACATAATTGATTTGCAACTACTTGCTTTGCAAAGTATTTTAGAAATGAAGGGGGGGTTGGATATTGGTCTGTAATTGGCTAAAACACCTGGATCCAGACTAGGTTTTTTAAGTTAGGGTTAACCCTAACCCTAACCCTAGAGGTTTGATTACAGCTACCTTATAGGCCTTTGGTACATACCCTGTTTCTAAAGATAGATTAATGAAATCTAATATAAATGTGTCTAATAAGGGTAGAGCATCCTTGAGCAGTCTAACTGAAATAGGGTCTAGCAGTCATGTTGTTGGTTTTGATGACGTAATATTTGAAGTTAACTCAGCAAGATCTATGGTTAAAAAAACCTTCTATAAGGGATTGGAGCCTTACTGATGATTCTAATTCTGTTGTATTTGTGGGGACAGTCTGGTCAATTTTTCTCTAATAGCTACAATTTTATTTGGGAAGAAAGTCATGAAGTCATTGCTGCATAGCGTTATGGGAAGACTAGTTTCAACTGAACTATGGCTCTTAGTCAGCCTGGCTACAGTGCTGAAAAAAAAACTGGGGTTGTTCTTATATTTCTCTATTAGTGATGAATAATATGCTGTTCTGGCTTTAAGGTGTGCTAATTTTTATAAGTATAAACTCTTTTTTCAGGCTAAGGGGGATTCTTTTGAATCAGTGGAATGCCACTCCCTTTCTAGTTTCGTGACGCCTGCTTTAAACTGCCTTCTTTTTCAGAGGGGCAACAGTTACGAGTATTGAACGTAGTGATGCTGCATGATTATCAGTCAGGTAATCAACTTGTACAGGTGCAGAGTTAATCGATGAGCACATTTGTTTTGTTTTTTTCCCGGTGATTTTTGTGAATGAGTGGAACACCACTTTACCTGTTCCTGCCATATATCCTCTTGTTTAAAACCAAAATGTGTCCAAACAGTATATGTGACTTCACTGTTTTGCTATAACAATAGTGTGCTCTCTGTTCTTGGACACTGGGCTTTGTTTTTGTTGAAGTTTGACAATCCAGCTGGTAATGTTACTTACAAAGTTTCTTGCATTTTTACTTGATAAAGCAGAGTGACTTGTGTAAATTCATTCAACAGACATCATCTCTTGTCATTGATCCTCTAAGTGGTCTACACAGCGTCCTCTGCTCTCCTGACATCTACATTACACTGTGCCAGAGTGAACAGCATCACAGTATGACCGGCGTGGCCAAACATTGGTCTTAAAAAGCACAGCTTTAGGCAGTATCTCACTGTCTGATAGTCTATACTGTAGCTCGTCTTCCTTAAGTGATATCTCTGTCACTAAACCAGCAAGATTGATGTGGTTTTTGTTTTTTTTTTGTTTTGTTTTGTTTTCGAAAGGAGGATTGTGCAAAATTAGTAATTTTGAACATGGGGGATAATGATCTCATTAATAATTTTATTTTAGAATCTACGTTAGATTTAGTGACCTTAATGTTTTTTATTAAGCAGAGTTAACCTGCAGTTAAATTAGGTTTAAGATTTTATGTATAAAAGCATCTGACAAATGAGTAAATGTAAATGTTTAGGGTTAGTCCAAAAACATTATAGCTTTGTGACAGATTTACGTCTATTAAAAATCAAATGTTATTTTATTCAAGAGAATCACAAGGTGATTAGCATTTACTGTTTTAAATTTGACCTCATAAGTGCAATATTTATATTTATATTTATATATTTATCTGCAGTAGTGGGACTACTGAAAGGTGAAACAGATCTTATTACATTATTAATTTGCTAAGTACATTAAAGAAGATGCAGTCTAATGAAATAAAACATTTGTTGTACTTTTATTAGATACATTATTTTGTGTTTAAGTGAGCAAAAAATGTTACACTGGATTTAGTGAAATTCCTGTAAACTGTATTTGGGATGAGGACAGTCTTCTTTAAAGCATAGCTGCACTCAGATTAGAACAAAATTTGAATTGATAGCTTTGTTAACAAAATTTTGGTAAATGGTACATACTTAATCAACAGTAGCTATTCATTCATAATTGAGTCTTTTGATAAGTAATTTAGTGTGCACTGTTTAAGTGTAGATTCAATAAAAAATGTATTGTTTTAATTTAAAGTATTTACCTTAGGTGAGCTAGGTGCTCAGAAGCAGATAGTTTTGTGTACAACTAAAGCTGGTTTGGCTTTAGGCTTTGTGTAGAACCCAAAAATATTTGGGTAGTCTTACCCAAAATAAGAGCTTTTGAGCTGACTACATTGTTAACCTGTTATGAAGAAGTTATTTTTAAATTTAAGGCTTTTTAGGTCACCTAAAGTTACTTTACACAAAAAGCAACAACTGGTAAATCATAATAAACAGACAGAATAATGGTTCTAGTTCTAGGATAGTTGGGTTACAGTCAGAAATCAACTAAGATAAGCCATTATAAAACTAAAAAATATTCTCTGGAGAAAAACCCCAGTGTTGTGGGGAGGGTTAGTACAGGCTTTTAAGGTCATGGTAGTTAAATGTGTTGGTGTCTCAACAATTCCTATTGTAGAAGAAGGGAGAGTATAGGAAGGGTTGTAGAACTGGAAGAACTCTGAAAAGTATGGTGGAGCAATATTATGAAGGGCTTAAAAGAGGAGGAGGTCAATTTTAAAAATGCACAAGAAATTTAATGGCAAGTGAGTCAGCAGGTGGAGTCTACATTATAAACCACATATACAAAATAACCAAATATCATCTTACAGTCCCTTTGTCAACAGAGCTGGAATGTTTCGTGTATAAGCAAGAACACAGTACATGGTTATAAACATTAAAGCAAAGTGTTTTTATGATCTAAGTGCTAAGCGTCCAGTTTGGTAGCTTGTTCAGTAATGCAATCCAACACAGTGGTTCTATCATGAATTCTACTTTTACAAGCTTAAAATTTCTTCAGCTGAAACTGTCAGAAAGTTGATAATAAGGTGATGTGTTTGTTATTGAGGTCAAAGTAGGTTGTGAAGTGGTACTGGAGTGCATTAGGAGAAGAGGTGGTTCTAAAGTTGTTGCCACCCTATTCAAAATGAATGTTTTCATATTCACTTACCTTAAAGGTGTCTTGAAGAATTGGTATGCCATGAATTCAAAACACAAATACAAATAAATTTTTCTGTGCTCTAGTGAACTGTTGCGAACAAAATATGTGCACTGTAAGGTCATTTCCTTTTATTATGCCAAAATTATAGATTAATTGGAGCATAATGGAGCATAATCGAGCAATGTCAGGACATTGCTCTTTAAAACTGACTCTCAGAACCAAAAACAAATACTGAAGAAGCTTTTTAGTAGCATGTGTTAAGTACAATAATAATTATTGATTAGAGCAAGAAAATATATAATTGATCAGTATTTATTAGTCTTGCACATTACTGTGTTTGTGTGTGTGTGTCAGTAACCTGGTCAGTCTTCCTGCTGCAACCACAGCAGAGCATTATGGGAGCAGTGGGGGGAAGGTAGCCCCCCTCCTCTGCAAACTGATTGGCTGCTTGCTTATCCAGCTGACTGTGTCTGAGAGAGAAAGAGACAGAGAGAGGGTGGAGGTGATGGAGGCGACAGCGATGGGGTGAGCTGCCATTTTCTCTTTCTTTATTCTTTATCCCTTCATTTTCATTATCTGTTCTTTTTATTTTGTATTGGAAGGATTAGTGTGGGAGGGGTGGCAGGAGGAGAAGCAGAGGGGCCATCTTTCATTGTCCTGTTTTCTCCTCTTCGAAGGATTCACTGTGTTCTGTTTTCTCTGATGGATGGGGTGGAAAGGAGGAAGGGAGGGTAATGGCGAGGATGGATGGATGGAATGATGGTGGGTGGTATGGAGGAGGTGGGGGTGGTGGAGGGAGCGGAGAGAAGGTAGAGAAAATGGCCGTCGGGTGATGGGAGAGGAGAGGCTGAGCTAGGATCCAACTGATCACTGTACTACTGCAGCACTGGGACTCCATACTGCAGCAATACTGCACTAGCTTACAGTGCAGTACAACTGAGTAATTTCTCTGTGAAGACATGACATGAGAAACATTTTAGTCCTGGGTTCTTGCATATTTCCTGATAGTTGGATTAGACAGTTAAAGGTCACTTAATGGTTTCTGTCTATGGTGAACTGTTAGGTCCTGGTGGTACCCAGCTGGATAACTACACTAGACTCTGGTTTTATGTACTGTTTGTGTTGGGCTTGTTTATTGTTTGTGCTTGTACTGTGTCTGTGACAGGTGCATATGTCTGAAATGGGTAAACCTTTAATCCTGCAGAATGTAGGCAGTCTTGTCCCTGAATCACATGCAGAATAACTTTTATTGTGAAACCAGCACCAAGGTCCAAGTACAACCATTAGAGAAAATAATTCCTGAGATGACGTTCCAAGCAGTACCCAATCAGCTGCATCTCTAGTCTGAGGGGTGATTGGCAGATCATGTTGCCAGCTCACAAATTTTTTTTTGGTACTGTAGTTCATCTCCATGATGAAAAAATTTCACATTGGGATCTATGCTGATCAGTCACAACATCGAAATCATTTCATGGTTTCAAATATAAGAATATTATGTTTGGTTTGTTTCTTTTTTTAAAGTATGAGTACCTTACCCTATTAAAACTTCCCAAAATAACCCATAACCCAACAGCCTGTCAGCGCAAACTATACAGTGACACAAACACACATAAGATGAAGTCAGAAAGCGGTGTTTTCAAAAAAAGTCAGAGGTGGGGGAGAAATCGAGTTACAATTTTGCAGCATGTATATGTGGATTTCCTCATGAAAGAGTATTTAAGTGCATTTAAATTCAGTCCGTGACAATGACTGATGTGTTACAGGGTTTAATTGAAATCTAACAGAAATCTTGGATTTCTTCACAATGTCACTAACAATCTTGTCTAATGTAATATGTTAACTACAAAGTCTGCAGAGTTAACCGTAAAGTTGTATCATCAATTGAATATCCATCTCCAGGTTGCTTCCAGTGCACAAAGTTTCCAGGAACCGAAACAGAGCAAGTATCCTACAAAATAATCGTAGCGAACTTGGAATAATCCATGACAAAAAGTGAAACTTGGCTAGCTGTAATGTTACAGTAATAAATGCGAGCATTTCTCTTACTATTATGATTATCCTGTTAAGTAAGTTTGCTACATCTGCTAAACCTCTATAGCTGTATGCTTTTATCTCTCAACTTTCATCCATGATTTTTTTGAAAAACAAAATCTTATTTTTACTCTGTCTGGTCTGTCTTGCCCATCCTTATTTGCTGAAAAGTTGCCTTCTTGCGACATTTGTGATCTTTAGCTATGCTATGAATAAGATGTGTTGTATGGATGTATGTATTATGAAAATGTGGAACTACTTGGTGCTGCAGTTCTTGTGAGAGGTCTCCAGAATGAGACTCCATTCCAAGTTCTGTACTGCAGTATCTAAGCTCTTGACCCTGCTGTCATGATGACCAACATTCCATTTGCTTTATTTTAAATAGGTGTACCTTCGAAATGGGTTGAAAAATCAACAATTTTAATCGTAAAACATATAGGGGCTTTAATGTGGGTGTGTGTGTGTGTGTGTGAGTGAGAGACTCCATTGTCGAAGCAGTGGTTTGGAAACCATTCACCAACATTCAGACATAAATCATACATCCATGATTTGTGTCACAAAGCTAAACCATCAAAATTGGATTTGAAGATCAATAATTTTCAAGTTTACAATTAAACACAGCACATTTTACATATCACAAAAGCTGCAATTCAGTTTTTTAACCCTACAATAAGAGTTCCCACAGACTCGACCTGCACTACATGCACTTTGTTCTGTAAAAGGTGCTATACACCTATATAAATAAGTTGTCTGGATATATTTGTTTCTAACGAGAGGATACACACCAGATGAGGTAACAACACAGATGCCCACTGTTACTACCTGTAACACTGCTGTTGTACTACTGAACAATAATGCTGCACTCCGTAATATTGCTTAACTGCAGCAGTAGTTGTACTTGCAGGTCAGCCGTGGCTCCAACATGGCGGCAGCGTCGTACGACCAGCTTCTAAGACAGGTGGAGGTTTTGAAAATGGAGAACTCCAACCTGAGGCAGGAACTCCAGGACAACTCCAACCACCTGACCAAGCTGGAGACGGAGGCCTCCAACATGAAGGTCAGTTATACTAACACCTCTACTGCTGGATTACTGCATATGCATTGGCATTATTTTCTTTTCCCTAATGGTGCACACACAAATATATCTAAATCATTGCATATTAGAAGGTTAAGAATAAGATTAATTTATTTTCTTCTAATTGTATTTGTTTTCAAATTATAGTTGGTTCTCCTTCTTTCCTTTCTTTGTTTTCTCTATGCTTTAAATCCTTTAGTTTATTTTTCTGTCACTCAGTGTTTCAGTCCCCCACCTGTGGTTTTATTGTTCTGCTTCTTTATTGTCCTTCCTCTGCAAACTTCCCATTTCCGGCATCCTGTTTCCTGTTTTCTGAGTGTTGGTTTTGTCATGTCACTTATTGCTGCCATTTTAATGTGGTGAATCAACGACCCATAGCTAAGTGTTTCATTCAGAGAAAATGTGAACTGTGTTTTAGTCTCCAAAACTGGCAGACACCACTTTGTTATTGATGTCACATTGTTCCTTTTTAATTTGTGTCACAGGAAGTGCTGAAGCAGCTGCAAGGCACCATAGAAGAGGAGTCTGGAGAAGCATCTGGATCCCAGTTAGAACTGATCGAACGCCTGAAAGGTGTGCAAGTAAAATGCATGTAGAAAAACTGCAAGTGCAATGACAATAGACAATGTTTGTACACATAAATTGTAAAATTATCAACACCTTTTTTTTCCATCCAGAGATGAGCCTGGAATCTGCCAGTTTTAAGCAAAGGTCAAGACCGCCTCTGCCCACCTCGTCCTCCTCCAGTTCTGCTTCTTCTGGTTCTGGACCACCGGGAGTCTCTGGATCTCTAGGCCCCACCACAACCACTGCCTTCCTCAGGAGAGGGCTGCCATCTGCAGGCAGAGACAGCCATGACCGCTGCCTGGAGGAGCTGGAGAAAGAGAGGTACCGCAGATAGTACTGAGAGTACAGTATTGTACAATTGTAGATACTGCTGCTGACAGAACTAATGTTAGCAGTGTAAAGGACCAAAGTTGATCTGTAAAAGTGCATATTTCCCCAGCTCTTCAGGTAGGCGTCAGTCTCAAATTAATATGCTACACTACATGTACCATCACACTGCCATGATGGTTGGACACGCTTGCTGTGCCTGACACTTCAGTTCAGAGATGGCATGTTCTCTACAGTGACTGTAAAGAGGCCTACTCTCGTCCCAAATAAATTTGTAAACACATCATCTTTGTGGAAAGCATAATATTAGTAATGCGTTCATATGTTTTGTGTTTATTATATACATTTTTCAAATGTGAAAAAATACAACCACCATGCCTCATATTGCACTTCAGCAGCTGAACATTTAGTTATTTTGAGATTTGTTTTAATATTTTATTAAAACCCTGAATAACTTTAATGCCGTATTAATTTGGGGGTCTTTATCCTTAAAGTGTTCTTTAAGTTCTAAGTCATAAATCAACTGCCAAGTCAGTTAAAAACATGTAAAATGGTCAGAACAACAAACCCCAGGAATTGCAGGTGCATAAGTACAGACTAATATTAGGGCTGTGAGTGTTGACCAAAATTTCATATCCTGTTATATTTTCATTTCACTAACCTTATACTTGATAATATTTATTTTCATCTTACAATTTAGGTGTACATTTTCCATTAATCGGGTCACACAATGCACAGCATACATTTCTGGCTTTCTTTCATAAATTATCTCTGTACTCTGACATGATTATTGTGTAGGTGGCAATGAAGAGTGGCAAAGCATACAGCCCATGTGTTTATAGATGAGCAGAACTTCTTTTACTTTTCCACATAATGGATCTATCTAATGCTGGTTCCTTTTGCTCAACAAAACTATTATGTGTCGCCTTTAATCCTCCTTTAATGTGTGTTTGTGTTGCTGACTCACTGCATCCTTACCACGTAGAAGACAGCTGCCTCATATTGCCAAAAAGACTAATTTGTGACATAATAACACGAACAATAGAGCATAATATGAAATGTTTGAAAAACTCCTTAAATTAACTGCAGTTTCTGTTATGCAGTTTCTAATTGGCTGCTTTATATTTATGTTGCCTTGTGGTTGGCTGCTGCTTCTTGACAGGTCTCTCCTGTTGGCTGAGCTGGAGAAAGAGGAAAAGGAGAAGGACTGGTACTATACTCAGCTACAGAATCTCACCAAGCGGATTGACAGCCTGCCGCTCACGGAGAACGTAACTTTTTAAACCTTCTTGTATTTACATTGATGAGCCACAACCTAAACACCACATGGTGGTTTTGATGTAAAAATATTACAGTATATGATTTCTGTAAAAATACCCATTTTTCTTTACTGTGCATATGGACTTCTTTCTAATTGCTACGCTGCAAATTTAATTTATATGGTAGTTTAGAGGCACAAGGCACAAGAATTTTTAATGTTGTGTTATAGAAGTAAGATTTTCATTAACAATCCCACTCCTAATAACTAATATGTCAGCCTGGAGCCTAACTTGGTGGGTTAGGGTAAGTAAAGTAGGTTTTTGAAAAAAGATAATTTAATATTTAGTTAGCCGAAGCATTTGTGGTCCAAACTTCAAAGCTCAACAGAAGAGGTAAGTCCAAACAGACCACAGCAAGATCAGATATGACTATAATAACATCAAGACAGAGAGAACAAAATTGTGTAATGTTTTTCCTGCTAAAACTAAATTATTAAATAGTAAAGGTTTCAACTTCTAACAGGTTGTGTTAAAGTAGTTGGTGTTTTGTTTTGAAATATGTAAAAAATACGAATCATGGTTGTTTATTTTTCACAAACTTTATTGAAAGAAATGATTAGTGGGGATTGCACTGAGGTGCTTTTGCTAAAGGACAAGAAGTAAGCCAGATAATGCTTTGGCTCTGTATTTAAATAACTACCAGAAACTAAAAGAGCAAAATCTACTATGACTTCCACATTGTGTCATATTTTAAAGTACTAATACTAATTGCAACCCAGATATATCTAATGCTAATAATACGTTTACTGTCTGCTTAAAGTAAATTGAGGCATCTTTAATCTTGTTAAAGTTGAGTCTTTGTTGATTTATTTTTATAAATAAACTATTTACATATTTTTTTAATTTATTGAGAAGAGGGTTTTATAAGAAAACAAATATGAATTCTTATTCTGTGAGTGGTTCAAAAAAGTAATCCCCTAGTCTGCATCCCTCAGTGCCTTCCACACGCTGCTGCTGCTGACAGAAACAAAGCCATTGATGTAGACAAGCATAGCCGCTTACTTTCCTAATGTAAAGCGAATTTTTAAAAAATTCATGATCTTTTATTTAAAAATACAAATGGTTGAATTTGTGGTTGAAGTTATGATGGTGGAAAATATAATGGTAACAGTAGGCTTCTGCTGTTACTAATGTCATTTGCAGCACACCTGCACTTTGCAAACAATCATCTTGAGACTCTCCTTTACATTAGTAAAAAAATGTTGTGGCCAAGTATCATTCATTGTGAGTTGGGCCTTGTTTGCTGACTCTGGACCTGGGCAACTTGCCATTGTAGTGGGAGAAACCTTTTCTCAACATTACCAAGGTATCCTACAGGTTAATGTCAGGGTGGCTGTCTGCAAGCTAAAAGTCAGAAGAACCTGGCTGGATGCAACAGGACAATTACCCCGAACATCCAAATAAATTTACTACAGAATGGCTTAAGGGACACAAATTCCACCTCTGGGAGTGGCCTAGTCTGAGCCCAAACCTAAACCCAATAGAATGACTTCAAGAGCACTTCACACCAGACATCTTAAGAAAATGGCACAGGTTAACCAGTTATGTAAGGTTGAATGGTCTTATATATCTGCTAAATGCAGGTCTAATCCACAGCTACAGGAAATGTTGGCTTGAAATTATTGAGGTCAAGGATGATTATTATTTTTTTATTTATACTATTGTCATTTTTACTATCACATTGTATATTTAAAGGGTGTGTTAAATACAGGTATGGAATACCATGACATTGTTTTTTCAAATTAAAAATATTGTTTATTACAGCCAAGATATTGCAAACAGCAACTGTAACATATGCAGTTAGCTAAAAAGGACAGCTGTGAAGGCACCTAAATGCCTTATGTTCGCCCCTTACACATTTGGTGTAAGGGGCTGATTCTTGATTCTCCAGGTTAAAAATGAGACTCACTTTGGAGTTCTTATTGTATCCTGTCCTCTTCACAAGAACTTAGTAACGGGAAATTCTGAGTGACCAACGGTTAGAATACAAAACGGATCACATGTTGAGCCACTCAAGCCTATCAAGAGACAACATTGCAAGTGTAAAAGTTCATAGTTTGTGTCAGTATTGGTATATAAACAGATTTTTTTGTGACCCATATAAAAATGCTTTAATAGTATTCCTCTGTGCATTAGTTCACTCTGCAGACTGACATGAGTCGACGGCAGCTGGAGTTTGAAGCTCGTCAAATCCGATCAGCAATGGAGGAACAGCTTGGCTCCTGCCAGGAGATGGAGAGGAGAGCTCAGGTATGAACACCCCAAAAGATTGGATAACTTGTGAGAATTAATTCTTGTGCGGTGGGCAGATTCATCCTCTCATCCTGTGTTTTTGTTGCAGGCTCGAGTGTCACGCATTCAGCAAATTGAAAAAGACCTCTTGAGACTTGGATCCCACCTTCAGGTAATTTCACTTGACCGTTAAGGTTCAAGGTTCTTAAATGTCATTTCATTCCTAAACAGTTGTATAGAGAGTAAAACGAAAGAAGGTTTTTCTGGGATCAATTCAGTTCAATTCAACTTTATTTATATAGCGCCAATTTACAACAAGGTCATCTCAAGGCACTTTACATAATAAAGTCAAGACTATACAAACATGTAGAGAAAACCCAACAAATCCCCCTTGAGCAAGCCATAGGCAACAGTGGAGAGGAAAAACTCCCTTTAACGGAAGAAACCTCCAGCAGAACCAGGCTCAGGGTGGGTGGCCATCTGCCTTATCCGGTTGGGCTGAGTGAAAAGTGGAGAGATAAAAGAACAGAGCAACAACAAAACATTGGGCAGGTTAGTAGGACCAGTAGCTGTGCATTGGAGGACACACAGCGCCAAATCCGGGGACACCTGAAGACAGGGACACAGAGAGGTGGACAGAGAGGGAGAAAGACGACTATGGGACAAAGAAGATACAAAGTTAATGTCATACAGTGGTGACATTATAGATGTTGGGTAAGAGAAGAAAAGAGGAAAGTGGCACAGTGCAGAGTCCCCCAGCAGTCTAAGCCTATAGCAGCATGACTATAACCAACTATAAGCTTTATCCAACAGGAAGGTTTTGAGCCTAGTCTTAAAAGTAGAGAGGGTGTCTGCTTCCCAATTCTGGACTGGGAGCTGGTTCCACAGAAGAGGAGCTTGATAGCTAAAGGCTCTGCCTCTCATTCTATTTTTGGAAATTCTGGGAACCATAAGTAGGCCTGCATTCTGGGACCGAAGTGGTCTAGTAGGATGATATGGTACTAAAGGTTCTTTTAGATATGATGGGGCTTGACCGTTTAAAGCTTTATAGTTAAGAAGAAGGGTTTTAAATTCTATTCTACATTTAATGGGAAGCCAATGGAGAGAAGCTAATGAAGGTAAAATATAAGATCTCTCTTACCAATCCCATTCAGCAATCTTGCTGCAGAATTTTGGATTAATTGGAGGCTTTTTAGAGAGTTACTGGGGCAGCCTGAAAGTAGAGAATTACAGTAGTCCAATCTAGAAGTAACAAATGCATGAACCAGTTTTTCAGCATCGCTTTGAGAGAGGATGCTCCTAATATTGGCAATTTTTCTTAGGTGGAAGAAGGCTGTTGTAGTGATTTGTTTTATGTGTGAGCTAAATGACAAATCCTGGTCAAAAATGACTCCGACATTCCTTGCAGTACTACTGTGGGCTAGAGTCATGTCATCTAAAGTAGCGATATGGTTAGAAAACATGTTTCTTAGACTTTTAGGTCCAAATACAATAACTTCAGTTTTATCTGAGTTTAGAAGAAGGAAATTATACGTCATCCAGTCCCTTATGTCTTTTAAACATGCTTGTAGTTTGATTAATTGATTTTTTTCATCAGGATTCATTGATAGATATAACTGCGTGTCATCAGCGTAGCAGTAAAAATTTACAGTGTTTTCTAATAATGTTGACAAGGGGAGACATATATAGAGTAAAGAGTATTGGTCCTAATACAGAGCCTTGTGGAATTCCATAACTAACTTTTGTGTATGTGGAAGATTCATCATTAACATGAACAAATTGGAATCTATCTGATAGATACGATTTAAACCAATTTAGTGCAGTTCCCTTAATTCCAATAACATGTTCTAGTCTCTTTAATAATATTCTGTGATCAATGGTGTCAAATGCAGCACTAAGATCTAGCAGAACTAGTATAGAGACAAGTCCATTATCTGAAGCCAGAAGGAGATCGGCTGTGACTTTCATCATAGCCCAGAAACCGCACTGATTAACTCTAAATCCTGACTGAAATTCTTCAAACAAGTTTCTGCGCAGGTGGTCACATAATTGCTTTACAACTACTTTTTCAAGTATTTTAGAAATAAAGGGGAGATTGGATATTGGTCTGTAATTGGCTAAAACACCTGGATCCAGACTAGGTTTTTTAAGTAGAGGTTTGATTACAGCTACCTTATAGGCCTTTGGTACATATCCTGTTTGTAAAGATAGATTAATGATATCTAATACGAACGTGTCTAATAAGGGTAGAGCATCCTTGAGCAGTCTAACTAGGGTCTTGCAGACATGTTGTTGGTTTAGATGCCATAATAGTTGAAGTTAACTCAGCAAGATCTATGGGCACCAAACAGTCTAAAAGGGACTGAGGACTTACTGATGATTCTAATTCCGTTGTATTTGTGGGGAGGGTCTGGTGAATTTTATTTCTAATAGTACCGTTTTTTTTTTTTTTTTTGGTGTGTGAAGAAGGTCATGAAGTCATTGCTGCATAGCGTTGAGGGAATACTAGTCTCAACTGAACTATGGCTCTTAGTCAGCCTGGCTACAGTGCTGAAAAGAAACCGGGGGTTGTTCTTGTTTTCCTCTATTAGTGATTAATAATAAGCTGTTCTGGCTTTACGGAGGCTATTTTTTATAAGTATAAACTCTTTTTCCAGGCTAAGTGTGATTCTTGTGAATGAGTGGAACGCCACTTCCTTTCTAGTTTTCGTGACGCCTGCTTTTAATTGCGGGTTTGCGAGCTATACCATGGAGATCACCTGTTCAGATTTACTGGCTTCTTTTTCTGAGGTGCAACAGTATCGCGTATTGAACGTAATGATGCTGCGTAATTATCAGTCAGGTAATCAACTTGTACAGGAGTACAGTTAATGAGGCTACTCTGTTATATCAGTACATGTTGAAGTTGGTCACAAGAGGAGTTATTATGATTAACTCCTCTTGTGATCATTTTTAGTTTGTAAGATTTAGTTAATCGGGAAACAGACACAGTTTCTATAGGAATGTGGGAGTTGTGGGGGGGTGACGGCGGTAAGGATACTGCAGAGAGGCGTGTAGGACTGGATCTCTGCGTCCTAGGCTCAACTCTGGACTGTCAATCTTTTGGTTGTCTAATAAAATCGGCCATATTTTTTGATAAGACAATGGCACCACATCGTTTGCTGGACACCACCTAGAAAGCCAGCGGTTGAGTGACGACATGCGGCTATACATGTCGTCACTGATCAGATTTGGCAGGGGTCCAGAGAAAACTACGGAGTCCGAGATAGTCTTTGCAAAGTTACACACCGATTCAATATTAGTTTTAGTGACCTCCAGTTTGCGTAATCGGGCGTCATTTGTTCCTGCATGAATAATAATCTTACTATATCTACGTTTATTCTTAGACAGGAGTTTCAAATAGGATTCTATGTCGCCCGCTCTGGCCCCAGGGTAATATTTAACTATGGTCGCTGGCGTCTCTTAACTGCACGTTTCTGACTATGGAGTCGCCAATTACCAGAGTTCGTTCCTCAGCGGGTGTGTCGCTGAGTGGGGAAAAGCGATTAGAAACGTGAACCGGCTGGTGGTGAACCTGGGGCGTCTGTTTAGCATTAGATTGCTTACGAACCGTCATCCAGCCGGCAAGGCTTCCCGGCAGGTCGGCTACTGATAGGGAACAGCTAACAGTGGCTATGCTAGGTTGGTCCGCACCAGCTACCGGGGCCTGATTAGCTGGATCGTTTGCCATGGTGCGGAGCCGAGCTTCCAATTCAGAGAGCCTCGCCTCCAAAGCTGCAATAACCTTGCACTTAATACAAGTACCGTTATCACTAAAGGAGGAAAAACTAAACATGTGGCAGACAGAGCAAGTCAGAGGAGAGACCGAAGGAGACGGAGAAGCCATTGCTAGATCGATTAAGTTTAGTTAGCATTAGCTAGTTTGTTTAATTATTTCAGGAGAGCAGGTGTTTGCGTAAACAAATCTTATGCCCCAAGTGATAGTTTATATACAGAGAAATCACTAATTTAGAAAACAACAGCTACGATTAACCAGTGACCAGTGAACAATCCTTCGGCAGAGACCCGAAACAGTGTGAAGAAACAGGAAGTTACACAATACGCTTACCACAGGAGGAGTCAACAACTCCTACAATGATGAAAGACATAGAATACAAGTCAACACATTTCTATAAAAACTAAAAAAACAGAAGAGCACGACTATATAAAGAGCCCAGGTGCATGTGCAAACAGTGCAAGACCTAGGACAAAGACCAAAAAAAGAGTGCAGCGCCAACTAATAGAAGTATTATTGACTGTTATATAAATAAATACAGTGTTGTTGAGGCAAATATTCAAAGATTTTGTTAGTTTGCATATTAATTTATTCAAACACGAGCAGCTTCGGAAATAGTGCAAATAGTCCGACAGTGGAATGGAGTGTGGTTGTGTTTTAGCTCAGTCCCTGACTGTTGAGAGGTCTAATGGCTTGAGGGAAGAAACTGTTGCACAGACTCGATATTTTGGTCTTGATTTTTCAAAATCTTTTCCCAGAAGGCAGGGCGATGAACAGTGTGTGCGTGATCATCCATAATGCTGGCGGTTTTGCAGATGGAACAGCAGGGGGCTCTGGTAATCTTTTTAGCTCTTCTCACGATGCGCCGTAGGATCTTGCAATCCGAAGCAGTGCAGTTGCCAAACCAGGCAGTGATGCAGCTGCTCAGGATACCCTTTATGGCCCCCCCGTAGAATTTGTTGTGGATGGCTGGTGGGGAGATGAGGTCTCCTCAGCGTCCTCAGAAAGTACAGGCACTTTTGGGCTTTCTTGAAAATGGAGCAGGTGTTCAGGAACCAGCTCAGGTTGTCCTCTAGGTGGACATCAAGGAAATTGGTGTTCTTGACAATCTCCACTGAGGACCCGTTGATGTACAATGGCACGGGCCATGTGTTTTCTTGCACAGGGCTCTGTCTCTGTCTGCTCGAAAGGAAGCTGAATGGCAGTGTCCGGAACTCTGTCACAAAGCTTCATTAGCTTCTCTCCATTGGCTTCCAATTAAATGCAGAATAGAATTTAAAACCCTTCTTCTTACCTATAAAGCTTTAAACGGCCAAGCCCCATCATATTTAAAAGATCTCTTAGTACCATATCATCCTACTAGACCACTTCGGTCCCAAAATGCAGGCCTACTTGTGGTTCCCAGAATTTCCAAAAATAGAATGGGAGGCAGAGCCTTTAGCTATCAAGCTCCTCACCTGTGGAACCAGCTCCCAGTCCAGATTCGGGAAGCAGACACCCTCCCTATTTTTAAGACTAGGCTCAAAACCTTCCTTTTTGATAAAGCTTATAGTTGGTTATAGTCATGCTGCTATAGGCTTAGACTGCTGGGGGACTCTGCACTGTGCCACTTCCTCTTCTCTTCATTCTCTCCTCTCACCCCACATCTATAATGTCACCACTGTATGACATTAACTCTGTGTCTTCTTTGTCCCGTAGTCGTCTCTCTCCTTCTCTTTCCCCCTCTCTCTCTCCCTGTCCACAGGTGTCCCCGGATTTGGCGCTGTGTGTCCTCCAGTGTGCAGCTACTGGTCCCACTAACCTGCCCAATGTTTTGTTGTTGCTTTTGTTGCTCTGTTCTTTTCTCTCTCCACTTTCCACTCTGCCCAACCGGTCAAGGCAGATGGCCGTCCTCCCTGAGCCTGGTTCTGCTGGAGGTTTCTTCCGTTAAAGGGAGTTTTTCCTCTCCACTGTTGCCTATGGCTTGCTCAAGGGGGATTTGTTGGGTTTTCTCTACCTGTTTGTATAGTCTTGACTTTATTATGTAAAGTGCCCTGAGATGACCTTGTTGTAAATTGGCGCTATATAAATAAAGTTGAATTGAATTGAATTGAAAGCCATGTTTGTGTGAAAATAAAGACACCGCAGTCTCTAGACTCGCACTGAGTAATCCTCTGCAGTCGGATGTAGTCCACTTAATTTTTCAGGGAGTAAAGATTTGCAAGTAGAATGGATGGAAGAGCTGGCTGGCTGGGACTGGGATTAGTGTAACATACACCAGTTACAGTAACTCACCTTTGTTAATAATGGGTAACCCATGTGTCTAATATCCGACACCTGTTCTCTATCTGTTCAGGTGGAGGGAGCTCAGGGTGCAACTGACGGCAGTGCTTTGGTTGGAGCTCAGGTGAACTTCCTTTTGTTCTCTTTCTTTGTTTTTTTTGTTTCCCTTGCTTTAATAATTATTTTTGTCCTTCAGACATCCAACAGCCGATTGGACCATGAGCCAGCAAGTGAGACAAGCTATTCTGTGCCCCGAAGAATCACCAGCCACCTAGGAACCAAGGTTATTCTCCACCTCTAACTATTTAACCATTAAAGGAAGTGTATTTTTGTACTGTTTCGTCAGTTGACACCCCCAGATTCAGATTGGTTTATTTAAGGTTAACACTCAGTCAACAATGCAATGAAATACTTGTAGATAAGAAAGAACCAACCTATTTACTAACAAAAATAAAAAACAGCAAATACAAAAGAAAAAGTATGTATCGTATGTGTATGTATATATGTATATATATATATATATATATATATATATATATATATATATATATATATATATATATATATATGTATGTATATATATATATATATATATATATATATATATATATATATATATATATATATATATATATATATATATATATATATATATATATATATATATATATATATAAAAAAGTATGCAAGGCAATATATATTGCATGAATGTGAGCGAGGAACTGAATGTATCGGAGATATATTGCACAGTATATTTCGTAGCATAACAGATAATGGTATATGATTCTTGATGAATCATAAGTTATGACTGACAGCCTGGTGGTAAAAATTGTCTTTCATTGTTACATGTTCTTGCATGATGGTAGTAGGTGGTCGGTGTGCTGGATGGCTGTGTTGCCTTCTGCAGACACAGTCTGTGATAAATGTCCTTGATAGAGGGGAGACTGCTCCCAAGGATGTTCTGTGCCATCTGCACCACTGTCTGTAATGTTTCCGACTGTGACTGGAGCAGTTCCCATATCACACTGTGATGCAGCCTCTCTGCAGGTTCTCACAGTTGGTAAGGATGCTGATCTTCACGCAAAACTTTCTTAGTATACTTAGGAAATACAGCCACTGTCGAGCTTTCCTGACCACAGTGTCTGTAGTTAGTGAATGAGAATACCTATGTTGAGATGATGCACAATGTAAAAAGTTGGAATTTTTGTCGTTCCTAGGTGGAGATGGTGTATAGCCTGCTGTCCATGCTGGGGACCCACGATAAGGATGACATGTCTCGAACACTGCTTGCCATGTCAAGCTCTCAGGACTCGTGCATCGCCATGCGTCAATCTGGCTGTTTGCCACTGCTTATCCAACTGCTGCATGGCAATGACAAGGACTCCCTGTTGCTAGGTAACATGTTTTTAACATACGCTGGTAACTGCCCTCTCCTTTACCAGTTTCTGTTAATACTTCTATTGCTCTCAAATCGTCCAGGTAACTCCCGGGGCAGTAAGGAGGCTCGTGCGCGGGCGTCAGCTGCGCTGCACAACATTGTTCACAGTCAGCCAGACGATAAGAGGGGGCGGCGGGAGATCCGGGTTCTACACCTGTTGGAGCAAGTTCGTCATTACTGTGAGGCCTGTTGGACCTGGCAGGAGAACCACGAGAGGGGCGTCATTCAGGAGGACAACCCCAGTGAGTGATGCCACATAGATATTGATTGGCTGAGCAGACATGTTACATGATCTAAGAGCAGCATACTGTGTACGTACATTTGACAGGGGATGCAATATAATATACAGTTTACCTAAAGTATCTTCATATGCAGTGCCGTCTCCAGTGGATCATCAGATCTGTCCAGCCGTCTGCGTTCTCATGAAACTCTCATTCGATGAAGAACATCGACATGCTATGAACGAACTTGGTGAGTATCAAAACTGTATACTGATGGGTCACTGACTGGTTCTTTGATGGGACATTTAACTCTGTGGGTTATTTGTCCCTGCAGGTGGACTGCAGGCGGTGGCAGAGCTGCTGCAGGTGGACTGTGAGATGTTTGGTCTAAGCAGCGATCATTACAGTGTCACTTTACGACGATATGCTGGTATGGCACTTACCAACCTTACCTTTGGAGATGTTGCCAATAAGGTGAGAGAAGAACACTACGCACACTTGCACTCATCTTTTATATTTTTGTTTTTAAAATGTTGAGATGTTGTTATATAATGGTTCAAACTAAAAAAACATCAGATCATGTTTCCTTAATTATTATTCCATCAGGCCACACTGTGTTCTATGAAGGGCTGCATGAGGGCAATGGTGGCCCAGCTGAAGTCTGAGAGTGAAGACCTGCAGCAGGTTAGATTCGATCATTTTTAGTTTAACCTACTATTATTAATTATAGTAATACTTTTCCTGTGACGTTCAATGAAATCTTGAAGTAGAATTGTTATTGTTATTGTTATTTAACCATTCTTAAATTGATCAAGCAGAAACTCAAGTAGTGTGAAAGGTTCCATATCCATTTGATATTGACAGATAAATAAAGAAAACTATTAAAAGAAAATCCATGTGGTGACACTGTTTGTTGTGTATTTTAAGGTTATAGCAAGTGTTTTACGGAACCTGTCATGGCGGGCTGATGTCAACAGTAAGAAGACACTGCGTGAGGTTGGCAGCGTGCGAGCTCTGATGGGCTGTGCTCTTGAGGTCCAAAAGGTTCGTTTTGCTTTTTGTTCTTCTGTCCTCTGAGTACTCTATGAATCTCTTCCTCTGCAGTTTTTTACTATTTTTTTTGTTCTTTGCCAGGAGTCAACTCTAAAATCTGTATTAAGTGCGCTTTGGAACCTGTCAGCCCACTGTACTGAGAATAAGGCAGATATCTGCACAGTGGATGGTGCTTTGGCATTTCTGGTGGGAACGCTTACCCATCGCAGCCACACCAACACACTTGCCATCATTGAAAGCGGTGGTGGAATCCTACGCAATGTTTCCAGCCTTATCGCAACCAACGAGACACACAGGTAGCCAGAAGCTTTTTTTTTGTTGAAGTCTTTAAAGCCCTTTTGAAAATAATGACCCAGAACATTGAAAGCACTAGGTAATTTTCCTCTGTATTGTCCGACAGGCAAATCCTGCGTGATCATGGATGCCTGCCAACTTTGCTGCAGCATCTGAAGTCTCACAGTCTGACCATCGTGTCCAATGCCTGCGGAACACTCTGGAACCTGTCAGCACGAGATGCGAAGGACCAGGAGACATTATGGGAGCTGGGGGCTGTTGGCATGTTGCGTAACCTCATCCACTCCCGGCACAAGATGATTGCCATGGGCAGTGCTGCTGCCCTGCGCAACCTGATGGCCAACCGGCCGGCACGCTACAAGGACACAAGTGTGGTGTCACCGGGGGCTGGTGCACCATCACTGCACGCCCGCAAACAGAAGGCATTATTTGAGGAGCTGGACGCACAGCAGCTGTCAGAGACTTTTGACAACATCGACAACCTGAGCCCCAAGGCGGCACACAGGAAGGGGCGGGGCTGCAATGGTGCAGGAGGTGGAGGCGTGGGTACAACACGGTCCTATGCCAACACACCGGTGCTATCGAGCCCCAAAAATGGAGATGGATCAAAGAGGAGGAGTGAGGACACGACATACACTCGGCCAGTGTTCCCACCCAGCGTTCGAGCCTCCAGCGACAGCCTGAACAGCGTGACCAGTGCAGACGGCTATGGGAACCGTGGCAAAACTAAGCCCTCATCAGAGCCATTCTACTCATCAGATGAAAGTGCTGCCAACAAGTGCTGTGTCTACAGGAAGTATCCGGCTGACCTGGCTCATAAGATCCGGAGTGCCAACCACATGGCAGATGATGATGGTGCAGAGTTGGACACGCCTATAAACTATAGCTTAAAGTACTCTGATGAGCAGCTGAATTCTGGAAGACAGAGTCCAAGCCACCGCTGCATTGATAGTGATGATGAGCAGGGTGCCAGGCTGAGGAGGAGAACTGATGGCAGTGAATCGGCAGCAGGCAGCAGCCGGTTACCATCTGTCCCGACACCACGCTATGTTGTTGTCGCAGCAACCTCAAATTATGGTAGCGACTCAACAAGCGAGCAGCCAATCGACTACAGTTTAAAATATGGTGCTGATGCCAACCGCAAACCAATGTTCAAGCCAGAAGAATCCCCGACACCCTCTCTTCCCACTGCCCCAAACACCTCAGGTACCAAGCTCCGCCCCACCACAGCCAATCGTGCGGTGGCAAAAAGCAACCAGGAGTCAACACAGACATACTGCGTAGAGGACACTCCCATCTGCTTCTCCAGGGGCAGCTCGCTGTCATCTCTATCATCAGAGGAGGAGGATGAGGACACTGATGTCATGGCAAGAAAGAGGAGAGGGGGGAGTGGTGTAAGCAACGACTACCCAACACTTCCTGTCAGTGAAAAAGATGCACATGAACAGCAACAGCAACGCCAGCAGAAGGAAGCAGAGAGCCAGACAGCCACTGCCGCACCCACTACAAGGGGGCGACGAGGCCACCATCACCACGGACACGCCCACCACCATCATCACCACCATGTGACTTCCTCATCAGGCGCCAGGACTCCAAAAAGCCCACCAGAGCAGCCGTATGCTCAGGAAACACCTTTGATGTTCAGCCGGTGCACGTCAGTAAGCTCTCTTGACAGTTTCTCTACCTCCTCAATTGCCAGCTCCGTGCGTTCCAGTGAGCCATGCAGTGGTGTGCCCAGTGGCGTGATCAGCCCCAGCGACCTTCCCGACAGTCCTGGACAGACAATGCCACCAAGCCGTGCCAAAACACCGCCAATGCCACCTTCCTCACAAAAGGCTACGGAGGCAGAAAAAACCACGAAGAAGGACGAGGAGGAGAGCAGCGCTGATGTCTTGCTGCACTTTGCTACCGAGAGCACACCACACGGCTTCTCTCGAGCCTCCAGTCTGAGTGCACTAAGTCTGGATGAGCCCTACATTGCAGCAGAGATGAAGAATAAGAATGACAAGGAAGTGGAGGAGGAAGAAGGGAATAAGGAGAGGAAGGAGGAGGCATTGGTAAAGCCAATTCTTGATGAATCTGATGACGATGATGACATAGAGATCCTGGAGGCTTGCATCAACATGGCTATGCCCAAGTCCTCACGGAAGCCAAAAAAACAGCAACAAGCAGTGTCACGGAAACCCAGTCAACTTCCGGTCTACAAACTTCTCCCCCCTCAAAGCCGTGTCCAATCGCAGCAGAGAAAAGATGTGCCACCACTGGCAGAAGAGATTCCACGTGTTTACTGTGTCGAGGGAACACCGCTCAACTTCTCCACCGCCACGTCGCTCAGTGATCTTACCATCGACTCCCCACCAAATGAGGAAGCAGTAACAAATGTAGCTCCATCCCCGTCCACCCAGAGGAGGGTGGGACTTCCCGAGGGTGAGAACGGAGATGACATCCTTGCTGAGTGCATCAGCGCTGCCATGCCCAAACCCAAACCCAGAAAACCAATCAGAGCAGCAGCCAACAGTGAACACCTTGAAACTCCACCCCTTGCGCCTCCTCTGCCTCCCCCTGTGCCACCACCCCTTGGCTCACATCAGCAGCAGAATAAAAAGCCTACATCGCCAGTGAAGCCAATGCCCCAACGGGCAGCATATATTACTACAGCAACAGCCACCAAAGCAAAACCAGGGTTTGCCTTTGACTCACCGCGACACTACACACCCATCGAGGGCACACCCTGCTGCTTCTCACGCAATGACTCACTGAGCTCCCTTGATTTTGAGGAGGAGGAGGGTGGTGATAAGGATGAAGAGGACAAGAAAACAAAAGAAGAAAGCAGGAAGAGGAAACAACAGACAGCAGCAGTTTTTCCACGAACAAAATCTGCAACTAATCAGACTGCAACTGACGAGAAGCAAAAGTTTGCCATCGAGGACACACCTGTCTGCTTCTCCAGAAACTCATCATTGAGCTCACTGAGTGACATTGATCAAGAGAACAACAACAAGGAGTTTGCCCCACAGCCATCCACAGAGGAGAATAAGGACAAAGCTGGAAGTCCTCCTCCTTCACAGGTGGAGCTGAAACCTCGGCCCCAGGCAGCCAGCGGCTACACCCCCAAAGCATTTCATGTGGAGGACACGCCCGTCTGCTTCTCCAGAAACTCATCGCTCAGCTCGCTGAGCATCGACTCCGAGGATGACCTGCTGCAGGAGTGCATCAGCTCTGCCATGCCCAAGAAGAAGAAAAAAGCCATTGCTACAGCCTCTTCTGCTGTCACCCCACCCCTTCCTGTTTCCCAATCTGATAACATTCTGGCTGAGGAGGAACCTTCAGAGGTGCCCAGAAGCCCTGCCTCGCCTGATTCTGAGTCCTTTGATTGGAAGGCAATTCAGGAAGGCGCTAACTCAATTGTCAGCAGCTTAAATGCTGCTGCCGCTGCGTCATCACTGTCTCGTCAACCATCATCAGACTCTGACTCAGTTTTGTCCCTAAAGTCTGTCGGCTCACCGTTCCACCTTCCAGCACCCAGTCACAATGCAGAAGAAGAGAGAGCAGTGAACGAGGAGGTAAAGAGAGGAGCCAGGATTCTGAAGCCTGGAGAATGCAGCACAGTGGAAGCAAAGAAGGAGGAAGAGGATGAAGAGAAGGAGGCAAAGATGGTACGTGGTGGGAAGAAGGTTTACAGGAGTCTCATCACCGGGAAACCGAGAGTTGAGCCAGCAGCCAGGGGCCGCAGCAAACCCAGAGCCGCAGTGGTGGCAAAACCTCCTGGAAGCAATGATGACAGAGGAGATGCCTCCTCCCGTGACTCTACACCATCTCGCTCCTCGTCAGCAGCCAATCAAAAAGCAGGGAAGCTGCCCCACACGCCACGCACGGCTTCTCCAGGAAGTGCGTCATCATCGGCTTCTAAACTGTCCAAACAGAACACAACAAAGGGCAGCGGCAGTATCCCAAGGAGTGAATCGGCATCACGTGTTGGCAGCTCAACTGCATCCAAAAAGCAGAAGGCAGAGACTGACAAGCCAGCACTGGTCCGGCAGTCGACCTTCATCAAAGAGGCTCCCAGTCCAACACTAAAGAGGAAGCTGGAGCAGTCTGCAGCTGCAGCAGCATTAGAATCTCCATCCAGCCCAGAAACTCCCCTGCCGTCAACCACTCGGAGACACGATGTGAACCGTTCACATTCGGAGAGCCCCTCGCGTCCTCAGGAGGCGACATCCCGGTTCAACCGCACTGGCACCTGGAAGCGGGAAAACTGTGGTGGAGGAGGGGGCAGCGGTGGTAAACATTCTACATCGTTACCACGCGTGGGGACGTGGAAGCGGACAGGAAGTTCATCATCTGTGCTATCGGCCTCGTCAGAGTCCAGTGAAAAGGGGCGGGGTGAAGATGACTCCAGTGCAAGATCAAAGGGCACATGGAGAAAGGCAAAGTGTGGGGGTGACTTGTCTGGCAGCCGCACTTTAAATGAAAAATCAGAAGATGTGTGGGTTCGTCTGGAAGACTGTCCTGTCAACAACCCACGCTCCTCCTCCTCCTGTTCAGTGCGCTCCCCCACAGCTGCCATTGCTCCACCCATCATCGACAGTCCTACCCCCTCCAAGATCCCCCCCTCCTCCTCTTCTTCCTCTTGTTCCTCTAACCTCAACTTGCGCCGCAGCTGCGAGAGCCTCGATGACAAACCACCCCCACCACCACCGCAGCAGCGCAGTCAGGCACGAAGCGGAGCTGTTGCAGCTCGAGTCAGCCCTTTTAATTACACCCCCAGCCCCAGGAAAAGCAGCACTGATGTCACTGCCACTGCTACAACCACAACCACCTCGTCATCAACCACCCCCACACGACCCTCTCTCATCCCCACTCCTATCACCAAAAAACGAGAGCCGAAAGGTGGAGAGGGTGGCAGCAATGCAGGTGGCGAGCATGGCTCATACATTGTGACATCAGTGTGAAAGAAATTAGGACACAAAATGCCTGCTACAATGGGGCAGCTGACATAATGGTGGATATGTAAATACAGTGTCAATGAACGGAAGTGATCATGATGTCCCTAACAGTCATCCCCCACCTCTTTACTCATTGCCTGCTCCCACCTGTCAGTCAGGCTACTTTATCCAATGACAGAAATCTTAAAAATGAACTTGTTTTTATACCACTAAAATCATCTGTAGCGCTTAGCCACCCAACCACCTGTGTCCCTGCATGGCCCCACCCCCATCTAATAACCATGGTGACAACATGATTATGACAGTGATGATGATGTTTATAGCTGTAGCGTCTGAGCTGATTCTGCTCTGTTTATTTTTTTCCTTTTGTTTCTAATAGAGTTGTGCTCTAAAACAAAACAAGACTTTCTACTGTGGTTTGGTAGATTTTTTTTTTGTGAAGACATGGAGACACTGATTGGTTTTCAAAAATTTTCCATTACAAATTGACAATTTTCTTACAAAGTTTAACAGAATCTTACACATCATTGTATCTAAAAAAATTTTCTCAATTTAAACAAACTGTCCTGACCCTCAATAACCAATCCGGTTTGTCTTCTAACATTTTCAACTGATCTGTAGCTTTTTCAGGACAGAAGAGTCATCTTTATGTTTAATGTTGTAAATTTCAGTCTTGATGGATGTTGATTTTATTGATTTTTTTTTTTGATTTTTTTTTCAGAACTTTACTCACATAAACTGCTTTTATTCCTGAGATGAAAACTTGCTGCCGACCAGTAAAAGTTTAAACTTGAAACACATTGAAAAGCTTGAGTTTGAGGATTTTTGCTGATGAATCGTCTGTCACCTGAAAACTTACTGCTCTGCGTCGCCTTGGAAACAAATAACACTGTAAAATGTAAGTTATTGCTGTAAAACCTTTTAACTTTGAAGCACATAATTTAAAACTAAATGACTTTTGCCAAAACTGTTTTATTCTGGCTGAGTTGATATTCACTGTTTTTATGTTGATGCTGGAAGAAAAAGGCAAAAAGTTTCAAATGTTAAAATGGATGAATAAAATTCAACATTTAGGCGCAAATGTCTCTTTGGTTTTTACTGTTTTGTGTGTTTACAGGAAATCAATTTTATGTCTTAATAAGAAGCTGTTTTGAGGCCCTTGGGACATTTTCCTCATGTTTCAGCTTTTTTCATATTTAGTTTTAAATGAACTCTTATTACTTGACAGCTGGTGTAATAATTAGACCTACCTTGTTTTTTTTATTGTTTATTTGATGTTTTGTTTTCTTAAATATTAATGATATTGAAAACTGTTCACTTATATTTGTGACCTGTGAAACATGCTTTTTTTTTTCTTTCATTTTAAAAAAAATCTATAATCTGAGCTGACAGTCATATGTTATCACTTTCCAGGCACACATTCTTTATGTGGGGATGAACATTAACACCTTTTTGCATGTGTCTGCATTAGTGAGTAAAATTGGATCAAAACCGAATAACTAGAATCTTTGCGGAACAGTATAGGACGAAAAGTAGGGAAAAGGATTCTTATTGTGAACGTGACCTCACAAGGTGGAGACGTGTGTGTGTGTGTGTGTGTGTATTGTTTTTTGGTGTTTAAAAGCAATGTAATGAATGTTGTATATAGATTTAAAAAAATTAAACAGAACATTTTATAAAACAGATGGAATAGACTGAATAGTGAGGGGGTAAAGGGACATACATTTTTTGTTTTACAAGAAACCGCTGAGCAGAGGCTCAGTAACCAACACTGGGTACATCCCAAGTCTCTTATGAGTGCCATCATTTCCCTCATGTCTTATTCTTGCATCTTTGTCAGTCCCACTAAGGATGCAAGGAAAGGATATGAGGAGAGAGGAATCAAGGAAATGTTATTAAAACCCTGAGATGTCCTTTCCTCTGAACCTTCATCTGTAGCAACATTTATTTTTCTGATGACACTGGCTCAACTGTCAGACTTAAGAGTTACTGTGGTGATATTTAGAGTTAGAGCTTTGAGTTTTTCTTATCAATCTTTCTGTGTTTAAAACTAAATTAAAACCTGAATTCTGTATATTAAAAATTAAACCACACTAAATATTCTTGCTGATTCTATGCTGGATACATGAGGACATACATACCAGGGCCACATTTTTTTATGTCTGATATTTAAATCTGTATTTATCGTTATTGTGTTTGTCAAACCATTCTTGGACCACTTTTTGGTCTGAAAATTTGTAGTTAAATCACTTATCGCACTAAGTATTTTTGCTTCAAAATGTTCTACTTTATTCTCAGGAATTTAAGGCCTTGTGACTGAATAATTGACTTGATGCACAAAATGTGGTTATTGCTGAATAACATCACAATGACAATATTTATGACAGTGTTATTGGCAAGAAATAGTAGAGCTTAGAGGGTAAAACATTGTTCTAATATGAAAAGTTTTTGATTGTTTTGTCAATCATCACATCACATGTAAATAAAGTAATAGTGTCTACATCTACAGGATTCCCAACAAGACTGGAAGTGAAAACAAAATCAAAGCCTAGGAGGGTTAAATAGATTCAATCCACTGCAGTGTCACCAACAGGTGCAATTAAAGGGGAGTTTCAGTCTGGTAACAGACTTTCACTGAGGATGATCTTGTGTATCCTCGTTGCTTTTAATTCTTTTTTGTCGAAGTGACATGAGAGGTTTTGGGATGTCCTGCAATACAGGCCCAGAAAGACATCAAGGGTGAGGTAGGATCAAGTACCATGATTTTAAGACAATGAGCATGTGGAGGTTTTAATGAACACTGAGATCCCCTTTATCGGAAGACGTTTTCTACAACAATGGTTAAGTAATTTAGAGGGGAATTATGGTCTCCCGTGGAACTTCTAGAGAGCACTGCCAATGATTTTTGGCCACAGCCACAAACATTAATAGTCCTGTAAGGATGAAAGTTGCTTTTTCCGAGTGAGACTTAGTATACCTGCATTTTGATGTCTGGATTATTTATGAAGGTTGACCAAGTCTGAAAGTTGACCAAAAAAATTTGGTAAGAGCTGGAGCTGAGAAGTTGGTGTGAATGATTTCAAACACATTAGCAGAGCCCATATTATGCAATACAAACCAATTGAGAAGTTAAAAAAATACTAAGAACTATACAATGTGAACCTATATAAAGTGTAAATATTGGATATAAGCCAAAGTATTATTAAATTACGGGAAGCTGATAAAAAGAGCAAAGTTGATATCAAGTTAAACAGGTTTCTTACTGGCTTCGATTCAAACAAAAAAGTTCAAATAGCTGTTTGATAAGCTTGCTGATTAGCATCCATCACAAAGCAATTGGCTTTAAGCACTGTGTAAAAATAATATCAAAGTCACGGAAACTAAAAAGGTCATGTCCTTGTTACACCATTTATATGCCACCACCACATCTCCACCATGTTCTCCACAGGGACATCTTGTTTACTGTGTTGTAAGTCATTGGTCTCTTGCGGAACGCCCAAGGCAATAGGCTTCAGCATGGACCAAACAACAAACAGTGTGCACATAGTGCTCATGACAGCTGCAGAGTAACACTGCAAATATTTAACATGGCTGTTGAGGCTACAATTTTGAAAATAAGTACTTAATTCAACCAGTTAAGGAGGCAAATAGGAATGAATATTTTCCCCGCCATTGCTGAAATTCACACACGTTTGGTGGATTAATGGGTGTTAAAGTTAAGCCCTGGTTATGTGGTTTGTGAATCTTTGTGTGAACCAAGGGAAAAAAACATTATATTTGTCCTGTCTCTATCTTCTGCTTGAGGTCTTTGTTATTAACTGCAGTGCCCGTCCTTTTTAGTTGTTGTCAGTTTACACAGAATTTATTTCACTTTATATAGAGGTGCCCCCTGCTCCACCGAGGGCATCCTGTAAATGCTAAGAACAAATTTCACTGATATATGAAGCTGTAAAATGTAAATGTATTCAGTAATTACAATAAAAATGCTGCTTCTCTGCAACGACAAGCATTAACAGTAAATAGGTCTTTGCTATCTAAACCAACCAGGTGATCGTTGGTTAACCTGTTCTCCTGGTTTACTTTCACTTGCATATTTGCATAGTTTTTTAAGTAATGGTTTTTTGCAGTTATGAGATTTTTGTCCAAAAGTTAGGTATTGCTCGAGCTTTGCTGAGTGGCTTACTCCACTTATTACATTTGGAGATTGTTGCTGACATATTGTCTGGTATAAGTGTTTTGATTTACTTTTGAATCTGTCGCTGCATGTTCCAGTGTGGAGGGGGCTTCACTATACTGTTTCTCCTGTGGGTTCACTTATTTAACACTTGTGGATAACTTTAGTTAGATTCTACCGACCAATCCGTCTCTTATTAGTTAATCAAGTTTTAGTCTGATTCCTTGTTGTATTGATGTAGGCTTCAATTGTTTCACCAGGTTTAAAGTTATGCCTTTACGTTATCAAGCTGGTCTGTACGGAGCCCCGGAAGGGACATGGTCAAAAAAAAAAATTTATTGGGGGGAAAAAAAAACCCTAAACATTTGCGAGATCTCGCAAAACTTTTGCGGGAAATCCAAAAATGGTTTGCGAGATATACTTCCGGGGAGTTGGCTACTTAGTAGTTAACCTTTTCTTATTGCAAATATACTTCACTACGAAGCACTGACTTGATGTCTATATTTGAGGCCAAGCTCAAAGTAAAGTTCTTTGAATGGCTCCCATACCGTAAACGTGCCCTCAATTGTTGTAATATCCATGATAACTAACTAACCCGGAAGTATATCTCGCAAATCATTTTTGGATTTGCCGCTAAAGTTTTGAGAGATCCCGCAAATGTTTAGGTTTTTTTTTTCCCCGATAATTTTTTTTTCCCCAATAAATTTTTTTTTCGGAGCAGGCTGTTACTTTGCATGTTCAATCTAAGAAACAGGCATGTAGGCTGGTCAATTTTTATATTAAAATTAAAATTATAGTAGTTTTAATATATGATTTATATTAAATGCACCGTTTACACTCAACTCATGAAAGAAATTTCAAACTACACTTATTTTGACACCACATACCGGAAGTGAGATGAGCGTCACTTCCGCCTGTACCTGCGTCCTCGGTGTTGTATGATGGACTCTCAGAAGGTGAGAATCGGATGATCGACAATAACAATAACGCGGTCAATAATGGGATCGGTGCAGAGGGCGAGAGACACCCGCAACACGCGCACACAGTAAAAGAAAAGGGAGGGAGCTGTTAGCCGTTAGACGTTAGCCATTAGCAGCTCCACTTCTTTTAGTCGATCCAGTTGATCATTAAGTGTGATCAGGTGATTTCACCTGTACCTCTCTCCTCCCTCTGACTGTCGGGCAATTCTTACAAAATAGAAATAATTTCACACATGCTTTTCCTGCAGCTCAGAACAACTAGAGGAAAGTTCTGTTGTGATCACTGGAAATCATATCAAAATCTTTCTAGGATTATAAACCGACAGTTTGACATTGGCTATTCAGACACATTTTGTTAGCCTACTAAAAGTCTACTACATTTGTTGTGAATTACAGATAAAAATATTTCTGATCAAGCACAAGTGTTTTTTAACTATGAAGCAAACAGTCCAGCGTGGGGGTGCTGGAGGTGTGGCTGCGGATCTGGAGTGTGACTGGCAGCGTCACAGATCGACGTAGACCAGACCATCACCCTTAACAAAAAGCCCTGTTCTATCTTTGTTATTACGACCTTGTGGCTTTGCAGCAACCATCTGGACTTTGAGGTCAGCATTAGCTGAGCCGACCAGTGGAGGTCTGCAGTGGTGCTGGTCTACAGAGACTTTCTACCTTGGACTGGGCTCCAACATGACGGGGCCAATGCCCAAACCAGAGCGGGACATGACGTCAGTGTTCCTACTCTCTGAAACACCAACGCGTGAACCCCCCAAAACTCCAAATGTAGATAAAGTAACGGTGAATTGTCTTTGAACAGGAAGCTCTGCGCAGGATTATCAGCACATTGGCCAATAAGAATGAAGAGCTTCAAAACTTCCTGGAGACAGTCGACACCACACTGACTGGACTGCAGGTCAGCAGCTGATTAGCTGGGAGGGAGCAAAGGGAAGAGACTTGGAGTAATCAAAGTACTGTAGAGAGGAAGACTTACTAAGTTTGAACAATCTCTAATTTTGTGGGTTTTAAATTAGCCATTATTTATTCATTACATTAAATCATTTTATTACTGAATTAAATCTAAAAGAAAGTGTGAAACATTATAAGGGTTGTTTTTATCCCTCTGAAAGGGTTAGGTTTAGCGTAGCTGGAGTTGTTCTGTTTTCAGGTCATCTGAACACACGGAGGGAAATTCTTACATGTCAGAAACCCTTTTCGAACAAAGGGACACATAACACAACCGCCTTCATACGTTTGTTAAAGTGACATTGTTCTGTCATTCAGATTGGTCATTTGTACGATAATGTTCCTCATGGTTTCATTCAGACGAACACACAACACTCTGATCCGCAAAGTGAAATTCATGCACAGTATGTGCCATAAACTTTAACTTTAAATGAAAAGATTATTTCATTTAGTTTTGGTTGTTTTATTTATTATTAAAGTTAATCAAATACCAGTGTGCTGTGAAAAATAATCAAATGATAAGGAAGAATTGATATCTCAACATTAAACGTCATTAACACAGGTTATGCAAGTTTATGGTTTGGCTGCACCAAAAACATAAGCAGATAAGTGCTTATCTGCTGTTCTAAAGTTATTTTGAAGAGAGAAATAAAGTAGTTTAATACATTAGTTGACTTACCACGATTTTGGTCAATGTTGTCCTCTTTGTTAATTAAATAATTACATGCAGCTTTGTTAGTTTGCCACTTGATATTACACAACTTGTGATGTGAATATTGCACATTTACACATCACAGTGAAAATGCTGAAACAATATATCGTGTACCCCTAGTATTGGTTTTAGTATACTTAAAAACTCTGGTGCCTATATGTTAACATGATGGCATCAGTTGTAAGTGATTCATAAATGTTTTATGGGTTGAATCTGGATAGATACAGGTAAACTCTATTTCCTCTGGTTTCACAACTTGTAACTCTACTGTAGTAACAGTAAATTTTAGAGTAATTTTTTTTTTGTTTAAGCCAGATCGATCATAGTTGTTTTTTTAAAGATGTGTGTGGCCTGTGGTCAAACAGACACAGACCTGAACTTGGATTCATATAGTGTCAATGATAACACTGCAGAGTAAGAGCTACATTGATTGGGGAGTTTTTGATTGGACAGAAAGTTCACATTACTGCATTGTAACAGGCTGACGAGGTTGTTTAGGGGCAGTAACAAGACATGATTTCATTACGTCATCGCTGGAGGATCAGAATTTAGCTGACAATCTGGATAGAATACATCATGCATCAGGACAGTATTTGCCATTAATCAGACATTTTAGTTTGCTACATCTGTACAAACAGCTACATTACAAAAGTAAATGTAATTTGTTACTTCCACCCCGGAGAGCATCAGAATGTCATGGTTTTCTATACTCTCATCTTGGGACTAGTGGTATACTACTTTCGATTTATCTACGATGAAAAAACAACTTTGTCACAGATTCTTTGGAAAATTAACGTAATAAAAGCAACTAAAGAAAATTCTTTCCAACCAGGAGGAGTCATGTAAGGTGACATCAGAGCTGGAGGCGGAGCTCGAACGACTACACTCCACAGTGGATGAGAAGGGCGAGGAGCTTCGTAACACCATCAGAGAGGAGATGCTGCGTAAGGAAGGGGAGCTTCAGGTGGGACTATGTTTTATTTGCTGTATGTTGACAATTTTCTACACATAATTTAAATGCCTCTGTTATGATGTATTTACTGTTTTGTTATTTTTTCACCCACATTCTTCGGTGGAAGGTAAGGAAGTACAAGTACTTCAGTATATTTAAAGTAGATTTAATTATGGCTACTTACAATGTTACTCCATTGGAGCAAATATCTGTACTTTTTACCCCATTACATTTATAATCAAAATTACGTTACACAGCACAATCACATTTCTTTGCATACAGTATTTTATAATAAACCACTTTTTCTTTTTTATGAAAACAAGTGACAGGCGACACAGGAATCGCTTCATTAAACCAGGCACAGGCAGGTTCAGGGTCAGTTCCTAGGTGTGTGTGCTGGTACACTGATAACTACTAAGACAGCAGTGCGCAAGTTCAGACAAATGAATATTACAGTTTATGCTCAGAGTAATACATTTTTGCTCAAACAATAAAGTACATGCAGTTTATGATTTTTTCCACAACAACAGTTTTTGAGTACTTCATCCACCACTGTCCACACATAAATATATATTTTTTAAAATATCTTTTCAAAATTAAACCTACAGTGGGCCACCTTAAGCTCTCACTTTTGTGAGACTCTGAGCTTAGACTAAACTATGCACTACAGAACTCCTCAGGTAGTCAGAGTTAGCAACTTACAACTAAATTAGAAGATAATAAACTTAATAATCAATCATAAATTGTTACTTTTTTAATCAGTAGCTTCAACACTTAGTAGCTCAAACACTCTTAGCAGCGCTGTTTAATGAGTCTGTATCAACAGTGGTCTCCACATTAAAAAAAGAGGAGTTGGAGTATATTTTCATTAGACATGCCTGAAAAATGTCCCTCACTGTAACTTTAAACATTCCATCAGCTATTTTTCCATAAAATTTCCAGATTTATTTTTAAAACTTACACAAGATGTAATTTTTCCTCTGGAGGTTTATTTCTTGTTTATACCACTCTCACATTCTAAAAATCATTTCCTGTCTTGTGTGTGTTTTTTTTTTCCAGAAGCAGCTGTTGGAAGGAAAATTTGCTCTGTTGTCGTGTGAAGAACTTTTTGAGTTTGCAAATCAAACTCTGACTATTACTAATGAAGAAGAGTTCCTGAAGGTACAACAAGAGTTGTTAAATTTTCTTAAATCTTGTCTATAAACCAAATAATTACAGGAACTGTAAATGTACTTAATTTATAATTTACTTATAAATATGTCCTGTTTCTTCTATGTTTTATTTGTCAGGCTGCAAAACAAATAAAAGAACGGTATGTTCACTTTTAAAACATATTTATGAAGCTTTAAGTTTTTCCCTTTTTTTTAATTTTGTAATAATTGTTTCTATAAGTTCACTTGTTGCTTTGATTTTTATCTTTTACTAATTGAATTGATTTAGTTTTTTATCTTCTATAAAAATTAACACATTTTTATTAACTAACAAAAATCAAAGTTAATTATTAATCCCCCCCACCACTAACCCTTCCCCACCTTTACTGGGACTGCGCCCCCCCCAGAGTAACAATGGCTCCGGCATTCCGGCTAACGACCCGTCCAGCGGTGTCAGAGAGTATGGCAAAATTTACCGTTGACTTCTGCACAGAGAGGACAGCACTTCAGAGACTTAACTTCCTTCCAGGTGAGTTGTTTACTATGGGCTATTTAAATAAAAATGTTTTTCTCTTTTCAGCATATACAATAAATCGCATGGTGTATATGCTTAAGTACCCAGAGCTCCAGAGATAGACATGGCCAGGTGCATTGTCTGTGACAACAGCATTACAGTTGCCTGGCAACCAGCCAGTGATGCTGACAGCGGCAATCGACCAATGGAATTATACGACGTTGAATACTGGAAAACAAACAGCAGCAGTTCTCCCAGAGTGAAAGCAGAAGCATGCTGGGAAAAAATCTGTGATGTCACAGAGCCCCGGGTTACCATCTCAGGTAAAATATCAGAGGTCCAGCGTATCATAGTCAGATGTCAGGTGTGTGTCTAAATGTGTATGTGTTTTCAGGTCTAAAGTTTGATTCTCTTTTTGTCGTCGTTCGAGTTCGAGCAAAAAACAAAACGGCTGCTGGAGAATTTTCTGAGCCCATCACCCTAGAAACCAGAGGTGAACACACAAACTCATGCATGGGAGATAGTTTATTTAGGGAAGTGAATTCAGCTTTTTATCTTCTTCTCCTGTTATGGCAGCATATAACTTCAGCTTTGACGCATCAACGGCCCACGCCGAGCTGAAGGTTCAGGGTGACATGGTGACCTGGGAGCCTCAGGGCATCAGAGGTCATGACCCCCGACTGAAGGGTAAAGAGAACAAGAGCAGGTGATACAACACGTGTAGTTATTCTGTTTTTAGTTGAGCAGTAAGAAGATCAGCATAAGCATCAGAAAGCTCAATAAATCAACATGAGTAGTCTTAAGATTACAAATGGTGACATACAACTGTATGTTCTGTACAAGTCTGACTGCTGTTCTCTGCAGTTATCTTTGCTTTGAAATGGAGGCGAGTGCCAGTGCTGTTGGCACATGCTTCGAGTCTTTACTCAGCTTGTTCAGAGAAAATGTTTAGTTGCAGGTTAGAGTTATATTTGTTATATTGATAAAGTATGACAGAAATCTGCTGCTTCAAAACTAATAGTTTAAATTATATAATAGGAAGAACAGTCCCTGCTTTGAATTCACATGGAATGTTCTTGTCTTGATGGGAACAAATAACTGCATACTCATTACAATATAATAGACTTGATGGCTTGATTCACATTTAGAAAAAAATAAACTGCAGGACCCACCAAGGTAACGAAATACCACATGTTCGGCCACATGTTTCACTAGTTTTGAACGTATTGTATTGAGATGTTAATACAATGAAAAGCAGAAATTACGAACATTTATGTCCTATCTATCTTTTGATTTTAAACTTCTTCACTGCAGACAAAAAAACTACATTCTGTCTCAGGAATATTGTTAGAGACTGTAGGGTTTATGTGATTCAGTTACGGTAACCTCGTGCTTGTGCTGTTTGGGGATATGACCCTTGGCTATTAGTTAGTTAGTTATGGTAGTAAAGGTCATTATTATAACATTGCTTGTATCTCTGCTGCTCTCTGTGCTTTGACGTTTTTGTCCCTCCTCAGTCTCCGTACATCACCTCTCCTACCTACTCAGGTACAAACTGTCATCTCTGACTATTGCATAGCAGCCGCCGTGTCACCAGTCACCTTCATCAACTTACCATTAGTCACAGCTTACGCCACTGCTGACATTTATTTTCTGTGAAAATCTTGTTTGTCATATTTATATTTGATTTTGTCTTTAAAAGCATTTAAAGAATAACATTTCCAGTGTTTTGAAGCTATTGTAAAAAAGTGCAGAACAACTTTCAAATAGCAAAGACTTGTTTATTGTTAGAGTTCATCCCGTTTCAGTAGAACAAAGTTAAAAAGTTTTCTTTTGTGTTCATTTTATCATGTTTCTTCATCGCTTTTGACATTGGCAGATCCTCATTAGCTGTTTCACCTCTTTTTCTCACTGTTGCTCTCTTTAGTATGTTTTACTTGTACCCCACCTGTAACATGTATTTTTATTTACTGTTTTAGCAGCAGAAGTGCCACACCATCGCCTAATAAGACAGCAGCAACTCGAGCAGGGCGTGACCGATTTGCTGGAGAATCGTACACAGTACTGGGTATTTCACACTGACTACTATTAAGCCCCCTTCAGACATGCACTGGAATCCAGACATAATCTAGACTTTATCCGGGAGCAGCGTGTGTGAACGCAAAGACATTGCCCCAGACATTAGCTGGATCTTTTCGAGCCAGCTTGCTAGTGCAAAGTCTGGATTATCTTGAGCTGAGCTCATGTGCGAATAGAGGATGTAATACTCCCAAAGATTCACCATGAGTTAGTGAGCGTGTGGATGGTGCCATTTTAAAATTCAGTGGTGTAACCATGCTAATTAACCCCTGAATGACTTCTCAGAGTCATTAATCCATATGTGTTTCAGTTAGCAGTCCTCCTCATCTCTATGGGCTTTATGGGCTTCTGTGGCATTTTCTACATGTACCGTTTTTAAAAAATATGTATTGTCCTTCTGTCTCCTAGGCGACCAGGAAATGATTGATGGCTGTCACTATTGGGAGCTCAGGCCCCTGGCTGACTGGAAGTCATTCAGTGTGGGTGTGGCCAATCGGGCTTGTCTAGGCCGCTTTGACCAGTTAGGGAAAAGTGCCGGTTCATGGTGTCTTCACGCAAGCCAATGGCTGCAAAGCTCCATTGCTGCGAAGCACAACAACCGAGCGAAGGCACTGGATTGTGTGATTCCTCAACGAATAGGAATCTACTGCAACTATGACAATGGTAAATACTATGTTAAACTTAACTCTAAACTATGTTATAATGTTATAATATTACAGTGATAAAATACTCTGTATTACTCAGTTATTACTTTGATGAAATACAGTATTTGTATGAAAAAATATGTGATAATTTTCTTTTTATTATGAAGCAAATATTTCATTTTTTTGAGAAAATACAAAAACCTCAGTTACCATGAAAGTGTTAAAAGGCTAAATGGCTGTTTCCTTCTGAGCCAGTCAGTCAGAACCTAATAGGCTGTTTTTGAACGTCATCTTTTGTTCTTCTGCTTTAATTTTCACTGGTCTTGGATCCATCAGATTTTTATTGTTGTGTTTCAGGTGATTTATTATTTATAGATGTTGACAGACTGCGTCTCCTTCACTCCTTCAAAACAAAGTTTAGCCAGCCGCTTGTCCCTGCCTTCACCGTAAGTACTGCAGTAATACTACAAAATAAACAAAGGTGCAGTTTAGTATAGGTCTAATCCAGTAACAGCAGTAAAACATTTTTTCAGGTTTGGTGTGGCGGTATCTCTATAACGACAGGTCTGCAGGTGCCAAGCTTCATGGGAAATTTCTTGTCCACCAATCGGAGCCTGAGTAACTTATCACAGTAAATCCATATTTATTAGATAAATGTATCAGTCATTGTTTTCTGTTTACAATAGTTTTATGTATTAATTGTTCTGTGAAAATATTTGTGAATTGTTATAAAATTTGAAATGTAAATCTAATCTTAACTTAAAGCTTCTCTCTGCTGTTATTTAACTTTTTAGAGTTCGTGGGCATTTCTGCCTTGCTTATATACACCAATAGAAAGCAGATATGTGCTCCATTGCTGCTGAAGCCATGGTTTTAAGTATATAGATTCTGAAGAAATCATATCGCAGTCTGCTGAGGTGTCATTTTGACAGTCTTTGTAGATACGAAATTCTAAATGGCAGAATTTCACCTTGAATAGTAGAAATGTCCTTATTTATTGTAGTAACCAAATGGTTTAGGACAAAGTTCCACATGTAATTCAAGATTACAGTAGAGAAGGATGGCACAGTGTCCACTTTGACATTACCTTGTATTGTGGATGCTGTGACAGACTATCTTGTTGTTTCAACATCTTTTATTTTCAAGATAAATGGGAATCCCAAAACTTATTTTTTAGGATGAAAATTTGCATGTAAAAATGTGAATCTGCTGATTCTGGTTTTATCCAAATCAAGTGTATTATGAAATGAAAAAAAAAAAAACAATATTAAATATTTCAATAAATAAAAATAAATATTTGCAAATTTCGTTTGCTTCAGTTATGACATGTCCTCCACACTGACCCAAAGACCGAATTTCGAGGTTCATTGTTCTGACCTTATATTTTAAGCAGGTGCAGTTTGATTCAGGACCTAAACCAGTGACGACCGTCCTACATCTCAGCTCCTCTTCCTCTTTGACTTTTGTACTTTACAATAAGTACATGCTTATTTCCTGTAGTTTGAAATACAGAATGAAGTCCACACCACAACAGTGGAATAACCTGTGGGTCCATAACATCTACAGCAATAATGATAATGGCAGCAACATTATATTCTAAACACTAAAGATCTTACATTGCTACTGTCACACATAAAACATGAATCATGGTGTGGTTCCATGCTGGCTTTAAATGTGCGTCCAGAGAGATGGTATGATGTGGAATTAACTTGATATAACTGATATGCACAGGCACCCGAAAACTTTTCCCAGAACTATAGTGCAATTATCTCTTCCTAAAATCTTAGCTGGGCAAGTTTGAAGTTAAACTTCACAAAGTAGAGTTAAGCTAAAATGGGATAAAGGAAATACAGAACTACAAGAAAAAAGTGGGGAATATATTATTAATAGTAATTTAGAAGAGCAGGAGTGGAGATCTATTTAGCCATGTGCTTGTGATGTGTAAATTAGCCATGTAGATTTATGCTAAGCCTGTAAGTGTGGTATTAAAGGACTTGTTGGTGGCAATAGTATAAAGCTATATTGTGTTTTTCTATTCCCTTACTTTTTGTAAGGTTAATTCAATTCAATTTTTTCAGTTCAACTTAGAGAAAACCCAACAAATCCCCCTTGAGCAGCTGTAGGCAACAATGTAGAGGAAAAACTCCCTTTAACAGAAGAAACCTCCAGCAGAACCAGGCTCAGGGTGGGCGGCCATCTGCCTTGACCGGTTGGGCTGAGTGGAAAACATTGGGCAGGTTGGTAGGACCAGTAGCTGTACACTGTAAGACACACAGCTCCAAAGCCAGGAAAACCTGAAGACAGGGACAGAGAGAGAGAAGCGCTTTACTTTCAGTTACTTTTTTTTTACTTTACTTTTTTCATTAGTAACGTACAAAATGAAACCGATGTTTTTTTTGTACCGCTCAGCAAAACGGAATATATATACAATATGTTCCAGTATGAACAAAAAATGCAACATTAACACAAGTTTAAACATTTCACAGGGGTGAAGTATTTATTAATCCCCAGAGGTCAAAGCTAAGCTTTCCCTTAAGGGCTGTGCTGCTGTTGCCTACTGATATGTCCCCCTTCAGTGTGTGGTCTCTTGGCGCCCTCTTGTGGCTAAAACGAACAGATACAGGCACGCATGTGAGTGGTGACAGCCCCAGTGGGCCCAGACAGCTATTCTTCTGTTATTCAAATGTTTATTTCCAATTAGTGGTGTGCAGCATAATCAGCAGTCATTCTTCACCATTTTGAGATGTACGGTAAGAAATTCCAGGCAAAATAAAAAACAGATGATATATTACAGTATGGTTATTTAGTTCCTCAAAACACGATGCTAATATGTGTCCCACATTTCTGTAGTATTGTGTTCTCTGTTAATTCGTCCCCAGATTTTCTCATAAGAGGCGATTCTCATCATTTTTTTCATCCATGCTTTTCACTATGACATTTTGTTTTAATATTCCCAGCCTTTACAATACTGAACTGACTGTGTGATAATTGTGGCATTTCAGTTTTGTCTCCAAGAAGGCTGAATGGAGGAGTCAGAGCCAGCTACTCTTATTCTTTTCCTAATTTCTCCTTTCTCCTTTTCCAGCCTGAGAAGAGAGAGCGTGCCGCTCGACAGCCGAGCTGTTCCTCGAGGTCCGCTCTGTCTGCTGCCACAGTGGCCTTGATTTGTGCCACAAACCTTCTAGAAGGTTCCCCTTGTTTGACCCACCCAGAGCTGGTGGAATTTTACCCAGGCCGTGGAGCTTTTTCCTTGGGTTAAAAAGTCCACCAACGGGCCCTGGAGAAATGTCAGAAAAAGGTCATAATGTTATACCCAGAGCTGGTTAAATTTGACATAAGTCTGTGGAGCTCCTTCCTGGGTTAAAAAGTTGGTCAACAGG